>CM021102.1:675732883-675890077 GCA_007115665.2 Sequoiadendron giganteum | reverse complement strand
TAATATAAGCACCATTCCTTGGTTATTAACGAAGCAACAAAGCAATGCTATAAAAGAAGTCATATGAAAAATTCAACTTCCCACAGGATTTGCTGCGAACGTAAACAACATCATAACAAAGAAAGGTGACTTTGGTTCAGGGATGAAAAAACATGATTTGCATACCTTCATTAAGGTAATTATTCTAGTATATTATATATATATATATATTTGTATACAGCATGCACATTTCAATGTATTATGTTTACTAGTTTTGGAAAAATAATGAAAAGATCATTTTATAATTGTTGTAGTACGTTCTACCTCTATCTCTCCTAGACAAATTTGACAACAATGCCAAGCAGGTTATATATGATCTTGTAAAATACATGAGATAAGTAGTGATATTTGTTCAATTCGTTGTATAGATCGTATATTTTCCATTTGTTTTACTTGTTATGTAATATATTATATATTTTTGTTAAATCTCGTTAATATATTTGTGCCTTGAATCACTTGTAGATGGCTGTCATCTAAAGAAATCCATAAAGAAGATATAAATTATTGGAAGAGAAAAATTCCTCGTGTAATGTGTGAAATGAAAAAGTGTCTACATTCGACATTTTTCAATGCAATAGAACATTACCTCATACACCAAGTTGAGGAGATTGAATTGTGTGGACCTGTACACACAAGGTCAATGTGGATGGTTGAGAGGCACTTGAAATTTTTGAAGGCTTTGGTTAGAAAAAGAGCACATCCTGAGGGTTCTATGGTGGAGGGATATATGGTATACTAGACCATGGTGTACATTACTGAATATCTTCCTAAGTTTGCAATAAAGATCCATGTAGATCGCATTTGGGATCCCAAATCCATTAACAAATTTGAAGGGGAGTACCTGATGGGGAAATGTAGATTGAGGAAAGTGAGAGGTAATTATAAGATGGTCATGGAGATTAATTAGAATATATTTTACATTGCCTTCAATTGCTTGAAAAGAAACAATAGAGAACTAGTCCAAATGAAAGAATCTTCCACACACAAATAGAATGGAATGTGCCTATGTTGATATTGTACAATGTGCTTCCTCATTCACGTAGGCCATTCCTACAATGTTTTTATTGGTGAAGCTTGCTATTTTTTGTGCTGATATATTGTATCCTTCCAATATAGACATAAAACATGATCGAGGTGGCATAGATACTGCTTGGTCAATATGTTATATCTCTTCAATTTGAAATGTGTGAACAATGTGTTAGCTCTAAAAAACACAAGTAAAATACCTCAAGAGGTTACCAAACTCTTGGTACATTTTAGGGTAACATACAAGGCTAAATAGTTTAGACCTTCTTCTCTTCAGGTGCTGCTAAACCTAGGTGGGTCTACCTATCTGAACTGAGCAGACTTGAATGATGTGATTTTTTCATAGTGATCTATTCACAAATGGCAATCTTACAATGAATAGATGTAATCCTAATCTAACATAAATTGTATGAGTAAGAAATATGTTCAGTTAACATATGTAAAAAATAAAATAGATGAACTAAAAGATAAAAATATTAGACCAGTGCCTTGTTGGGTATATGGAGTCTAATGAAGATCTAAAAAAGTGTAATATGTGATGGAAATAATTCAAACTATTTGGCACAAAAATGACATTTATAACTTGTATAAACGTGCAAATAAATGATTGACAAAATCTACTTGAGACTGAATGACAATCCTAGTTATGTGATTCTTCTTACTAATCCAATTAATACTTCCTAATTACTGTGATTGATTAGAAGGATTTAATCTCTACTTGAAAGAACCAAATAACCACATTACACAAATATAACAAATATGTATTGATAAACTGAATATATGCTTGATATATCAATTTAAACAACAAAAAAGTATCAAAATAGAGACAACCATATAACTGTATAACTTCAACAAACAACTAATACCAAGATTAAGCCACAAATTCATATGTCTTATTAACTTCATCGAAATTCATACATGCATCTGAGTATTTTTAGATGAAAACATCATTGAAAATTTATCTATTGTATCCTTCTTCTATCTGCCTATATCTATTTGACATTATAAAACATATATAAATACAACAAAACCATGAAAGGACACATCCTTTTAGAAATGCTTTTGCTTAACAAAAACAATAATAAACTAGAAATTAGGATATGTTTATCCATAAATGGAATTTTGACAAATGATCCAAGTAATCATGTTGCTCATGTGTGTCAGTATCTCCTAGCACATTTTGGATAGCTATCTCCATCATCACCATCTTCTCAACCAACTCACAAGCTTCATTTAGGGGAGAGTCTTTCTCTGTAGCCATTTCCAAAAGTTGTTGCAGCATTGACTTGCATTCATCAACCCATTTGAACTTTCCATTCATTTGTCCTCCATCTTCAAATAGTGCTAGTAATCCCTTTTTTGTGGCTTCAACCGATCCTTGTGCATCTCCTTGCATCTCTTCATGAAAGCTCCTATGTTTTCTCATGATGTCATCAATAGTATTAATAACCTCATTATCAAGAACATCCCTCTCATTTATTTCTTGATACTTTTCTTGAATCCTTCCATCAATTCTTATGTGTTCCTATTCTGCAATATGGATTTCTGAACTTGTTCCCCAAAGTTTATTCAACAAGATCATCAAGTTGTCCTGCCTTTTTCTTATTATTGTAGTAAGTGTGTCATGCTTTCCTTGAGAGTATGCACTAGACTCTTCCCACTTATCCTTAGCTTGGGAGCTCTCACCATGAGTTAGTTTCTTAGTGGGTCCTAATACGATTCCCACCATATCTTTCAAATGATCATTCTCTCTAAGTAATCTTTCATTGTTCATCTTAAACATTTCTTTCTCCTTAATTAATGTCTGCATCTATGCCTTATTCAACTTGGAAAAATTAATGCCAATATCTGCTATCACTATCTGATCAACTTATCCAAATTTTAATGTCATTACATGCCCAAAATCTTTCTTTGTATCAATCACAACAGATTTCTTGTGTGGTGGGTACATAGCCCAAATCATGAGTGATCCCTCATCAAGATTATACTTGGATCCTGTGTATATATTTGTTACACATTCAGGGATGGGTTTGTATGTGGCACTATTATTCTTCAAAAAACTATAAAAAACTAAAGCAAAATTTAAATCCAGCCCAAGAAAAATCACGACACTTGCATTTTCTAGTAGTTTTCTTCCATTTTCAAGGGTCATGTTTTCCATTTATTTTTCTACACTTAGTTTCAAATTTCTCAATAGTTACCCCTCATTATGTGGTGTTATATCTTCCACTAATTCTCTTATTGATTTCCCCTTTTGGTTGTACAAGAAAAATTTAAATTCTCGAGTTTTGAAAAATTCATCATCGGCTACAAATGACTTGTATGCAATCTGTCTTGCATCTGTATCTGAATTATTTTCAACATCTATTTCCCTAGGATGACATTTGTAAGCTTGAGTTCTTTCCCTAGAAATTTTATTAATTGTACTATGGGGCCTTTGATCACCAGATGTCTCTTCCTCTAAAGACAACATTCCAACATTTGGTGTTATATTCTTCAACCATTCTTTTTGCTTCTTCTTCCTCCAAATTCCTGATTAGATCATCATACTGATAGGGTACATGATCATACCCACCCAATTTCATTTTATCTCTTACAAAGTGGATATACCCCTTTGGATCAAATCCTTTCCGTAGTGGATCTTTCTTCATATTGTATTGTAACAATTTATTTAGAACCATATCATATCCATCCCTTGCTAACACAATGAAGTCACCAAAATAAAGAGTGCTAGGAACAAATGCCTACTTTCCAAAAGAACTTAGGTTCATGAAATCTGAAAAATCTAATTGCCTAGCAATCTCTAGGTAGGCAATCCTATCAGGTACTATTTTGAGAAGGATAAAGGTGCATCCCCAAACCCATATATACTGATCATAGTTGCACCTTCCAAGTAATACCAGTCCCCCCAATTATGATTGATAGGCCCATCAAATTCCTTAGGTCCGAGAAACCTTTTTATTTCATCAGGCAATGAGTAATCACAAGGGTGATAATACAATTTATACAATGGCTTCACAAAATATTCTTCAAAATGTATAAAGCAAGAACTAGCAAATTTATTTTCCTAGATGGCAATACATAGTTGTACTGGTAATGATCTTCCTTCCTTATCAAAATTTGAAACTCTTAACCCTTTAGGCCACAAATTCAGTTCCTATCCATAGTACAATATCATATGCATAAAGATTGAATAGGGCTTCAAATGAAAAATAAGAGATTTTTTTTTTATTGACATTAGTCATGCATGAAGTTCTTTGGAAATATGAGAAGCACAGTCAAAAGGTCTAGAACTATGGCATTGAACATCTGTTTCCACTACCATTGGCACAATTGACATGTACTCGAGGACCTCCATCCCTAATACTTGGCCTGCTGAAAAATATGTATACTTCAAGTATGGTTCAAACATGTCAACATGAAATGGAGGGACATCACTATCTTCTAATGGAATTGAGTTGCCATACTTTTTGAGTCTGTGCAATGGTAACCTCCATCCCTTGTATATAGTATCCATTCTCCAAAACTCCCTTTCCAACTCCTCATTTACAATTTTTTCATCACATACCCCCTCTAGGTTAAAAACCTCACTGATTGCAGCCTCTTATATGTGTACAAAGGGTTTTTTCCAATGGATCAAAAATAGCTCTAAGCTTTGGGTCATAGTGAGAAGATAGCATTTTTACCAATTCTGCATCTACAAACATGTTTGGGCAGACCAGTTTACCTAGGTTAAACTTCCAAGGGTTACACACTGGTTCATATTGATTCCTTCAGTGGTAATGAAAGATGAATATCTCGTATCCCCTAATTGGAGTCCAGATATCACCTATGCGTCTACAGTTATTGTAATTTTTTTCTACTTCTACCCTAAGCTGAGCGAAACACCTAGCTTTAGATCCTGAACCAGGTAATTGGTCGATTAAGTCTTGGTTCAATTTCCTTTCCACTACCCCTGGCTCATTTTCAGTTTCAGTTTTTTTCTTTTTCCCTCTAGGGCGACTACTCTCACCCTGTCTCTTGCCCTTTATTTTCCCCGAGCTAGTACTTTCCATTTTACTCTTTATAAATCACATAATAGGAAATTCAATCGCAGAGAACTTACCAATTTATTTGAAAATCTTTGGCTGTACAATCCTCTGGCCCTTCATTCACTCTCCTACTGCTAATTCTGCAAAATTTTCCTTCAATTACTCCTCTTCAAAAATTGTCTACTTATTTGTGTGTCTGTGGCACCATTAATGTTCCAAGTCTAAGCACGCATGAGTTTGCAATTTTTTTGAAATTCTCACTATCACATCAAGTGCTTTATATCGGCATGACATTTCAAACTCTGGACGATCCTTTTTATTTAGGTTTAGCCAACATTCACTGAACACCCTATTGATTGGGGAGACATTATGTCATTTTCGTAGATATCACATAATTAATCCTTCTGATCCATAATGCATAGATATGGCCAAGATTCACCTAGATGAATCCTTTGATCTATTTGTATTCTTTATCGGCAAGAGAATATGTATCGCTAAGACACTTAGCTATTTCCCCGATGCTATTGGTCTCCCCGATGTTCATTCCTTCAATCTTAAGTATGTTTCCAAGACTCTTAACGATGTAATCCCATCAGAATGACATGAAGAGTTAGGGGAACATTTTGAACTCACCCCAATAGCAATTGTCTTGCAGATAGTATCTTCTTTCATTTCATCGGTAAGACATGATGGGTGTCTCGCTGATGATATTTCATCAGTGAGACAAATGTGCTCTGGCTAACTTAAGAACCTTACTCTGATAGTGTTTTGTCTTGCCAATGCGATTTTGTATGCTTTATTGGTGAGATATGAAAAATATCGTACTGATGGTATTTCATCGGTAAGACACATATGTTCAATATGACCTATTGATCTCTTCCTGATGATGCTAGTCTTGTCGATGAAATTATTCATCAACGAGACCATGAACTGTATCTTCTTGATGCGCATCTTCACATGAAATCTGATCGACGTGACATTCTTGACCTCTCATCGATATGCTAGAAAATATGTATAAGAATTTAATGCTTTATGAATCGGAGAGACCTGCACCATCTCTTGCCGATATGGATTATTTACTCAAATCCTTGGGCTTAGATAGAATTCACGGTATCAAATGGTTAAGGTTAATGTGATCATTGATAGTCATGTCATGCAAAGGATATTATATGAATTTTGCATTCAAAATACGGGCTCCTTTGGGAAACTTATGAGTATAAATCACTATAAATTTTTTTAAATTTTATAGTTCCAACACAATGGGCCTTGGATACATATAGTTCAAAGGTTTCTTACGAAAGATAATAAGATCATTGGTAGTGGGATGTTAGGTTTTCAGGTATATCAATTATAAATTAAGGTTGTATATCATGGTAATTAACTAATTATGTGTTGTTTGTGAATTTTAAATTTTTTTGATACAGTTGGTCGAGAGTGGGATGCACTACATTTGTACGTCGCAAAAAATCTTGATTGGATGATGGTATGGATTGAACAATGTCAAAAATTTGGTCGCACATTAACATGGGAAGGTGTGGCTTCATTGGTTAAAGAAGCTCATCGTAATGGAGATTCCAATGTTACACCAAGGGAAATTGATTTAGCATATGGTTTAAGAGATAAACAGGTACGCATAAATATATTAATCACCCATATTATTTAATTATTTTCAATTATATTGATGTATATATATGTTGAGTTTTTTTTCTTTGCATAAATTTGGCCAAGAACAAATATGTTTATCAATTGACGATGCAATAATTTTTACATGTTTGAAATATTGCAAGTGAAACACCACAAGGCTATGTGGTGCAATGGTCATAAATTTTGAATTAAAAATTTGGATGACACGATGAAAACTTGTGATTCTGGGATAATTGTAGTCTTTTAGGTGACTAATGTTTCATTTAGAAGCGACATACATCCAGAAGTCTCAGAAAATTGATACTATTGGATTTTGGATGATATACTTGAGTGTGACTTTAAGTCCTTCAAATTAGTTTTGTTCATAATCCAATGGTACAAGCTACGATTGAATGAAAATGATCCTGAGAGAATTGTTATTGAACTTGATAATGGATTTACCATGGTTAATACAAGGTCGATTGAGTGAGCTGGAAATGAGCCCTATGTTCTTCCAAGCCAATGTGAGCAAGTATTTTACTCAAAGGTTCTTGGTAAACTGGGTTGGTCATTTGTTGTTAGACTTGATCCAAGAGGAAGGCCGGTAAAGTATAATGTGGTGGAAGAAGAAGATATCGAAGAACTAGAAGATGATGTAGATGATGATCAGGATCAATAGTTAGTTGATGATGTGCCTGACAAAGATGTCAAAGAAGAGGAACTAGATCATGATGATGTAGGAGTTAATGTTCATGAAGATGATATTCATGTGGATGATGAAATTATCGAAACTGATATCAATGATGATCATGATGATATGAACAATCCTTACAATGTCGAATCTGGATCGGATGATACAGACAAAGGGTTGGATGAAGAAGAAGATCAATGACATTGAAATGTATGAGTTATGCAATTATATTATCTATTTGATATTGATTTCTTGATAGAATTATATTTGACTTATATTATGTTATACTTTGATGGATGTCCATACCTCAATCAAAGCTTCCATATTGAAAGAAACAACAAGGATATTAATGAAGGCTATGGAATTTAGCTTTGTACTTTCCAAATGCATTTTCTTAGAGGAAATATTGCATGATATTAGATGTTAGATCAAACTCTTTATTTAAATGTGCATATTATTCTAGAATGTCAAATCAATTTCTAATGTAGCATTATTATTAGATTATTATTTTTAGGCCCTTGATATCTTCTAGGAGGTGTTCAAATCAAGTGTTTTGTAGAAATTTTGTGCTTCAAGTTTACATAATAATTAAAATGAAGGAAAATAATTGGACCCAAATTGTATTTTAAATTTGAAATATAAAATTCTCTTTTGAAAGTTCAAAAATGAACTAGTCTATTTGGCTCCTATGAATCCCACGCACGCAAGAGCAAAGAGTTGGGGCTATGATCTAGAAGGCATAATGACTGCAAGGATCAATTAAAATACCAAGCTGCCCACAAAGCATCCAGCTAGCTAGAAATTGAAAAATGGAGGGAGAAAGAGGATGAACAAGTGCAAGTGCCAACAAATCCACTATAAGTGTTGCATGCTATATTTTGGTCAACTCCCATTAATCTTCAAATCCACTATAAAATCCTTCCAATTTACTAAATAGAGTTGAAATGGTAGTGTGTTTTTTTACATTGAGTGGGTAAGGCTTATTGGGGCAGAAAATTATTTTTTTTCAGCATCTTTCATGTTTTTCTTATGTCCAACACCCGTGTGCATGTAATATCCCCAAACAGGGATAATAGAAAAATAACAATATTTTCAAAACTAGGGCACAACAAAATTGAAACTTTATTTGCACATAACAAATTCTACAAATAAAATCAGAATTACGATCAGATTATAAGATTGATTTTTCTCCTTAAAGAAATAATTTTATGGGTAATACTAAGTCTAACCCTAGAAAAAGTACAAAAAATTCCTTTGTTTCTACCCATGAATTACAGAAATGAAAATGATTTTTCTCATATATTTCTGAGATAAAGAAGAATAAAGTATGTAGATTTAGGTACAAAATACCTTGGAAATTATTCTCAAACCATGGCTATTCTTAGAAAAGACTTCAAACCCTAGTTGACCTTGTCAAAGTAAAAAAACACTCTCACAAGTATCTCTCAATCACAATATTATCTTTGCTTGATAACATCATCTATCAAAACATTCATAGGACACCATTAATGCATAAAGGATCAAATAACTTCAAAGTCATCTTGCAACAATAGTACCTTACCCTTACATAAAGGATTGCAGATACACAACCTTACACTCCTCAAGGAACACGAATCTTCCTATCCACTTTTTGATATAAAAATTAGGATTAAGACGATAAGGTCTCCATAACTATTCACAACTCAACCAATTCCAAATGGCTTCAAACACCATCAACCTTACCAACAAATCTTATCATAACCAAGACATACAAGCAATTTCCGAATCAAGGTACATTCGAATTACCCTCCAATGTTCATAAAACAAGATATGAAGAACAACTATTGATTTGTACTATTGCCTTAAACAAGGTGTTTGGTTCTGATTTCAAGAATAACCAACCCTTTATCCAAAACAAATCTGATCACACTCCTCACTCAACACTCAATACTTAAAAGGGATTACCATCATACAAAAAGAAATCCCCTTTTACTCTTTCAAATGTCCCTATGTCGTCTAAACAATCTCTAATGGAGAGACACAACATTAAGAGAAAGCCACAAACTTCATTAGATTTCCAATACATTACCTTACTGTCTGATATCAGTGACTCTTAAGAGAACATGAAAGGTATCATAAAATCTATGGTTTGGGCTTCAAAATTTTTATGAGTACCCCAACCATCCACCAACATTCATAACACATTTGTATGCACAAGAACCTTCCCTTTGTCTGCAAAAAAATAAATGTTGTTGACTGTTATAAAAATCAAGGTTACCAATCAGTGTATATGAAGAGTTCAAACTCATGGTTCCACCAAATCAAAATACAAGAGGGCCCCAATGTCTCCCCTTAACCTCTTACATTCATGGAATTCATGTTCAAATTATTCACTCATATCAACATCCTTCCTTTATCACTGATATAAATCAGAATTATCAACTACCACAAACACATAACAGTCCATGAAAAAGCATACAATTTTTTGCATTCAATGCAACCACCAATTTGAAATAGGACCATTGAGATAGTAGAACATTGTTTTAACCCTTATAACACAAATACATTCAAATTCAATGATCAAATGTCAAGAAAAACTCACTAATCACGATACTTTCCTGTTAAACCTTATTGTAATAGTCCTAGGGCATCCACCTTTGTTGACCAAACCTTGATCAAATGCTATACAACCTTAGATTATGTTAAAACACATTAGGACACATTGCTAGAGGATATCAAAAACTAAACCCGTAGCTTTGGATTTCAACTCCAAATTAGCCTCCAAACAATAATTGATTGACCTAACACTAAATTGGATGCTTCAACAATAATATAATTCATTTTCCAATCAAAATAACTTTATTCTGAAAATTGCAGAAGTGCCTTAGTTTTGAATCAAACCCTTAACCCCTACAAATTTGTCTCCAATGGAGACTTAACAAATTTGTCCCAATTGTGAACTCCATTGCAAATCCACCCTTATGTTTTTGTCCAACTCTTGTTGATCTACTAAAGGTTTCCATCCTCAGCTTCACATCATCAAACAAATTCATCACATCAAATTCATAAAGCACACTTACTACAGCTCAGCAAGCCTCCTTATAAAGAACTCCAACCTCTCATGATAATGAATGGAACACTTAGCAGTCATTGCATATAGGTGATGCTCATAGAGGTGAAGCATTGGGCCTTCTTGAGAGGTCAATCCCAATACGACTCCAACTCAAGTGCACTTATCCATGGAGTTTCCTCCAAGGTTAAACCCACTTAGCTTGCTATCCCATTTGCAAAACCTACGAAAAGTGTTGTTCCTTATGAACCATTCATTATAGAGCCTTTTAGCTCATCAATTAAATAACTTGATTCAAATAACTTTCTTGCAATGAATTCAACAATTTTCTCTTACATCACAAGTAACTTTGTATAACTACGACAAATTATTTTATATGGATCGGGAGAAGGCCTTCTCATTTGTAAGGGGTTAGAAAGGTTAGAAAGTTAGAGTCTGAAGGGAATTCAAGAAATTTTTTGGTTCCCATCGAGGTGTTTCCTACCCAAATGGAAACTACCTCAGAGGGACTATTGTCTTCGAGGAAGGTGGTCCAAAAAATTTCATAGACAGGTACAAAAATTAATAGTAGCCTTCCACCAACTAACCCAATCAACCTCCAAGAAACAAGACAATGACTCCTCTATATGTTCCCAAAACCCGAGGCTTCAAAACACAAGGTCTGGGAAACAAAATGCAACTTTTTGCACCAAAATTGCAAAGTTGCCCATAGCAACTTTTGAGCAATTTTGACAACTTTTGCAATTTTCAACCAAATGATCTCCTATCAACCTAGGACTCCTCAAACATGCTAAATATGACATAAAACCATGAATTAAATCAATTTCATCTCTTTTGGACACCTCTGGAGGGGTTGACTGGTGTTGACCTATTCAGGACCTAGTTGGCCTAGAGATGACAAAAAAATGGCACAATGGCCTTACTACTTTGATCTAATACATGGAATGACCTTATTTACTCATGAAAAGAAACAAAATGGCCTCATCACGGCCTTATTACAAAGATTGACCCAAAAGGTCATGGTGGCCTCAAAGGGCTCTTGGTGCTCTTGCACCATAGACCCCCCCCTAAGCAGATTCTCTTGTCACAAGACAACATAAGATTTTTGGTAACTATATCTCTCATTCGATGGAGTGCAAGTACCACCAAATAGGTATTTTTCAGATTTTTCTTCCTCGAATGAGGGATATTTAGGAAGAGAAGAAGAAAGTGAAACATTTAGTAGGTCTAAAAGAGGGAGATCAACTAGAGGTCAAAAGATTAGGAGAAAATTTCGTAAAACCACAAAAAAAATTCTTGCTGAAGGGGATCATGTCCTTATGATGATGAGAGCATAGGCAACATTGAGGTGCCCTTGAGGTACAAACATATATGGAAACAATTGGTACCCAAGGAACTTCATCCAATAAACACTGATTTTTGAGTCAACGAGAGTATATATCGCATAACACCATCGTCATTACATGGTTTGGGCCTATTTTGCATGGACGGCATAAAGGTATGTTATGAAAAAGTTACTGAATTGATGGAGTATGTTGGACTCTATTATAGTTACAAATATTGGATGCAGCTAGTTTGATATACACGAAGTAAGCGTAGGTATGCACTATCAACAAATTATATACAACTAAAAGATAAGTATCAAAATAAAGGAGTGGCAATGTACATTGACGAAAGGCCAAAATCATCAGGGAATATTGCAGGGTTTATAAAAAGTACATGACCTGGGTCAACACATAAGAAACCCAATTGCATATTTGAGGCACATGAGGGAAACTATGTGTTCGTATGTGTGATAAAATCAATAACTATAGGGGAAGAGATGCTAATCGATTACAATTTGAATCACATAGATACAAACATAGTTACTATGGGGGTGGTATGTACTATATACCACTTTACCCAACCTCTAATTAATGACTCCAATATACCATTTTATTATTATGGTTTTTTTCGTAAGTCTATTGGTTTCATTTCGGTAATGTTTTTTTATATTTAATTTTTGTCATAGCGGGACATTGATCGTAGGGGGAAGGCTCTAGCCCAAAGTACAAATCACGATGCATGTTTAGTTGCTTCTACCTGACATGTTTACCTCATTGTAATTGTACAAATTAGATATGATAAAAAAGTTTTATTATTATGTTTTTTTCATAAGTTTGTTGCATTAATTTCGATAATGTTCTTAATATATTTGTCATAGTCAGATGATCAAGGAAAGGCACCAAAAATAGAGGAGAGCATCCATAGGGAGGTGTAGTCACTATTATATGATGATGACATCACATATTCCACAAACCCTCTGGATATGATAAGGAAGACCCAAAAAAATGCAATGAAGAAATCCTTAAATTGTTATTCATAGTGCCTCAAACAGATGAGATAAGAGAAAGGGTTAAAATATTGACTAAAAGAGCACATAACTTGCAAGTAAGTTGTCATGAGATCTTTAATTATAACATCAGTTCATTCATGGTTTTATATTTTGTACTCTTTTATGTCATCAACTAAAATATGTGTTGTTTTTACAGGAATTTTTGCATCCTCATGATGTTGTTGGCCATGCTTAAGGTACTTCAGGTGCTGCCTGAGGATTAGGGGTTGGTACAAGTGTTGATCCTGATCTTCCTACACATACATCACATCATCCAACCCCATCATCCATGCCTATATTTTCGACTGAAATGTCAACAACACATAGCATGCAGGTATCGAGTAGTGCACCATCTGGAAACAAACACATGCCAAAACATGCATCAAGACATGTACCTGGGGATGCAGAGGCCACTAGTATTGGTGATGTTTTAGCAACTTTTCTTGGATCTTCCCATATTACTAGTACGGGAACATTTTTGGTCACATTTGTGGTGACCAAGGATTTCGTTCCCATAAAGATAGAGAAGGTCCCATGTACTTTAAAATGTTTTAATTATTATTATATATAATCCAATTGAAATTTACTTATTGATCACTCTTTTTAGACTAATGATCCCATGATAATTTTGTAGGAAATGATGTTTTTTTATAAACATCTAAATGATATTACATTGGAGATCTTTGGGCCCACCATACATACATGGTGGAATTCCCAAAATCAAGATTTAAAAGATGAGCTCATTAACCGTTTAGTTGTGTTGTTTGGTAATAACACATTCAACCAAACCAAGGTCCTTAAGAAAGTCGGTACCTATCTAAAGTATGTGAGGGACCAATATAGGTCACATTTAGAGAAGAACAAAAAGTATGAGTGTCCCCCATGATTTCGAAGAGGGAGTGGAAGGACTTGGTGTCAGATGGAAAGGAGAAGGTTGAAAAGAAAAAGGAAAGACACCACTAGGCCAAGGAAGGTATGCGATACTATCAACAATGTAATTATATACTGATTACTCTTTCTTTTTACATAATCTAACGTATTTCAAACTTTTCATAGGCTGCCCGACTCATCGTAGGCAACAAAGGCAAGACTAGAAAAACACGGGCAACACAAACTTGGCTCTGGTGGTTATATGAAATTAGCCACACGAATTGTAAGTATCAATAAATGAAATATTGCATCCAGATAATAAATTACAAACAATTTTGGTTTTATCACACCATAGAAGAAAAATTCATGATCTTATGTAAAAATGAAAGGTTATGAGTTCAACAGAGTGCCCATAGAAGAGGACATGAAGATTTCCTTCCAACAAGGCTATGGAGTCATGGCTGAATGCCTACGACTCGACTGGGAAAACACAAGCTTCCATTACATCTGACACGTAGGTAAATAAACTCAATGAAGTTTATTTAAAATTGAATACTTGTGCAATCTATTCAATATTAATTTCCACCATAAAGTAATTATGTTCCTATTTGTTTTAAACAAGAAATCAATGATAATGCTGCACATGGCATTGGAATGCAGCCTAGTGAGGATGGAGCACAACTTGCAGATGAAGGTCATGGTTTGCATCCCAGTACTGGATGTATTCATGTGCTATACAAAACACAATATGGATTAATATAATTAAACATCTTTAATTACAATTGGTGTATTAATTAATGTAACCTTTCATGTTTCAACTTTAGAGCATGTAGAGCTTGATCAACATGTTGAGCATGATCAGGCTAGACAAGATCAAGAACATGATGTGGCCCCATTAGGTAAAGAGGACCACCCTAATGTTCTTTTAAACATATTTAATTGTAATTGGTGTATTAATTAATATAACCTTTCATGTTTCAACTCTAGAGGATTTAAAGGGTGTTCAACATGTTGAGCATGAGGCTATAAGACAAGATCAGGAACATGATGTGGCCCCATTAGGTAAAGAGCACCACTCTAATGTTCTTTTAATTAATGAAATACTTGTAACAATAATAATAAAACATATCAATTTAACATTTCTTTGTTATTGCAGCAGACCCCCCCTTGCAGTGGCCTCCACGTCGTGAGTACACAACTAGGAATACATTAAGATCATGAGAAGAGGGCATAACAACTGAAGAGGGGACTAATGATTTAGAAAACGATACTCCACTTCTTTTTTTAGTTGCAAAAAAGAAACAAAAAAAGAGTGATTGTAATCATATTATGACAACCATATTTTTGATATGTAAAAACTAAAAGAATGAATATTATATGTTAATGAATGAATGTGAATATGTTAATGAATGAATGTTATATGTTAATGAATAAATGTTATATGTTATTAATGTATGAATGAATGGTTAATGTTATATGATCGGGTATGGGGAATTGAGAGTGATGTGAGGGGAGGAGGGACCAAATGAGATTCTACCTTCACATGGTTGGCCTTGTTAAGTAGAGAATATTAAAATATTCTCCAAACAAAGAGAAGCTCAGTAAGGTAATACACTTTTCAATATTTCATTATGCTGCACTTTTAAGCTTATGCGATTTTCATTAGTTCTCTTTGCTTCAATATGTTACCCTTTGTACTTTTTTTACTTTTTAACACATCTCATATGTTACCCTGGATGACAACTTTTGCAGAGGAAGCTATCCACAGATGGATCCCACGTCAGAAAAATTCCTTTGATAAATTGCATAAGGTCAGTACTTATCTTGGTTGCATATTGGTTGAATCTTACTAATTCTTGTAAAGGTATGATTTAGAAGGAAAAAAATCAATGAAAATGCTGATTGCAACTTGAAAAGGATTGGAAGGACAAGGCTCCAATAAGTAAACTCAACTAATTTCCCTTGTAGGCACAATGTCTCATTTGGAAATTCAAGGATTAACACGCATCAAGGACCAATTTTTGTTACATCCATGGATTCAAGGCTTGAGTAAAGGAACAACATATTCTCAAAGGAACAATACTCATGATCAGTAGGGAACTTACTATCAAAAATCAGACTTACAACCTCTTGTATGCTCACTATCTTTGATCACTCCCAACATGGATTACAATAGGACTCAAAACACATTCATGGATGTCACTATGTACTTACAAAAATAGTTGCATGGCTCTTTACAAGAAATGAAGAAATTTACATTCAAAAGCATCAAATTCTAAGCGATCACTATAAAAGAAATCAGTTTTACAAGATTGAAAGGTCATTGTCCTTATGATCATTAACATTTTTCAAGACTCCATGTTACTCAAAAAATATTCACAAAATATTCTTTTTTTATGATTTCATCAGGGGGCCTTGATTATGTCGTGTTGTTGCTCCTTTCAGAAACCCTCGATATATATATATATATTTTCTGGTAACCATCATTGCAAAAATGTATGCCATCTAGTTACTAAACCATTATACATTGAACTAGATACAAGAATAATATGCATGCATGGATTGAACATTTGTTTTATTGATTGGATTTTCTTGCCAAAAGAGGGAATTTGGTTGTTCCTTTTTGGTCGAAGCTTAATTATTGCATGATTTCACAATGCTGATGCATTGATCTTTTTTGTAGTAGTGAATGTAGTCTTTTACAATCATACACCTCAAGAGTAGTTTCCTATTCAATGAATCATTAAGGTAGAGATCACTGAGAGATTCTGGACAATAGATAAAAATTTCTATTAGCAAGGCTATGGAGCCGTGGCTGCATTGGGCTTTTGTTGATTCTTCTATTTCATCTTCTTGAATCTAACTACCCCTTTCTGGATTTTCATCTTAGACCTTTTCACACTCATGTAATTAAGCAAGTTAAATGAAATCGTGAAGACAACAAGACAATTATCACCTTTTTCTAGTTTCAAATAATTAATAACAGTTGCATAGAGGAACATAAAGGGTGACCTTATTCTATACACAACCTATATACTTAATATGTAAGACTAGAAACAACAATCTAGCTTTTCCAATAATTGAGTACATACACCCCTTAAGTAGAATACCCTATCTCTTGTTTTCCACAGCAGTGTGCAATAGCTTAGTGAAGTGCTATATGAACTAAAAAAAATTGGTACAAAATCAATTTTAAATATTTTAATTGCACACATGTTGTTTGAAAATTTGGTTTTATTAAACTCTGGAGTAACTTTTATTAAATTTTGGATGTGATTCTGATTTTGAATTGACTTGTTTTGAGATTTGGAGATAATGATGCCTTATCAATTTGTATGCTCATTTCACAAGGAATAAGTTTCATCCTACCTAAAACTATGATAACAATTGATTCTTTTGAATGCCAATTTTTTTGTATTGAAGTTTTTTTCTTTGATGCAGTGTTAATAGATGCAAACACATGCTAGCAGAGATTACTGATGAAGCAGTTCTTGTTGTTGTAGATTTGGAAAGAAAGGATGTTAACTTGGATTTGATTAAAGTTGAAGGAAAATTTGGTGGAAGGTTGGAAGATACAGAGCTGGTTGAAGGCATTGTTATTGATAAAGATATGAGTCATCCACAAATGCCTAAACGAATTGAGGATGCAAAGATAGCTATCTTGAAATGTCCTTTTGAGCCACCAAATCCAAAGACAAAGCATAAGGTTGAAATTGATATGGTTGAGAAGTTTGAAGCTCTATGGGGGCAATAAATAAAATACTTTGATGATGTGGTTCAGAGGTGTAAGGTAATCAAGATCTGTCTTCTTACTTCAAAATTGTATCTATTGGTTTTTTAGTGTTGAATTTTCTTTATAATTTACTGAAATAGTTCATGAACCATGCTATTCCTATTTTGATAATATCATTGTCTATAGTTGAATAGTCTTTTGGAGTTCACTTCTACCATAGTTTTGTCACTTTGTGAGTTGGGATTGCTAGAATGATCATTGACTTGTATATCTATTTGATGTGAATGCCTTGCAAACACATTTTGGCCAATTCTCTGTTACTAGTGGGCATACTGTTTGTTGCATGTTTACATATGTAGTTGTGGTTTACACTCATGGTTATGATAAGATAATGACAAGATTATGGTCTATTGTTGGTGCTCAATTTTCTCATCATGGGCTTCAAAGGAATAGATTTGTGACAACAATCATGGTTCTTTAAAATGAACATAGCCACAAGGCTCCAATCAACAAACTCACCCACACCAATAATAAAATTCATTCAAATGTATGTAATAGAATACATTTGAACGAATAATTTAAGAAAAAAATCTGCAAGGTTTCGTCGCAATTTCGATGAACATAAATCGATGAACCACTAAAAATTCTGACGAAGTTATTGTACACGTGATGATATTTTCATCGTAATGGCATGCTCTACATCATCACACTTGCGATGAACATAATGCAGGGTTTCATCACAACTTGGATGAATATAAACCAACGAACCTCTAAAACTTTTGATGAAGTTGTTGTACACGCGATGATATTTTCATCGTAATGGCATGCTCAACATCATCGACATTGCGACGAATGTTTGGTATTTTTGCGACGCTTTGGAAGAGGCATTTCACATTGTGTTGTGGTTATTTTTTGTCGCTAGATGGATGAATTTTGCGTCGATTTTTTGACGAATAAAATTTTTTCATGCAAGCGACGAAAATATAGTGATAAAATTTATATGAGTGTTTCATAAATATTTCGACAATAGTTTGTCAATATGTCAACAAACATTCATCAAAATTTGGAGTCAAATACAGTAGTGTGATAATGAAAAATGAAAATTCTAATGCATATGATAAGGACCAGTGCACAAAATAGTTGCAGGATGGAAAATATAGTGGGTTGTCACGCATTAAATCCCAATATTTTAGAATTTTAGAGAGTTTATGGTTTTCTTAAATGTGTTGCTCATAACAATGATAAATAATAATTTAAATGATAATGATAAAAATGATATTATTCCTTAGTCAAGTTGAAAACCAAAGGAGATATGGATGGATAAAGATCAATGATATGGGTTAATGATAGGACATGTAAGGATACACCCTATATGGAGGATAAATATAGATGGATCAAGCTATGAGATGTTATAGGTGGAGGGAACCCAAGATGTTTGCTCTTATACAAAGGATAAATAGATGACCTATGGAGGACTCCAAAGACAGCATGTCAAAGTAAGAGCATGCCCCCACGGTAAGAGGTATGACAAGTTATAATGACATGACATAGATATGGAAGATAAATGAATATAAAAGGAAACATGAGATGGACAACAAGTGATATGGAGGATGGAAGACATGATATAAAGCATGCATTAGATACTTGTTCTTGCTATTTTTCCCTAATACTTTATGCAAGATCAAAGGAAGGTGGATGGATAAAGTGGATAGCATGGAATATAAATGAAGGAATACGATGGCTAAGTGAAAATAGGATAATAAATAATGTATTGTACACATGGAAAAGTCTTGCCCCCTAGTGTACAAGCAAGGGTACATGGATGGATGTGAAAGTTAGTGGATATGAATGGATATGAATGACCATGGAAATGGAAGCTTATGGAAATTGAAGTTTTTGAAGGTGTACGAATATGAATGGAGGACTCAAGTGTCTCTTTGTGGAAGATAGTACCACATTGACTAAATGTTTCCTATAGACCATGGATAACATGTTTCCACTTAAACATGTTGGTAGGAAAATTGGTAAAGATGATGGAATGGATAGGGGTAGGCAGAAGGGGGTTAAGGATTCATGCAAAGTATTGGATTAAAGGTATGAAATGAGGGATGGAGGTTGGATGGAAGTATGGAATGGAGTTGTTATGAGGTAATTTGGGAAAGAAAAACATTGGCACACATTTTGAAGGGTGGTGAAAGTTGAAGGATTGAGAGTGGGTTGGGAAAATAAAATTGGGCATATAAGGAACGAAAAAAGATTTGGAGGATAAATAATGGAGGAATGGATGATGGTGGAATAATGAAGTCTTTTGGATTAGAAATTTGGGATACCAATTTTGATTTTTATTTGAATGCATAGATTTTTTTGCTTTCTTTGGAACCCACATTGTTTTCACTTTTGATTTTTCTTTATAGACTTTTCATTTTTTCTTAATTGGAACCTTCCATTTTCTTGGAAATGTTTTTCCTTTGATTTTGGAGCATATTTTTCTTTATTTTAGCATTTCTTTTTAGTGAGACATGTTGGTATTTAGGTTTTTGTGGATTCTTTGATTTATGCATTTCATGTTTGGTATCCCAATTGCTTGGATAGGCCATAGATGGATTTTATGAAAAAAGAGGATTTTGAAGTGGAAGGTGTTGGAAGGAATTCAAGGGTATGTGCCTTTTTTTTTCTTGAAAGGGCACATAAGGATATGCATTAGGAACATATAGGTCAAATATGGATGGAAGGGTTGATGGATAGGGTTCAACAATAGATGAAAAAGATGATGGAGGAGGTGGACATATTGATCTAAAGGGATGCCATTTGTGTTTCAAAGATATACCAATGTCTTGAGAAGGAATTATGTAGTCAAGTCCATAAGAATTTAGATGTGTTTTAATATTAGGGTGTCTACGTAACTGGAACTCATGAAGGCATGTGATATTGTAGGAGAAAACTAGCTTTTATAAAGGTGGATGAACCAAGCTTATATGTTTGTGGTTCATGAATGGGATCTTGTGAAAGTTTTGGATTATCATATGATGTGAGGGAAATGCTTATACCTTGGGGGTTTTGAATTTATTGAATGGATGGAAAGCTTTATTGAATGAACTTATGGAATACAATTATAGTATGGAGTTGAAATACTTGGATCATGACATGGTATGTCATTATGACATGAAATAGAATGATGAGATGGATTGGGATCATGAGAGGGAATACTTTGATCTTCACATAAAGGGGGGTCTATGATGTCATTATTTGGATCAATGAGGTCAAGTGAGTGATATGGTTGAATTTATATAGGTGCTATGGAGGTGGGAAAAAATGAAATGGATGAGGTGGATAAACATGGGATGGATGGGGTGAAAGTGGGTAGAACTTGAAGACTATAAGGACTACCATTTTGTGAAATATGTTTTTGCATCAGGTATTGTATTCCTTTCAGGATGAATTTTTGTGTTCCTTTCGTGAAATAGGATGGGTAGGTGTTGATTGAACATGGAATGCATTTTTGTTTCCCTTGTCAATCGAGGATTTAAGGATGGCATGGAGGGTGAAATGAGTTGGGTATAAGTTTCAGTGGTATGAGTTGGATGAATTTGAAAATATGTTGAGGTATGAGATGGAAGATGGAGGATATGTTAGGCTCATCTTGATCCATGGTTTTAGGTATGTTTATGGTTTTTATTTCTTGATTAAGATTTAGATCTTGAATACCCCATCCCACTATAGAAGATCATACACATCTCTGAGCATATATACATTCTAATCAACTATGGTCTTCAAATGTAGAATTGGATGTTTGATAAATTCACAAACACAAATAATCCATATGACAGTGAAATGACTTTTTGCAATGAGAACTTTCTATTTTGTACACTATAACAATGTATTGAAGTCCACCTTCATATTGCAGGCTGCAAAACACAATGGGTTGTGACTCACTTCTCATTTCCTATTCTATAGACTGTAACAAAACAAAGTATTGAAGTTCACCTTCATATTTTATAACAACCCTTGGTTTGAGTAAACGTTGCATTTGAATATCTCCATACTTTTGGAAAAAAAAATGTGTATAATAGTTGCAGGTTGGAAAACACACAAGGTCTTGACTCACTTCTCAATTCTTGTTGAATGCTCAAGGGTGTAGTTCAGGGTGGAGTTGTAGTGTGGGGGATAAAAAAAATTAACCAGATAGAGGTGAGGGCTGACTAACTAATTGGTTTGTTGCGTGTAGAGGGTTATGGAAGAGTAAGTTGGATGTAGGTTGTATAGCACATAGTGTTTTCCAACATGCAATTATATGTAGATATTATGGTTGTAATGAAACTCTTTTATTTTTTAGACATTAAGAATTTAATGAAAGTCACCTACAAAATTTATAACAACTCTTGGGTGGACTAAATTTTTGGTTTCAATATCATCATATGATGGTAAAAAAAAATGCATTGAATAATTGCAGGTTGGAAAACATAGTGTGGGATGTTAGTAGATGCTTTTATGAATATTGCATTTCCTTTTGATGGGTAGCAAGTTCAGGAACACATGTATTGTGATGTTCATCTATTGTTAACACTTCAAGCTTGTAGATTTGTAGCCTTTTTTCCTCCTCGCTTGTGACTTCCACCAGTAAGAAGACCACTTGGCTAAAAAATGTCCCCTTTGCAACATCTGAATTGATGCAAACTCATGCACTACAAAATAAAAATTGCATCTCTTATTTACTTGAGAAAATAAATAAATATCATAATACATTTATGAAAGAAAAAGGTCTTAGTTACATGAATACTGTTTTATAAAACTAAATATTGGAAAACACAGGGTGTTGTAAAAACTGTAACCCACTCACTATTGTAAAACCAAATCTAAGTGCAAAAAAAGAGAATCAATTGAGTGGAGACATAAAATTCTTATTTGAATCATATGAATTATGTAATAATAAATACACTTGTTGCAAATAACTTGTTAAAAGAAACATATGAATTATGTAATCATATATACACTTGTTAAAACAAACATATGAATTATTTAATCATAAATACACTTGTTGCAAATAACTTGCTAAAAGCAACATATGGCATATGTAATCATAAATACACTCTCAAAGTTGGGAAAAAAGTAGCTGGAAAGGTACATGAAAGTATTCAATAAATTCAAAACTCTATCCCTTTTCCTACAACAAATCTAACAGAATCCCAAAAATATTTGTTATGAGAATTGTATAACATGCTAGTAATAAAAAAATATGAGGACACACTAGAAAGTGTGTAATGAAAAAGGAATATGCTCTAAAAACACTTGGGAAGAAGCATACCAAAGTGAACAAGATAGATTATAATGTATTGACTGAAGTGGTTGTTCCTACTCATGAGATGTGGAGGAAGGAGCATGCACAATATGTGCAAGGGGAAAATGGAAATGCATAAGTGGATTAACTTGAAAGGTTTTATATTGCATATGAATTTGTGAAAGAAAAGAAAGAGAGAGATGATGCTATAAGTGGATTTGAACAAATGAAGCCAAGAATTCTTGAAGTTATCAATTCCATGGAACAAATACAATTAGAAATGGATGATAAGGAAAAGGAAAAACTAGATCTAAGTGCAGAAAAAGAGAATTGGTTGGGCAGAGGCATGAAAGTCTTATCTAAAAAGGAAGACAAGTTCCATAATGAGCTTTCCCAAAGAAACATCTACATACTCTAATGATAAAGACATTGCAAAAACAATAGTTGGAAATGCTCAAAGTGGAGAAAAATAACCAAAGACTAAAATAAACCAATTAGAAAAGGAATTCAAACACAAGAATAAGCTATCATGGTCAAAAAAAGAGGAGCTTAATGTTGTTCGGAGAGAGCTGCAATCTAAAAGACAAGAATTTGATAAAAAAAAAGACAACAATGGAAGGTGTTGTTGCACAATTGATAGGTCAAAAGTCAAAGGTGTTGTTGCACAATTGATAGGTCAAAATTCAAAGGTGTTTTTGCACAATTGATAAAGGCCAAAAGTCAAAAGTCTTGTTGCACATTTAATAGGTCAAAAGGCAAAGGTGTTGTTTCACAATTGATAAAAGTTTAAGATGTCACAACAATAGCTGCATTGGAGGTTGGTGGAGGAGGGAATTTGTGTAATGCAATAGTGGATATAGAACACATAGGAAAGCTCCCACTTCAAATAGGACATCTACATACAAGAGTAATGATTATCCCTTTAAACAAAATCCAAGATGATACCATTTCCTCAACAACTCAACAATCACCAGCCAAATTGGTGAGCAATGGAAACTCAAGGCTTCCACTATCTCTTGTTGCATATGAAGATGAAATTGAACCAGCTATACAATTTGTATTTTGTAGTGCATGAGTTTGTAGCAATTTAGATGCTGCAAAGGGGACATTTTTCAGCCAAGTGGTCTTCCTATTGGTGAAAGTCACAGGTGAGGAGGTGAATTGTATGGGCTTGGATTTTTTTTAAAGGGATAATCGCTAATCCTATATGTAGATGTCCTATTTGAAGTGGGAAATTTCTTGTCTATTTTGTATCCACTACCGCATTACACAAATTCCCTTCTCCACCAACCTCCAATGCAACTATTATTTTGGCATCTTAAACTTTTATAAGTTGTGCAACAACACCTTTGAATTTTGACCTATCAAAATGCTTTGCAGGACCATTATAGGTAAGTTGAACATTCTTGCAACTATTTTGTGAATTTTCTATAAAGGGTTGTTACAAAAAATGAAGGTGAACTTCAATACGTTGTTTTGTTATAGTTTGCATAATAGAAAGTTCTCATTGAACAAGAATTGAGAAGTGAATCACAACCTTGTGTGTTTTCCATTTCTTGCAACTTTTTGTGTATTTTCTATTCCAAACATATGGCGACATTGAAATGGAATGTTTGTTGAAAGTAAGGGTTGTTAAAAATATGAAGGTGAACTTCAATACATTATTTTTTTACAATTTGCATAATAGAAAGTGTTCATTGAACAAGAATTGAGAAGTGAGTCACAACCATGTGTGTTTTCCATTTCCTGTAACTTTTTGTGCATTTTCTATTCTAAACGTATGACAACATTGAAATGGAATGTTTGCTAAAAGGGTTGTTACAATATATGAAGTTGAACTTCAATACATTGTTTTATTACAACCTGCATAATAGAAAGTGCTCATTGAACAAGAATTGAGAAGTGATTCACAACCTTGAGTGTTTTCCATTTCCTACAACTTTTTAATGCATTTATGTTCAAAACGTATGATGATATTGAAATGAAATTTTTGTTGAAAGGGTTGTTAAAAAATATGAAGGCGAACTTCAATACATTGTTTTGTTATAGTCTGCATAACAGAAAATGCTCATTGAACAAGAATTGAGAAGTGAGTCACAACCTTGTGTTTTTCCATTTCTTGCAACTTTTTTGTGCATTTTATGTTCTAGATATATGACAATATCGAAATGGAATGTTTACTAAAAGTAAGGGTTGTTATAAAATATGAAGTTGAACTTCAATACATTGTTTTTTTATAATCTGCATAACATAAAGTGCTCATTAAACAAGAATTGAGAAGTGAGTCGCAACCCTGTGTGTTTTCCATCCTGTAGCTATTATGTGCATTTTTTGATTGAAACGTATGAAGATATTGAAATGAAATGTTTGCTGAAAGTAAGGGTTGTTATAAAATATGAAGCCAAACTTGAATGCATTGTTTTGTTATAGTCTGCATAACAAAAAGTGCTCATTGCATGTTCTTACATTTGTAAGTAAGTTTGACATAAATAATAAGACTTAAGGTGGCATTGCCGACCATTATTTGATGACATTTGACATTTTTTATAATGAAATTTTACATGGCAACAAAAAGTGTCATCAAATCTGCAAGAACCTAGTCTTATATTTTTTAATTAAGAGGGGTAAACACTTTTGACCTGAAGCTATGAACCGATGAGGTCACAAACGGGGGACCTCCTCCCCAATATAAATTGTCAAAAACTACACCCTAATATGATTTGAGCCTTGATGGAAAGATTAACAATACAACTTAACAATCACACCATTCCACTATTAGAAGAAGACTGTAGTCTTCAAACATACCAAAATAATGTAATTCCACACCATAATTGTTCAATAATTACATGATCAAAGATAATGTAATTCCACACCATAATTGTTCAATAATTACATGATCAAAGATTGAATGGAAAATGAATATTATCAACCTCTCTCATCCTCTCCTATAGTGCCTTTTATGTGCAATTGAGGAGATGCTCAGATAAAATCTTAGAGGATTCTTTGGGTCCTTAGCACTGACGATGGGGTGATTCCACTTGCACGGATCCTTGTTGTTGTATGTGTAACAAGAGGGTTTAAGGAAGCCTCTACTTTAACCATTACACTTTCAAAACCTTTAGCTTGTAACAAACCCATCAATATAAATGACTACGTTCAACAATTAATGTATGGATATAAGGAATAAGCAACATCAAATCTAAACACAGAGAAAGAGAATCAATATGGGGGGAGATGAAAGTCTTATCTGAAAACGCAGACAACTTTCATAACACGTTTATATATATGGAATGAAATCATTTATATGTACTTGTGGAGGATAAATACAATTGGAAATAGATGAGAAGGAAAAGGAAAAATCATACAAACCAAGAAACATTGCCAATAAGGTCAAGGCCCAATTTTATCGCTTTTTTGACAAAAATTGAGCAAGCTAGTGTCAAGAATCAATAAAATCGGACCTTGAGCTTATTGAAGAAATTTCTTCACACTCGCAACTTCCTTGTTCATCCTTTCCCTATAATGTGAATAATGTTAATGTCACATTAAATTCAAATGCATGCAACCAATTCATTCAAAATATGAAAATACATGTTCAAAAGAAGATTTTAAAATTACCCTTTTTTCCACCTTCTTCCTCTAAAAGAACAAGGGACGGTGTGTTTTCCAATATACTATCAAAATCAACATATTCATAGTAGAAATGAAATTTTCTAAATGAAATCACAAAGAAACTCTAAAATCTAAGCAAAAAATGACTGCAACGACACATAAAAGTATTCAATATTTTGAAAAATCCTATCCAAGAAACATCGCTAATAAGGTCAAGGCCCAATTTTTCTGCTTCCTTGCCAAAAATTGAGAAATTAGAAACCTAACGTCCTATTACATCAATGTAGTAGGATAACGAGTTTCCTATTTCTCAATATTTTTGTCCAAGAAAATGATCTCCTCCCCAAGCACCCTTTCTTCTTGCTACCTTGTCGAGGCACATTTTCCTGTCCCAAATGGACACTAACTTGCTCATGCCCACCACTTCCTTGTCCATCATTTCCCTCTAATGGTAGGAATGTAAACACCACATCAAATTCAAACACATGTAACCAATTCATTCAAAATATCAAAATACATGTTAAAAAGCAGATTTCAAAATTACCCTTTCTCCTGCTTTCTTCCACTTTCCCTTTTAAAGTACGCATATGTGGTTGCCTGCAATATGTAGAAAAGTTGCAAGTGTTACAGAATAGTTAAAGTTCCAAAATGTATTACACCATCTATTGTAAGCAAGCATATATTTTTTCAATCATAGGAAACAAATTTTAATGTGGACTTCCTTACATTCTCGGTGTGTAAGAAACAAAAAAAAATCACAAGCAAATAATTAATAGGGGATAGTGTGTTTTCCAACACTACAAATAATGTGAGAACTTTTTTTGCAGTCAGATGAAGATAGTGAAATGCCATTTTTACTATTTTGATTAAGGGGGAAAACAAGTTTTGAATGGACCCAAAACCATTAACAAGCAGGTTTTAACAAGGACCTGAAACCCGCACAAAGAGTTCAAGTTGCTATAGTATAAAACAAAGATAACTAGCAGCAAACCAAAAGTAGATTACAAAATATTAACTTGAAAACTCAAATCTGCACCAAGAAAGGTTTTAATGGGAATCTTAAGCCCAAAACAACCACAAAATACAAAGGAATTTGGACCCAAGATCAACCTAAGATGACCAAGCAACCATCAGCCTGAATCAACCAGACTTCAACACAACACTTAACAACACCAACCAAAAATGAAAAAACACAGATGACTAGGTAACCATCAACCTGAACCAGCCAAACAACAACACAAAACTTGTCAGCACCATCCAATGAAACCAAGCTCCCCACCTCAATAGGAGAGTTATGCATTAGATAAAAACATTGATGAGCTTTAGCAAACACACAACACCAGTCAACCCACAACACCAACCCAACCTCCACCTCAATAGGAAGGGGCTCCCCTCTATAGGAGAGGATGAAATGAGACCCAAAACCATAGAAAATAGAACCCCCCACATGATCCACAACTCACCTCTCCACCTCAATAGAAGAGGGCTCCACCTCTGAAGGAGCAGTCTCCACCTCCAAAGAAGACCATAGATGAAAAACCAAAGGGAAGTAGCTACAACCATAGTAAAGACCAACATAGCATCCTTTGGAAAAAAATTAAACTAAAACAAAGAAGAAAAAACAGAGTCATCCTCAACCAGTGGCACACCCCCATCCTTGAAAACAAACTTTAGAACCCAAAAGGGGAAGAGCATAGAGCTCAACAAAACTGACAAGCAGTTTGCCATGTAAAAAACCCAACACCAAAAGAAACACTTGTTGGCATATGGCTGAGCATATTTCTAGTGTATGGCTTGTAAGTGTTGTCATTGATGGCAACCCAAGTCATGCAACTTAAGTCTTGCATCTGAATGTGCAGTATAATTTTGGTTTCTACTAGTAGAACAAAATAAAGAATAGGGCATCCAGATAATAGGCATAAAAGCTGATCTAAAAACCTTATCAGATAGATATTTTGGGTTGTGGATCTCTAAGGAAGGTCTGTTGATTTTTTTAGTATCTTGGTTTTGATGCACACTCATTGGTATGTGATCTAGAAGATACAGTGCACTAATTTGTTGATTATCTATGCTAGAAGGTCAACCCGACAAGGATAGAAATTGCAGATGTATAAGATGTAATTAATTATAAGTCTTCATGCTCAATTAAGTGTTATTTGGGTCCTCTCTTGGTCTTAACTGACTTTGGAGTATGCACATAAATATTTAGTGGTGGATCTGGCCGACAAGTTAAAAGTAACTTAATACTTTATAAAGTTGACTGTTGGTTGAATAAGTCTTTGATTGCGGATATATATAAGAGGTTGTTTTTATCATTCAAGTGTGTGTGTGTAGAAGTGTGAATTGTGAGATTCAGTAGTGCAGCAGTGTGAATTTGATCATAAGTGATGCGAAGAGCATAAAAGAGAAGAATAGGGCAGAGTTAGAAAGTAGATCCACAATTTTGTCACCTGGCATGAATAGATGCTACTATCTCAATTCACCCTAGCATGAATAGATGCTACTATCTTAGTTCACCCTTTAGATGGTTTTAATCTGAATTTTGTAAGGTAGTAAGCCTTTCTCTTGGGTAGTGAGCTCTAGGCAGTGTGTCTAAATACAAGTGCATTCCTTTTGTAAACAATTATATTTTGTGTACTCAAATTGTGGATTAACCTCCACCGTGGTTTTTCCCCTAACATGGTTTCCACACAAAAATCTATGTTATGGTGTTATGAATTTTTACTTTGAATCTATACATATTTTCTTTAATACAATGGTGAAATGGTTTCAAGTTTAAGTGTGATGGAGTTTAAAGATTGTTGAACATTGATTCACCCCCCCTCTCAGTGTTCCCTTGAGTCCAACAACACTCTCCATCAGGAGCAAAAAGAAAACCAATACTGCACCAAAGTAGGAACCAAGGAGTAGTAGCCTCCCTACCTAGAAAAACAACCAATACCAACAAAGAGACAATGAGACTCAAAAGAAGGACAAGGCAAGGAAATCCTCCAAACAGAGAGAGTAGAGAGTCGACAAGACAATGAAGACCTAACTCCAACCCTACATGCCAGTAAGGGTTTGAAACATGCCAAAAAAATTCCATAACTAACTCCACTAGAGGAAAACCAACAACCTCAATCCAAAGCAATGAAAGCATCCACATAGAGGCAAAGAAGCCCCAAAATGGCCAAAGAGAGCCTGAAAAACCTACAGATAGATCCTGAGGAGAGAAGGCACATCAAAAGAAATCAACTTCCAACCTTATATGCCAGTTAGGGTTTGAGATTAGGACACCATTCTCCTCAAACATCCCCTCAACAAGAACTCCAAGCACCGCAACCAACACCAACACCAACACCAAAACAAAAAAAGAGATAAAGGGACCCAAAAGAAGAAGGATGATGCAAGGAAAGCCTCCAAGTAGAGAGAGTAGAGAGCCGAAAAGACAATGAAGAACACCCTCCAACCCTACATGCCAGTCAAGGTCTGAAATATGTCATAAACTATCCACAATAAACTCCACCAGAGGTGGACCAACAACAACATCCCCAAGCAATGAAATCCCCCACACAGAGGCAAAAAATCCCCAAAAATGTTAGAGAAAACTAGGAAAACCTACAGACAGAGAAATAGGAGAGAAGGCACAACAAGAAAAAACCACTTCCAACCCTACATGCTAGTTAGGGTCTGAGATTAGGCCACCAATCTCCTCAAACAACCCATCAACAAGAGCTCCCAAAAAGGAGGATCTAGGCAACAACTAGACCCAAAACATAACTCCCTAGCAGGAAAATGACAACACCCAACACCAATCCACAACATCCCAGAAGGATATTAGCAACAAAAAATCTGCAATAGCATATACTAGGCCAAAAATAACAGCCAACACCTCTCCACAACAGCCCCACAAAATGACACTAGCAACAAGCAAGGAGATCCTACACAGATAGGGAGTAGAGAGCATGCAAAACAATAAACCTCAACAACAAACTTGACATGCCAACCAAAGTCAAAGGATAGCTAGAAACTCTCCACGAACCTCCCAGCCACAAACAAACCTAATCACACATTGAATTCAAAAAAATGAACCAAAGCCACAATAAAATCAAGTGCCCCCACCGAAAGAGAGAGTAGCCAAGAATCATTGTCGTCATTTAATTCAGAGCTAGCATTGCCCTTTGCATCTAAGGATTTCAAAATCCCCATCCCACTGCTCTTCCTGCTCATGCACTCCATTAAGGATTTTTGTATATATTATTTATAAGGTAAAATCCCATTTTTACTGTTACAAATAACATTTAATACGATTATTCATTTGAAAGTATCCATGATGAAAAAATAGTCGACCTCAAATGATTTAAATTTCAACCTTTTAATTTCATTTATAAGCAAGCTACCATAAACAATAAGACTCCAGGTGGCATTGCCTACTGGTATATTTCATATTAACACAAATAGAATACACATTATAAACACACAACCAAACAATTATTGTTACAGTCTGCATAATAGAAAGTGCTTGAATTGAACAAGAATTGAGAAGTGAGTCACAACCCTAAGTGTTTTCCATTTCCTGCAACTTTTTTCTACATTTTCTATTCCAAGCATATGATGATATTGAAATGGAATGTTTGCTGGAAGTAAGGGTTGTTATAAAATATGAAGGTGAACTTCAATACATTTTTTTGTTATAGTTTGTATAATAGAAAGTGCTCATTGAACAAGAATTGAGAAGTGAGTCACAACCCTGTGTGTTTTCCATCCTACAACTATTATGTGCATTTTTTGTTCAAAACGTATGATGATATTGAAATGGAGTGTTTTCTAAAAGTAAGGGTTGTTGAAAACATGCATATTGTCAATATAATTGCCAGTAGGGGATACATAAAATTATCCAAAATCAATTGAGGTGTTACCAACCAATTGGGTTCTCACTATATAAGTAACCAAAATGTTTTCATTACATTCATATTGTCTATGTGTAATTGTAGGTTCAAAAATATTAGGTGTTATGAAACCTACAACCCAAATACTATGTTCAAACCCTTTACAAGTAACAACCCAATTGGTTACTCACCCCTTAGGTGAATTTGGATAGTCTTATATATCCCTGACCTGCAACTCCTTATATAATGAGAAAACCTAGAACATAGAGTTTTTTCCAAGAATAGTACTTGTTACAATTTTAAAAACATCTTAATCACATCAAAACCCTTCCCTCTCGTAGTGAGCAGATAGCTTCTCACATAAGGCAAAAAAAATTCAACATAATTCGATACGAAGAGATACCTCCTCGCTTTCCTCATCGTGACATTTCCTCCCGTTTGTCAATTTCATCACTTTTATCATTCGTCTTGGTGGGCCCTGGATTGTGTCATCTCATCATGTTATGTATTTTTCTATGTATCTTTTTATGCACTTTTGTATGTATATAGGTGTTTTTGTTGGGAGATTAGTTGTGTCCATACAGGGTTTTACAACATTGTGTGGGTTGAAGGTTTAATAAATCATGCACTCACATCCCACTATGTTTTAGAACCTGTAATCATATAGTGTGTTAATGGTTGTTGGAAAACACTGGGTGTTAAAAAAGGGTGCCTTTCATTGCATTCCTATGGTCTAAATAACAAGATATTTTCAAGAAAGTCATACTGTTGTGTAAAATTCTAGGTTGCAAAACATTGGTTTTTTGAAATCTACAACCCAAAAAATGTTTAAAAAGCCTTTACAAGTGACAACCCAATTGGTTACAAACCCCTCACCTCAATTCCATTGGATTTTCATCTCCCCCACCTACTCTCCAACCTCTCAATTTCAACCTACAGAATGAGAAAACCCACAACACAAAGTGTTTTCCAATAAAAATACTTCTTACATATTAAAACACATGTCTTAATCATGTCAACTCCCCTTCCCACCCACACTGAAAGGATAGCTTCTCGCGCAAGGCAAAGAACGCTGACGTCATTCAAAATGATGGGAAAAATGACTTGACGATACTGTTAGGGGAGAAGCTAAAGTGTAGACAAAACAAACTTATGTATGTAACGTTATATCATATCACCCATCCCTCATCCCACGCGTTGGACAAAACACACCGAAAGAAAGACTTGACAGACAATTAGGTGCCTACCGTCACATGTCCTATTACCAGAAAAAGACCGTGTAGCTGGCGAGAAATAAAAAAACAATAGAAAAAATGCACTTAAATGTTGCCATTTTCCACATTTTCATTTTTCAATTTGCTGGGAAGTGTGAGCGATAGAATGGAGTTGCAGGTGTTCACGTTTGGAAGCTGAACAAGAGCCGAGGGTCTACACTACCTAAACACATTTTAAAAGAACAACGACTAGCTACTAGGTATATAAATCTGCCATTTCGATATCAACCGTGTTCATTAAGAAAATTTGTTTTCATTAATGAGAAAATAAAGGGGTTTCCTTGAGTAAAGGGTTTTCATTTGAAATGCAGTGCTCTTTATGTGTTTTGTGTAAAGGGATAATTAAAAGGATGTAGTATCATCACTCACTGATGTTTTGAGCATTTCCCATGTAACACTCACACTTCAAGGAGGAAACATCCTTCATGTAAAATTTTGGGATATAATAGGCACACAATAATGTAACATTTAAAAAAAATTAAACTGGAAATTCTTTGCATTCACCACAGTAAGCATCTCATGTATAAAAAAAATCATAACTTCTTAATGTAAAATAAATTTTGGAAATTTAACTGACCAATACACGTGCAATTCAAGCTATGACAACTAGAATCGCTTATATTTAGTGCAGAGGCTTCACGTCTCCTAAAGTATCCTTCTTAATCCACCTACCATTATTTTCTTCAATTTTGTTTCCTCAAGTATATCAACCACCTGGAAGGAAGACAAGTGTTAGCAATAGATTAAATTGGAAAATTAAAGACCTTTGGTGCTACAAAGAATTCTTTTTATTCCAAATCTCACCAATATAGGATTATATGTTGTGGTGAGTGCAAAATGCTAACTTTTACAAACAATAAACAAATATATTAAACTGTAAAATGAGAATTTAATTTCCAATTTAACCTATCACTAATAGTAGTAATATATATCAACAATTATATTTTCCATTCTATAGGAATTGTGAAGCACTGAACATTCATTTAGATATATAAAAAACTCATCTCTCCTAACATATGAAAGATGCCATAACTTGCAATAATCAATAAGGGAATATAAGACAAACAAGAAGGATACCACGTACCACTATCAGACTTTTGTTTATATCCCGTGTCTCTCAATGAACATCTAAATGAAAAATCGATATTGCAACCATTGTTCAACGATATTGTAAATTGAACCATTAATTTTATAGATGGTTGAAAAAATATAGATTATTACAAGAATAAAGGTTAACAAGTCAAAAAAATCCTTGGTGATCACCTTAATTGACCAAACAATAGAAGCTAATTTGTTGACAAAACACACCTATGTACATACAAAAACACATAAAAAAATACACAAAAACATACATAGAAACATGCATAACATGAAAAGAAGGAAAATAAGGATGTCAGTGTAGAAAAGAGAATCAGCTGAATGGAGACATGAGAGTCCTATATGAAAATCTAGACAAATTTTGTAAACAACTTGTTAAAAAAACATTTGCATCCTCTAATCAGAAAGACACTCTCAAAACTAAGAATAGTATTTGGGTTGCAGGTTTCATAACACATACTATTTTCCAACATGTAATTATATATAGACAACATGCTTCTAATGAAAACCTTAAAGTTTGTATACAATAAGAATGTACTAAATTTTATTCACCTTCACAATTTATAGCAACTCTTACTTACACAAAAAAATGCAATTCAGTTTCCTCATATGATTTAAAAATAAATGTAATATATAATTTGAAGGTTAGAAAACACAATGTGGTTTGCCATTTATTTCATTCTATACATTCAAAGTTACATGGTGGCGAGAACAGGCAAGAATGCCTTGAAAATATTTTGTTAATTAGGTAGTAGGAATGCAATGAAAGGCATCGTTTTATAAAAACCCATTGTTTTCCAACAATAATTAAAACTTTGAATGATTGCAGGTTGGAAAGCACTATCGGAGGTGAATGCATGATTTATGAAACCTCCAACCCACACAATGTTGTAAAACCCTCTATGGACACAACTAATCTCTTGGTAAAACACACCTATGTACAAACAAAAATGTATAAAGGCATAAATAACAACATACATAGAAACATACATAACATGATGAGATGACATAGTGTAGGGCCCGTTAAGACAAATGATAAAAGTGATGAAACCGATAGACGAGAGGAAACATCACAATGAGAAAAGCAAGGAGGTGTCCTATCGCATTGAATTACATTATTATTATTTTTCCTTGTGCAAGAAACTATCTATTCATTGTGGGAGGGAAGGGTGTTGATATGATTAAGACATGTGTTTTACATTGTAACAAGTATTGTTCTTGGAAAACACTCTGTGTTCTAGGTTTTCTCATTCTACATGTTGAAAGAAAAAAATTAGAGAGCAAGGGGGTGTTATAGGTGAGGGAGACGACCAACCGAGTTGAGGTGAGGGGTTTCTAACTGATTGTATGTACACATGTGCATTAGATCGGTTTTCTTGACTTACCAATTGGGTTGTTATGTCTAGAGGGTTTTTCAACATTGTGTGGGTTGCAGATTTCTTAAAACTTAGTGTTTTCCAATCTCATTACATTCTATCTAATTCACAAAAGCCTCTCAAGGAAATCACAAAACATACCAAATTGAGGTTAGGGGTAAGTAACCAATTGGGTTGTTACTTCTAAAGGGTTTTAAAATATTACATGGGTTGCAGATTTTGAAAAACCAGTGTTTTGCTACAGTATGCCATTTTCTCTCTCCTGATGTTCTTGATACCAAATGTTGTAAAAAAAGGTGAAGAAACCTTGCAATATAAACTTTAATCAATAGTAATTTTAAATCTGAAACCAAAGATTAACCTTTAATATGAATATGATTTTAGAATCAAAGCAAGAAAAGAAAACCATAACACATGAGACCAAATTTACATGGAGAAACCCCTAAGGGAAAAAAATCCACCACAAAAAGAGAGAGGAAAGTATATTAATAATCCAAGAGAGATTACAACATAAATACACTTCTATGAATGACTCTGTAGACTTTGGTAGCACCCTGTTACCTGTAAAATTGAATGAATAACTCTAGCTCAAGGCCCCCAATTTATAAAAAATTATGGGGATGAATACCACTATGGTATCACCAAACAACATGCAAAAAAACCAGATGGAAAAACCCATGCCTACCTCCTTTCCAACCACCAAATCCACCTAGAATAGCAACTTACAGATGCTCTTACAACTGTCATAACACATCTCTCATCCATGGGCACCTAGAGAAGGAATCTATCATAAATACAATCATAAATGTTGTTATAATTGTCATAGAATCTTATGACAGTGTCATATATGTCATAGATACTCTTACAACATATGAAAAATATCATAACCTTCCAAAAATGGGAGATTCCAAATGAGATGCCTAGTTATTTTGTCCTTTTCCTAGAAGACAAATGGTAATAGTAACTTTGTCTTTACATGAGTTCTTTCACCACCATTGGTTAAACGGTTTCACCTCTTATGGTTAATTTATAAAATAAATTAGGAAAAAAATTAATTAAAGGATTTAAAAGGTTTATTTCACCTAAATCCTAAAAATATTATCACTACAACATATGGATCCGATTCTTATCAACCGGATACTCGTAAAGGTGAACTGCTTCTTGATCCTTGTCAACAACATACACCTTCGTAGGTACTATACATGACTATTAGAGATCCCAATTTTTAAAAATTAAAAAAATAGAAAAATAGAAAAATAGAAAAAGAAAAAATAAAGAGAAATAATCCATATAATAGGGCTATCATATCACTTCAATTTTCAAAAGGTGTATTCGATGGCCAACGAATCCCTTCTTGAAAATCTCTATTTTTCAAAAATTGCATTCCTTGACAAGGACCCCTAGTGGAATACTTATCCTTCATCATGGGTTCGTAAAGAAAGAATTTGAAAAAATTTCCTCTAAGGGGGGAGCACCTTTTCTCGTGGGCAAAGTTCTGAACTTCCCCTTGTGAAGGGGCATTCTTCCTTTCAAATTCCTTGATGAAGTGAAATATTTCAAAAGGATTCTTTGATTTTGAACTGATTTGCAAAAAATACCATTGCATTTTCAAATAGAGTGTCCCTCAAGTGGACCCCTTTGAAAGCTCTTCCTTCAATTGTTCATTGTTTGCATGACTGTTTGTTTTCTTTTTTGCCTGGGTGGCTTCCTTTTTATATCTAACATGTTTTTTTTGCGGATTAACATGTTACTTTGTAGGTGCGCTTGTGAAGTTGGTTTTCAAATAGACTCTGTGGAGCCTCTCACATCTAGCTTCCTTCAGGACCGAGCACCCAGGGGATGCCTCCTTTGCAATTCTAAGGACTTGTGAAGTGCTTACTTCATACGAGATCTCTTTGTTCAACTCTGTAGCTCCGAGGACCTATAGATCCCTTTGTTCACTATCTGTGGATCTATGGATTCGTGATGCATTTTGTTCAATCCTCCTCAGGAGAGAGTACCTATGGAGCCAACTTCTCTTCTTGTGCTTTCAGGTGGACCAAATTTTTGTCTACTTCCTTAATGGTTCAAGTATACATTTTTAAACTCTTTCAGCCTACTTTATCGAACACTCATTGGAACTCATGTTCGCTAAAGTGGGGGAAAAATTTATAGGCGTAAATTTGCACCCCCCTTTGCAAATTCCCCTTTGACACCCTTCACCTTAGAAAAATCAAACCTAAAAATGAAATTCCATATCCTTTGTCCATACTCCATCCACTTGGCGCTTGTCTGTATTATTGGTGGGGGAATTTTTGTTAGGGACGCACACGTGGCTCGTTGTCATCCCAACAGGATTCCTGCCTCTAGAATTCATAGAGACATTACGTTTGAAATTGGGGCGGAAGTGTAATGTATATGTTCCCTTCAACCAACCTTTGAACGACTCTTTCCATCCCAAATTCACTTAAAAAATGACTATCTCCATTCTCATTCATTCTTCTTCTCATTCTTGACAATTCTCATGCTTTTGCACCACTCTTAGCACATTATTACAACTTTTTGGCTACTTGTACTATCAACTCTTCTATTCCAATATCACAACATTCTTCACATATACCACAAAAGCTACAACTTGGTGTCTTGCGATACTTCCTTCAGTGTTGCTACGACAATGTCGACTTTGTCATGGTTGTAGACTTGCACTCCTCTCTCATTGGATTTTAGTGCCTTTGGTCGAGGGTGGTATTATTTACTTACTATTGTATTGTTGTTGAATTTGAGTAGCATAGTGCTTCTTGTAGTATTTGGTATTCTTTCCTTTCCAGCATAGTTTCTTAATCTCATTTCTATTTTTCTATCTATTTGGTTGTTCGTGGAGGTGGGAACACCAAAATGGGAGTTTGACTATGGCAAGCCCTGAACAACCCCAACATTTTTCCCCTCTCTACTATGTGTAGGTGATCATTCATGTGGAGATTCTTAGCGAAACTAGACCATTTGTAAGTCATATTTCCATCACCTTTCACTCTTGTCAAATTCTAGTTAGAACCTTAAAGTGAATCTCATTATTCTATTATTTTGTCATTTCTTTCTTTTGTTATCACTTCAAACTTCAGTAGCTAAGTTGTTAGTAGGTTTTAAACATCTTTGACTATCCTTTTTCACTATTTGTCCGTATAGATGACAACACACTTGTGAGACACGAGCATGCCATGCTACCATCCCTATTCTACATTGTTGTCCTCTAGTAGAGAGGTGTCTAAGGTACAATCTAGGTTCTCGAAACCTGTTCACTTAGTCCAAACCAATGTTACAAGACTCAGACTCACCTCAGACTTGGCAAGTTGATTTTTGACTTATACTCAGACTCAGAGCCCAAAATCGCCCAAGACTCGGCAAAGACTTGAAAAATAGAAAAACCCAAGAAATTTAGAGATTTTGAAGGATTTAAAGCTTGTTTCATGCAACCTTTAGTAAATAAACCTTAAATACACAATAACATCATGAAATAGAAACTTTAATGATCCTATACACAAGCATATATCAAACACATAAGTATAAACACAATTTTTTGCTGAAGGAAATAAGTAATTACTTAATAGTTAATACCAATAATAGTAGTAAGAGTCAAAATAGTTAGAATTTAGATATATAAATGTTGTGAAATGTATACAATACTCATGGAATATGAAATCCATGGCATCAAAAGTTCCAAACATATAAAAAAAGTAAAACAAAACCTATAAGTCTATGGCTCAGAGGGGCCTGCATCACCAAGGCTCTAATATTTAGTCCTCTTGTGTAGACATCTAAGATAGGTCCTGGATGATGTTGTATCCATCATCTCTACCTGTGTCTTAGTTCTAGACTCAAAGGCACCCAAACCAAAATCCAAGGTGTCTCCTCATGCTCTAGCCTCCTCCTCTGCCATGGGTACTGCCTCTACCTCTTAGTCCGCCTGGTCGACCCAATCAAGGTCCTCATTGGTAAAAATAGGATCCTCAACCTTATTGATCCAATCTGACTATGGATCAACCTTCTCCAACGTAATGGGTGACAAGTTAGTGCCCAATATTTTTCCATGGAAAAGGCATGGATTGTAATGAACATAAACAAGATCATTTAACCTCTGCACTGACAACATGTTGCACTTCTTGGAGTGTATGTGCTCAAACATACTCCAATTGCGCTCACTACCCAAGGCACTACATGGTTGGCTCAACACTCGAATCACAATCCTTTGAAGCTTTGGTGCTTTAGCACCAAATCTTTCCCACCATGCATCTAAGATGAGAAAAAGAAAAAAATAAATCTCATTGTGAAATGTGAATATTTAATTATAATATGAACATTGAATATAAAAAATTTAAAAGTGGTCATTTTTAAACTACTATTATGCCCTTAATAAATTTTTACCTGGTTGCAATGTTGATCATCTTTGCATATATCTCTTGCAAAGAGATCTCCTTGTGCAAGTCTAAAAAATCTCTATCTCAGAGACAATTTTGGCTCCAACTTGAGAATCAATCATCCACTCAATGACTGTGTAGAGCCCACTCAAAACCTCCACATCTGTTTTGAATTCTTTGCGGAATTGGAATGTCTAATTGAGAAAATATGCTACTGCGTGTAGGGGCTTGTGAAGCTGGAGGTGCCATCATCTATCAATGATCTCCCAAATGGGGTGATAATTACTATCAACTCCCCCATAAATGGGTCTAATGGCCTCTTTGGCCCTATCCATGCCTTCATATATGTAGCCCATTGTAGGATTCTTCCCCTTGGCAACTTGTAATAGAACCACTAAAGGCTCTATGACCTACAATTATTATGAAACATTGACATAAGTAAGAGTCAACAAAAATAAGCAAATAATAATTAAAATAAGAATTAAAATTTTATGTAGAATTACTAAACTAATTACTTATTACATTTACCTTGACAATCTCCTTAGTAGGCACCCAAAATCCCTGCTCATCAAAAATCCAACTTGACGGATTCACCCCTGCATTTTTCTTAGAATATGTTGAGGAAGACCACTCCTCACTAACAAACATCCACCTCAAAGCTCCCTTTGACTGCAATAAGGATTGTAGAGTGATGAAGGTGGTAGCAAAGCGTGTTATCCCAGGGTGAGCCAACTCCTTTTGCCTCGTGTATTGCCTCATAAGGTTGAGGACCCATGTGTGATTATATATGAACTTACAAATATTCCTTGCAGTCTCCACACATGCTTTGATCCAGTCAATCTTTCCAAGATCCTCCAATATGAGGTCAAGGCAATGAGCAACACAAGGTGTCCAAAATAATGATGGGTGCCTATCCATCAATAGTCTACCTGCAACAACATAATTTTTTGCATTATTCATGACTATTTTCACCACATTCTCCCTCCCTACCTCATCCAAGACACCATCCAAAGTGTCACAAAGGAATTCAACATTTTTGGCGTGGCTAGATGCATCAATAGATTTAATGAGCATGGTACCACCTGAAAAAGAAACAAAATAAATGATTCAATAAAATATAAATTTAAAATCTTGATTATTAATCACTAAAGCAATTCATTTCAGGAAGTAAAATATATACCTGAGGAAGAAACAAGAAAGTTGAGCAATGTCCTATTTCTTCTATCAATCCAACCATTGGTCATGATGGTGCAACCCTTCGTCCTCCAAATTTCTCACTACTCCTCTATTTTGGCTTTCAAATTAGCCACTTTTTGGGACAAAATGGGGCCTTTTTTCTCATCATTAGGGGCTTTGAACCTTGCCCCAAAAATAGTAACTGCATCAATCATATTTTTCCAATATGGAGACCTAACGTAAATAAATTAAATTTAAGTTAGTAATTAGTATTGAAAAATGTATAATTCCAATTTGAATTCAAGATAGCTCTAAAAATAAAATTCAAGAGATAAAGAATCAACTATGAAGCAACAAGCTATATATTTTGAAACAAAACAAAATAAGAATTACTTGGCTACATGAAATGGAATGTCGCAATAAAACCAGAAGTCTCTAATTGCAGCTTTGGCTACATATTGTTTATCCTTATTCTAACCCATGCTCTCAAGAGACGGTTGGGAACTCAGAGTAGTGCATGGAAAAATATCTGAATCCAACCTAGATCCATGAAATCTAGGCCCAATGCTAACACTACCACTTCCATTTCCACTACCACTACCAATAACTAAAGGTGAAGACCATGGAGGAATTGGAGGCATGGAAGAACTCAAATCTCCAACTCCACACACAGTTGCCATCTCCTCTTTTTGCTTCTTTTTTAACTTTTTATCTTGCTCAAAGGTTTCTAATTGCACTTCATGAACTACCTTAGTAAGGAAGGAAATTTTTGCAAGGATTAGCATCTCAGCCTGGTATACATGCAAGGTGGTATTCCAATCTATTAATGCCACCCCCAAGAAAAATTTTTTTGCAATGAAAACATTGTACTTCTTTTTTTTTCCTAGGGGTAATAATGGCATGTTTCCAACAAGGATCTCTTCTACTTTGAGACATGGTGAATACGATGGAGACAATTTATAAATATAAATAATGCTACAATAACACATTCATTTTTAAAAAATAGCATTCAAATTATAATTTATAATTAAACTACAAAACCCAGGGTTTGCAAGTTTGCAACTATAAAACTTTTTTTTTTTGCAAGAATGCCTAGGGTTTTTTCAACAAAAACTTAAACACACACACCTAGGGTTTGTATTTATTTGTAACTTGTTCTTTGTTTCACTAAAACAAAATAGAAAAAACAAAGAAGAAAAAAAGAAGAGAAATGAAGTTTTGGTTAAAAACAAACAAAAAAACCTTCAAAACTCAAACATACCTCTTCAATCTTCTTTTAAATCAACAAAAATCTCTTTCCAATCCCTTGTAGACTCCTCTAGATGCATAAAAATCACCTATGAACCTAAACAAATTTGATTCAATAAGTGTTTGGTGCTCAATCTCTTTGCTGATTTTCATTCAATGCAAATGTGTTTTGGCTCTCTTCTCTCTTTTTTCTCTCTTACTTGGCTTGAAAATGAAATGAAGTGCCTTTTGGATGAATAGAGGCAAGTATAAAGGTAAAAAGAAAAAAAAAGTTGAAAATATGTTTTTTTTGCAACTCAAGCCCACACAGTGATGCTCGAGTCTTTGGCATAGGACTCGATGAGTCTATCGAGTTTGTTGAGTCCATGAGTCCGGCGAGTCCCGGTGAGTACTCAACATCTGAGTCTTTTGGACTCACCCAACCTCACCCACCTCGGGACTCATGAGTACTTGTTGATTTTGGGTGAGTCTTGTAACTATGGTCCAAACCTAATTCCTAGGTCAACAGAGTGACATAATCACTGAGAGTGCTCTTCATTCTCTACCCTCAATATCAAACAATTCCCCCTCCTCTACAATTAGAAATGTTTAAAACGAGAGATTATAAATGGAATGTTATAGGGCATAGGATTTTTTTGGTTTTAATAAAAAATAAGTTGGTTGTATGCAAAGAGATTTAAAGTTGTTCATGTCACTATATACTTTTAATGACTAAATGATAATATTTATGGTAATTAAAAATATTTTATTAAAAAATCTGTATAAAGAATGATCCATCAATTAAATTAAATAATTTTAATAAAATAATTATCAAAAGATAAGTAGCTGACTTTATTTTATTTGGAGTTATATATTAAAATAAATGAAGAAATTATATAAATAAAGTAATGGTACTTAATTAGAAATTTAAGGTAGGAATGTTGGGACATTATGTCTAAAAGTGATTTATAAAAATGCATAAAAATAAAAATGAGTCAACCAATAATTTTGAATTAAGATTTTTTTGTATCCATTGTTTGGTCACTTCTATGATGTGTGGAAGTGATTTGTCCAAATTGTAAATCTAACCCTCACTATTGACCTAAACTTTATTGAGTGGAACCATTTTTTTCAAAACTCTGATACTTGCTTTTCAATTTTCTTGGATGCATGTGACTTATGTTATTTGGTTGGTAGTATTTATGAATAATTTTGATGAACTTGTTAAGCAAAGATCTTCTCCTTATGACAAGCCTATTAAGTAAATGAATTTTTGAAAATATAAAAGATGACAAACCATCATGCAAAAGATGCCCTAGATGTTGATGTAAGCAAATAATTAAATAGTAAATACTTTGATAATGATAATGAATTCTATAAATGTGCTCAAGATATCTAGGCACTAGATTTCTTGATCCTTTGAAATGAATGAGGGTTAGTCCTTAAATATAGCTTCAAAGGTGGTAAATGAAATAATTCATACATTGAATGAGCTCATAATGGCTAATTGGAAGGGTTGGGTTGGCACCAAATTTGAATCTAAATCTTTAAATTTCTAGGCTCATTTTGAAAAATTGCACAATTGACCTATGTCAATCTCATAAATTGTGGATCTAAACATAGGTGAGAAATAAATAAACTAAGAATTGGGTCTAATCATTGAAAATTATTGCAAATAGAATTAAGTAAAATTCACGTTATGTGCTAGTTTTTAACAAAAAAATCATGTCACCTGTATACTTATTATTAAAAAATATAATCAAATCAAAGTGAATCCAACCAATACCACAAATTATGAATCTAAACTCAATATGCAACAACCATGCAATCAAAAATTGATTCGGAAGGACAACAAAAAGGGATCATTTCTCATTTTTTGGTACTAAATGCATTGAGAAAAAAGTTCTACAATGCATATTTTAGGTACAGTATTACAGATGAGTAGGCAAAGATACTTCCTTCTGAAATTATTCAACAAAGGATACTGGCATTGAGTTATTTAATTTTCTAGATGAAAGTGATGTGGTTTTTTGCAAAATAGGATGATGTCACTACCATTACATCTATGTCCCAATCATTAATGTCAGTTGTTGATTAGATCTACAAATTTTGTTTGTCATATCTCACCAACAATGCACACAATTCAAGTACTAGCCAGAGATTTCATATACTGGACCTCTCCCAAGAGTTATCTCATAAAATGGATTACAAAAAATATAGTTAGAGGACTATCATAAAGGGGTAGTGATTGCATAAATTATATATTCTTAGAGGATTATTTTTTAATATGTTCATGCACCATGGAGACTTAAGGGAAAAATATGTAAAGACTGAAGTTGGACAAAGCATTCAGAGGATAGTCCATATTAAATCCGAGATTTTTTTTTGAGCTTAATGATATCATTGTAATTATAGCGATGATTTATGCAAACCTAGCACTAGCTATGAGTTATGTCTTGATTGCAACATTTGGTATTGCAAGGACACAATGTATCACTTAACAATGACTGCTACTTCATAACAAGACTCAAAATATAGAAGGTTGTGAGGGAGACAAAGAGGTAATGACTCTGTAGCTCAATGGATTTGAAGCACTGAACTTAATCAAATATTTTAGGCCCCTTCTATGTTTGTAAGGTCTTTCTTCTTCCCAGTGAAATCCAGTTGTTACCTATGTTTTGAGCTAGCCCAATTTTAAAATTTGTGTCAAAATCCATCATGATAATATGATTGTATAAGTATATTCAGTTACCCTAATTGTCAAACTATTTTCCTAGTTGAAAATGGTTGTTGTACTTGTCATACATGTTGAGTATTGCTACACCCATTTTGATCTTGTCAAAATCGGAAAATAATTAAATTTTACAAACCATTCAAGATGGGAAAAAATAGTCTATAAAAATGCTCTTGTCATTATTAAAGACAACAAGACAAATTTTTAGGTTGAAACAGTTCCTGAGGTGAAAGATTTCAAAAGTTCAATTTCTCAGTAGGTAATTTATGGAAATAGTTAAATATGAGTTTGAGATATCAGGAGTAGAAATAAATGATGGTTTTTACTTTATATTTCTTATGCATATTTTGGTTAATTTTTTTGGAAAAATGAGTTTCTAATTGGGAGTTATAGAAATTTTAATTTGTTGCTCAGGTCATCATTATGGAGTTTTAAAGTTTAATTTTGATATTTTAATAAAATCCTTCAAAAATTATATTTGCGTTCAGAGAATCAACTAAGTTTTAAAATCTTAGGAGGGAAAAATTATTTGTTGAAATCCAACGAGATTGTGACAACCTTGTCAGATCCCAACAAGTTGTCACAACCATCCAAAAAACCTGACAGCTAGATTAAAGAGCAAAAAAAGGTAAAAAGGAAATTTTTCAAAGGTTTGGACAAGTTATAAAACCTCTAATCGACACCCAAAATGATTTTAAGAACTAACCAAAAGGCCGAGACCCTCCCCATAATAAAAGACAGTGCTTAAAAAGTTACGAGTTTTATTTTATATATATATAAAGGGTTTCATGAATGTTGGCAACATGCTAAAGAGTTTTTTTTATTATAGAAGAAAGGAAGGGGCCTTGATCCCACTAGATACAAAATGAGCTTAAACATCAAAAGAGAGACAAGCTAGGAAACATCACCAACCAAATTAGAAAACCATACTACTTATTGTTTAGCAACCTTAAGAAGGCACACAAGCCATAATTGTTAAACAAAGTTTTAGTAACCATAGGACCATGCAAAGTATAATAAAAAATATAATAAGCTAACATAAGACTAACTCATCTAGGGGAACATAGGCCATAATAGAGATTAATCATATGAAAACATGCCTCAAACCATGCATAGCAATCAAAAAATAATAGTCCAAGATTAGAATCCAAAAGCACCAGAATAAAAAAGTAGTCATTAAATCGGAGATCCCAAGAGTCAAAACAACAAAATAACAAAGCCACAAGACAAAGAGCCATTATTTGATTGTAGCAATTAACTCCCAATTGTCCCCAATCCAAGAGAAAAAATTTGTCTAATCAAGGGAACCTTCCATAGACAAGTCCTTAGAATCATCATACTTTCCAACCTTCTTTAGCTATTTTTTGATCTTGGTTTGGCCAGACGCCACTCCGACCATAGCTCTATGCATCAAACCATCAATAACCTTCATGAGGGTGATAATAGCTTTTTCCATGTCCTCGACCCACACCTCCTCGATGATACCCTCCTTATAACTTTCCATAAATTGAAACATGTCATCCTCGCTATAATTATTATTGATGTCCATCCCATCACCTTTCATTCTGATGAACAATATAGCAAGAGCTCTTATCCAATACTTAGTGATTATAAGAATTTTCATATTTTTCTTTTAATAAGCTATCTCATATTGCCCCTGGAAATGACCCATACTCCCAACATGTCTAGATATGACATTAAAGAACTTCATTAGCAGCAACATCCATGGAATAGTTACCTTCTTTGTAAACAAGATTGCAAAATTTGACCCCCATTAGGACATATCCTTCGATCCCTAGAATTACCACAATATCTCTATCCCCTTGAAAACCTCGCAAGACATGATTTTGTGAAAAAAACTTGTTATATTTATACTTGGAGGGAAATGATCCTAATTGGGCCAATTTTACCTCAAAATGCATCCAATCACAACCAATCCCCACAACACCTTCTTCATCTTTATATGCCTTTGCAATATTATTGCATCTATGCACACTATGCGGGAATATAATCATCATTCACTTGTTGCAAAAAGTTGATCTTCATGTGTACTTTATACATTATGGAAAAATATAGTTTAGATGGATTTAACCACAACATCTTACTTAGCTTCTTTGATCTTTATTGGTTCATGTGGGTCGAATACATGAAACTGCACCTTCAAACTCTATGATGAAAAATAACCATCAAAATGGGATGGAAAACTTTGTTGATTATGTCATTATTGACATCACTACTGAACCTAGGGACCTTTGAATGGGATGACATCATCATGATATCTGCATTGTATAGATGTGGAATGTTGGACCCCGTCAGTTCACAAATAGTTCACAACCGATTTGAGGTTTTGATGCTCTTACATAAAACAAAATTGTATGTAATAGAAAAACCTTGGCAATAGGATATGGGTGATTTAGATGAAAAATCTTGCAAGTACAAATGAGCGCATATTTCCCACAAAGTAGGAAAATTCAAGTGAACTAGATGAAGAACTAGAAAAGTGAAGTTCACATGGGCTTAGAAATCCTACAAAACCTATACTTAGTCATTTTTTTCAATGTTTAAAACTTTTCATGGGAAACTCATGTAGAACTGGACATTTATAGAGAAACATAATTGAACTACACTAGTGAAGGGAATTTCATTCCATCTGGAAGGGAGGATAAAACTTGCATGAGCATAATATTGTTGGAATAATCACCATCATCTCCCTTCAAATTCAAGGCATGGACTAACTATTTGGGTGAAAGCACGAAGTCGAGTTCACTTAAGGTGGAAGTTTTTTACCTTAGAAAAAATCCCAAAATTGTGAAAAACAAATCAAGACCTCATTTTTTAGCAATTGGGATCTCGTTTTGAAAATTTTCCATTTTTTGCAACTTTTCAAAATAGGATCCCATTTTGGCAACTTTCCATTTTTGGCAACTTTTTGTTTTTGACAACATTCCATTTTATTATGAAATGGGATCCTGTTTTAGAACAAAATTCTATTTTTTTAAATATAAATTTTTGGTTGGTTTTGTACTTTGTTTTTCAATTTGGGAAAAGGCTTTGGGTCTCGAATCTAATCTTTGGATCTAGTTTGACTTGCAACTCCAAGGTCTTGTCAATGCCACAAGAAAATAGTGACTTTGGACATATGTCTGAAGACCTTTTTTGTAGATTTTTTTTGACAAAATTAAAACCCATTATAGATGAGACAGTGTAGATTCCAAATATGTAATTTTTTTATAATTGAATTATTTTTTCTATTTTTCAATTAATTTATGATTAAAGTAGTCCATAAACTTCAAATATCAGGGTTTTTTGGTATTTTAATAACTTTTTATTAAAATAATTTTTTGAAAAATGAATTGTATGAAAGCATACTTCATAAAATTATTTTCAATTTGAAAAAACATCAAAAAATATAAGTTTAGGTCATCTTATCCGTGACGTACATGACAATTTTTCAAAACAACAAATATGGCCAATAAAAAATTAACAAAAAAATCAATAAAAAATTACAAAAAATATTGAAAGCGTTTTTTGGTGTGTTACAAATATTTTCCCAAAAGGATTAAAAAAAATACAATTATTTAGTTCAAAATATGGATGATGTACGCGTGTATGGTAAGGTAAAAAAAAGTGACTTTTAAATAGTGGTTATTAGAAACACCTATTGAAAATTAATTTGTATCATCTCGGTATTAAAATAAACTACATATTTGGAAACTAGACTTTGAGTACTACATTTTATGATTAGTGATTTTTTTAAGATTCCATCTCTAAGTGCTTCAAAATTTAAGGTCAAAAGTGACAAATTTTAAAAATCAAGGAAAACATTTCCACTTTTTGGCCAAAAAGTGGACTCAACTTCTTGCACACACCTATCTCCCATGGATTTGTTTATCTTTGGAATTTGTATCAGGTGTTAATAGGTCAATCTTGTGGTGTAGTGACAAATGTGTTCCAAAAAATGGTATTGGAGCCATGGTCATAGGTTTGAATCCCCTTGGGTGACGCTAAGGGGAGGATTTTTGGACTAATTTCTAGTGTCTCCTTCAAATTCGAGACATGGACTAACTACCTCCCATGGATCCACTTATCTCTAGCACTTGTATCAGGTGTTAACAGGTCAATATTTTGTTGTAACAAAAAATATGTTCCAACAAATAGTTACCCCTTAATGACTTTCATAAAATTTCAAAAGGATTTTCATGTTTTATCATTAGTGCTAAGTAAGACCACCCCTAGTAGATATCTTAGACTAGTTATAAAATTGGATAGAAATGGCTTACGAAAAAATAAGATTTTTTTTTTGAGGTGGTAATAATGGCTCTAATTGGGAACATGTGTCTCGTGTAGGCACAATGAGAATTCAAATCTATAGGAAAACCAAAAAGAACAAAAAAATTATTTAATCAAGGGAGACAAAAACATATTTACAAGACAAAGACACAACTAAAACACTTATTCTACAAAGGTTCTAGGAACCTTTTCCTCAGGAAAATTAGTGCTTCAAATTCTAACCATGAACTGGTAGCTCCAAGTAATCTCCATCTATTCTCCTAAGGTAAAATGTTCCTTAACTACATCCTTCGCTAATTTAATAAGGCCTAACCCATAGGTCATCAAATTTTCCATGTTTTCCCTTGTCTTCTGATTTAGAATTCCACATGAGTTCAAGATCCCCAACCTAGAAATCACTTTTGAAAGCCCTCTTATCAAAGAGATAGTTCATTTTTTGTTGTTTCATCAAATTATTTTCATGGGCAACCCTTCTTGTTTCTTGCAATTTAGCCAACTCATGTATTATTAGGGATATGGCACTTTCTTCCTCCCCTTTAATATGTTGCATCAGCTTATACAATGGAAAACCAAGGATGACTAGAAAATTAGCCTCAAAACCTTACCAACTCAAATGAGCTCTTCCCAACAACCTTCTTATTAGTTACTTTATCTACCCAAACAAAAAAATTTAACTTATTGTCCCATCTCTTCTTTTTAACATCCATTTTTTTCTAAGATGTTCATAATACTCTTGTTGCTTGATTCAACCTATCCATTTCCTTGTGTATGATAAGGTGAAGAATATGTTAAAAATATCCCATATTATGAAAACATGTTAACAAATTCCTTGGATTTGAAACACGTTGCATTCTCAGCAATAATTCTTGATGACACCTCAAATCTAGTAAATATATTATTTAGCAAAAATTCAATCACCCTTTTAAGTTTGCATTCCTTGTAGGGATTGCCTCCACCCATTTGTTGAATAATCAATGGCCACCAATATCCACTTATACCCATTTCTATATTTCTCTGTTTTTCCCCTATGAAGTTAATACCCCATTTCTGGAATGGATCCTCTACTAAAATGTTTGTAAGGGGAAGAGAACCTAAAATTTTTAACTTGCCTAAAAACCTTTGGAAAGAATCACACTTCTTTATAAATTTAGCCACATCCCTAAATAATGTGAGCCACCAATAACCACTCCCATAATTTTATGAGAGGTAGTCTTTGACATATAATGTCCACCACATAATCCATGGTGGCATTCATCAATAAATCTTATTAATTTATCTTCATCCAAGCACCTTAAGAGCACATCATCTAGGTTTCTTGACATCAATTGTCCTTTTAGTAGTACATACCTTTGAGCTTCAAGTTTCGAAGTTTTATTTTTCTTATCATTCAACTTAGGAGGAAAATTCAATTTCTCTATAAAAACCATGTTCTTATACCAAGGAAATTCTTTCAATTAACATTTGACAATATGTGGGTAAGAGTTTACCTAATTTACTTCAACAACATTCAAATTCACCTTGGCCATTAATTTTTTTGGGCCTTGACCTTTGACAAGCTTTTTTTTTGTAAGTCCATTTCATACTCTTGGATCTTGTTGATCCATTTGCACTTTTTCCTAATGCCTCCTTTTGCAAAAATATGTCCCTAACAACTATATGTGACACATAAGGAGTGATTTTGGCCCCTATAAAATAGGGTCTAAAATTTTCATTAGCTTTAACAAGAGCATAGGTATCCTTCTCCATCATGGAATAATTAAATTTAGCATCTCTCAATGATTTTTTGGAGAAATATATTGGTTATTTGTAACCATATTCATTTTTCTTTAGTAGAACAACAACAATAGTATAAAAAGATGCAAAATAAAATAACTGAAAAGGCTTTGAATAGTCTAGAATTTCCTACACTAGTGACTTCTTAAGTGCATCTTTTATTTCCAAGAAAGAATCAATTGATTCCTTATCCCAACTAGAAGATTGCTCCTTCTTCAACACTTTGGAGATGCTCTTTGTCTTCTCAACAAAATAGGGGACAAATCTTCAAAAAAAGTTTATTTGTCAAAAGAAAGTTTGAATTGCCTTGAATATTTTGGGCTATGGGATAAGATCTATGGATTTGACACACCATGGATCAATCGTTACCCCTTCCTTAGACAAAATATTCCTAAGGAGCTTGCCCTCCTCCAGACTAAAAATGAAATTATTGGGATTCAAAGAAATCCCATACTCCAAACATCTTTGGAATACTGACTCCAAGTATTTGCAATGATCATTTTGATCCTTAGAGTAGATGATCAGATCATATTGGTAGAAAAACATGATCTCATTTACAAGGTCAATGAAATCTACATCTATGGCCTATTGAAACATGGCTCCAACATTCTTTAATATATGAATGGCATTCAAACATAAGCAAGAGTTCCCCATGCTGTAGTGAAGTTTGTCTTCTTTTTCCGAAAATTCTCGAACATGACTTGATTGTAACCTAAGAATTTTTCTATCATAGACATAAACTATGACCCTATCACTAGTTACAACAAATGGTAAATATTGGGCAATGGATAATTTTACTTGAAGGACTTGATATTCTGACTTTAGAAATCTACGCATAGTTTAATGTCTCAATTCTTCTTTCTAACTAGAACAAGGTTAGATACCCATTCTAAATGTTTGATTGGTTTGATAATACCTCCTTTTAGTTTTGCTAATCCCTTATACATTTGAGGAGAAATAGTGGTGTTAATAGGGTATTGATTTGTTTGAATGGATTTGTATCAGGTTTCAATGAAATGGTATGCTAAAACAAGTATTCTTTATATGTCTTCAATTCATCATAAATGACAAAGAAAATCATTTTTTATATTTTCTTAGTAATTAAATCAACATTTTATTCTCTTCTATTTTTAATTTCTTATCGATATACATCATTTTAGGAGTTGATTCGATTCCTAAATTTATACCTTCTATGTCCTCTTCTTTGATAGGATTATTTCTCGTCTTATAAAAATCAACACTATTAAACATACTCTATAAGGAGACAAGACCTTTAGGAATTGTATTAGTTTTGAGTTGAATGATCTCATTCCCCAAAAGAGTCTCCTTACCTTCTTCATCCTTTTCCACCATGGGTTTTTAGTCGATCTACTAGTTCTCAAAATGATTTATGAAATTCAAAAAATCATAAATTTGTTGGCCATTATTGAATATCTACTAATTACATATATTATCTAGAATTTTGGGCTTCCAGTTAGAATATCAACATCATACATTCAATGATGAGGAGAAAGAGAAGCATCAAATTTTGAAGCTAACACAATAAGTGAATCGTCAATCACATTGATTTCTCTTTCTACCCAAATGATGTTGAATACATCAAAAACTTCAATGGTATCCCATACTGCAATCATATGCATTCTTATTCATCTTTCTTTTACAACATACATGCATCTAACTTGAGACACTACAAGTTCCAAATCACCATGCACTCTGATATACTTGATTCCATATTTTGAAGCCACATTTAAACCAAGAAGAAAAGACTCATATTTTTCCACATTGTGGTGCATTCAAATTTATCTAGTAAACTTGCAATATTTACCCTTGAGGGACACTAATATAATATTGCACCATTACCTTCCTTTGAACATGCACCATCAAAATGCATATTCTAAATTCCATCATTTTTTGGATGAAGATATGGGGGTACTAAATTAGAAGCAATCTACTTATCTGATTCATCATTATAGTAGCCCACTAAAAAATATGGTTCTATATCAAGATAAAAAAACTCATTCTTTGGTTCATTAGGATTCTCCATAATGACCATCATTTTCATTTCCTTGTGTAATTGGACATATTTCTTGTGTAGAGAAATGGTAGCATAAGATAAATCCATTTGAAGGCTACCATCCATCAAAGCTTCCCTCTTCCTATACAATAGCATGCCATACTTAATTGGACTGTCAAATATGATAATATCCATTGAAAAGGTCTTACTTGGTTATGCAACAAGTTGTAATAGAACACTATTTAATATACCAATCAAATTTACCTCACGAGAATCTATGGAATAGCACTTACCATAGGACTTTAAAATTTGTAGTCTAAATGATTCATAACTTCCAATGGCATCACATTGTTGGATGCTCTAAAATATAACATATAGTTATGAACTAGCCAACCATTTAACAAAAAATATGTATAAAATGGATTAATGGTTTATTTTTTACCTATATAAATAATTCCCAAATATATTTTAGGAGTCTCTTATACATTGAATTTATCTTCCTTGTCTTTGGGAGAAACCGCAACTTCATCTAGCTAATCAAATATGGTAGGAGAAGTGATATAACATTGTCATTTCTCTATGTTTAGGGATCCTTAATAACTTTTATTGGCACTTGAACTTTTAATTGACCATAGGCTTGAGACATATCAATTGGTTGGTATTTAGGTAGAGGAGTAGAAGATGGAATTATTATAGTATTAGTATTAGGTATGAAATACATTACCTAACCATTAAAAATAAGTTTCTTTGCATTGATCGCTCTCCCAACTTCATCTGCTACCTTTTTTTTGCCATCATTTTCAATAGTCTTTTGATTTCCCACATTCTTAGTTGAGAAATCAAAACTTTTAGTTTTAGGAATTTATAATTTCTATAGGGATGAATTTGGTAAGTGCATATTCTTTTTTTGTGGATACTTTTTTGTAGATATATTTGTTGTAATTTTATATTACATTTTCTTTCATTTATTCAAAGGTGTAGCTAGCATATTTGGAGTAGATACACCCTCAACTTTGTCCTTGGCACCTACTTGCATGTTTCTTAGTTGTCATTCACTCTACACTTGAATAAAAACGAGTTCACTGAGAGCTTTAAAGTGTCTTCATTAGAAGGATTTGTTATGTTATACCTATACCTCATTTATTCCTTGAGTTATTCAAAATATTTTTTTGGAATCTATTAAGGAATATCATTTGATTTTATAATAATTTTGAAATAATTCCTCACCCCATATTTATTTGATTGATCTATGTTGGCATACATACTATTGAAACTCTTTATCTTCATAAAGTGCAATTATAACAACACACTTGGATTGATCGTGAGGTAAGTAACATGTATCACATTAGAATGAATATTGTTGAAGATTCACATGACCCTTATTCAAGATATCATGGAGTGTTTCTCTTGGTAGCCTTGGTTTGAATTTATTAGTATCACCTATTTGTCATTACCTCCAATTCTCTTAGACTAATCATCTAGTTGTAAGGCTTGTTATGCAGCCCATGACCCTCATTGTAATGTGTAGGAGTAGAATTAGAAGGCATACTATTTTTTATTAGTTTCAACTTTGTAGGAAAGGTCCTTCATAGCTCCCATCAACTTATCTAATTTCTCTTCAACAACGAGAGGCTTGATAGAAGTTTCCATACTTGGTTTCAAGAGTTTTACATCAACCCTTTGTTATCTTTTCGAGAAGATTTTTGATTGCTTTCTATGTTGATTTTCATGGCATATGCTTCCCTTAAGGTTTGAGGGTTCTTGTCTCTCAACATATAACCCAACTTTGAATCAAAATAGTTATAGTATAGAACAAGACACATAGGTTCATTCAGCCTCACCTATGGAGGCACCTTCCTCATTATCATAATGAACTTGTTGAAGTCAACAACTACTTCATTTATCCCTTTTCTGATGGTAGTCAACTCATGGATTGAAAAATATGGATCTACTCTCTCTCCATATTGTAATCAAAATACCCTCATAAACTCATCCCATGAGTCTATTTTTCTATGTAGAAGACTCTTGTACCATTATTTTTCACTTTCTTTTAGGGACTATATGAAACTATTCATCATGACATCTTCATCTTTGATTTCATATTTATTAGTGACATCGATGGAATGCCTTAGCTGGTCCTCACTAGTGATAGCATTGTTTCCTTGGAATTCAAGCACTTTCCCTCTAATCTTAGTTGGGATTGGTTTAGGATAATTAGGGATGCCACAAAATTCCAAATATCTGTATCTTTCTAATCCCAATGGAAATCTCACTGCAACAAATCTCTGAGCCTATCTTCTAGGGTTGAACCCAATATTTGGTATTACATTTTTTTGTGGGGGATTAGGCTGCTTATTTTGTTGAACAATAGGAACCTACTGGATTGGAACCTATGGTGCCACATTTTGAGGTTGAGAATTTTTTGTGGAGAAAAATTTTGTAAAGTCTATTGGGAAATGTTTCCTTGTTTAATTTTACTTAAATTAATAATTTTTCATTTATATTTTTTTAGTTTTGATTAATTTAGGTTAGTTATAATTAATTTAGATTAATTTTGTTAAATAAGATTAATTTTGGATTTAATTAATTTAGATTAGATTAGTTTATATTAAATTTTAGTAATTAATATTAGTTTAGATTAATTAATTTTTTTAGATTAATATTAGTTTTGATTAATTTAGATTAGATTAATTTAGATTTAGGATAATTCGGATAAAGTTGTTTTTGTTAGTTTAGAGCGAATGTTGTTTGTTAATTTTTAGATTAATCTTTGGCTTTTTGTAGGTTTGAATGTCCAAGACTTGAAAACAAAAACATAAACTCTCATTTGTCGAAGACCAATGACTCAAACTACTAATTAGTGTGTTGCAGGTTCGATTGTCAGAGAATCTATCTTGAAACATTATGTCTTCTTTTTTTAGATTAGATCACATCTAGATTAGTTGGTCTAAAAATAACTCAAGTGTTTTCTTTGACATTATAAGTGGGGTTAAAATTAACTAGTGCTTGCATTGTCTTATGGTTTACATCTTGTCTTTGGATGCGTATGCTCTTCTCTCATGCCACTTGGAGATCTTGAGAATCAAAAGAATTCCTTTGGAATTTTTTACAACCACTCACACATTTTACTTTGGATTAAAATGAACCCCATGAGAGTGTGAGAAAAAGGTGTTGTGTATGCTCTCTCCTTGTGCTTCATGCGATTTGGAAGATCAAAAACAACATAATTGTCTCTCTTTTGTTTACCTTTAGAGGGGCCTGCCTTGTGAGAGGGAATGAATCCAACTGGTTTTTCACTCGGGTTGGTAATAAATGGATAAGACTAAATTGTCAAGTCCTCATGGTATGTAGGCATTAATCGTATAGTGTCATTTAGAATAGGGTACTACCATAAAATGTATAAGAGCCCCTAGTAGGAGTGATTAAATCCTTAAGTGGCTTGTTGCATGCTCACAAGGTGCAATGTCCCTGAGTATTGACTAATAACCTTTGTTTTAGTAGCCAAAATCCTTTACTTGCTAGCACAGGAACGATCGTTCTAAAGCCACCCTATGTCTTCACTATTCATGTGTAGAGGAAAAAATTTCTCTTTGGGGAATGAGACTTGGTGTGCCCATGTCATGTAAGGGGGAGCCAATGTCACCAAGTCTCTAGTTGTTCACCTTGTTTAAGTGGCTGGAGAAATCCAAGTGGGGATCTAGTAGGTAGTATCTCTTCCTAGCCTAGATTGTGCAAAGTGTTTTCAAAGTGTTTGTCATTTCACATCAAGATCAAACTCAAGACATTGTTTTTTTTGTGTGTATTCAAAGCAAAATGAACAAACAAACACCACACCCAAAACTAACAACATTTCAACCTAAAAAAAAACTAGGCCTACATATCCAAAACAAGCTTAACCTTCAAATCTATTTAGACCAAGGACTTGCTTACCTCATCTCTACCATTATTCATTCATCCATCACCTCATCCTTTTGCATTAGACATTCCACATAGGTCAAACCTTTAGGTCATCCTTTTAGCTTGCATAAACCTCTTGCATAAATCTCTTGATTAGTAAGTCCATCAGACTTAGACTAGACCATAGCTTCAAATATGTATTCTCTTGACCTTACCTTTCAAACAATAGTCATCCTAGTCCTCGTCATTTAGGTTGGTTCCTCAACTCATCAGTATAGTTTGAGACCACCTTGTAAACACATCTTATCAATCTTTGCTTTATCCAAGGTCATTAATAATCAGATTAGTTTCTATACTTATCTTATTTTGATTAGTAATTGTATCTTAGGTTTTCCAGAGGTTTTATCCTTCATAATAGGTCATACTATTCCATCCCTTCATTCCACACTTTACATACCTTAGTCATAAACTATCATAACCTTGACTCTTAATCTAGGTATCATTATTAGGCATCCTTATAAACCCAAAAATACAAAAAATATCACTTAGGTTGCATACCTTAGATTTAAGTCACCCCCTCTTTGTATTGGCATACCTTGAACATCATACCATAGATTTTGGACCATAGTGACACCATTTCTTCAATTCACCTTGATATACTTCTTAGTCAAGTTGAATACCAATTAATTTGCAATGCTAAATATCAACAAGCCATAGAACTTATAAGACAATTCACTCATCCTCCACACCAACCAAGTACAACCCATAGTCAACCACCCATCTATCCATCTTACCAACAAATCATGAACTCTAGTCCTCCATTTATATACCCCCACTATCAATATTCCCTAACACATGCCATACCATTTATACACAACAAAAATCCAATTATCACCCTTATCCTAACCTTGAAAAGGGAAACCAACTTTCCACTAATCCCTTCCAAGCCTCCACGTCCTATTCTAGTCCATTATTCACTAATCCATTCGAAGACACCAAATCCTATCCTAGTCCACCATTCATTAATCCATTCCAAGACTCTACATCCTATCCTAACCAAACTTCCACTAATCCATTCCAAGCCTCTACATCATATCTTAACTCATCATCCACTAGTCCATCCCAATCTACTATACCATCCAATAAGACCGCGGTACTTAATGCTCTCCAAGGATGACTAGCAAGGAAACTTGTTCAACTCCAAAATGGAAAGAAAGTTAGACAATCCAGTCAAATTTCTACTCATACACCATCTAGCCATCTATCACAATCATGTCTGCCATTGCCTACTAATCCCAAAAAGGATCTCGCCATTGAAATTCCATCATTACCATGTCTAAATATTGAGTCCATTGATGAAAATCATATCATTCTATTGCCTAAATCATTAGACATATGTCAAGAGCATGATCCAAAGCATGAAGAATTAAAACTCAAAACAAATTAAGATCGATTTATCCATAATAGCCCAATCGTAGATCAAAATATTAACCCTTTTCATGACATCCACAATTCACCCACCTCCACCATTGCAGATGACACAATTTCTCCCATGGGACACATAAATGATCTTCCTCTAGAAAGAGAGTCTCCTATTCTAGGCATATTCACAAATGATCAAGCTATATATGAATTTATAAGACTCTATTACAATGACCATAAAGACGGTTTCAACATCGACTTGGAAGCACCAATAGAATCGTTTGAACCCAATATGCCACAAAATTAGATGAAAGATGTTATTCAGAAATTTATTCCACATGTCAATGAAGCTAAGACATCCTATCAACTAGGATCATCCACTTTTATCAAATTAGGCTTTCTTGTAAAGGAGAAGATTCTAAGTAACAGTGTCCACATACATAATGATGGGTTAGCATCTTGTTTTCAAAACAAAAAATACCCCATCACAAACAGAATCTGTCAGAGCATGCAGTATCAAGGAAAAGGACTAGGCCTACACAAGCAAGGAATTCTAGAACCAATACTATTTTAGGAAAATTCTAGACATCAAGGTCTTTACTATTCTTCAATCATCAAATCTAATGATGTTAGTGGTACCTCCTCGATATTAGGGGCAACTTTATTTGATACAAACATCAAAATGGGGGCCATGAGTAGTTCTTACCATAAGGTTTTTGTCAACTTGAATTCCATCCACACCATAAAATATCATTCCAACATGAATAAACCTTCCATTTGGAACCAACAAAAAGAAAATTATTACAAATTTAAAGTTCAAAATCAAATGCTAAAGGCCATTGAATCAATAAAAAATCCAAGTGTACAAATGAAGTTAAAATGGATCCCAAAGAAAAATGGATCAAGCAAAGAAAATATTCCAAATCCAAAATTCAATCAAAATATGGAGCCATGAGAAAAGAGGACTCCCACATATAATAAATGTCCACCTCCTTCAAAATGTTCATCAAGAAAGGCATATAAAAGTGTTGGTTCCAAACACTATACCAATTGGCATTCCAAACCCTATCATCCACCATCCCAAGTTTGGAAAATAAAGCTCCTACATCTAAACATATAAATAGCCCCTCCACATCTACCATCATCCATCATAATCCTACATCTCACCTAAAGTATAAAACTCCCACATCACATATCTGTTGCATCTTGGCAGAAACTCTTTACCATAAGGACTCTCATGGAACTCTATCACAATGTGCATATATCAATAAGGCTAATTCGAATATCAGAAAGGACCACAATGGCATCGATCAATTATATGCAAGTTTTATGATCCTGACAAGATAATTACTTTATAAAGGTCACTATTGGCATATCATGATATTGGAATCTACATCAACACCATCAAAGGGTCCTGCACACTTGGTGATCGTCTAGAAAATACAAAAAAAAAAAATTGTCACCTTGATGAAAACTTGGAAAACATGTGTCTTGGTGACATGAAAAAAAAAAATACTAAAGAGGAAAATTTCGTCCAATAGTGAAAACCATTCTTATGACGTTTTGGATAAGTACCATGATGAAAACCTGGCAAATGGGCATCATGATTAAATTTTTTTATCTATGTGGACCATCACACTTAGGGGAAAGTTGTCTCATCTCCCATACCCTTTGCATGAAATTTTTGCTAATATTTCCATCTATCCATTTAATCCATATCATTTCCATCCATTTTCCCACCTACTTTGATCTTGATAAGGACTAGGGTACAAACATAAATCCTGCTTTGGGAAAACTCTTGACATGTCTATCCTTTCGTCATACACTATCCATGAAGTATCATGTCATTGCCTTCATAGTATTATCCAAATCCATACCTTGGAGAAAACAAATTATCCCTATGCGACATTGTCCTTGGAGACTAAATGATAATTCTTCCAACCAATAATCCTCTTGTCTCCTATCTTTTACCAAAGCCACCCATAATCATTTCATACCTATCACAAGTCTTGGTCTTCCCTTTTCAATGGTTTAAGGATTCTAATCCTCCTATCCAATATCCCTCCAACATCCCATCTAGTCATAAGCTTAGTCATTCGAAATGCAACAAGCCTAATCCATACAATCTTGCTATGCATCCTAGCACATCATCCAACACATTCCTTGGCTTTGTTTCTAGACTGGCTCCAATACCTTGGTCCTTTGGTCATATTATTGGCATTCCCATGTTGTTTTGGGATGTGTCCTTCCTACATCAAACAATGACGCTGTCATCATCATCACCTATCAATTGGTTTTCAGCTTGAGTAGGGGCAAGATCATGTTTATCCTTGGATTCTTGTACATGATTACTCATTTGCTTGTAGGCATCATTCATATGCATTTGTCATGGCCCTTATAGTGTATCATCCATAAAAAAATCCACACTTCCCCATATCATCCATAAGAAATATTTAACATCATTATCATAGTTGGTTATATTGAAAAAGACAAAAAAAAAATTAAATATCCACAAAAATCTAAAAAATAAAACATTCAAAAATCCAAAAATCATAAAACTTTAAAAAAAAAAAAAATCAAAACATGTCAAAACCCAAAAACATTCGGATAAATTGCAAAAATCCCAAAACCAGAGTCAAAGTCAATCATGCCAGTCTTTGTCATTGTCAAACTACATTGCTTCTGTGACTAGACGTAGGAAATCCAATTTTTCGATGTGCCCTTGAGACATTAGGTCAGTCCTTTAGGTGTTGTCAAATAAAATCATGATTCAATTCTTTGTCATTGAAGAAAATTCAAGGGCCTTTTCGAACTACGAGGTCTCTATGCATTGCTACATAGGAAAGGCCATCTGTCGATGAGCCCCTAAGGCCCCCTAGGTCATTCTTTTAGGGTTTGTTGGGTTAGTCAAAATAAATCGGATACTGTCAACTCGAACCCAAAAAAATCATTTGAACTTCCAACACAAATCTTGAATCAACAAGACAAGAAAGCCAACAAGTCTCCAAGTCAAATCAGTCATTTATCAAATCAACAAAACCAATGGTCTTATACATGATGTGTCCTTCTTGAAACCAGACCTTGTCTTTATCACACTTTATCATTTTCCTTATATAGGTAGTTACATGATCAAAACTAGACTTGACGTATTATATGACATGTTTCTTCTCTTGAAACTAGGCCTTGTAAAAACAATCAATCTATCACTCACTTCGTCCCTTAACACACTGGCACACACTTATTGGCAAATAATCTGAATGATTGTTGACCTTGTTGGTGTATTTTGTATTATCTTTTGGATTTTCTTTGGTCATGTTACTAGCCACCTCGAGGATGTCCCTCAAAATATTTAGAGGAGCGATGATGTCTCATGACTCATCTTTTATTTGATTGTTGTCTACAATTTGTCTTGACAAAAAAATTGGGGAAACTTTTCCCTTAGTATGAGTTAGGACATTCCTTGTTTGCGACTGTCTATTTTACAGATGGATGACCTTGCACACCATGGTCTATGCCATACCATGGTGTTTGTTTCCCATTTGCCATATTTTACCACCCAATGATGATCAAATTTAAAAGCCTTGCATAGAAAAATATATATCTGCAAATTATATCAACTAGCACTATCTCAACATCCATGTCTTCTATGCTAACATTCATCTTTTCCACTCTAACATTTCTTCTATTCTGAATCTTCATCATCCTTATCTATTTTCCCCTATCCTTTTGTCCTTCATCTTCTAATCCTCTCATCTATGTCTTCCATGCTAACATCTATATCTCCCATGCTAACATTTCTTCTTCCCCTTATCTATTTTCCTCTCATCGATTTCAAGAGCACACTCATGTTCTTTGAACCCACATGTCCTCTCGAGGGGGCATACCTCTACCTCCTCGTCATTCTTCCTTACACTAGGGCATATCTTTTTCTTTGACACAACATGATAAACTGCATTGTATCAAAAAGGGGAAAATGTAGACACCTAAAATTATCACTAGGCTTGTGACTTTATTAAATCCCCTTCATCATCCTTGATAATTAACTAATCTTAAATTATTATCTAACATCGCAAAGTCTTCTATTAATTAAATAATTTAGATTATTTAATTAATTCATTTTATCCTTCTATGTCTTCTTTTGATTATTTAAATAAATTGTTAATTATTTAATTACATCATTAATATCTTTAACCTCTATAATTAACTAAATTTATATTTATTTAATCATTTATCATTTTCCACTATCATTAAATAATTATGACAATTAATTAATTATTCACTTTTGACATCTTCCCTCACAAATTAATTAAATTTTAATTAAATAATTTATCTTTCCTCAATTTTTGAATTGGCTTTCTATTTAATCACAAAGTTAACTCACCTTTTCCTCTTCTAATTAAATAATGTTTCTATTATTTAATTATGCATTATCCTTTTTGAACTAACTGATTTTGTTGAAAAATCAGTTAATTTCTTCTTGCTCTTCCACTTTCAATCTTATCCCGACTTATCTCATTTAATTTCGGCCATTGATCACAATAAAAAGCAATTAATCCCATTCATATATTTTCCATCCAACTCTCTATAAATAACATTGTCACTATCATTTTCATATATCTAGAGAATATATGTTGTTGTGCTAGTGAGATTAAAACTTCGATATTTTTTTTTGTCTTAGTCATAGGCTTCTTAATACATACTTGTAATCTAAAGGCATTAATTAGTTACAACAAAATGGAGAAGAGCTATGGAGGTCAGCCCATGGGTGCCCGAGTTTGGTGATATCATTTTTTATTTATATTCATGCTTCCTTTGTTCTTCATAGTTGATTATGATTTTTGAATTAATATTTAAATGCTTATTTTATTAATTCCAATTTTTCCTAATCACAATTGTTGGACATGTTTATGTTTTAAAAAGAAAGGTTGAAGGTATTCCACTAAAGAAATAATTTTTGTTTGAAAAAAATTATTTGTCTTAAGAAAGTGTATACTGTTCAAAGATATGTTTTCTACTCTAAAGAGTGTTCTATCGTAAAATCATTTCAACTCATCTTTGTCTTAGAGAAACTAGGCCGTGTTCTAGAAAAAGGGACTATGATGGTTAGTTTAAAATATCCTTAAGAGAAAGGAATAGTTTATTGTTTTCATTTGAAAGATAATTACTCTGGCTTTCTAAAAGAAGAAAGGGTTGTTGAATTTGTATATATATTATGTTGGAAACCTATAATAAATATTGTGCTATGCTATTTTTTTTTTATGAATAAGCAGCTATCTATATTAAATAAGAGATAAGAATACATATTCACAAAAAAAGGGTGGGTGTTAGAAAGGCACACCCCGAAATTTCACATGGGCAACGCCCAAAAAACACCAAAAATTAACAAGTCACATGGGCCCAACTCAGAAGTCGAAGAGCATAAAACATAAAAATATTAAACAAGCCATTATGCAACCAAAGCAGTGCCAACAAAGTTGGGAGGGTCTTTGTCATCCATATTCTTCCCCCATACATTAGCGGGGTCTGGAGTGACGTCAGGAGGAACACCCCAGCCATCATCATCATCTTTCTTATCTTTATCTTCTTCCTCGCGTCGAGGCGAGATTGCTAGTGTCAACTGCCAAAATTTTTTACCACTATTTGGCCCTCCAGAACCAGAGGCAGATGGAGTATTAGAGGGCCACCCAGAACTGCCACCGTCGCTCCCTAAAGAACCACCAGAAGGCCATCCCTGACCAGCCCACGATGGAGGAGAGCGAGCACGTCGAGGAGGGTGAGTCCCGCCGAGCAAGAGGCTGAGAGTGGGTGACCAGTCGTGGGAAGTGGAGGGCGCATTAGGGACTCAAGCCATAGTGCATAAGGCATTGCCCCAATGGTCCAGAAGGACTTGGAGGTGAGCCACCTCCAATGCAACCTTGTTTTCTTGCACCTATATCTATAAGAGCATATTAGAACAAATAACTACTTTAGCATAGAGAGAAACATTAATATCCATTTGAGAATGAGCAAATATGCAGGAATTTTTGTCTTTCCAGATGTTGAAGAGGATTTCCACCCTGAAAGTGTGCCAAAGTTGGGTGAACTTAGTAGGGATCCCAAGCGGATCTCCCAGCAGAACCATATGCCAAGAAAAAGGTTATGGCCGAAAGGGTTGAAAGAAGTCATGAATCCAAGTCCAAAGTTGTTGAGCTTTGGGACAAAACCAGAAAAGATGCTTAATGATTTTAGGTTGCCCACAAAAAGGGAAATGAGGGTCTTGGACCCCCAAATGTATAAGCTGAGAACCCACAGGCAAGCCTTGGAAAAGAATACACCAATCAAAGTGGACCAGCTTCGGCTTAACACTTGCAGACCAAGTGGCAGCAAATATTTTTTGCCAAACATGAGCAGAGGAGTGAAGAAGCCACCTCTAGTTCAAATTGTTGATCATATGAAAATGGGGTGAAAGCCACCTGTAACCAAGCTGCAGCTTGTAGCTCCTATGAGGAGTATCTGGAAACCACTTCCAATCTTTCCACCAAGGTTTTTTCCCATGAATGCCAATTTATGAAGCATTTCTATTGGAATTGCACTCACCAGAGCATCAGAAGTAGCATAGTCCTGGTTTTGAAGTCTGTATTAGGCCTTAAATGTATCCCACTGCATAATGCACATAGTGGGTTGATGAAAGACCTGTTGCAGGGTCTGAATTCCGTTTTTGTGAAATTTGAGCACTTTAAGCCAAGGCGACTTAGCCAAAGGCTAACCATTATGCTCAAGAAGAGGAGACCACCAAATATTCTACTGATTGAGAGAAATCCTATCACAAAATATAGTACCGACGCATCAGATCCAAGGCTTAACAGCCTCCTAGGCATGCCAAATGCTTTTGACCACAAGAGTTCCAACAATTTGAATAGGCTCCTTCATAACCAGGAGGGTTTGGAGGCCTATTCCTTTCCAGTCAGATCTGTGAATAGGAAATTTGGAATGAATACAATGCCATAGGAGAATCTTCCAGGCTTCATCTCCGATGAGGGCCCGGATAATCCACTTGACACAAGGAGCATTCCCTTGCCATTGAGTGGAGAGCAGCCCAAGTCATCTAAAATCTTTGGGGAGGCAATAAAACTCCCATGAAACATGATGGAAACCCTTGTGAGTTTCAGAGGAGGGCCAGAGAAAATCTCAAAGCAATTTTTCAAGCCTACCATAGGCAACTTTTGAGGGAGCCCAACAAGAAGAGTAGTAAACATGAGTGGCCACCAAAAATTTAGAGCACACTTGGAATTTTCCAGCCAAAGAAAGAGGCTTCGTAATCTAGTAAGAAAGTTTATGCTCGACCCTAGAGAGCATAGCTTGCCAAAGCTCCCTAGGAGAGGCCTGGAAAGTAAAAGGGGTGCCCAAAAAATGAAATATCTCTCCTTGCCCAATCCACTTCCAATTATAGTTTTGAAGCCACGTAGGAGTGGGTAATATAGACTGCTTGTAACATAAGGTCTACAAAGCTAGAGGCTAGACATAAAGTGTTGAGACAAACAAGGGAAACAGTGATCAATTCTTCTTCCTCCAAGAGAGTGAGAAAGGAATCATCCACAAAGTGGCCATTAACAAGCCGCTCCTAAGAGTTAGGGAGAAAAATCCCTTTGACACGCTGTTGAGAAACCGCATGGGCCAGATGGTAGCCAAAGCCCTTAGCTGAAAGAACATACAAAGAGGGGTTGAGAGGACACCCTTACCGAATTGAGAGAAAAAGGCCAAAAGCAGAAGATTGGCAACCATTAATGGTGATGCAAGTTGAGGCATCAACAAAAAGCATACGAACAAATTGAATGAAATTGGGCCCAAACCCCAAAGCTTGCAACATCATAAGAATGAAAGGCCATTCAATGTGGTCATAAGCTTTGGAAATGTCAATTTTGATGAGCATGACTTTTTGATTTGAGCATCGGGCCCACTCCATTCCTTCCCAAACAACAATAATATTATCCAGAATGAACCTGGATTTGATGAAGCCGGTCTACTCTGGGTGCACAATCTAAGGCAAGAGATGGCGTATTTTCAAAGCCAAAGCCTTGGCAATGATTTTGTAGGAGACATTGAGAAATGTGATGGGCCTCCAGTTGTAGATGTCCTTTGGATCCCTAGGCTTAGGTATGAACTTTATATTGCCCTTGTTTATTAAATTTCCTAGAGAGTTGGTTTGAAAAGCCTCAAGGTAAACATGATGTAGATTATGCCCAACACAGTTCCAAAGGGCTTTGTAGAATTCACAAGTGAATCCATCAATCTCAGGGGCCTTGTCATCGTCCATAGAAAAAATAGATTCCTTAAGATCATCAATTGTCAACAATTGTTCACAAAAACATTTTTGGGCTGAAGAAAGCCTATGTGGCACAACAATAAGGCAGTCCTAAAGGGCTTGCTTTCACACAGGCATGGATTCTTGTGCATTAAAAACCTGCTCATATATTTTGAATCGGAATGAATAAAAGAAAAAGAGAAGGAAAAGTTCCTTAGTTATGAATTTCTTCCATGTGCATGTTTATTTGCATATTGTGTGCCACAAGGACAAAGATTATAGAAAGGAACAAAATGACATATCACTGCTATGTACTAATCGTGGTATATATGTTATAAGTAAATGAGAAGGTAATAACAACTTTACTTTCTTGACATGCTTATCATCTGTGGAATTAAATTCATCATGTTACCTGTATGTGAATCTGCAATGTGTTAATTTAGAAAGCATGCATATTTCTTCTATGGAATAAAAGAACATTAAGTAAGGCTCAAAATTCTTTATTCCTTTTTGGAAAAAATGTTGCATAGAAACCCTTGTGAATGGGGTATTAAATATGCATTTTTATTACTGTTACATTGTACCGAGTTAAAGACAAAAAAAAACATTTATATAGAAATATAGAAAGGTAGAAATGGTGAAGTTTATTCACGTCCATAAGATCCATGGTAGAATCACAACCCCAAGTGCAGCTGGCATATACCCAAACCCGTGTATAGTGAGGGAATTAATGTAGTAGTTAACCCCCCCAATCCTTATTAACATTATGAGAAATAGATAAATGATATAGTTGATAGTATGATTCAGGTGGGTGGAATATAGACTCCCAATGTCTACAAGGTGTCACCAACAGTGACTAGAGCTATAATATATATATATAGTAACAAATAAAATAGCAAATGGATCGATAACTCTATGCTTGCGACTTCCCCTGTAATACGTTACTTGATTACTAAGTGTTGCATCTGTCAAAACCTATCAAGCTATACCTTGAAAAAAAAATGTTTAACAATCAGAAATGAGGGTACCATTGTGTAGTGGAAAATATACCTAATCATATTATGGAAAGCCATGGTGGAAGGGCATCGCCAAACTTGTGCTAGGGCTCGACCTCTATATTCCTACCTAGAGACATCAGTGGTGAAGGCAATGTTTGCAACCCATTAAACAAAAAATGGGGATTTTGGAAAATATCTAGGAAACATAGCGTATTTTTCCTCTTATATACCAAGCTCTCCCTTGTTTTTGTCATTACCCATCATCCGATTAGTAGAGGTGATCATCTTAACATACTTGCAAAGAGATAAGAAATAAGGCAAATAAATAAATAAGTAAAAAAAATTGTGGAGCAAGCAAGTATTATATGTGTGTGTGTGTGTGTGAATAGATAAAGGGGAGGCATATCCCTCCCCTCCATCTGCTAAGAGGGCATGACCTTCCTGAGGGAGCCGCAACTCGGGACAGGTTGCCCCAAGAGTGTGGCTCCAAAACAAAGAAAATACATATATCTAAATAATAATTAAAAGAAATAGAACAAATACAAATAGCTAAGCCCTTAATCTACAACATAAAATGTAGCCAACCCAAACTTCCAATATCTACCAAACCCACGAGCAGGGAAATTTGATCAAATTTGGTAGCCTTAATGAAAGCTCAAGAAGTAAAACGAATCAAGCAATGCAGAAAGGAATCAGTGAAACCGTTCATTTCTTCTTATTGCCTATGTTTTTCCCTCATTTCCACCTCAGATGATCTTGAGAATCCAAGAACTTGAACCGTAGGTAGCAGCCATAGATCATGCTTAATCCAATAAGTTCACCCTGTGGTGGAAATTTCCAAACTTGCCAAGCAATCCTGGCGTGGTGTGTTATGTGACTTTTTTCCCAAGAGAAGAGAAATATATAAATAACCCTTTGGAATTAAAAGGGAGATAGAAAATAAAAGATATTATGATCCTTTGGTTAAAAGAGAGTTTAATAAAGAATACTTATAAACACTCTTTAAAGAAAAGAAGAATAATTATTTATTTAAATAATTATTAAAAGGCAACCTTTTGTGAAAGGGTGTGATGGTTTAGAAACCGCCCCTTAAAAGGATATATAAATTAATCATGTGAGACTTGTGAGGGACATTCAAGCATGGAGAACATTCAAGAATGGATAAAACTCAAGGAAGAAGAACAACCAAGGAAGAAGGAAGTGGTTGGTGAGCTGTGGATAGGATGGAGAAGGGGCACATCTATAGTGTGTCCAACCTAGGGTACAAGTGCGTGCACTCAGGACGGTCCTAGCTAGGGCATGGTTTTGTGGCATGAGTGTTGAGCATTGTTCTAGTGGAACCAACACTCATGTAGAGTGGCAAAGTACTCTTTCCTCCTAGACTGCTCCATGGCAAGAGCCAGTACCACTGACATATTCCTAGGGGTTGAGGATAGACCCACGATGTAGTATGGGATGCACCGAATCCTCTCGCCGTTTGTCCAATGGTGCATAAAACCAGAGGAAAGGATAAGACCCATGATTTAGTGCGTAATACATTGATATTCTCTCTATCTAAGATGAATTATGGACATGTTGTTGAGTATTTTGTCACTGGTGCGAAGGCATTTGAACTAAGAGTGGCATTTGCAAGTATTATTATTCAGATAAGTATTAAAACCATTTATTCTAAATTATATTGAGAATATATATATGATTTTGGTGTTAATGTATATGAATTATATGAATGTGTATTCCATTTATCAGGTTAACTATCTATTTTGGAATTTCTTAATAAACTCACGCATATTATCTTTTGCATTGATTATTTGCATCCATTTTAAGAATATTGTAGTTTTTTTTTATCTTTGTTCTAATATTTAATCTGCTAAATCCGCTGCTAACACTTATATAACTTTGGAGGAAAAGTAGCATTACATTCTGGTATCAGAGCCTAATGATCATAACCAAGTTTTATGACCTTTGATTATTAGATTAATTATAGAATTTTTTCTTATAAATCATAATTATAAAACAAATTATTAATTTTTAAAATTCAATCTATAAAATTAAAATAAAACTAAAACCTATAATCATGATTTAAAAAATAGATTAATACATATTTAATGAAATATAAACAATTAAAAAGAAAATACCTCTAAATATGTTTTAAATTATATGTCTATTTATCATTTTTATAAATAAAATTTCTTACTTATATTTTAACCATCTCTAACTCTCATTCTACATCACATCTCATATACTTCTTTTCATAAATAATTTCCCTCCATTTATCAATCTATCATCTTCAAACATACATGACCCTCCACCTTCCATATTGAATGGTTGTGCCCTCTCTTCAAAAATAACACGACCTAATGTTACGATGGAGCACATAACCTAATCATGTTAAGAATAATTAGTAAGTTTAACTTTGAAACATTAAAATGCATGTTTTGTCTTAGCTTATCTCGGAGGAAGTGGATCATTAGCTTGAACTTTAAAAAAAAACATTGCCTAAACTAATACGTATAATCCCTTAAAAAAATATATTTAGCCCATCTTATGTATACATTTAGTAAGGAGTCATTTTCAAATAAATGAAATATATTTTAATAAAGGAATATTTTAATGTTTATGTGGAATAATTTAATTAGAATTCCAATTAATTATTTAAAAGTATTTTTTCTAATAAACACTATATTAAGGGGGTGACCCTTTGGTGAAATGGTGGGGCTTCTTGCCTATAGAGCCAACAACCAAGGTTCAAACCTCGCGGGGTCACTCTCTACCATGTCAACAATAGAGTTTTCTTACCCCGGTGTTAGGGGAGGCTCCTTGGTGAACTGGTGGGGCTTCTTGCCTGCAGTGCCAACAACCAAGGCCCAAACCTTAATATCGTATTTTAAGGGGGGCAACCCTTTGGTGAAATGGTGGGGCTTCTTGCCTGTAGAGCCAACAACCAAGGTTCAAACCTCATAGGGTCACTCTTTACTGCGTCAACAATGGATTTTTCTTACCTTGGTGTTAACGGGAGGCTCCTTGGTGAACTAGTGGGGCTTCTTGCCTGTAGTGTCAACAACCAAGGCCCAAACCTTAATATCTTTTTTTCAAGGGGCGACCCTTTGGTGAAACAGTGGGGCTTCTTGCCTATAGAGCCAACAACCAAGGTTCAAACCTCGTGGTGTCGCTCTCTACCATGTTAACAATGGAGTTTTCTTACCCTGGTGTTAAGGGGAGGCTCCTTGGTGAACTGGTGGGGCTTCTTGCCTGTAGTGCCAACAACCAAGGCCCAAACCTTAATATCTTTTAAAAGAAGGGGCGATCCTTTGGTGAAATGGTGGGGCTTCTTGCCTGTAGAGCCAACAACCAAGGTTCAAACCTCGCGAGGTCGCTCTCTACTATGTCAACAATGGAGTTTTCTTACCCTGGTGTTAAGGGGAGGATACTTGGTGAAATGGTGGGGCTTCTTGCCTGTAGTGCTAACAACCAAGGCCCAAACCTTAATATCTTTTTTCAGGGGTGACCCTTTGGTGAAATGGTGGGGCTTCTTGCCTGTAGAGCCAACAACCAAGGTTCAAACCTCATGGGGTCTCTCTCTACCGCATCAACAATGGAGTTTGCTTACCCTGGTGTTAAGGGGAGGCTCCTTGGTGAACTGGTGGGGCTTCTTACCTATAGTGCCAACAACCAAGGCCCAAACCTTAATATATTTTTGAACAAGGGGTGACCCTTTGGTGAAATGGTGGGGCTCTTTGCCTATAGAGCAGAAAACCAAGGTTCAAACCTTGTGGGGTCGCTCTCTATCGAGTCAACAATGGAGTTTTCTTACCTTGGTGTTAAGGGGAGGCTCCTTGGTGAACTGGTGGGGCTTCTTGCTTGTAGTGCCAACAACCAAGGCCCAAACTTTAATATGTTTTTTATATTGTATATAATTATACCTTTATTTAAGAATGGCACGGTCTGCAATTAAGTGCACAGAAGCACAGGTGGGAGCAGTGGTGAAAGCCGAAGATGCAGGGAACAATAAGTTGCTATCGACGAGCAACGTTAGGCATATGGAAAATGAGATCAATAGAAAGGCATGGTGGGGGGATGCAGTGGAAGAAAATAAGGCATTAGAAACTTGGTAGGATTATTTCCCTCAATGGGTTTTTGTAAATGGGAAATGGGAAGATAGATTCCACCCTTATTATTGGAAGCAGACGATAGATCAAGAAACTATAGATGCCCCTACTCAGACAAGGAATGACACCCCTGATTCAGAAACACATGAGAATGGCACAACCGTTGCTAAGGAGAAACCTAGTGCCCTAGGTCCGAGGCAAGATCACAATAAAAATTCAAATCAAATAGATAGATAAGGGTGCAGGGGATGCAGGAAGAGACAATACATAGGGTGTGGGAAGGCAAGTAGCCATGAAGTGAATTCTGGGCCAAGGAGCCAAATAGAGGCAAGTCAGGGGCTGGAGGCCACGCCAAACCCGAAGATTGAAGCTGAGGATGAAGTTTTGGAGATTGAAGTAGGAGATGAAATCGAATCGGATATGGCCATATTAAAATAATTTGTGTTCATATGCCACTTCATCAAGGAAAACTAGATAGAGCCACCATTAATAATTAGATCAAAGAAAACTGGAATACGGAAGTCTTGGTAAGGTTTCTGCCAAAAGGATTCTTTGTGGTGATTTTTTCAAATGAGGAGGATAAGTGCAAGTGTACGGAGGGCGAAATGTGGTCCATGAATGGTTCTCCTCTCTATATGCAACCATGGCGACATAATTTTGACCTAGTAAAGATGATACCATATGATGCGCCTATATGGATTAGGCTTTATAATCTCCCGATGGAATATTGGGTCGGCAATAGCCTGGAGAAAATTGGCAGATCAATGGGAACCCTAATGGAAATTGAAACGGAAATGCTGGAAGGTGATCTTTACAAATACACCAAATTGAAGCTTGCAGCAATTGACACAATCCCTAGTAAATTTTGCCTCCTAGTGGAAGGGGCACATTGGTTTCAGGATGTGGAGGTAGAGTCTCCAAAAATTTTATGTCTTAATTACGGTGCTCGAGACCATGCAAAAGAAGAGTGTTACTCAGGTAGGTCGGGCTTAAGACAAAAGAATGATATAAAGGAAAAGGTATGCCCCAACATGGAACCATCTCCTAGGTCTTCAGAAAGAGAAGGAAAAGCAGAGAAAGCTATGAATGCTGAAAAAAGTAGTGAGCCTGTGGTGAAAAAATCTGTAGGGGGTGAGGTACGAGAGCCTCAGGAGGTCTTGCAATCTAAATCCTTGGATCTAGAAAAGAGACATGATAGGAATATTGTAGACAATGAGGTGGCAGCCTTAGAAGCTAGCGATGACCTAGATTCAATCAAGGACATGGATATTGCATTAGATATCATCGAGGATAGATGCATCTCCCAGTCAGCTACTAAACACTTGGATTTGGGAAAAATTGACACATCAAGTAGCTCTAGAGGAAGGAAATTATTCAAACAACAAAGGGAAGAGGAAGCAGAGGCCAAAAAATACCCCAGCATCATCAAATTCTTGAGTACCAAGGGAGGAAATCCCACCCTTGGGAAAGAATGGGGATAACCACATGGAATGTCAGGGGCCTAAAGGCCCTTGACAAACAACGCCTAGTCAAGTGCCACCTGTAGAAAAACACAAGCGAGATAATTTTTTGCAAGAAACAAAATTGTCAGGGGAAGAAGGTAGTAAGTTCGTCAAATATTGTCGGCCATGGAAGGGGTTTTTTTAGGATGCCTCGGGTACGTTTGGTGGTCTGGGTATTTTATGGAAAGAAGCTTTGGTGACAATGGAGTTAATTGATGGTTCTACAAATTGGTTGGCAATGAAGGTTTATGGTCTTGGTTTAAATAGGCACTATGTAGCCATCAACGTCTACGACCTGAAAAAAAAAAAGAGGAGAAGGTAGCCATTTGGGGATCAATACTGGATTTCGCCCAACCTTTCCTCAGGGAAAATTTAATAATTGGTGGAGACTTCAATGCCATTCTGGATCTGTCAGAAAAGAGTGGTGGGATCCGTCGAATTCTGCAAGCAACCATAGATTTCCGAATTTTTTTGTCAGATGCTGGTGTTATTGATTGCCCAATGGTGAACAGTCTGTTCACTTGGATGAATAGGTGGAAATACTTCACTGCAATTACTAAAAGACTTGACAGATTCCTAATTTCACTAGGTTGGATTATGCAGGGTATACAAATGCAAGCTGTCATTTTTCCAGTATCAATTTGTGATCACTTCCCAGTCAAATTAAGTACTTTGGAATGACCTGAAGAGGTAAGGGGAAGTTTCAAATTCCAAACATGTGGTGGCGGGATAGCAGCTTGGTTAGCTTGCTAAAGAAATGGTGGAAGGAGGTCAGAGTCGGGGGCTCAATAAGTTTTAAGATCATCAGAAAATTACAGTATATCAAACAAAGGCTCAAAATATGGAATAAGGAAAGCTTTCAAAATATCTTTGTGGAGAAAGCTAGGGTGGAAAACGAACTAGAAGATCTCAATGAAACAATAATCAATAAAGGTATGAGGAATGATGAATTCTTAAAGGAAAAAGAGTTGAATGTTGAGCTAGTTGAGCTCCTTAAAAGGGAAGAGATCTAATGGAGGGATAAATCAAGAGAGGTCTAGTTAAATGCTAGTGACTCAAATTCAAAGTTTTTCCATGCGTCAGTGCTAGCCAAGAGGGCCACCAATAAGATCGAACAATTAACATCCATAAAAGGACATTCAACCTGGGGCATGAAAGAGGTAGGATCGGCGGTGGTTGAGTTATTCAAACACCTATTTGGGGTACAAGGAGCACCTTTAGCAGAGGGGAGCATCCTCGAGGGGATAAATAGAAGAGTAAGTGAGTTTGACAACCAAATTCTTTGCAGTGCAGTATCAAAAGAGGAAGTGAAGGTGGCTCTATTCCAGTTACATCTGGATAAAGCTATTGAACCGGATGGATTTTCGGCTAGATTTTTTTAAACATGCTGGAATTTTTTTGGCGACGGCCTATGGAAACTAGTTGAAGACTTTAGAAGATCAAAAAGGTTCGTGAGAGAGATGAATAACTCTATGATTGTTCTGATCCCGAAGAAGTAGGAGTGTAATTCCTTCAATGCATATAGACCCATCTCTTTATGTAACATGATCTACAAGGTGGTCGCAAAAGTGTTGGCAAACAGACTCAAGTTGGTGCTCAAAAATATCATATCACCTGAATAAAATGGGTTCGTCCCAAGAAGAGAAATCTCAAATAGCATTTTGCTCCTGTCAGAATTAGTACATTCACTTAAAACAAGCAAATCGGTGGGGATGTTGATAAAACTTGATGTCTGCAAAGCATACGATATGGTATCAGGGAGCTTCCTTTTGAAGAATTTAGAAAGAATGGGCTTTAATGCACACTGGTGCAATTTGATCAAATTTTGCATATCAACGGTTTGCTTCTCAGTATCAGTTAATGGGTCTATGCATGGTTTCTTTGAAGCAACCAATGGCCTAAGACAAGGTGACCCTATCTCGCCTTTCCTCTTCATAATAATGGTTGAATCCCTTGGTTGTGCAATCAATAATAGTTGTCAGAAGCTGGAATGGTTAGGAGTAAGGGTTGCCCACAACGTGGAACCGATCACTCACACCCAATTCGCCGACGACACCAACCTGCTAGGTGAAGCAAGCATAAGGGAAGCCAAAAGCATTAAGAAGGTATTAGATGCTTATGAAGCTCAATCAGGTCAACAAATGAATAAAGAGAATTCAAGCATTTACTTCTTCAACACAAGGTCATCCCTTCAACATATCATTTCTTCAATATTGGGCTTCTCAATTGGGAAGTTGCCAGCCAAATTCCTAGGATTCAAAATATTTGAAGGGACTTGCAAGGCCATGCATTGGGAAGAGGTAGTTGAAAAATGTAGAAACAAGGAAATGGCTTACTCTAGTAGGAAGAATCACAATGGCCAAATCGGTATTGTCTACCATACCGATCTTTGTCATGTCGTGTTATGAAACCTTGACAAAGATAGAAGAGGAGTTGGAAAAGATTCTAAAAAAAAATCCTTTGGGAAGGTTCAAAAGAAGTCAAAAGGATATCGTTAATAGGATGGAAAATGGTATTTCAACCAAAAGACAATGTGGGGCCGGGCTACGGAAGGTCAAACTTCAAAACTTGGCATTGGGAGCCAAGTTGATATGGAAAATCTACAAGTTCCCGAAAAAGCAATGGTGTTGAGTGATGCAAAGAAAATATTTAGACTATGGGGAACCGGCTAGAATACTAACTACGATGCACTTAGAAGGTGGCTCATTTGTTTAGAGTTATATAAAATCATGTAGGCCCCTAATTACCTCCCACCTATTGTGGAAGATCGAGGATGGTAGGAAAGCATTGTTCTGGACCGACTCTTGGAACGACCACCAAAGCTTGACAAAAATGCTCAACCTAGGGCAACACATGATTAGTCTTTCGTAAACATTTGGGGAAAAGGTGGAAGACTATGTGATCATGAACGATGAGCTGGGCAACAGATCAACTAATTGGAAGGATGTTGGTAGACTACCGCTTCCACTAGATTTACAAGAATTAATTGCACATGAACTATCCAATAGGCCGATCATGTTAAATAATGGGGAAGACACAATCATTTGGTGTGGGTCTGCATTAGGATAATATTTAGCCAAGATGGGCTACTGTATCCAAATGGCCCAATGTAAAGACAAATCTTGGGTGGGGATTTTATGTTGGAAACATGAAGTGTTGCCCAAGGTTGGCGCATTCCTTTGGGTACCCCTTCATTATCAGTTCCTCACAGGTGGAAGACTAAAAAGGTTTGGGATCGACGGCCCCTCAAGATGTGTATTATGCAAAAGAGCGGAGGAAAACATTGACCATCTCTTTCTAACATGCCCTTTTGCTGCCACTTGCTAGGAATGGCTACAAGGAGCCTTCGGTTGGTCAAACCCTAAGCATAATAACTTAAAGGAATTCCTGGTGAATTGGCCAATTTTCAACAAGAATGGTTCTTGAATGGCATTTGGGTTTTAGCTCCATCGATGGTGGTATGGCATCTATGGAAAGAAATAAATAGGCATATTTTCAAAGAAGAATCACTTGGATGTGACCTTCTCATTACAAAAATCAAATGTGCCATTATAGAAACCACTAACAATCGCATAACAATGGGAGCAAAGGAAAAGTTTACAAGATGGGATGAGGAAATAAAGAAGGTGTGGCATGAACTCAAGTACCAACCGTCGATGGCATCCGAGTCAAAAAAGGTAAACAGGAAGGAGGTGTGTTGGTCTCAACCGGTCAGATTAAAATGGAAATTAAACTTTGACGGTGTGGCCAAAGGTAGCCCAGGAATGGCTGGCATGGGGTGCACAATTAGGAATGATATCGGGCAGTGCGTGTGGGCTACGTCCAAACATCTAGGCATCCGTTCAAATAATATAGCAAAGATGGAGGATATGGTGCTTGGGCTGGAGGTATGCTTAAAGAAAGGAGTTGAGGAGGTTGAAATCGAGGGGGACTCCAAATTATGCATACAAGAAAGTCACCAAATTGGAGAATTGCTAGCTGGATTGGGAAAATCGGGGATCTCCTAGGCAAACTAAAGAACTACTCCACCACACATGTTTATAGGGAAGCAAATCGGGCTGCAGATTTTTTGGCTAATGCAAGGGTACAACAAGTTGACTCAGTGTATGTAAATTCCTTTGTGGCCCAGTGGCTAGGACTGCAAGAAATCCTACTTTGGGACAGTGCGGAGATCCAAATCTCCCATATGGGTACTTCCCAGGGCTCATGAAGGGGATAGTTGTCACATGCAAACTGAACGAGGAAGATTCGACCAAGATTTCCCTCTAGCACATCTAGCGGTCTGTCAGAGTCTAAGAATTCTACTTATATAGGTAGGAGTAGATGCATGCTCCCATCCATACAGTGGTTAGAAGTGGGGTGTGGTTGCAATCATGGTGCATTGCTTTGGGATCAGTTGTCAATGCAAGGAAGAGGCCGCCTTGGTGCAATACCACAAGCTCTTCCTAGATAATTTGGCGTCAGTGCAAAGGGAGATTGTGAATGTGGCTCGGTCGGTGCTCCTAGAGAATAGGCATTGGTGTGATGGGAAGGTATATTAGGTAGTGGTGGGGATGCTAGTTGACATCTTGGGCTCTAGAGAGAAAATGGTGGAAGTTTTGTGGTGGGCTTGTGGCTGAGGTCAATGCCTAGGCAGTAGCAAATGCCATCCTGGAGCTACCGACAGATGGTCTGGTGAGCACACTCAGGTTATTTTTCATAGAAGAAGTTGAGTCTGTTGAGGACGAAGAGGCGAAGGAGCAGTCCAATCTTTGTGCAACCTTTTTAGAGAATGCCTGGGAAGTATTTAGGGAAGGTGTAAGGAACTCAAACCTGGATGCATTCATTAGGTTCATGAAGTTGGGCTCCGAGTACCGTAGCAAGACTAGTCGAGACATGATGATGGGACTTGGATGCAGTCTGGCTATCAATTTCCAATATCTAACCATGTAAAGCTGCAGTGGCAAACTGCATGCCATGTATGGCAGATTTTGTTAATGGTTCTGCCATTTAGGTTCTAGTAGCCAGTTAGTAACCAGGATTGGTAGCCCACTTGGTCAATCTAAGTATTCAAACTTCTATGTATTCGGGCACTATCCCCCTCCTGATAGCACTTATATATAAATAATAATAATAATAAATAAACACTATATTAATATTTATGATTTTAATAATATATAATTTATTTTTTCTTATTTAAATTATATTTTTCAAGGCGCAATCTTATATTTATTTGAGTGTAATTTGTACTATTCAAAAGTTAAAATATGTTCATGATTTAAATCTTTCACATGTTTTTTTTATAAATCATTTTAGTGAATTTTCTATGTTGTCAAACCTATAAGAAAAAAAGCAAAAATAGGGTTATTGATGATTCATATCAATAATTCGTACTTTGTTAGTTGACTTGATCAACCCATTAGCCTTGTACAATTTCCTTACACATAGGAGGTTAAGTACATAAATTGTAATTATCTTTTGAATTATAAATTCATGATATATCATAAGACATCTATATAGTCCTCATCATAATTTGGATTGAAAAAGTGGTTTTTACTTGTGAATTTATAGAGGCAAATAATGTAGATAAAGTAAGTATTATGAAAAATACAAGTATTCAACGTTAGTATCTTCAATTACTAATCAAATGCTCCTTTGAGTTTTCATGTAGATGCATCTTGTGCTACTGAGGGAAATAGTTAATTTATAGGGGGGGAATTGTTATGTGACTTTTTTCCCAAGAGAAGAGAAATATATAAATAACCCTTTGGAATTAAAAGGGAGATAGAAAATAAAGGATATTATGATCCTTTGGTTAAAAGAGAGTTGAATAAAGAATACTTATAAACACTCTTTAAAGAAAAGAAGAATAATTATTTATTTAAATAATTATTAAAAGGTAACCTTTTGTGAAAGGGTGTGATGGTTTAGAAACCACCCCTTAAAAGGATATATAAATAAATCATGTGAGACTTGTGAGGGGCATTCAAGCATGGAGAACATTCAAGAAGGGAGAAAACTCAAGGAAGAAGGAAGTGGTTGGTGAGCTATGGATAAGACGAAGAAGGGGCACATCTATGGTGTGCGTCCAACTTGGGGTACAAGTGTGTGCACTTAGGACGGTCCTAGCCAGGGCATGGTTTTGTGGCATGAGTGTTGAGCATTGTTCTGGTGGAACCAACACTCATGTAGAGCAGAAAAGTACACTTTCCTCCTAGACTACTCCATGGCAAGAGCCAGTACCACTGACATATTCCTAGGGGTTGAGGATGGACCCACGGTGTAGTATGGGATGCACTAAATCCTCTCGCCATTTGTCCAATGGTGCATAAAACTAGATGAAAGGATAAGACCCACAATGTAGTGCGTAATACATCGATATTATTTCTATATGGGATGCATTATGGACATGTTGTTGAGTATTTTGTCACTAGTGTGATGGCGTTTAAACTAAGAGTGGCTTTTTCAAGTATTATTATTCAGATAAGTATTAAAACCATTTATTCTAAATTATATTGAGAATATATATATGATTTTGGTGTTAATGTATATGAATGTGTATTCCATTTATTTGGTTAACTATCTATTTTGGAATTTCTTAATAAACTCACGCATATTATCTTTTGCATTGATTATTTGCATCCATTTTAAGAATATTGTAGTTTTTTAATCTTTTTTCTAATATTTAATCTACTAAATCCGCTGCTAAAACTTAAATAACTTTGGAGGAAAAGTAGCATTACATGGTGTATCCCTTCCTTCTCAGCTGCCTCCCTCAAGGAATCCTGGAGTGGTGCATCTCTTCCTTCTCAGTCGCCTCCCTCAAGCAATTGATCAAACTAGCCTCAAAGCGAATTAGGGTTAGAGTGAGTGGTAGAGAAAAAATTTAGGGAAAAACATTAGATTTCTTTTAGAGTTTTCCACACTTAAATTGGCCTAAATTATTCCTTAATAGTTGGGGAGTACTAAATTTGAAATGTACATTAAGGAAGATAACTCTCAATGGATACTAAAAGAATGGAGGCAAATCAAGCACGGTGAGATAAATAGATATTTGGGTATTCAATTTGGTTTGGGGGTTTCTCTTTTTGAAATGTGGACTTGGTTCTTAAATTAAATTAAGCATAAACTGGTCACTTTTGAAAATAAATTTTTGTCTTTGGATGGAAATATTCAGGTGGCTAATAAAATATTCATTGCTTCCCATGTGTACTATTCTTCTTGTTGGATGTCATCCAAGCAAGGCTATGAGGAACTCAATAGAGTTATTCATAGATTCTTGTGGTCCAGATGGGATGGTAATGGTGGTTTTATATCTTCTTCATGGTCTCACTATATTCAACCAAAACTCAAAGGTGGACTAGGACTTATCAATCCTCAAACCCAAGGGATCTGCTTTGCTACAAAATGGATTATTAGAGCTGCTAGTAGAGATGAACCATGGAATATTTTAGTCCGTTAACGAATTATGGATGCTTTTATAAAGAAGAAGTGGAAATGGGTTTGTTGGCTTGATAAATTGCTTATGCCCTCTTCTTTTATAATTAGAGCTTCTTTTCCCCTTCAATCTATTTGGAAATCTTGGAAAAAAGTTAGCAAATTTTTACATTGGAATGGTTTATCCTTGCAGTCTAGGTTTAGTTGTGTTTCAATGTCCATTTGGTGGAATAAAATAATCATGTATCATGATCAACCATTAGCATTATGTTTCCCAAGACAAGCTCACTATTTGTTTAAAAAGGGAGTTAGATAGTTTGAATATTGTTGGGATTTTGATCTTTTTGTTTGGGCTCCTTGAAACAAATTTAACGAGCAGTATGGGTTGAGTTCTAGTTATGAACAATTCATCATTTTATTAAATCTCATGTCAGCGGATCTTAATATGAAGTTTTGTACTTCAAGGTATTGTTACCTTTTTAGAGATTGGAAATGGTTATCTTAGCGTCATTTCAATAAATTTCCATTAAAACACATATATTTGAAGTTGCTTCCTAGTTGCAATATTACTACTCATTTGAACCAAAAGTGGAAATGCAGATTTAACATTAAATTTTGGTTTAAATTAAGTGCTTAGATATGGTGTTTCAAAGTTGATTTTGACTCACAAGTGTTGGTTTGGAAGAGATTGCACTGCAAGCTACCTGTGGGTGATAGATTGAAGTGCATTATGGTTCAACCAACAGACTGTCCCTTTTATAAGGGTGTGGAAAGTTTGAAGCACATTTTTTGGGATTGTATTTATGTTAAAAGGCTTTGGTTTTCAATTTTTAGAGATTTCTTAGCAATTTTTAATCATGAATTGACTTGGAAAGAGGTTGTTTTTGGTTTTGGCATGCAAAAAGATGTGATTTTTTATTCTATTCAACATGTTTTGAAAAATATATGGAAAAATAGGTGTGTTACAATGTTTTCTAGTAACTATTATCAGGTTGTTGGGACTTTATGACTTTACTTTGACATATATCTTCCGGTGGTTTTTCTTTCCTCATAGATTCAGGTTATATGTAAGAAGAATGAGTGGGATAAACAAAGGTTACAGTAAATCAAAGAGCAGATTGTGAAATTTCAGCTGGACTATAAGATTGAGTATTGTAAAAATGTTATACAACTTTTGTAATTTGTTTATTTGTGATTGTATCTTATGGTTGATGCTTTGTACGACTTCTGTTAATGTCACTCTAAATTTGTAAGTCTATTTTTGTATATTTTGGTGGAAATTTTGGCTAGTTTGAGTGTTTTCTACTACTGGTAGTTCTATTCTTGTAATTATTTTTCTTTTTTCAATACAAAAAAAATTGTTGTTAAAATGTATTTATTGTAGCAAGAGCTCTACCTTAATAATAGGACAAGTATAAATTTAATGAGTGGTTAGTCACCATAGATATCAATTGGATTTACTATAAATTTATGGTAGGACGGTTTGAAAACAAGATTTAGCATTATTAATTCACTTATAGTAATGGAAAATAATAAAAGCGGATCCATAAGCAATGTTAGGGTAAAAAAAAAGTAACACAAATGTTAATTTAAGAGTGGATGTTATTATTGATATTATTCATTTGGATACCATTTAAAACAATATTATTAGGGGAGATCGGATGTTTTTATTAGTGTTCCCCTTCCTTGGATTATTGGGAAATTAATAGGGGTGCTAATAGTTGTAGTAGAATAAAAGAGGGGCTAGGGATCTCTTTGCTCTTTGGGTGATCGAGGTGCTATAGTAAGAAATAAATATTAGTTATTAATAGTTATACTACGTATAATATTAATAATAAAAGTTGATATCAAGTCATTTTTAGATTAGGAATGCCAATATGATTTTGAAGCTTTCCTTGTTAGTGAGTCAACAAAAATAATCTGTAAGAAAAAAAAAGTGCATTAATAATGTGGTTTGGCTAACCAACACCCACATTATCATTGAGCCAATGTTAACATTATTGATTGCTAATAATGTATCAATCTTAGTAATGTTGCATATAATTATCACTACATGAAGATTAATAAATAGTATTGATGTTTGTTCCATGGTCATACAATCATTGGCATAAGTTTCAAACTTAAGTGGTAATGTTACTAGTTTAAAAGAATTGACATTAAAAATGTTAGCATAGGATTGAAGTGTCGACCTTGTGGGTTGGTTAACGACTCTAATTTTGTATTGATGATTGGAGAATAATAATAATAATAATATTGATTCACTAATATAATTAATTTAATATTAATGCAAAATTAAAATTATTAGATTATCAATTGGGTAATAAGAGTGCTATTAATAAGTCCAGTTAAGATTGGGCATATTAGTATCGTTACTTCATTAGAATAGGGTTATTTTCATTAAAATCTATAACTCAAATAAAAAACCATACTCTTAATGTTGGTCCATAATGATAATAATAATAGTATTAATGTTTATGTCGTTTATTAAATATTAATGTGAGTGAAAGGCCTACAGCACTAGGGTGAGTCACCAAATTTCCCTTGCTTCCCTCACCCCGCTCTCACGAGCGATGAGTCCAAGATGATGTTTCACAAGCATCGTGTCAGATGCATGTAGTTTGCATACCATGTTGAGTTATGATTAGTAGCTTTTAATAGTTTAATGTTGTAGTTTAAAAAAAAGTTGGTTGTTTCATTGTCCATGGTGTTGAAATATGGGCATGACATTTGGTATAAGAGCCTTGGTTCCAACATTAGGAACTTTAGGCATGTAATTATTTTATGAGTATGTATTTGTTCATGAAACTATGTAGGATGGCTAGGATGAGGAGAGCTCCAAGACATGGTCGTGGTCATGGATGTGGTGCAAGAAGGGGCCAAGTAGATTCGTTGTTAGTAGGGACCCATGTTTCTAAGGTGGGTCAGCCAAATCCTCCTCCAGACATTAACTCCAAAATCCTCCATGCTATAGAGGATTTGATTGGATTTATTCATGCTAGGCTACCATCAACAACAAAGGACAATCGGCGAGAGCATTCACATCACTCTTCTTAGGCACACAAATAAAAGTATCATGAGCGCAATAGGTCCCCCATCATAGTCGTGTAGAGCATCATGAGGATAGAGAGAGGGAGTTAGAGTTAGTATATTTGGAGGTACCCCCCAGAGGTGCCACTACCAGTGAAAGTCGATGATTCTAGGAAATCTAGAGATGCGGGAGGGGAGATTCGTGAATTCCTTCAATTGTCGCCATAATTTTTTAAGAGCCACATATGGTGCAAAGGTCAAGGCATGACATTCATCTTGAGAGGTGCTTTAGGTTGCATACCTATACGAGCAATCTAAAGGCACATTTTGCAGTGCATTTTCTTAGAAAGGAGGCATCCATGTGGTGGCATCAGGAGGAACACAAATATCACCTATCTCTTGATACTCTTACTTGGGAGAAATTTCTAAAGAGATTTAAAGCCTGATATATTAGAGCACTTCAGACAGTGCCATGTAGATGAGTTTAATGATCTTCACTAGTGAGGGATGACAATCACTCAGTATGAGAGTAGGTTTCTTGAGTTGCTTCAGTATGTCAACTATATCTAAGATGAGAAACTTCTTGTCAATCATTTCATTAGGGGCCTGAATGCAGGTATTTTAGGTCCCATCCATATGGCTGCTCCAGAGAGCCTTCAAGTCGCTATGGAAAAGGCCCTTATTGTAGAGGAGATTCAGGGAAAGTCCTAGGAGGCACACGATTGGTTTCAAAACTGTAATCAGGCTTCTCATTCGCAAGGTTTTCAAAGGCCACCTTTTTCTCCTAAAAGAGGGTTTAGACCTTCATTACTGCCACCTAAAACACCACAACAATAGAGTTAGAAGCCTAGGCCTCAACAAGGTGTCTAGGGTGGTTCCAGTAGGGGATGGAAGGCACAAGGATCATGACGTTATCAATGTCCTCAGACGTAGGGTGTTAATCCTGCATGTTCACAACATAGTTTTAGAGGAGGATTCAACGAGTCTAGAAGGACTAGATGTCAACAAGGTAATAGGACTCAGTCAATATAGGTTTAGACTCGCAGACCATGCTATGTTTGTGGTGTAGTGGGACACTTGGCTAGAGAGTGCCCCCAGGGTTTTGCTTCTAGAGGACAACATTTGATAGGGTCAGAGCTGACAGTAGGTGATGTGGGTAAATCCCACCGAGTCTTTGCGGTGGTCGAGAATTGCCAAGCTAAGCATTAAGCCACTGTTATTGAGTCCCTAGGTATTATTAGTGATGTTCATGTTCATGTTTCTATTTTGTTTGATTTTGGGGCATCTAATTCTTTTATTTCCCCATCTATAGTGGAGCATAGCAAGCTAGTGGCATCTAAGCAATATGATAAGTGGGAGGTTGAGTTAGCCTCAAGGGCTGAGGTTTTGGTGGATTCCATAATGATAGGTTTTTCACTACATCTTGGAGGTGTGACTACTTTGGTGGATATTCAGGTCACTCCATTAGGTTCTTATAGAGTGGTACTGGGTATGGATTGGATCAATGCACATCGAGCTAAGATGGATTGTCACTGAAATGAAATTGAGTGCGTAGATGATCAAGGTGATCCAGTGGTGATTTCCAAGATTCAGAGACCTATTTCCCTTTACATGATTTTTTCTATGCAGTTGAAGCAGTGCTTGCGAAAGGGGTGTTAGTTGTTTGCCATTTCAAGTAGTGACAAATATGATGAGGAGCTAGAGGCATCATTGGATGATCATCCCATCCTTAGAGATTTTGTAGATGTGTTCCCTTCAGAGTTATCAGGGATGCCACCTTGTGAAGAGATCAATTTCCATATTGATTTGGTGCCAAGGGCGGAGTTGATTTTGAGGACACCCTTCAATATGACCACTCATGAGCTTAGTGAGATCAAGCTACAGTTGGATGAGTTGTTAGAGAAGGGTCATATTTTTCCTAGTGTCTCACCCTGAGGTGCTCTTATCATCTTCATTAAGAATAATGGGTCCCTTCAATTATGCATAGACTATAGACAACTGAATAAGGTGACGATCAAGAATCATTACTCGCTTCCAAGGATTGATGATTTGTTTGACCAATTGTAAGGTCCAAAGTGTTTTCAAAGATAGATATTAAGTTAGGTTACCACCAATTGAGAATTTTTGAGGTAGGTATACATAAGACAACTTTCCATACTAGATATAGTCCTTATGAGTTCACAGTGGTACCCTTTGGTTTGATGAATGCCCTCACAGTATTCATGAGTCTCATGAATGGGGTATTCTACACCTTCTTGGACAAATTTTTTATTATATTTTTGGATAATATTTTGATATATTCATGTATTGAGGAGGATTGTGAGGAGCATTTATGATAGGTTTTGTAGTGTTTGAGGGAGTACTAGTTGTATGGTAGCTTTTTGAAGTGTGCCTTTTTCCGTTTAGTGGTTCATTAATTTGGTCATGTCATATCTGGAGATGGTATCTCCGTAGATCCATCAAACATTAAGGCCATCATGGATTGGCTAGCACGTATTACAATGAATGAGGTTGGGGATTTATGGGATTAGTTGGTTATTACTGTTATTTTATTGAGGGCTTCTCTAGGATAACACATCCTATCACTTCCTTTCAATAAAAAGAGAAGAATTTTGAGTGGACTAAGTAGTTTGAGAGGGCCTTTCATACCGTCAAGAAGCATCTCACTAATGCTCATATCTTAGCAGTACTCGATCCTTCAACATAGTTTATGGTTTGCATGGATACATCGATTGATGGTTTAGGAGCAATACTTAGCAAGAGGGTAGAGTGATTGTGTATGAGACATGAAAGATTAAGACCCATGAGCTGAACTACCCTATGCATGACTTGGAGTTAGCAGTAGTGGTTCATGCTCTAGTTCATTAGAGGAACTTTCTTTTAGGTCATCACTTCGAGTTGCATTTAGACCATCATAGCTTTCAGTACATTTTCATGTAGCCGAATCTAAACACTTGTCAGAGGCAATTGATGGAGTTCCTATGCAATTACGACTTTGATGTGCACTATAGACACCTAAAAATGACCTAGGCTTGCAAACTCAATTTTTCTCCATAATTCCTCTAAACATAATTAAAATACTTGATTATGTCCTTCTATCCAAATTCAACTATTAATTAAATAATTCTTAATTATTTTATTGATTCGCATCTTTCATTCTTCCTGACTCTTTGAATAAATAAATCATATTTATTTTATTTAAATATGACACTAATGTCTAATGTCCTCTTGAATTAAATAAATTCGCCTCTTGATTATTTAAATAAATGAACTTTATTTATTTATTTAAATACGTCTCTAATTCTAAGATCTTCTTTTAATTAAATAAATCTCCCATAATTTATTTAATTATTGGCCCACTTCTTCCATAATTAAATAGTTAAATTAAATATTTAATTGTCTCATTTAATTCTCCTCCAAATTTAAATAAAAATTACTTACTTAAATTTCCCTCTTTCCAAATAAATAATTTTAAATTATTATTTGATGTCGCATGACCCCACCTTTTTTAATTAAATTAATTTTTAATTCAAAATAGTATTTCCCCCCATAAATCAAGTAATTTCTAAAATTATTTGATTTTCTAACTCCCTCTTTTTTTGTGCCAATCTTATCTCCCTGTCACATGCATTCTTATCCCTTGATTTCATTTTCTTAAATCAAATCTTGTCTAGTTATTTTGAATTCACCCTAATGTTGCCCTAACCCTAATTGTGGGTTGTCATATTGAATCTTGTCCATTAATTCTAGGGCATTTGTCAATCTTCAATCTTGGCCCTTCATCCAAAATTGCATTTTATATAAAAGACAATTTTGCTCTCATTTCACCATCTCTTAATCTGTCAAGCTTTTGACATACTTGCATTCTTCTTGTCATTTTGCTAACCTTGTTATTTTGTATATTTTTGTATTGCATGTAAAGGTTAGTTTTTACTTGCATTGTCATTAAAATCCTTCAACATTTTCTTAGTTTAGGCATAGTCATTGTAGCTCACACAATCTGAGGGAAAACATAATATTACATCAAATAGAGAAGGTGTAATGGAGGTCAATCATGGAGGTTGAAGATCTTGGGTAAACTCTTTCCTTTTATTTTCATGTTATGCTCCTCTAAACTTCATTACTTACTTTGGGTTTTATTTTGCTTATGATCTAATCATGCTAACTTAAATTTTACCCTCAGTTACATTGGTGAACCCAACAATCATTATTTTGCAGTTTCCATATGGATTTGTTTCAAAAAATTTGCAAGTACAAGGACAGAACGACGTAATCGCAGCTTCCTGAGACACAAACACTCTGTTGTGACACAAAAGCTTCCAAAAATGATGCATATGATGTCAAACTGAATTCAATTCTCTGAATGATGAAAATGATCTAATGAGATGCATCTGCAATCCCTAGCGACACATCTGATTTTTGAGCCACATTTTCTTAGCATAGAGACACATATGCTCTATTGTGATGCATTCACATGGGTGAACTTTTATTTCGAATCTTGCTATATTTTCCAGATTTCATCTTTGCATTGTAGGTTAGGGGTTTTTTTATTACTAATATGTTTGTTACAACATGTGGTAAGCTGGAAAAGGAGTCTAACCCTTGTTGTTTGTGCCTTTTTATTTCACAATCTTAATCAAACAAACAACCCTACAAGTTTGCATTTACAATTCATGAGTTAAAATGAACATGCATGCATATTCATGGGATTAAAAAGAACACAATCATGCATTACAACTCATTATATTAAAATTAACTTGCATTATTTCATAGCATTGGTTTAAAATGAACAATTGTTTGTCTCACACTAATTTGGATTTTAAAATGAACAAGTGTCTTATGTGTCTTATGGTTTAGTGATACTCTCCTAAGTCTGTATGCAATTCTCGTGCACTTTGTGTGATCTTGAGAAATAAAAACACTAAGAGATTGTTACTTTATCACCCCTCACATTTCATTTTGGGTTTAAAAAGAACAAATCTTGCTAGTGTGAGCTAAGTATATTGTGTGTTCTCTCTCTTTGTTTATGCAAACAAAGATTGATCAAACTACATATATACTTACTTGCTATTGTTTATCCTTAGAGGGCTTGTCTGGTGGGAAAAAGTAATCACCTCAGGGAATGACCCAACCGGTAACATACTAAATCCAAGTGACTTCTAGGTGGTATATAAGTGTGGATACTTGAGGAAAGTTCAAGTATCACGAGGATCATTCCAAAAAGAAGGGAACCAATGGTCTCTTACCACATGGATGGTCCCCCACAAATGGAATGCCCACATTAAAACCCTTTTTATAGTAAGACCAAAAACCTTTATCTATTCTTTGGTGCAACAACGGTCATTGCCAAGGCATCCACATTCTCGTAGTTCTTAGTAGAGATGATGAGCCTGCCATTGGAGTTTCATGGGGGTTGGAAGCTTGGTTGACTTGAGAAGTGAGTGCACTATAAAGGGGAGCCCGTGTGGCCAAGCTTCTGAATTCATCTGCTAAGAATAAGTGTGGTTGGAGTAAAATCCCCGTGGAATCCAAAAGAATATAGTCCTTCAAACCATAGGGTTGTACATGTCTTCTATGTGTTTGTTTTCATAAAATTCCAAGACAATGTGTTTGCCAAGTGTTTGACAAGTGTTTTTCAGAAAAAATGAACAATTAAACATCCTTTTCAGATCTAGAACAACACTTTAAAATTGAAACAAACTTCACAATCTACCAAAAAAAATTTCCAAAAACTAGACTCTGCAACGCATTTGCCAAAATTGCAACACATTTGCTATATTGGACCACATTTGATAATTATTGAACCGCAAGCACTTTGATAAACCACATTTTCTATATCAAATGTTCCATCTGCCTATTGTGCAATGCATTTGATTCTTTGAGAACCGTAATTTATTTTTTGCATCATATTTTCCAATTCTATGATGCATTTACTTCCCTGAAACGTATTTGAAACCTGAACAACGCACTTTCCTGTGACCAGAAAACACATTCACTATCAAAAATTTGAGGCTTAACTTTTTCCAAATAGATTCCAGACACCTTTTTCTACAGTTTTTATCCACAACCAAACCAAGAATTGCTCAAATTCCTTCATCTTTGCATTTCTAGTCTACCATTGCACTTCCTTAATTGCATCCTTAGGCTTTACTATCATTTTAGGTCCTCATTTTGCAGATTTTAGGATAGGAATCATTGCCATTATTTGTCAAACCTTTTCCTTCAAGAGTAGGTTATCATTGGAGTTGATCAAACCATTTCCTTTAGTCATTGTCCTTTTGTGGGCCATTTCCAACTCAATAGTCTAGTGTGGAAACCTGACTTTTTCCTCTTTGTCATTTAGACCTTTTAACAAGTCCCTTGACATCCCAAAATTGAGGCATTGCCTAAAATTTGTATGGTTGAGTGTGCCTCTCCTTAAGTTTACCAATATTGAGTGCATCATAGAATCCTTTGCATTTTCATACCTTTAGTCTCCTCATTTTAGTCTCATTTGCATTTACCATTCACCATCATTTTATAGCATTCCTTATTCCAAAAATCCAAAAACATAGTCTCATATTATTTGCATTTGGTCATCCTCCATCCTTCTTTTGAGCAAAACTTTTATGGTTGAAACAAGACTACAATGGAAAAGAAGAATGGATCCTTTTGGACAAGGCAACAACCTCTACAATTTCCCTAATGACATGAATGAAAATACCTACATGGGGAATTTGTTCATTAATCCATTTAGTGAAATGACCATTCCATCTTCTTCACACAATCCTTTCGAATAATTCGTCTACAAAGACCAAAATGGACAAGTATTTCAGGAAGATATAAAATTTGCCGCACAAAATCTTGAAGTGGTCTCCTTTGTTGAAGATTTAGTCTTGCATGATTCAAATAGATACTTATCCATACTCCTTGACCAAGGGGCTAGGTTACCAAAAGGATTTGACATCAACACCATAAGAGAAGCATCTCTCGATCCTACCAATCAAATAAGCCAATCACATGATGCAAATAGTACCTCCATGGGAGCTACAACATAAAGTGTCAAAAACACCATTAATGCTACCTCTATTGGTGCCACCACTACACAAATTAAAACAAATACATCCAATGTGATTAACACAACATCTATTGGGGGATCATCAACCATGACAAACACCACATCACATTCCATCCCTCAAAAAATGTTGACAATTTACTCACAAACTATTAGAGCAAAATTTGGGACTTCATCTACTACAATGGGAACCAACACATCAAACCTCTATGGAGCATCATGTAGCTCTATGGGGACATCAGCAAACCTTTTATTTGGTTCCTCTACTAATACAATGGCAACAAACTCATCAAACCCCTTTGGGAAGAATAAATGAAGAGTTGTCATTCAAGGACCTCAATCAAGTGTCCCAAATTCATCACAAATCAACACCAACATTCCTTTGAGATAAAGTACCAACATTCCACAAGGTCACACCTATCAATTTGGACAAGGCACCCAACATATGACTCCATTTGGTCACCAACATGCTCAAGGACAACAAATTCCACAAGTGCAATCAAACACTACTGGAACCCACATCCCTACATATGCATCACAAGTCCATACACATCAGCAAATCCCTAATCAAAACATTCATTTCCAAAAAATTCCAAATCAAAACACCCAATTTTCTCATCAACAACACATTCCAAATCAAAACACATCATCACAAGAAGTGGGAACTCAATCCATACCTATCACCAACATGTGTGATGCTACAAACAACACAATTGTGGAGGCACTCACACTCAAACTTGTTTCTCTTCAAACACAAGTGGAAACCTTGAAAATATCCAACAAAAATCCTTACATGTCATATGACTTATGTCCATATCCATTTGACATAACCTTGTACATGCCACCATTTTCTCCAGGATATGTGGTGCCGCAATTCCCTAAATACAAAGGCAAAACAAATCCCATTGAACATATCAGAGAATTCACAACCAGTTGCATGGAAATTGCCTATGAACACACTTATCTAATGAGACTCTTCTTTAAGAGTCTCGCAGGGCATGCATTGGAGTGGTTCATAAAATTTCCTAAAGGAATTAAATCATGGGATGAATTGGCCAACATGTTTGTTGAAAATTATGCCTATAACATTGATACATACATTGGCATTGCCTCCTTATGCAAACTCACTCAAGAGGACACATGTGAGACCTTTATCCCATTCTACCAAAGATGGAGAACCCTAGCAAGCCGATGTCTTATGGAGATACTCGAAAAGGTGAAAGTCACCATGTTTGTACAGAATCTCCTTGGACCGCTAAGATATGGTTTACAAGTCCATTGCTACACCACCTTTACTAACCTTGTTGAAAAAGGTGTTCAAATTGAAAAATCCTTAATTTCCACAGGCAAACTTAAGTATGGTGGAAAAACCATCAAAACTACCAAACATGAACCCAAGTGCTTCTAATGAAAAAAACAAATATTGGGTTAAAAATAAACACATCACCAATGATGGTGTGGTCGATGCAAAAATAGTCAATGCAACAAGTCTTGTGCTCACAATTAAACGAGTTCAAACTCAAAATGTACCTATGACTACACTAACACCAACTGCTAATTCCATTCAAAACAATCTGGCTCAATCAAACCAAAGGCAACCACGTCAAACAAGGAAATTTCAAAAATGGACATACACCCCCTTGGGTGAACCTATCAAAGTTGTCCTAAAGAAACTTATCCAAAATGGTGTCATAACTTTGGAAGACTCTAAACCATACAATCTTGGTCAGTTTAAGCCATCATGGTGGGATGATAATGCATTATGTGATTACCACCATGTCAAAGGGCATAAAACTTTCTCTTGTCATCAATTAAGAAACCTTGTACAAGATCTTATTGAAAATTGTACCATTGAGCTTGGTGGTCAACCATTTGTGTCTAATTCAGATCATACAATTCATAAGAACCCACTGTAGGACCATGGTTTAGGTAACCCCTTATCATCTAACACAAAGAATAATAACAATCTTTCCAGTTATGCCTATGTTGCCTTCAATTATTCTGGTGGTACTATCATTAATAACCTTCGAGCTGCTGATGAAGACAAATGTGTCAATACCATTACTATTAAGAAGACTCCAGAATGCAATGTCACTACACACAAAGGCAAGGTCACCATCCCAGGCCCTTCTACTCGTCAAGCCAAGATTACCATACTTAGTCCATCTATCAAGCAGCCAAATCCCAATCCAGAGTTTAACCTTATCGAGCAATTGAATAAAACGGCTACCCAAATTTCCATCCTTGAATTACTCTGCATTTTGCCAGCACATAAGGCTATATTGGATAAAGTCTCGCAAGAGTCCTCCATCCCAAATGATATTGATGTCAACCATTTCAAAACTATGGTCGGATATTTGACTTCGCCTCATCACATTACCTTTTCATATCTTGACTATTCCTCACCCAAGCCATCTCATAACGATGCCTTGCATATTTAGGTTTTCATCCATAAGAATAAGGTTAGATGAATCATTGTAGATGGCAGAGCAGGATCAAATTTTCAAATTGGTTAAGGCTCTTGGCTTCTTTGATGCTTGTGTGGATGCTACCAAGAGTATTCTGATAAAATCATATGGTGATGAGGAACACCCTTCTAAAGGCATCATCACACTTCCAATTCGTGTGAGACCGGTTATAATAGACACAACATGTCAAGTCCTAGATTGAGATCTACCTTACAATTTCTTACTTGGTCGCCCATGGATTCATGCCTTAAAGGCCATTCCCTCCACCTACCACCAATGTCTGAAGTTCCCCTTTGATAGCATCAAAATTACTATATGAGGAGATCTTGATCCTTTTCAATATTGTACCAAATTGAGAGCTAATTTTGAGCACCAAGTGCCTTTCAACCGAGAGGATTCAACATCCAATTCCTCTAAATACATTGGCCTATCCACACTTACCAAGTCATCCACATCCACTTCGTCAACCTCCACCACACCATCCTCCTCGGCCTCCATACCAAGTACTGACTTTAAGATCCAAGACATTGGCTATGTAGAATTCAAATTGAATATGGCTTACTATATCACAACAATACCGAAGCCACCTAAAGTCTATGGTCAACCTTGTTTCATAATACATCCTAAGAAGACTTTCAAGGTTCCTCCAAAGATGGTATTCACACTATGGGGAGACATGAATGATGAGGACATTTCAGAATTATCTACTTGGATCTACAAGGACCCAAAGGAATTACCCCCATTTCCAGTACATATCTATGGCAAAGGCTACAACATATGCAAAGCACATGGTTTTGATGGAACTAGTAGCCTTGGACTAGACAACATAGGAAGGAGATAACCTATCATTATTTCTAAGAGACCAAAGTATCTATGGCTAGGGTTTGAGCAACTTGAAACTAATGATCGACATACCAATGTAATTTTGAGTGAGGACATAATGGCTCCTAAAAGTGTCAAGACAAGTGAAGACTCCCATACCAAAACCAACTCTCATGAATGGGAATGGGAATCTGATAGAACCTTGAGCGACTATGATATTGATGAACTATTCCTAGAACTTGACCAACTCCCTTTTGAGGAAAGATTTAGACAAATGTACAACATTGATCCTATAGATTGACATTATAAACATAAAGAATGGGTAAGCATTCCTTGGGACCCAAATGAGCATAAAATGTCACTGATAACATCTGAATTGTCTCGCCCCATTCTCGAGCCCACCCATAAGCTTGACATGCCTGAGCCTACTATCCATGCCTCTGAACTACCATCCATTGATCATGATTTAGATCCATTTGTCCCATATTATGACCATGAATATAACTCATATGAATCTGATGATGGTCCTTGGATCGAATCTGATTGGGAAATTTAGGATGAAAATTCTATCTTCACACTTGAGGCTTCCATTTGCATGCTTTCCATGTCCTCACCATCCTTTACCAAGATTGATGATGGGATTTATCTTGTCTACCCACAACTCATTGACTGGGACCAACAAGACCCGCCCGCTATGGATATCTTTCAGAATGACAAAGGCATTGCAAAATTCATGGGACTGCATGAGGGCATACCAAGTGGTGATCACAAGACAAGATTATCTATTGATCTAGATTGTGTAGAATACTTCAAGAAGACTATGAAATCCTCTAGTCGTAAAAATATAAAAAATAAAATAAAAAAAGACATGTCTTTAGGTGAAAACCGCAAGGCACCGTCTAACAATACAATAGTAAAAATAAAGGACGTATTTGAAGGTGAAAACCTCCCTAAGGTGCCTAAGGATGGAGGATTGAAATTTCTTCCCATGACATAGGAAAAATCAGCAATGCTTATTGAAGACACTATAGAAGTTAGCATAGATACACCAGAAGATCCCAAATGGTTCTCTTTGCTGCATCATTGACAAAAGAAGAAAAGCTTGAATTCCAACAATTATTCTCAGAACATAGGGTTAACTTTGCATGGTCATATTCTAACATGCCAAGATTGGATCCGGAACTAGTGTTGCATCATCTGCCTCTATTACCCAATGCCAAGCCAGTCAAATAGAAATTTTGAAAGATGCATCCACAAATTTCACAACTTGTGAAGGCTAAACCGAAGAAGTTACTAGATGTCGGATTCATAAGATCAATAGACTATGCTGACTAGATTTCCAACCTTGTCCTCGTCACCAAGCCAAATGGGAAAATCCGCATTTGTACAAAATTCTGTGATTTAAAAAAGGCTTTTCTAAAAGATGACTTTCCATTTCCAAACATAGACATCACTTTTTTATCTCACAACAAGGTATGAGATGTTGTCCCTTATGGATGGTTTCTCGGGCTACAATCAAATCTCGATCACCCCTAAAGATTAGCACAAAATAGCTTTTACCTATCCTTGGGGAACATACTATTGGAGCATCATGCCTTTTGGTCTAAAGAATGCAGGTGCCACATACTAGCAAGCCATGACAATCATATTCCATGATCTCATACACACTCTCATGGAAGATTATGTGGACAACCTTTTGGCAAAATATTTGACACAGAAAGATCATCTCAAATTTTTGGACAAAATATTTAGGCGGTTGGAAGAATACAAGGTCCATTTAAACCTAAAGAAATGTGTTTCTAGGGTTACCTCAGGAAAATTGTTGGGTTACATAGTTTCTCGACAAGGCATAGAAGTTGATACTGCAAAAGTAAAAGAAATATTAGACATGCCTCTGCCAAAAGGAATTAGTGAGTTGAAGACACTGCAAGGCAGATTACAGTCTATCTAACGCTTCATTGCACAACTAGTAGAAAAATGTCAACCATTTCTCTACTTGTTGTACAAAAACATTCCCTTTGTGCAAAAAAATAAATGTCAAGTGGCCTTCCAACAAATCAAAGAATATTTATTGACACCACCTGTCTTAATGCCTCCAATTGAAGGAAAACCTTTAATTTTGTATGTCTCTGCCACTACCAATACACTAGGGGAATTGTTGGCACAAAATGACTATGAAGAAAAAGAAAGGGCTATATACTATATCAGTCGCACATTGGTTGGATATGAGCTTAAGTACACATCCATTGAATTCCCATGTCTAGAAATTGTCTTTGCAGCATAGAAGTTAAGATATTACATGTTGAACCACCAAACACACTTGGTAGCAAAGATTGATCCTTTAAAGTATCTTCTCAGTCGAGAAACATTGACAGGTGAGTTAGCAAAATGGGTAATGATCTTGAGTGAATATGACATACAATATGTTGAATGCAAGGCAATAAAAGGACAAGTTATAACCGATCAACTTGTTGATTCACCTATACAAGGCACTCATCCTTTGATAACTAACTTTCCTGATGAGTCTATCTTTCATGCAGAACCTTCATCACCTTGGAAGCTACATTTTGATGGGTCTCATATTGGTCATGGCTTGGGAGTAGGTATCTTGTTCATCAAACCGCAAGGGGACTCCATTCCTAAGGCATTCTAAATCACCTTCCCTTGTACTAATAACATTGCAGAATAAGAGGCACTTATCATAGGACTTTGAATGGCCATAAAATGGAAAATTCAGACATTGTTAGGTTTCAGAGACTCTCAGTTGATCATTAACTAGGTGAATGATGATTATGAGACAAAGGATGAATTTTTTTTGCCTTACAAACATATGGTTGATAGCTTCATGACATCTTTCAGCTTGATTGATTTTGAAAAAATCCCAAGGGCACAAAACAAGGCAGCTGACGTAATGGAAACTATTGGATCTCTCTTAGACATCCCCAATAATGTGTCACAATTCGAGTTCTTAGTGGAACAACTGTTGATTCTTGCATATGATGTTCCAGAGTCAGAAATGGTTTGTGAACTTGTTGGTCCCAGTTCACCTTGGTATCAAGACATCTATGATTATCTCAATTCCTAGACCCTTCCACCCAACCTATCCAATAACCAATGAAAATCCTTCATTTGAAAAGTCGCTCGATATACCATCATTAGTGACACCCTATACTGTTGTAGCTTTGACAACACCCTTCTTCATTGTCTTGACGTTGATGAAGCCCGAACAACTTTATGTGAGGTGCATGAGGGTATATGTGGATCTCATTTGAGTGGCCCAACCTTAGCTAGGAAAGTACCAGACTTGGGTATTACTAGCCAACAATAGAGAAAGATGCTCTTTAGTTTGTCAGAACATGTCAGAAATTTTAGGTGCATAGTGATCTCATCCACGCACCCACACAAGAGCTAAGACTGATCACTTCTCCTTGGCCCTTTGCACAATGGGGACTCAAACTCATGGGAAAATCCATCCATCCTCCTCCAATAGCCATAAGTTCATTATCATTGCCACTGAGTACTTCACTAAGTGGATCAAAGTCATCCCCCTCACCTACATCACCGATAAGCAGATTTCCAATTTTATCCTTAATTACATCATTTGTCAGTATGGTGTCCCATAGTCCATCATCATAGACAATGATCGTCCATTAAAAAACCAAGACGTTTGTGAGCTTTGTGAACGCTTCCACATCCAACACCATTTCTCAACACCCTACTATCCCCAAGGCAACAATCAAGCCAAGGAATCCAATAAAATAATTCTTTGAATTCTTAAGAAGACAGCCAATGACATTGACCATAATTGGCATCTCCAACTCAATCCCGCCTTGTGGGCCTACCGTACCATCATCCGCACACCCACTGGAACCACTCCATTTTCCTTAGTCTATGGATATGAAGCCATATTGCCCATTGAGGTCAAAATTCCTTCTCTCTGAGTCTCCTTGAAGGGAATGATCAATGATGAAGAGTATAGACAGTCTCGCCTACATGAACTAGAAATATTGCAAGAAAGAAGACAAAATTCCTTGAACCACTTACAGGCATATCAAAATCATCTTTGTAGGAGCTATAATAAAAGAGTGATGGTCAAAAAATTTGAAATTGGTGACTTGGTCCTCATGCAAAATCTAAGAAATCAAGTTGATTGATACAAACCTAGAAATTTTGAGCCCAATTGGCTAGGTCCTTATATCATTACTGCCACATTCGGTTCTGGTCCTTATCAGTTAGTCACGCCTAACAGATAACAATTGATAGAGCCCATCAACAGCTTGGATCTAAACAAGCTCTATACCTAGTGTGAACCCTTATCCTATACCTACATAAACACAATCAACAAACACATTATTAGATCAATATGCAATAAAAAATAAGGATTCCCCATGAAATCCATCTACAAAGCTCAAATAGAAAGAAAATGAAGAACAAAGCAATAAACTAGGTTAAAATATCTCTAAGCAATGCAAACTCTTGATCCCATGGGGGAGTTCGTGCCAATTGGTGTGTCAAAATTGGCCCTTTCCCAACTCCTTTGTAAGCTTGATGATGATTGATCCACTGGATGGTTGAATTCTTGCATAACCTAGCTAAGAAAATTGATAAAAATAGATAAAAATGGCTATGCTTAGATATGAAATTGAGTATAATAAGTTTACTCAAATTATGGATGATAGAATGAGAGAAATAGTCTCTCATTTATAGATTTCCAAGTTGGAAGAATGAAGGATTTGGGTGAATGTGGGACAAAATACCAACTAATAAAAGAAGGCCACTTGTCCACATGTGATTGGAGGAGGAATGAACACATTTTGGTCAATGTGCATGATAAATTCTATGAGATTCAAATTTGAAATTTGAATGTGACATGTTTAGAGGGAAGGGAAATGGAGTTAATATCACTTGGCTCAAGGCCAAGGACATGTAAGAGGCATTGAATGCCTTGGTGGAAGTACCCATCCCTTTTTGGAGGGATTTTTGAATTGGAAGAATATTCCACAAAAGATGCCCTTTTGAATGGAAATTGATGATTTAATAAATCAAATAAATTGATTTGTTATGCAAATTGCAAAATCTAGAGGATTTGAGTGATTAGGATTAAATTAATTAGGATTTGATCAATTTAATAGGAGATTAGATGATTTGACAATTTTGACTTCGATTTATGTGTTGATTTAAATCAAAAGGATGAGAGATAGATTTAATTAAGTAAAGGGATTTGATTTATTTAATTAAAGAGGAATGATGATGTTAGATTAAATAGAACAAGGTTTAATTTATTCCATTTAATAGGATGACTTTAGAGATTAATTAAATAAAATGTATTATTTAATTAAACAAAGATATAAGGTTAATTAAATTAAATTGATTAATTTAATCAATAGGGAAGACTAATTTAATTAGATAAATAATGATTTATTTAATTAAAGGTGATGACAAGCTGAGAAGGTTATTTAGGATGAAACGATGTCAGTGATCAAGATTAGGTGTGTCAGATCGAATAGTATATTTTCCATGTCTATATTTTGCCCCTCTTTGAAGCAATGCACTTGTTGTATTGGTTCAAAGAATAAACTATTGTGATCAAAATTCAAAAATTTCTTCATTTTTAAGATGCCCCATTGTTGCCCCAACAAAAAGGATTATACTGGTATATTGCCCCTATATACACCTAAAAATGGTCTGGAGAATCCGATTAATTAAATATGAATTATCTGATTAATTATCCTAAATCCCTCTACTATTTAAATAAATAGAAATATTTATTTATATAGTTCACATTTATTTCTTCTAAATTTCTTCCAATCTTATCTTAATTAAATAAACAAAATTAAATACTTTGTTTGATTTAATTATCAAATCCCTATTTTATTCTATCACATCGATCTTAAATTAATTAAATATAGATTAAACGCTTTATTGATTAATTGCCATATTCTTCTGTTTAATTTAATAAACAAATCCTATAGTTTGTTTTAATAAATTATTTATCTCCCTTTTCCTAATTTAAATAAATAAAAAATATTTAAATTAAGGCATAAGGAATATTCCATCTATATTTCCTCAAAAATGAATTAGATATCCTATGTCTAATTTATCTCAAAATTAATTGATTGAAACTTCACGGGAAGTTTTGGAGACAAATTGGAGACAAATTCCAAATTCTTCTCTCAATCCTCCTCCATCAATCTTTCCTCTTCTCTTGCCTGGTGTTTTCATGGATAGAGACAATCTCCAAATTTCTCTCAATCTCCTCCATCTCTCACCATTCAATCCTCTAGATTGAATCCAAGCCTCTCAATCTCTTCCCTGTGCATTTCTATAGCCAAGAAATCTATAAATACAACATCATTCAACCAAGAAAAGATCCAGATAATCTAACTTATGCACTCTTACTCTGCAGTAATTCGAGCATCAAGCATCCAAGCATCCAACATCAAGCAATCAAGCTTTCATAATCATGGTTGCCTCTTGTAGCTGCATTTATCTATTTCATGTCAATTCATGCTAATTTAGTTCATTTATCATCTAGCTCCATATCATTGCATTAGCATCTTTCTCGTTCTTCAGATAGTCATTTTAACAAGTCACATTGCTTGCACAATTTGAGAGCCACAATGATTTAATAAATCTTTGGAGATAGAGACCAATATGACACTTTCAATAGATTATTGCATTGATTTAGTTCAATTTGCTTTGTCTTTGATATAATGTCATATTAAGAAGTGTTTTAATCTTCTTTACTTATTCACACTTACAATTTGGCGCCCACTGTGGGGCCTTAACCCCAATTTTATCAAAAATTTTTGAAAAGTGTCACGTAGGTTTCCGGTGTGTTTTATTTCAGCGCTTTCGTCAAATACTATAGCGCATCGGTGGCAAACTACAGCGCTTTTGTGCTCTATTTTGGTGCTTCCGTGATACTATAGTGCTTTCGTTAAAAATTTCAGTGCTTTCAACTCCAGCGCTTCCATGACCTATTTCGGCGCTTCGATGAACCATTTCCAGAAAAGTTGATTTAGCGCTTCCGTGGAAAATTCCAGTGCTTTAGTGTTTTGTTTCAGCGCTTTTGATTTCAGCGCATCAGGTAAAAGTTATAGCGCTTATGTGGACTGTTCCAACACTTTTGTAAAATCAGTCTGGATCCGACGCGACTGCGGCCATATTTTATTTTCTTTCACAGTTAGACTAAAATTTATCAATCCTAGGATAGTCACTTCAGGTTTTCTAAAATTTATCAATCCTAGAATAGTCACTTCTTGGTTTCTAAAATATATCAATCCTAGGGTAACCACTTTTTGTTTTCTTAAGGAAAATTTATCAATCCTAGGATAGTCATCACATTTTTGCAGTATAAGTTAAAAAGAACATCATGATTTTTGTGAAGCAACATCTTCACATAGATTAGAAAATTATCTTTTTGGGCTTAAAACAGAACAACTTATATGTTGTGTTTGTGGTGATTAGGCTTATGCTCTCCCCTTAACTAGGTGATCAAAGCGCTAGATTCATCTTTACTTCATGCTATTTACGCTTTATTTAAATCATTTAGAAGGCCTATCGTAGTGGGAAAAAATACTCACCCTACGGGAACGACCTAAGTGGGAACGCCTAAAGCCAAGGATTCCAACCCACTATAATCAAAATGCAAGTTGTTGATGAAAGTCCAACTTGACATTAGTGAGAAAGATAACCATCCCCAAAATCTTTGTTCTAAAGATTGGGAGGTCTCCTGAGGGAGTTTATTAATTGTCGTACCGCACGGAAGCCCTATCTACGAACCATAGAGTAGTATCTCACCGAGTCAGTAACCATACATTGTCATACTCACAGTGCAAGGGGAGGGAAGAATCTGCCCCCAAGACACTCACCATATAATTGCCAAGGACCGTTTGCTCAGAGGATGAGAAATCCAACTCTGAGTATGCACCTGGAAACAACAAAAACACGAGCGCCCTCAAGGGGGTGACAAAGCTGTGTGCGTCAATGCAATTCAAGATGTGGGTTGTGAGTATAACGATGACCTATTTTTCCTTAAGTGTGAGTCTATCTAATTTGTGTACATTTGTCAAAGCAACCCGTAAAAATCAACAAGGACCATTCATGGTTCTTGAACATACACGATCTATTCAGTTTAAAACAATTATTCCACAAATGCTTGTTGTGTTTTCAAAACATCAACTCAGATAAGATCATCTTGAAAAACACAAAGAAAACAAAAAGCTATGGGAAACCCTTGTCAGACAGTTAACATCAAAAAATTGATTTTTATCAAAACATAAACTTTCCTAAATAAAAAAAGTCTTAAACTTGCATAAATTGGACTTTACAATTGAATTTGTTCAAATCAAACCAAGATCTATCATCAAAAAGTGTCTCAGTAAAACACATTTGATTAGTAAGTTAATTTTTAGGATCAGTCATCCTAAATCAAAGAAACGAAACTGTATAATCAAACTTGTCAACTTAGTCTAATCAATAGAATCTATCATTCTATTTGACTTGAGTTAATATCCTTGACACTATACCAAACTAAGGTAAAAAGTTTATTGAAAACAATAAAATTTGTATGTCCATTTTAAACAAGGTCACAAAGACTAAAAATCCAAAGAACAGGAAATTGAAACTCAAACCACCATGGCTGAAATTAGATGGGGATCAATTGAATTCTCCAGCTTATCAAATGAAAAACCTTCAACAACAAATCTGGGATGTACAAAGGGAAAGAACCACAAAGAGATATCTGCTGCCAGACATTTGTGCTTATTCCTCTAACAAAAATCTTGACATGACACCGTCTCTACAAACAAGTACATCATCAGAGTTCGATGTCTTTGAATTTTTACAAAAGATCCATAAGCCCAAATCTAAGTCCTCCAACAAAAATTATATTGAGCAATCCTATCATGTCATGCATTTATCTCCATCCACAATAAGCCAAAATAAACCTCAATATTCTTTCACTCAAGTTAACAATTTCATCCAATCATCCTCTTCTATTATATCTTCAACATCCAATGATTCATGTCAATCTCTCAATCCAAAGCATGCTAGCATAGACTCCCCTAGACATCAAGATCAAAATATTCTTTCCACTCCATCCAATGATATCAAAATTCCACAAACTCTTCCAATCTTTGATCAAGATCCCATTTCTCAAGAATCTTATGATGATCCCCTCCTTTCACTTTTCATTCAAAATAATTCCCTTCCATCTGAAGAGACAATTATCCTTCCAAGTTCTTCTTCCATATCATCTCATCAATCCATATCATCTCATGATTCTATTGCATCACAAGAGCATGGTAGTTCTTCCATCCTATCTAATGATGTCTTACCAATTGATAATCAAGACATGCTTTCTACAAATTCTCATGATTCCCTTCCTCATCAAGGTCAAGATATGCTTCCATTCAAGGATACCCTTTCATCCCATGAAGATGTTTATTCTTCTCATGATCAATATATGCCTTTCATACCACTTCATAATTATTTTCTAAGTCAAGATCAAAACACCCCATCATCCCCATGTCAAGAGCCTATCACACCTATTCAAGCTATCCATGAACCCCATACCTATAAATTAGGATCCTCCACCTTTATCCATTCCGGTTTACTTCCAACACCTATCCTCTCATCCATATCATATCCTTCTCAAAATGGATTCGCATCTTGTTTCACAAACAATACATATCCCATTGGTAAACAAATGTGTCAAAGTATCAATTACAAAGGAAAAGGATTAGGCATTCATGAAAAAGGTATCCTAGAACCCCTTTCTGTTCAAAGAAACCCATATCACCACGGCCTTGGTTATACACCTAAGTGTCCTAGTTCATCAAACCTACCATCTATCTTAGGTCCTCGTCCTAATCCTCCAAACATACCATCTATCCTAGGTCCTCATCCTAGTCCATCAAACCTTCCCTCTATCCTAGGTCCATATCCTATTTCTCAAGAACAACAAAGGCACACATCCTTGATACCCTTTCAAAATTCTACCCACATTAACTCCTCCATAGTACCTCCATACCATTCATCTCAATCCACCCCTCCCATTGCTCTTGGAAGCAATTTGGGTGCCAAATATCAAAAGCTTCTATATCAAAATCCACATGTATCAAAGGATCAACATGTCTCCTCGAAGAGACATGCAAAAATAAAAGAAAAATTGATCCAAAATCAAAAGAAAATTTTAAAAGGCCACAAAGGCCCATCAAAGAAAAAAGACAATTTTCAAAGACCACAAAGGTCCATAAATCAAAAGAAAATTTCAAAAAGGCCACAAAGGCCCGTCAAAGAAAAAAGACAATTTTCAAATACCACAAAGGTCCATAAATCAAAAAGAAAAAATTCAAAGGCCACAAAGGCCCACAAAGAAAAGATCAAAGTCAAAAGTCATGTGGATTCCTAAAAGTCTCATAGAAGCAATAAAATCTAAATTGGCATCCAAATTTTCTAATCCAAAAGCTTCCTCCAATTTTTCATCTAATAACCTATCACCTTCCAAATCCATTTTTCCTCCATCACTCCACCACCCTTCAAGGTGTGTGCCAATGTTGATCTTTCCATCCTTTCCATCTATCCATCAACAAGCCTTCCAACCTCCTATCCATTATCCAACATTCATCCCCCATCATTCTCCTTTAATCCAAACCTTTGGATAAGTCCTTAGATTCTTCCATCATATCATTGATCTGCCAACATTTAGGAGTCTAATTCCCATTGCCATGGTTTATTAGAGGGATATTGGGTTGTGAAACTTGATGCTTAAGTCCTTCCTCCATTTCCCTATCAGCCATATCCTATCTTCTATATTCTTCTTGCACTCTACACTTAGGTACAAGTTTCATCCATCTTATCATTCATGGTCATTATCCTTTCTATACTCATTCCTTACATTTCCACCTTTGATCTTGACAAGGTTAAGGATCTTCTTGAACATCACATATCCTATCCTACACGCTTTATCCATATCATCCATACCATATCTTTCATCTTATCCATATCCATCATTCTTACTAAATACATCCTTTCTTCCTTTCCTTGGTCTTGATGAGGAATAGAGGAAAAATACTTGGGCCTTGTGTCTGTATCTTATCTATATGATATTGATCATACCATTCATTTTTCCTCGCTTTCTTCCATTCCATATCTTCTAGCTTATCAAAATCCATGTCATCATGTCCCTTTTCAACCTTGAATCTTATCATACAAATCATATTTTAAGCCTAGCTAAAAAACATTATCCAATCCTCATATCTTTTGTCAATCAATCATCAACAATCATCAATCTTATCACCATCATGTCTTATGGAATCGGTCATTCCTGGCATCTTAATCAATCATACCATTATCATCTTTCGACAAGAGATATGTTGCTTGTGTGACATTTTTTGTAGTAAAACTTTCATTTGATCTATCAATTATCCATAGTTGCATTACCCCTATTTTGGGGCATCTTGTTCCTTCAATCAGGCATATCATCTCATTTCATCTTAAAATATCCTAAATAATACAAAAAAATCATAAAATTTGATAAAAAGGTGGAATAAAATCTCAAATACATATCATTGCAATGTGGTCTCATCTCACCCTAGCTTGGGAGAAAAATCCTGAAATCACTGGGGGCAATAAACATCAAGCTTAACAATATGGATAAACATCAAGGAAACAAACGCAACAAAAAAAATGATCGAAGTGCAAACATCAATCACCATCAAAACACATCAAACATCCATATCATATCAAAATCCAAAAAAATGTCAAAAATCCAAAAACATGTCAAAAATTCAGTCAAAAATCACAAAAATATCACAAAATCAAGATGGATGATCTAATCTAAATAATGATTGAAATACTTTAAGCAAAGGTTGAACATGTTGCATTTTGATCATTGTTATCATTTCTTTGGAGCAACTCGATGATGTATTGGACTAGAGAAGCAAGGAAGGAGAATGGTATTTTATTTGTCTGTTGTTTGTGAATTAATCAAAATTATTGTGTGAATTGTGGCAGGAAGTTCTCTACAAAGTATCATGGATGACATTCCAATTCACATAGGAAAATGATTTATTCTTGTCTATTTACGCAAGAAATGCTCAGGTCATCTCGGTTTAATTATACCTCGATGCTTGTGTTCGCTTGCAATATCAAAAATCATGAAATTAGTACTCAGGTCGTCATTGGTCTAACATATACCATTGACGCTTGTACTCACTTTCAAAAAATTTAAAGCTCTATGATGATACAAAGCACAAAAGTACTATTAAAATGGCAATAGTTTGCATATAGTTTCATGATAAAATTAGACTGCATTCATATTAGTTTTGCATCTGCATTATAGATTTTTCACATCGATTAATGATATCTATATCAGCCTACGCTAGATGCGGAATCATGTCCCACATCTTTGGGAAAAACTCTAAATTCCTCCTATAATCAATCAAAAATCAATTAGCCTATCAATCTAATCGGCTCTGGTGAGACTTTGATCAAATCTCATGAGTGACTATCATTGAACCTCGCCTATCATCAGGTCAATCAATCAATCTATCATTGATCCTTGCCTATCATTAGGTCAATCGTCAATCTATCATTGATCCTCGCCTATCATGAGGTCAATCATCAATCTGTCATTGATCCTCACCTATCATGAAATCAATCATCAATCAATCATTGAATCTCACCTATCATGAGATCAATAATCTTCTAATCTATCAGGATCAACAATCACTATCAAATCAAAGGCTTACACGATCGAAAAATCATCAAACATAAGGAAGCTTAATACAAATTCATCTAGGGGCATTTTCTACATTCTTAATCGGGAGAAATTATTTCACCATCAAATCTTCATCGAATCATCATCAAATCATCATGAAAATCAAAATTTCCAAACAATTCTCAAAAATCATCATATCATTAATTTATCTCCCGAGGGGGCATATTATCAGCAACCATCTAAAAATCATTATCTCGAGCATGTCTGGGGCACACTAAATTTTTTTTTATCATTGATCTTGGCAGTAGCAGCAAAATTTTCTTCAAAGCAATGCATAAACACATCACTTTGAAGAGGGGCAAAATGTATACACCTAAAAATGGTCTGGAGAATCTAATTAATTAAATACGAATTATTTGATTAATTATCCTAAATCCCTCTACTGTTTAAATAAATAGAAATATTTATTTATATAGTTCACATTTATTTCTTCTAAATTTCTTCCAATCTTATCTTAATTAAATAAACAAAATTAAATACTTCGTTTGATTTAATTATCAAATCCCTATTTTATTCTATCACATCGATCTTAAATTAATTAAATAAAGATTAAATGCTTTATTGATTAATTGCCATATTCTTCTGTTTAATTTAATAAACAAATCCTATAGTTTGTTTTATTAAATTATTTATCTCCCTTTTCCTAATTTAAATAAATCAAAAATATTTAAATTAAGGCATAAGGAATATTCCATCTATATTTCCTCAAAAATGAATTAGATATCCTATGTCTAATTTATGTCAAAATTAATTGATTGAAACTTCACGGGAAGTTTTGGAGACAAATTGGAGACAAATTCCAAATTCTTCTCTCAATCCTCCTCCATCAATCTTTCCTCTTCTCTTGCCTGGTGTTTTCATGGGTAGAGACAATCTCCAAATTTCTCTCAATCTCCTCCATCTCTCACCATTCAATCCTCCAGATTGAATCCAAGCCTCTCAATGTCTTCCCTGTGCATTTCTATAGCTAGGAAATCTATAAATACAGCCTCATTCAACCAAGAAAAGATCCAGATAATCTAACTTATGCACTCTTACTCTGCGGGAATTCAAGCATCAAGCATCCAAGCATCCAACATCAAGCAATCAAGATTTCACAATCATGGTTGCCTCCTGTAGTTGCATTTATCTATTTCATGTCAATTCATGCTAGTTTAGTTCATTTACCATCTAGTATTATCATCTAGCTCCATATCATTGCATTAGCATCTTTCTTGTTCTTCAGATAGTCATTTTAACAAGTCACATTGCTTGCACAATCTAAGAGCCACAATGATTTAATAAATCTTTGGAGATAGAGAGCAATATGACGCTTTCAATAGATTATTGCATTGATTTAGTTCAATTTGCTTTGTCTTTGATATAATGTCATATTAAGAAGTGTTTTAATCTTGTTTATTCACACTTACAGCCCCCTCGAGAGATCGAGTGGATATGTTTGATTTTCTGATCGAGATCGTGATAAAATGAGAGAGGAGTGGTTCTATTGATCAGAGGATGAAAGATAATTCTTTGATGTAGACAATTCCGATGATGTATAGATAGCCATTGGCCATTGGTAGCCTCATATATATTTTGAGATCTCACACCTACTTTAGATAGAAATGTTAGTAAAGATAGAAGAATAAGATGATGAAAGGAGGATCCACAAGCCTAAATTATGATGATGATGATGATGATTTGCTTACCAGGAGTTGATATTTTCAAAGGGCCAATTAGTTTATGTTTAATAACACACGTAGGTACTATGCATCAAGGTATAAAGAACCAGGATGGTGTTGTACCTAGTGTGATGGACTTTGAATCGACAACTAGATAGGAGTGCTCTTGTTCACACTTGACATATGGAAGCCTTGCTAGGATGGACCTAACAAAGCAAGTATTTGTCAAGTTATTTTACAAGAACATCCAACAAGCACAACAAATAAAAATATAATGATCGTTGCCCCATTCCTTTCTCTCTAAACCTATTTTAGTTAGGCATCATTGAGAGGTCCTTAGAATGAGCACAAAATAAGATAAGTCAAAAAGACTAAATAAAGTAAATAAACAAGCTAATTTTCTTTGTACTGCTAGCCAAGACTAAACTAAGGTGAGGTACTTGATGTTGATGTCCATCATGGGAAGGATGCATCCTAAGACATTTTGTGATCAGGGTTCTGATGAGGTTGATTGGATGATAAACTATTGATACTCCGAGTTGATCAACTTGCTTGCTTACAAATCTAGACTTGAGACTTCTGATGATTAGGGTGTTCACTTTTGAACCTCCTAGACTTGCTTCTGACTGACTCACCAAAGGATGAAGGTGACGATTGATTTATTATGAGTGGTGATTCTTGCGGGTGAAGACGAGATGAGACGGGTGTGCCATTTTGGGTTTTTTCAAATATTTGGATGTTTTGAGGTTTTTTTTGGAATTTTGAGATGTTTTACAAATGTTTTTGGGTTTTTTAAGATTTGTGAATTTTTTGGGTTTTCGATATTTTATGAATTTTTTTGGATTTTGTGTCTCGGGGGTCGATCAAGGATGCCTTGCCTACGTTTAAGCTTAGAGACGACGTAGTTCGTATGACAATTGACTTGATTGCTGATGAGATAGATGGGAAAATAGATTGCCAAATTGTGACGGATTCCTAAGGACTAACCTAAATTGTCTCGGGGGATGATCAAATATCAAGCTTCCGTACGTTCAAACTCAGAGACGGCGTAGTTCGACTAGTTGACTCTATTTTTTATTTTTTAGATTTTTGACATGTTTTGGATTTTTGTTGGATTTTCACATGATTTTGATGATTTGGATATGGATATGTGATGATATCAGTGCTCTATTTTGGAATTTTGTTGAAAACCAAGCTAGGATTGATTGATGTGATAACATTGTTGAGGATACACAACAATGCGAGAATAGTGTTAAGAAACACAAGGATTTCAAGATTGATGATGATAACATTGTTGAGGATACACAACAATACAAGGATAGTGTTAAGAAACACAAAGATTGGGAAGGATATCCCGAGATGATGATTGGATTGGGTGGATTTGATTGATCAGGATTTTGAAGCTTGATTTGAAACAAAATTGTTTTGATATTTTGATGTGATGTTGAATTACACATTAGATGCGACTGATATTGATTGTTTTTTGGATTGATGTTCAATGAAAGATAAAGTTTGATAAAGAACATCGTCTTGTCAAAATATTCCATGGGCTAGTGATTCAGATTCGTGCTCACAAATTCTTTGACCAATTTAATTTTATGTCTGCCAATGTTCGGATCACCATGTAAGTTGGAGGATATAGATCAAGATTTATTCCCAAAGCAAGATATGAATGTCTGCCCCCAATGTCTAGCAATGTATGGAAGGCTATGGGTGGATTCTTGGATCGGTGTGTGGATGGATGGATATGGTAAGCATGCAAAGGATTATCTTGCATTAAGATAAGTTGTTCAAACAGAGGATGCTCATTTGGATAATGCTTCAAGGCTCAGATAACGTTGGGTAGAATAGGATCAATGAAAATGACCCATGTCAACATGTCTACCATAAGCAAGTATAAAGTGTGCACCAAATTTTCATCAAGATTAAGATAACTTGGAGTATGGATGCAAATGGATAAAAAATGGATTGGATAAATGGTTCATGGATGAATGGATTTATTATGGATGGAATGTTGGCTTTATTATGGATGTGATAAGATGCTTTCTCTTGAAATGGCACACGTAGATGCTTGATTCTACACATGATGCCTGTTTGCCAGGTTTTCATCATGGTACTTTCCCAAAGCACCACCAAAGTGGTTTTCACTAGAGGACAATTTTTTTTCTTTACTATTTTCAATCCTTTTTTTTTATTTTTTTTTGGATTTTTATATTTTATTTTATTTTTGGAATTTTTGCTGAAAGATTTTAACCTCATGCTGAACCACCTGGTGGTGCTGACATTGATTCTTCTGCCATAATTTGCCATCGATATCCTACTTGAAGAAGTTTCTTTTCCAAGATATGTGCACTTGAATGCAGCTTTTGAGATTCCTAATTTGCTTTGTTGACACCGGATTTAACTTCGTCTTTGTGCGCACATCACGATAGAGTGCCTTCTAAATCCTTATGATGAAGGGTCATCACTACCACATGGTCAATGTGAGAATTGGATATTATGCATGGAGGCATGGATGGTGCAGTGTGTTTAGGAATGAGAGATGGATTGGTTGATAGTTTGGAACCTTTGACTCTCCAAATTTGAGAAGATGAGCAATGATGGGTGGATATGGAAGTGTGCATGGAATTAGGACCAACAGCTTCATACACTTTGTACGTCACTTGTGAATCCTTCTTTTGACTTTGTGGAAATCTTTGATGGATACTTGCCCCCTTTTTATTTTTACCCATAGTTTCTTTGACTAATGGAGTTTGATAGGGATAATCTTTCTTTGTATTTTTTGGTATCCATATGTATTTGATTTGTTCTTCGAACTTCTTAGCTTCTTCTCTTTGATTCAAATATCCCTTTTTATGTTGGTGCCAATTCATAGATGGGGTGATGGGCAGATGAAGATTCATGATGTGGCTGGTTGTAGTATTGGCATTAGTTTCACCATAAGGATTTTTTGTGCCCCTTATGTTGATGCTTGTTTGAGATGAAGTTGCCCCCAGTTTTATAGAGGTATCACTGATATGTTTATATCCCTTGATTTTTGAATAACCAAGGCCTTGATGCTTATGGTTTCTAATAATTTGCACTAGTTTTAGGATACCCTATTCATGTAGGCCTAATCCTCTCCCTTGATAATTCATCTATTGAAATTTTTTATTTGCAATAGGATATGATTTACCTTGGAAACAAGGTGCTACTCCTCTGCTCTGTGGTGGATCTTCAAAAGTGACAAATTCCTTATTGATGAGGTAGCTTTCCCTAAGAAAGGTAAGTGATCCAAGTTTATAAGTGATAGGATCCTCTATCTTTGAGGTAGCCTCCTGATTGATTTCTTTGGCTTGATCTTGTGAGATATCATATTGTAATGCTTCTTTAAGAGGTGTTGATGATTCACTGTGCATATAAAATTATTCCTCATGATTCATCATTTCATAGGATGTTTCTAATTCACGACTTCTGTAGGATCCTTCTTCATGATCTATTTCTGATATGTTTCCACAAGATGTCTCTGATTCACAACTTTTGTAGAAGCCTTTTTCATGACCCATTTTTGATATGTCCCTACAAGATATTTCTGATTTACAACTTAAGTAGAAGCCTTCGCCATGATTTATTTCTAATATGTCTTCACAAGTTGTTTTTGATTCACCACTTCTATAGAAGCCTTCCTCATGATCCACTTTTGGTGTGTCTCTAGATTTTTCTATACCTTGATCATGTGTACAATTGTTAAGAGTAGGAGACTCTTGTTTCTTGGTAATGATGTTAAGAGTATGAGACTCTTGTTTTGAATGAAGATCATCTACGTGTTTATCCAAGGAAAGCATCTCATTGGTAGATGGATGAGTATGTTCTATATAGATATGATCATCATTTGTGATATCTTGTATAGATAGGAGAGTGCCCATTATATCATTGTAGTAGCTTGGAGATACAAATTCTTGATCTTGATTAGTTTTGGCATTGCTTTTGACATGCTTTGGATCAAGTTCTTGACATGAGTCAATTTCAAAGGATGGATTGCTTATAAAGGGTTCTTGGATGGAAAGTGGCTTAATATCCTCTTGATCTTTGAGTGGTCTTGGATCAAATGGTGAGTTGAGAATTTCTTCAATATCTGTAACCATGAGGTCAAAGGATGTCAATATGTCTTGGAAAGGTCCATTGCTAGACTTTGGTGAAAGATGTGGATCATGTTTTGGAATAAATTTTTGAGATATGTCCTCTAACTCATTAGGTGATGTAGAGACATTTTCAACATGATCATTGGTGAATGGATCTTGGATTATGTCAATAGGATCAAATAACATCAACACTCCTTGAAATAGATCTTTTTAGGAGGGGTCTTGATCATGACTAAAAAATGGCTCTTAATGTATGTTGATTTGATCATTGGATGAGGTGGAAACATCTTCAAGGTGTTCATCGATGGATAGATCTTGATCATTGTTTTCAATAATTGTGGTGGGAATCTATTGCAAGATTTGTTGAGGGAGTGATGCCTGCGTTTGTTGTTGAGCCAACAACGCTTTTTGTTTGTCATGTTGTTGTTGTACCAACAATTCTTGTTGTTGGGCTTGTTGTTGAGCTACTTGTTGATACACTTATTGATGGATTTCTTGCAATTGTTCCTGGTATTGTTTTTGTGCCTGTCGAGCCTGGTGTTGGGCTTGAGCTTTAGCCTATGCTTGTTGGGCTTCTTGTGTCACTTGCGTAACTTGTGCGACTTGTTGAGCGGCTAATTGCCCTTTCGCTTGTTGAGAAGCTAGCTATGTAGCTTGTTGTTTTTGGAGCACCTTTTGGTGGGCAACTTGTTGAGCGGCTTGCAAAATGATGGAGAATGAATTTTCCATGTTGTGTTTTGGCCTTGGTGGTGGTGGATTGGGAATGGTGTTGATTGTTGTGATGAGTGGAATGGTCACATTGATTGCCAAGGTTTGAGTGGTGAATGGTGTGATTGAGATGCTTGGTCCTTGAGATGCTTGGTCCTTGAGATACTTGAGGGATGGTGGTTGTGTTGACTGTTGGGGTTGCTTGGATGGTTGCCATTTTTTTTTGCGATATCGATGGACAAATGGGAGGATTTGATATGATGCTTTGACTTATGAAGGGGGTGTTGCTCGGATTTGGTTGATTGATGATTGGTAAAGGGGGAAGGCTCATGCCTTGATTGTTTGGTTGATAGATTTGTAAGTTTTGAATTTGATTTAAATCTACCAAAGGGAAAGGTGTTCCAAAATTTAGATTAGGAAAACTCACATTTGTTGTACCATTGAGGTTTGGAGGAGATAATGATCCCATGTATGGATTGTACAAATGCAAGTTTTGAAAATCAATTGACATCATAAGACTTGGATAGTTTGGTTGAATTGGATTGGTCATGATGGATGAATCAAGTTTATATTCCATGTTCCTCTTGTGTTTTGACCTTTTTGACCTCTAAGGGGTTTAGGACCAATGATGAGATGAAGGATTAAAGGGGTGAATGGTATGGGTGTTTAAACTTTTATGAAATTTGGATCAATGCTAGAATTTAGGACTTGTTTTGATTTTGATTTTGATTGAGGATAGTTTGACAAAGTGTGTTAAGTCAAACAAGATGATTTTGGATAATGAACATGTAAATTGTAGGAAGTTGTGTTATCCTAGAGTAAACTCATACATAAGAGGATGGTTTGATTAAGTGTGTTAATTCAAACGAGGTGATTATGAACTTGTAAACCCTAGGAAGTTGCGTTATCCTAGAGTAAACTCATACACAAAAGGATAATTTGGCTAGGTGTTTTAAGCCAAACAAGGTGATGTTGATTTTTCCTAAAGTTTAGCATAAGTGATGTTTTCCAAGGTTCCAAAAGTTGTTGGTGAAATGGGATTTTGATAAATGTTTGGATGGGGTGAAGTGTTTGATTTGACCCTAGATGAACCTAAGAGGACCTGTTTACAAGACCAAGGTAATGAAGAACATGTTTTTCCCTAAAAGTGGTTCAAACCAAAAGACCAATGTTTGCATGAAAACCAAATGACTCAAAAGGGACCAAGCACATGTGTGGTTCAATTGTGTATTATCTTTCTTAGATTTGGTTCTTTTTACCACAAATACTTCTTGCTTAGTTTTTCAGAATGAATGTCCAACGTCCTAATTTTCTTTCATCCCACAAAGTGCATAATGTGGAAATTAAGGAAATCAAGGCAAAGGTTTCCTAGTGTTGACTTTGGGAGAAAAATATTGAGATGTCTAAATGTTTAGAATCCTTCTAGAGATAAGAACCCCTAGGGACAAGCAGTAACATGTGGACACCTCCAACGTATTTTTTCTTCCAAAGGGTTTGAAATTCTGATGATTCATTGAATGTTTGTTTTTGAATGTTTATGATCAAAGCAATGTGTTTTTTATTCCAATAATATGTACAATCCTAGGATGAAGAGACAATATTTGTTGGGATCCCACTTGGATAAATCTAGCTACGCATATTCAGTGTGGATGATTAGATGCTTGACCACAAAGGCTCCCCCTTACAGTGCACTCGCTTCTCGGGTCAGCCAAGCATTAGTACCTATGAATCTCCCATGGCATAGTTTTCATCTCTACAATAGAACTGCATGTATACATGGGGCAGCTTCAAAGGAAATGACCTTTTTCACCAACAAATAGTTAAGGATTTTGGATTTTGCTAAACAAGGGTTTTAATGCGGGTATTATATTCGTGGGGGACTATCCTTGCGGCGACAGGCCATTTTTTCCTTGCTTGTCAAAATAATCCTCGTGATATTGGCCTTTGTTCAAATATCCACACTTATATCCCGAGTGGAAGTCGCTTGGCTTTAGCATGTTCCTAGTTGGGTCGTTCCCTTGGGTGATTAATTTTTCCCATAAGGCAGACCCACTAAGATAAACAAAAGCAAGCAAGCATATCCCGTATTGAAATCGACCTTCGTTGAAAACAAAGGGAGAACACTCGCAATATACCAAGCTCACACTTGCAAGATTGGTTCAATTTTAATCCCAAAATGAAATGTGGAGATAATATTTTATGCAACTTAATGTCACCAAAAAGGCTTTTGATTCTCAAGATCTTCGTGAGGCGCGAGAGAAGCGCATATGCCTTTTTAAATGAAATTACTTTGCAAAAAAGATTACAAGACACAAAAACACATGTTCATTTTATATCCTCAAAGCAATGATTTGATTCTTTTTAAAGCACCAAAAGGAAAGATGAAGGTTTCCTTGTTCAATTTTTATCCTCAAACCAAATCTAGTAAGTTTCTCTAAAGTTCTTTTTAACCCTTTGTTGCAAAATTGAAAGCTTTTGTAGTGTTCTTTTTAGAGCCCAAAAGAAATTTTAGTGTGTCTTAAGAGCATGAAAGTAATAAAATCCTTAGAAAGGGATTATAAGTTCTCCCAAAAGTGTTTAAAAACACTTAATACAATGAGATGATAACATCATAAAGAACTCTTGGCCTTTGTTTTCCTTCCTTCATTTTTGATCAAAAAATTTATTTTTTTGGTAGATTTCAACAATTGTTAGATTTTTCCATTTTTGGTAATTTTTCATGCATAACTTTGAGAGTCCTATTTTTTCCCAAAAAAATTATAAAAATAAGATAGTATGAATTTTCAACTAACATCCTAAATTCGAAACATGAACTTCGAGTTATTAACCAAAACAACTTTAAAAAAATTAGGAAAAAACACTAAATTGTCATTTTGAGGGCCAAGATAGAAGTTTCAAGCCCTGAAAAATGTGCCAAAATGGCCACCAACCCATCTAGGATGATTGGAAAACCACATGCCACCTCATAATGAAACCGCTTGTAAAATTTCAGCCAAAACTCACATCTAAGTCAAAAGTTATGACCTCGGGAAGTTCCTGCATCACAAAAAATGTTAAAAAAAAATTAGAAATCTATCTTTTACCCAACTCTAGCGACGCAATCTGCAAATGCAGTGTAGTTTAGAAATCCAGCGGCGCAATATAGCACCACATCTCGACTGACTGCGGCGTTCTGCAATAGATAGAGAGCACAAATGCAACACTATTTTAGCATGCGGTGCAGTTTAGGTCACGACGCAGTTTGAAAATTTGAAATTCCTGAGCGGGAAAATAGGTGTGGCAGAGTTTGAGCTTAGAGAAGTGCAATATGGTGCCGCATGACTATAAGTGGTGCAATTTCCTATATACACAAAATTCATCCCAAAAAAAAAAGGAATTTTGGAAAAACGTGATGAATTTCTCCAAATCAGCACTCACTCTAGCACCAAAATGTGAACCCTTATCTTATACCTACATAAACACAATCAACAAACATATTATTAGATCAATATGCAATACAAAACAAGGATTCCCCATTAAATCCATTTACAAAGCTCAAATAGAAAGAAAATGAAGAACAAAGCAATAAACTAGATTAAAATCTATCTAAGCAATGCAAACTCTTGATCCCATGAGGGAGTTGGTGCCAATTGGTGTGTCGAAATTGACCCTTTCCCAACTCCTTTGTAAGTTTGATGATGATTAATCCACTTAATGTTTGAATTCCTACATAACCTAGCTAAGAACTTGATAAAAATAGATAAAAATGGTATGCTTGGAGATGAAATTGAGTATAATAAATTTACTCAAATTGTGGATGATGGAATGAGAGAAATAGTCTCTCATTTATAGATTTCCAAGTTGGAAGAATGAAGGATTTGGGTGAATGTGGGACAAAATACCAACTAATGAGAGAATAACACCTGTCCACATGTGATTGGAGGAGAAATGAACACATTTTGGTCAATGTGCATGATAAATGCTATGAGATTCAAATTTGAAATTTGAATGTGACATGTTTAGAGGGAAGGGAAATGGAGTTAATGTCACTTGGCTCAAGGCCAAAGACATGTAAGAGGCATTGAATGCCTTGTTGGAAGTACCCATCTCTTTTTGGAGGGATTTTTGAATTGGAAGAATATTCCACAAAAGATGCCCTTTTGAATGGAAATTGAATGGAAATCAATCAAATAAATTGATTTATTGTGCAAGTTGAAAGATCTAGAGGATTGGAGTGATTAGGATGAAATTAATTAGGATTTGATCAATTTAATAAGAGATTAGATGATTTGACAATTTTGACTTCGATTTATGTGTTGATTTAAATCAAAAGGATGAGAGATAGATTTAATTAAATAAAGGGATTTGATTTATTTAATTAAAGAGGAATGATGATGTTAGATTAAATAGAACAAGGTTTAATTTATTCCATTTAATAGGATGACTTTAGAGATTAATTAAATAAAATGTATTATTTAATTAAACAGAAATATAAGGTTAATTAAATTAAATTGATTAATTTAATCAATAGATAAGACTAATTTAATTAGATAAATAATGATTTATTTAATTAGATAAATAATGATTTATTTAATTAAAGGTGATGACAAGTTGAGAAGGTTATTTAGGATGAAATGATGTTAGTGATCAAGATCAGGTGTGTCGGATCGAATTGTATATTTTCCATGTCTACACCTAGCATCAAAGAGTTTGGTTGAAACCTTAAAAATACAAAAAAAATGAAAAATACAAAAAAAATTGTCACCCTGATGAAATCTTGGCAAACAAGCTTCTTGGTGACACCAAAAATAAAACAAAAAAATATCAAAAATATTAAAGAGAAATAAATTCATCCAATAGTGAAAACCTAGTAAACAGACGCTTTGGATAAGTACCATGGTGAAAACCTGGCAAACAAGGTCCATGCATAGTCAGTCTTTGCTTCACCATCTACTATCATTCCATATGCTTTCACTCTCGAATGCATAACCACGACATCCTAACATATTCACGACATTCATCATAAATCTTGTCATTTCCTTCCATGGCTAGCATTGGTTGACATCATACCTTGCATATCCCTTGCCTTTTGTCCTACGTACACTCCTTTCCATGTCGTTCTACTTGAATAATCCTCAACCTATCTGGGGGAAAAACCTTTATCATTTGACTACAGTAGCTATCACACATGGTCCTAACATTCGTAAAAATTAGAAAAAGTCCTGAAAATATCCTAAAAATTAGAAAAAGTCCTGAAAATATCCTAAAAAATAGAACAAGTCTTGAAAAAATCCTAAAAATTAGAAAAAGTCTTGAAAAAATCCTAAAAGTCATAAAAAGTCTTGAAAAAAGTCCTAAAAATTACAAAAATTCTTGAAATAAGACCTAAAAATCGAAAAATATCCTGAAGAAAATACAAAAACATTTAGAAAACATCAAAAATCTCAAAAAAAAGTCAAGTTTGTCGCATCGTTCAAGTCAATCATGTCAGTCAGTCTTTGTCATAGTCCAAACTATGTTGTCTCTACACATTTGCTACATAGGCAAGGTTCATCTTTGAACCCCCAAGATATTAGGTTCGTCCTTCTAGGTTTGTCAAAATAAAAATCATGACTCAATCTTCTGTTCTTTAGAAAAATTCATTGGTCGTGTCGAACTACGAGGTCTCTAAGTGCATGGTGTAGGCAAGGCCATCAATCAATGAGCCCCTAAGGCCGCACTAGGGTTCATGGCACTGCACTTTCACACACATCAAATATCTTCAAGTCAAGAAAACTCCTACACGAACCTATGGCAATCATTTAATCAACATGCCAATCACATTATCATGCCAATAATGACATGTGGTCAATTCTGTTAACACAAGTCAAATTTAGTCAACTATAGTCAAACTCTATCAAAGCAAGTGAACCTGTCAAAATCTTGGTTCTTCTTCAAATGTGTCCTTCTGAAGAATAACTCTTGTCATTTCTCTATGTTGTAGGATTTGTCCATCCTAAGCATCATCATCATCATTTGGCATTTTGAGGGATTCTCCTAACATTTGAGAATCGATCCTCTCAACACCAACATCATTCAGGATGTGTTCCTCCTAAATCTGGCATCACTCAACATTTGACAACCTAGACCTTGGCAAAACACTTGGAAAACACTTGGCAAACACTTGGAAAACATTATCTATCTTTTTGAATTTCATCATGCTACTATTTCCTTGTATTAGAGGAGCCACGACGTATCATGGTGATTGTCTTTGTCCTTTTTGATCCTCATGTTTCTAGTTCCTCGAGGATGTCCTGACATCAAGATTTAGAGGAGCAACGACATAGTACGATGATCGTCTTGTCTTTTATTGGCTATCATGTGGCTAGTTCCTTGAGGATGTCCTGGCATTGGGATTTAGAGAAGCAATGACGTCTCATGACTAGTCTTGTTTGTTTGTGGTTGTTTATGACAAAATTACCAAGGGCAATTACATTCCTTGTATGATTCGTGATCATCCTTGTCTATGACTACTTGTCCTATGTGATGGTTGGAGCTTGCACACTATTAATCTACATCATATCATAGTCTTTGTTAGCCATTATGACAATCTGCCCAATGATGATTAGAGTAACGACTATTAGTACTATGGAAAATGTTGAAGGATTATTTTTCCACACTAACATGCATCTTTTCTTTGCACTAACATCCATCTTCTCCTGCGTCTGGTCACTTCTCTTCTCTCATCCTCTAATGATATCCTATGACATACAAAAACATAATTGCATACATGATCATATAAACATTGCATTCACATTTCAGATTTGCATGAATCCATTTCTATCATATCATTTGCACTCACATCTCATTTACATGACATATAAATCTACCATTTACATCCATCCATTTTACATACATAAAAACATTATTTGCATTAACATAGCATATATAAAGCATAAAATCCATATCATCAGTGCATACATCAATATCATAATAACACCATGAGCCATAATCCATACAAACATAAACATATCCATAAATGCATCCATAATCATAAAGCATGGTATCCATGTGTCATATCATATATCTCATCATACATCAATGCATTCACATCATCATATAGAGTATCATTATCATCAACATATAAATCATAAAGTAACCATCCTAAATGCATCATCATAAATCATATCACATCACATCATATAAAGCATAAAAACATCATATAGCATAACTACACAACATAAAGCATATGGTTCGCATAAAAAACCATCTCATATATACCTCAAAATAACCATGTCATAAGATAAAGTCTAAGAGGAATCCCAAAAATGGATCTCATAGGCTTGAAAGTCAATATATCAAGTGTCTAAAAATAAAATAGCATGTGCTAGGCTATTCCCTCTCTGTCCCGTGTAGGTGAGGAGTGCGGTGACCAATGCTCACTCATGAGCTCAACTGTAACTTGAAATGTCGATGTGGCTTCACTTTGGGAAGCTGATGGATCAGTCACCTAAGGAGGTTGGCTAGGCTGGTTGTGTTGACTGTGTTGGTTGTGGCTTTGATGTGATCTATGCCCAAATGAATGCCCTGATGAAATAGACCCTCCTGCACTAGTGTGGCTACTATTGTGAGTCTTATTGTTGTTGTGCATCTGACTACCACTCCTTGTCTTGCTATATGACCTAGACAACCCAAGATCTCGTCTCTTGAGTGGTATAGCCTGCTCATAGAGTACCCTGTATCTACCTCTGCTCTTGCTCATCCTAGCCAACTCTCTGGCCATGTCTCTTGTGGGTCCTATGCATAACTCAAAAAATTCCTTCACTCACCTCTCTCCCTCTTGCTATATGATCACAGCCTAGTCCCTCTCCACCCACACCACCTCAATCTCTACTGATAATGCCTTGTTCTAAGACAAGGCAACATCAAGTCTGCTCTAGAGGTCTACCAACCTCTGGTCCACTATGGCATCCCGAGGAAAAATTGGTGGCCTGCCACTCTCATCCTCCCCATCTATCATCCTCTCCCTAATCTACCTCTCCACCTCATCCATCACTCTATCATTACCCAGCTCCTCCTCATCATCACGAGTGTCCTCCTCTCCTACCCCAACATCAAGTGCCTATGCCTCAGGTTGTATCTCCTCTATCTCCACCTCTGCCTCCTGTCTCCCCTCCCCCTCTGGCTGTCTCTCCTCTTCACCCTGACTCCCTCATATCTCTCCTCCTCCTTTGTTACCTCTGGGATAGCATCTAAGGTTTCTCTCTCCACTCGTTGTCTCACCCTCTTGCCATGCCTCCCTTTGTCCCCTCCTCTCGTCCTCTCGCCACCCTGGCCATCTCCTTTGTCTCCTCCATCATCTCCTCTCTCCCCATCTCCTTAGCCTCCATCTCGACCTCCTCATTGAACCCATGGTATCACTGATCTATGATCCACAGGTGTCGACCCATCAGGATCTGTCAAGGGAATCAATCTGTGAGTCTGCCACCACAAGTCAAAATCTACAGTCATCCATGGATCTACAAAATCCCCACTCCAGATCCATGATTGTGCCACCAATCCATCTATTTGTTTCTTTGCAAATGGCATTAATATGGTAGGACCCCAAGCAGGCTCTCGTGATGACCGTGCATACTCTGCAGTCCCCATCAACACACCTTGCTGCTCCTCGAACTGACAAAGTACCTATTGGGGCAGGTACATCTCTATAATAAGTTGGGACTATACTATCTAACCAATCAAATATCAAAACTACCTACAAACTGATAAATGGTCTCCCTCGCCATCCCACTACACACATTCCTTGTATGGTCTCCATACAAATGATGCCATCGTATCAATCCCGTGTCGCCAGAATCTTGTCTCTTCGAATCTGGTCTACTGCAAAGTCCCTACATATAAATATACATATGGCATATCATTTGATATTTGTGGCCTCTAAATAGGTGGCCGAAAGATGGGAATATGCTCCCAAGCCCAGATCATAAGTAGTGTCATGCCACAACTAATGTTGCTCCCACCCCTGTATGCCACCTCATGAAGTTGATGATAAAGCATACCTAGTAGACAAGGCCCCCAAACAGAGACTATCATGTGCCGCCACATTCGTACCAAGACATCTCCCCATCCAATTAAGAACCCATGTCCCCAACGATCTAGAATCGGGACCCCTACAATCAAGGTACACAACATGGCATCCCACCGTGGGTAGTGCTCTTCTAGGTACTCCCACCGAATCTCATAACCGTCAACACCAAGGCCCACACCATCATCTACCTTGTATATCTCTGCCATGAACTGTACACCATGGTGTGGATCATACACCGCCCGCTCTCCTCTAATCCGAATATGTAGGATCTGATACACATCCTCCAAAGTAATGGTGGCCTCTCCCATCGGCAAGTGGAAGGAGCAGGTCTCGGAGTGCCATCTCTCACAAAGTATTGTCAATATCCCCCTATTAGCCCAAATAATGGGCATATAGGTGATGCAATATAACCCCAGTCGCATCATTCATCTCCGCTCCTGGTCTATTAGCTAGTTTCTAAACGCGTAGGTCGAGGGTCTGAACTCCTGTGTGTAGATCAGTGGTAATTGTCTCTACAAATGCAGAAACAAGTATTAGCACACTATTGAATATCATTATTACCATCTATCTAACTAAGAAAGAGAAAAAATTCAACCTAAAACTAAGTCAACTTTTTTCAGCCTAGTCAAATTCAAATGCGTTGTGTTGACTTCATTTGTGTCGCAGTTTTTACATTTGCATTGTTCCATACATCGCTTGTGTTGCACTATGGCACTTGTGTCATTTTGACTCTCAAATGCGTCCTTTCCATTCACTTGTGTCACTCCATAATCAAATGTGTCATTATCAAACGAATGTGTTTCTAGGCTTCGTGCATGCGTTGTAATATTGCGAATGCGTCACAATTTTTGTCATTTGTGCTATGAAGCGGTGAATGCATCACAATTTTTAACGAATATGTTGTACCACATTGCACACCTAATGGGGCGGTTGTGTTTATGTTGCAATGCATCAAATGTGTTGAAAACGACCATGAATGCAACTAACACGAACACATATGTGTTGCAACGCATTCGACGACCTTCCTAAAACCCTAAAAAAGCATGAAAAACGATAAAATGACAAAGTGGGTTCAGGGTACCTACCGCGGGGTCCACACCCTCTGGCTGTCTAAAGTTCTTGATGATGTATCCATGATGCTCGGTAATAGGAATCATCATCATTGCGTAAGGTCTCCTAGCTCTGAGCTCTCCAAATTTGCAAGTGTGAAAGTGAAAATAAATTGACTTTTACCCATTTTCAACCTATTTATAGGGTCAAAGTGGGATTTTCTTCAAAATTTTATTACTGGAGGCTCTTTTGACCACCTTTGACCAAGATTTCACTGTCTTAATGTCATCCGATTTCGAAACTACTTGTGCCATTGATTTTCTAGTCATCCAATTAGCTTGTTGAGACAATTTTCAAAATTTTCCGACCTCGAGCCAAAATTCATAAAATTTCCCAAGGAGGCATAGGCACTTTGTACCTCTGTTGGGCATGTTTCTGACTTCTTCTTTTTTCCATAACACAATAAGTTGCATTATGACAAAGAGGGGAAAAATGTAGATACCTAAAAATGACCTAGGCCTGCGAACTCAATTTTCTCTATAATTCTTCTAAACATAATTAAAATACTTGATTATGTCCTATCCAAATTCAACTATTAATTAAATAATTCTTAATTATTTAATTGATTCACATATTTTATTCTTCTTGACTATTTGAATAAATAAATCATATTTATTTTATTTAAATAAGACACTAATGTCTAATGTCCTCTTGAATTAAATAAATTATTTAATTTATTTAATTCATTATTTCCTCCTGATTTTTTAAATAAATGAACTTTATTTATTTATTTAAATACGTCTCTAATTCTAAGATCTTCTTTTAATTAAATAAATCCTCCATAATTTATTTAATTATTGGCCCGCTTCTTCCATAATTAAATAATTAAAATAAGTTATTTAATTGTCTCATTTAATTCTCCTCCAAATTTAAATAAAAACCATTTAATTTAAATTTACCTCTTTCCAAATAAATAATTTTAAATTATTATTTGATGTCACATGACCCCACCTTTTTGAATTAAATTAATTTTTAATTCAAAATAGTATTTCCCCCCATAAATCAAGTAATTTCTAAAATTATTTGATTTTCTAGCTCCCTCTTTTTCTGTGCCAATCTTATCTTCCTATCACATGCATTCTTATCCCTTGGTTTTCTTAAATCAAATCTTGTCCACTTATTTTGAATTCACCCTAATGTTGCCCTAACCCTGACTATGGGTTGTCATATTGAATCTTGTCCATTGATTCTAGGGCATTTGTCAATCTTCAATCTTGGCCCTTCATCCAAAATTGCATTTTCTATAAAAGAGATTTTCTCTCTCATTTTACCATCTCTTAATCTCTCAAGATTTTGGCATCCTTGCATTCTTCTTGTCATTTTGCTAACCTTGTTATTTTGCATATTTTTGTATTGCATGTAGAGATTAGTTTTTACTTGCATTGTCATTAAAATCCTTCAACATTTGCTTAGTCTAGGCATAGTCATTGTAGCTCACACAATCTGAGGGAAAACATCATATTACAACAAATAGAGAAGGTGTAATGGAGGTCAATCACGAAGGTTGAAGATCTTGGGTAAACTCTTTCCTTTTATTTTCATGTAATGCTCCTTTGTACTTCATTACTTTGGGTTTGATTTTGTTTATGATCTAATTATGCTAACTTAAATTTTACCCTCAGTTACATGCACTACATCAAAGGGAAGGAGAATGTGGTAATAGATGCATTGAGAAGGAGGCATCATGTGGGTTATCATCTATGTCATTGAGTGTTGATCTTAGGAGTCGGATATTGCAACATTTACCTGAGGATTAGTGGTACCTATCAATACAACATGAGATCCAGTCATAGAGGGCCCTTAAGGGAAAGTTTTCAAGATGCACACTTGAGTCTGATGAGTTACTACAACACAAATGCCACATTTATGTACTTAGGGTAGGAGATCTTCATATAGTTGTATTTCCAGAGGCACATAGGGCACCATATACGACACACACAAGAGTGAAGAAAATGTACGCCGATCTTAGATAGTTGTAGCATTGTGTCAGTATGTGGTGAGATATTGTAGAGTATGTGACATGATGCCTTAAGTGTCAGAGGGTCAAGGCAGAGCATCAACATCCAACAGGACTACTCTACTGACATGATATTCCTGAGTGGAAGTGGGATACTATTTCTATGGATTTTATTGTTGGTCTACCTTTGTCCTCACATTTCCTTGATGCCATCGTGGTGACTATGGACAAGTCAAGACAAAAGTAGCCTAGTTTTCACCTGTGCGTATGACCTATACGACACCAACAGTGGCAAGGGTATTTCTTGATGACATTGTCAGATTACATGGTGTACCTCGCAAGATTATATCAGATAGGGATGAACTCTTCACATTAGCATTTTGGAGGTCATTACAACATGAATTTGGCACTCAACTCAACTTCAGTTCAGATTATCACCCCAAGATAGATGGACAGACTAAGAGGGTGAATCAATTTTTTGAGTATATGTTATGCATGTATGTGATGGACCAGCAGTATCAATTGGAGGATTATTTGTAATTGGTTGAGTTTTCCTACAATAATGGGCATCATAGTTCATTGGGTATGCCACCATATTAGGCATTTTATGGTAGGCCTTGCAGGAATCCATTGAGTTGGGATCAGATTGAGGACATAGTAGCTATTAGTCTAGAGATGGTATAGGATATGGAGCGACAGGTGGGTTTGATCAAGCAGTGTTTATAGAAGGTATAAGATCGTCAAAATAAGTATGTTGATGCTAAGAGGACAAATCAAAGCTTCTCAGTTGGTTACAATGTGTTCTTGAGAGTGTGGTTGCATAAGAGTCCAATCCATTATGGAAAAGGCTCTAAGCTTGCACCTCAATTTGTGGGACTATTTGAGATTTTGGAGCAGATAGACCTCCAATAGCTTATCATCTAGCCTTGCCACCTAGCCTATCACACATCCATAATGTATTTCATGTGTCATTTTTATGATGATATGTTCATGATGATTCTCATTTATTGGATTGGGATGCCTTGCAGGTGGAGGTAGATGGGAAACCGACACTAGAGCCCATTTGCATTTTAGCTCACCAGACATTGGCCCTTTTGGGTCGAGAGTTGGACTAGGTTAGGGTTTAGTGGGACCATTATGATGAGGTCCCAACCACTTGGGAGGATGCATCACATATGAGGGCTCTATATCCCCACCTCTTTGATGACTTCTAGGAGGAAGTTCACTCGTACAGGGGGGATGCGAGGCCCATCATCAGTTGGACTTATGGACATTACGTTTTATTATTATTCGCATGATCATACTTGATACATTACCATTTTATTATATTTTTTATGATGGATGATCGTGAAAATTAAATCTAATTTTTAGTGTGCATTTTAGATTAGTTACTTTCTGGATCATAATTTTATATTTATGCTAATTAATTTTACTAATATCTTGATTGCTATGGGAATTGAAACAATATGCCTAAGAAAAAATATGTGATAATGTTTAACCAAGTAAATTTTTGAATTGTAATCTGTTGAGATGTATATATGATATTATGTGATTATAAGCTAATGATTGAATAGCTAGATGTAAATGATTTTGAACATCATGGATTAATGCGGTATAAGTGAAAAGGATATTGCTTTGAATTATAATATGTGTATGGATTTTTGAAAAGGAAAATATAACCTATGCATATCTTGTGTGTACAAATGAATGTGATATGTATTGTACTCCATTATATTATGTGCTTTGATTTAATTTCATTGACAGTTGGACTAATGCTTTCATGAAGTGTGCAAGTTAATTTCTCTTAGCCATGGGAATCGAAGGCTACTAAACAAACTTTTTCTATGTTACCTTGCTAAGCTTGACCCAACCCTAGAGAGGAGCAAGAGTCCTATGTTGTGGTGTTAAATGTGATGTATATTGTGATGTGTATGTTGGAGGTATGGGTGTTAATGTTAAATTGTTGAAACCAAATAGGGTCTCAAAAAGAAAAAAGAAAAAAGGTAATTTAAGATGCCTTGCTTAATTTTAGGAGGCAATTGTGTCTTAGTTTTAGCCAATTTGTACTTTTTAGACACCCTAGGCTTATGGCCTAAGGGTTGGGGGGAATTTTTTAGGCTATAATCATGGCCATATTTCATTTATGAACCCTCTTAAATTGCTTGTAAGAGGGTGACAAAAATTAGAGGCTGAAAATCCATGTGAACACCATGCCTCTTAAAAGAGGAGAGGACAAAGTGGTTGGGGCCTTCTTGGAGAAGAATTTGAAGGAAATTTGACTAAGTTTTCATTCATTCTAATTTTGGCTAAGTGAAGAAAAGGAGTAGGAAGAGCTAAAAGGAGGAAGGAAGATCATCAACCACCTTTCAAGGTGTAAGAGAGGGGGGCCAACCATGCCAAGGCCCCAAGTCATGGAGGGTCAAGAGCAGAAGGTTGCCCTAACTTACCTCAGCTTAACGGGGTGTTAGGAAATACGAGACAAGAATGATGAAGACTATAAGGTCCTTTGATCACTTTGTAGACCTAAGACTTGAAATGGGGCTAGGCGGGTCAGTTTGCGGGGTCAACACTGTATCTTAGGGAGCTCTCTATTTGAGAACAAAAGTGTGGCTCTGGGATGACAGCAAGGCACACTGACATCTCTCAGGTGCGCTAGTGTTCGTATGACCAGAGGACTAAAGAGATAAGGTTAGACACAGAAAAATAGACTAACGACCCAACTAGTTACTTTCAAAGGGTCAAAACAACACTATGAAATAAATAATATACGCATGAATATGATAAAGTAAATAAACAAGAGTAAGGATAATAAGAATAATCTCACAAAGGTGCTCGTTCGCCAGCTAGCTCCAAGAATGCTTCCACCTCCATACGAAGAGATAGGAAAATTGTTAGGGTTTGTATAGGGGTCTACCTCAGTTAGACCCTTGTTTTGTTGTTTCCACCTCCATGGACAGCCAAGATGATGATAATGGAGAAAAGTATGATAAAGCAAGAAATGGAGTAAAGAGCACAAAAGCAGTACAAAACAATGTTATGCTACTAAAACAAATCATAGAGGAGAGGAGTAGAAATCTTACCACCTCCACCAAGAGCTCACTAGAAAATGGAGGAGAAAATGAAATGACTCAAGCCTCTACTACAGTGGTGTTTGTTCCACATGTGCTCTATGAAGTTGACAGAGTGTTGATGTTGTTGTTGTGAAGTGTAAAGTGATGCTTGAGAGTGATATGAATGCTTAGAGATTGTGAAGAGATTGTGAAGAAGCTTCTTAGAGTCTTGAATGAAAGAAGAAAGAGTGGATTTGAAATAGAAATGAAGAAAAACAACCATATTCGGGTCGGTTGGTCGAAGAGGGTGTTACAAATCAACTTCCAATGGGAAGTGTAACACCTCTATAGGCTCTAGACATTGGAATTTTCCAAGGATGTAAGCCGTGTGGATGTCTATGCACCATGTGGGCATCCCCGATAGTTATTCCTCTACCAACACACAAAACAAATGGCAAGTGGAAAGAAGGCAGTGGGCTTATGTGGAATTTCGCTTTCGGATTTAATTTTCTAAGGTGAAGATGTGTAAAGGGGAATTTGCGTAAGGGGTGAAAATTCACTCCTATACATTCCCCCCCCCCACTTTAGCAAGCATGAATACTAATGAGTGCTTTGGTAAAGTAGATTAGAGAAGTAGTTGAGTTAGAAATGTATACCTGAACTGTCAAGGAAGCAATCCGTGATTTGGCGAAACCGAGAGTGCGGGATAAGCAAGGGACTTCATATCTCCACAAAACTATGAAGTTGAAGAAAGAAAGCACCTTACAAGCCCATGGACCTGCAAGGAGGTAACCCCCAAGACCTCTCGCATGAAGGAAGCCCCAAGAATTAAGTGCCTCATAGGCTCGCAGACTTGCAAGGAAGGTGTATCCCAAGATCTCTCACATGGAGGAGACCTAGGAAGTAAGCACCTTATATGCCCATAAACTTGCAAGGAAGGTGTATCCCAAGATTTATCGCATGAAGGAAACCTAGGAAAGCGGACTCTGCAGAGTCAAAAAGCAGCTTCATGGGCACACCCATGAAGCGAAATGTTTACCCACATATAGAACATGTCAGGAAGTGACCATGTAGGCAAGCAAGTGGACAGTCACTCAAATTGTCAACAAGTTGGAAAACTTTCAAAGGGCTCCCTCGGGAACCCTTCAAAATGATGAGGGGTCCACTCAAGGGATGTGTTGTTCAAAAGCTAGTATTTTCTTTCTCGAGTAGATTCATCATCAAGGAATCCTTCCAAAATATGTTCACTTCATCAAGGAATTAGAAAGGAAGAATATGCCCCCACACGAGGGGAAGATCAAACTTGTTGCCACTTCAGAGGAAGTCTCTCAAGTTCTTTCTTTACGAACCCATGATGAAGAAAACATGTTTTGTTAGGGTTTCAAGTTGAGAATGCAATTCTTACAAAGAAGTGTGTGAAGCTTCTTGAGAAAAGATTCATTGGCAACGAATGCATTTTCTAAAGATCAAAGTGACATAGAGGTGGCATTGTCACACATGAGAGGGACAACTCAAACAAAGAAGAGAGAAAGATAAAGGAAAAGCGAAAAAGGAAAGAGAACACAAACAAGGGGCACAGGGGTAGCTTGATATTTTAGGTTTAAAACTTATCATAAATATATAAGTATAATAATAGTATATAAAGGAATTTTCATCAATCCCCTACTATATTAGGCCATGTGAAGAATGCATGAGAAGACAAAGTAAAAATAAAAAATTGGGCCAACATGAAAGGGAAGCCTAAATACCCCCAATGCTTTGCATTGTCCCCAATTTTTTGAAAGTCAATCAAAAACATGGAAGAATGATGATACAAATAGAAGAAGGTTTACAACGCAAACACCATGCTTGTATCCAAGCACCAATAGGGGTGATGAGGGTCATCTAGGCACACATAACACGACTATAGGGGAAACATGTCACAACACATACACACTGATCGACTAGGAGGTTGTTTGCTTCCCACTTTAGATCATCGTAGGGGAAGGAGGATGAGCTTGTAGTGGTGGAATGTTAAGGGGAGGAGCTTTCAAACCTCTTACAACAAGGGCTAAGGAAGAGGGACCCGCAAGGTCTCCTTCACTCAGCTCTTGTGGGTTTAAGGTCAATGACTTCATGAAGATCACTGACAAGGTTGGAACTTTATCCACTAAGTTAAACATGCACTTAATAGGAGTCCCATGTTTCACCTCGATGGATGAAGAATGTTGTGTCAGAGGTTCATCACTAAGCTCACCGAGTGATTTGAGAGTGGTGAAAAACCCGAGAGAGGTCGAGATTGGTTATGTTACTAGGATAGAACAAGTCAGCACAGAGCCACCTTTCAGAGAAGGTGGGATCCTCCTATGTCCTCCATTGCTAGAAGGACCACTCTCTACCTTCTACTTCGTTAGGGGAGGTGAAATCCCCACAAACGAGGTGAGAAGGGTAGAAGAAGAGGGGGATGAAAGAACCACAATAGATATGACCGAGGTGTTAGTCATATCTATGGGCTTCGAGAAAGGCAGAACATCTGGAACAGACATCAATAGAGGCAGCTCCACCAAAGGAGTGATGAACACCTACACCTTTTTGGGGTCAGACACATTTACACTCGTAGTAGATGCCGAAAGCGATACAAAGCTGGTTTGGACAGAAACAAAGGGGAGAGAGGAGACGACAAGAGATCCTGAGACAAGGGTGGTCATCTCCTCTTCCTTCATTTGTAAGGTGGTCTACTCAGCCAAGAGATTCTTTTTTCATCGCTTGCACTCGTGTGCAAGGTGGTTTTTGCAAATCTTTGAACTAGAGTCCAAAGGTTGCGAAGGAGCAGAAGGCTCCTGCTTAGCCATGGGAGTGTCCTCCATAGTTTTTTCTAGTGGAGGAACAAACTCTTGAATGAGAGTAGGAGGAATAGGTTCAAAAATAACAGGGGGAGTCGGCTCTAACGCCTTAGCGATGGGCCTTTTCTCATTCACTACTTTAGGAGAGGAGGTGGTAGGAGGTCAGGACATTGAGGATTCTCCATGGGGGGCTTCCTACCTACCATACCGAATGGGCCTAGGTTTCATGGGTAGGACAAGAAGCTTGAACCTAGGATGCTTGGGCCTTCGCCAAGTGGGCACCACAGGATTCTCTCGCAAACATGAGGTAGAAGTAGATGGCACCACAAAAAAGTGAGAGGAAGCATCATGTGGAACAATGAAAGAGGAAGAAGGAAGATCTCAAGACCACTTCTCTTCTTCTCTCCGACATGCCTTGGCAACATCACTGTCAGCTTTCAGGCAAGCCCTATGTGAGACAACATAAGGCAAAGGAGGGTACCTCACTTTCGGCTTGGAATGCCCTTTCTTGTAATTTTGATATGTGCAATATAAGAGGTCCTTCCTAGGTGTAAGAGGACCAATGGGTGTAGGAAAAAATTAATCTAAGGAGTAACTACCACGCACAACTAGCGATCTATAGCCAGTGTCATGGATCACATGCATAGAACCCTCATGAGTGAATTTCAAACATTTATGTAGAACCGAGGGAACTACATTCATAGCTACCAGCCAGGGGATACCCAGCTTCACTCTAAAGAGTTTAGACCCCGAGATAATATCAAACATAAGGTTCATGAACTTAGGTCCGATGAGAACCAACAAGACAATGCTACCTATAGGAGGTACAAAAAGTCCATCGTGCATGTAGATGGTACTCACAGGTCCATCATATCCATCCTTATGCAAGAAGTTGATTAACATGATCTCCTTAATTATAATGTTCACTTGAGATGTCAGATCAACAAGGACACCTGCTACAATATTCCCATTGATTCGTGAAGGAATGTAAAGAGGAGATGGTTCTCTTTTAAATCCCATCGACAGGTCATGTGAAGTGAAGGTTATACCAGTACCACTTCTCATAGGATGCGCAGAGGGAATAGGTTGATGCAAAAAAGAGGCCATTACACACACTAAAGGACACTTCCACAGAGTATCCTAAAGGTTATAGGACAAGGTAGTGACTCAATCAAGGTTTCATTACGTGATACTTTTGGAACCTTCCAACTATGCCTACTAGGGGTCATAGGTTAGGTTGTAAGGTAGAAGCCTCACAAAACTCTCACCTACAACACTCCTAGAATATGAGGACAGGAGCTTTTAGTATTGTAAAATAGAACCAAAATGGTTCATATCGGCTTCACCAAAAATGTAAGAGAGGGGGACCAACCACATGTCAAGGCCCTAGGTCACAAAGGGTCGAGATCATAAGGCTTACTTAACTTACCCCAACTTAATGAGGTGTTAAGAAATACAAGATGAGAATGATGCGGACTATAAGGTCTTTCAATCACTCTGCGGACCCGAGACTTGAAATAGGGCTAGGTGAGTTATTTTTTGGGTTCAACATTGTATCTTAGGGAGCTCTCTATCTGAAGATAAAAGTGTGGCTTCTGGATGATTGTCGAACTCCTATAATGATTTTAATAACTAAGCTCTTACAACCATGATTTAGAGATTGGACAGCTGACCTGAATAACCATCTTAACCATCATGAAGGTAAATTTAAATTATTAACCCAGGGATGTGAACTTGAAATGGGTCGACACAGTATGTGCACTAGGAACTTCAAAGTAGTCACCTTCATTTTATAACTATGAAAGACTTAATATTGAAAGTAAATTGCATGAAAGGAAACAAAGAAAATTTTGAACATCACTCAATCAAATCTAAACTGATTATGCATAACAAAAAGGAAAATATAAGCATCCAATAGGAAACTACTCTGCCCGCTTTGGCTATAGGAACATTCACATAATGGAATTCTAGTGGCTACAAGAACAGTCAATGCCAGAATCTTAACTAAGTATTGAACAAAAACTAACACTAATATAACTAAACTAAAGGAATGGATTACTCACCAAGTTGGCCCCCTTGGATGAGTATCCTCTAATCTAATGCAAACTCAAATACTCAACTTAGAATTTTATACCATTCATCAAAAAATGCAATTACAAAAGTATGGCTAATTATCAGCTTGTATAAGAACTTGGCAATTGACTCACTAATTCGCTAAGCTCAAAGAAGGAGGATCTAAGACTTATTTATACCAACTAAACATGGCCATCAACTCCCACTAACTAAGATGATTCCATTTAGGGAAAGCGGAAAAGAGAGTGGAAGGGCGGTTACACATGCAGGGGAATTCGTTCAAACATGCATGCCCAAATGTGGACTCAACCACTGCAATAACGCTCACAATGCTCAATGCCATTAAAGATTGGTACAAGGCAGTTACATGTGGCTAACATGGGAATCTTCCACTATCATCCCCAGTTGACCTTCATGCGACTCCTCAACCTGACCAGCTGGCGACTGCATTTCTCAACTTAGCATTTCAATCATATTTGCATGGCAATGTCAGTACACATAATAATTGCATAACCATAACCACCTTAAATAACATTCATCAATAACATGCAAGATCAATATAGATGGTCCACATAATAGGTAATATCATTAAAACTAACATAAATGAAATTAGTCCCAAATGTCTTATGACTGAGAGAAACTATATAAAAGTGTCGACATATAATATCAAAGTTTATGGTAACTTTAGAAAATAACAAGAGATTATACCCCCTAACTAGGCCAAAAACTAGACTCATCACTCCCCCCAATCTAACGTTTTTTTGGTCGTCCAGCAAGGGAAGAGTTATGCTTTTGCTTGGTTAAGGCCCCAAAGTTTGCAAGTGATAGTTGTCCAATGTCAGTGTTTGTCATGGGTGAATCAGGATTCTAGTAGAATCCTCCCAAATTATCAAGTCTCCTTCGTCTTTATTGTTCCTCTGCAATGTCATACCCATAGATTTTGAAATTAGGTACAGGCCATAGGAGGGTAGGCGGCTGAAAAGTCAGGGGAAGCCATTCTCACCCCTTGGTTCTCCCAAGCTAGATGTATCTTTCAATTCTCTTTAGTGCAGTAGCATAGTTGTGGATAGAATGTGGCTCAAGCTCTTTTAGCTCATCAGTCAATAGGCTCCATCTCTGGGATAGATATCCCCTCATAGTATCCTCTTTTGTTGTGGCTTTTACATCATACTCACTGTAAACAGCTTCAATCCAAGGCATAATTTTGTTACCATAGCTCAGCCTAAAGAGCAATCTATTCCAGTCTGTATAAATTTCTTTGTGGTTCTTTGATTTATCCCTAACAACCAGAGGAATATTGGATTCCCTCTTCTTACAAGCATTGTATTGTTCACCCCAACTGATCTCATTCTGTACCCAGGACATAAATGCTCTCAATTGTATGTCTCCAACATAAGGCAATGGGTTCCAGTCTTAGTCTTTTGGGACAACAAAGTTATGTAAATAAAATTCACATAATAAATTTTTCATTTCAGGGGAAGAAATCTTGTAAGCATTGAAAAATTTGGCAAGAGTTTCAATGGAGGGGTTCAAACCTGAGATGATTCTTGACATTCTAAAGAAGAGGTATTTCTCCTTCAAGTGCAAAGCATAAACCCTTGGAGGGGTTCTGCATTCCAAGATTTGTGGCACCAGAGTTTCAATGTTGCTTACCCTTTCCTTCAAAAAGACAATTTCCTCATTCTTTTCTTCGAATCATCTCATCCCTCTCTTGGATTTCCTTTTTCAACTATTTCTTTTCTTCTTTCCATTCCTCCTCTCTTTTCTATATTTTTTTCCAAAAATTTAGAATTGTTGTATGCACTAAAAAATTAGGAGGGTTATGGATTCCTACCAAAAATTTCATGGATGGTTGCTTCCCATATAGAACTATTTGCATAGATTCAGGATGTCCCACCGATTCAAGTTGTGGAGGTATGATTCTTCTTTCCTCCTTTTGTTGCAGGGCCTCTTGTTCTTGTTCTAGTGGTGGTTGCAGAAACTCATGATCTATTTCCTAACTTTGCTATAGGAACTCCCACTCTTGGTCTTGCTATAGGAACTCCTAACTATCTTCATTTTCTTGAGTCTCAACTTCTTCTGCGATGGCAACATGATTTGCCAAGGTCATTTTTGTTGCCTTTTCAAATATATCTTCTTCTTGTACACTCTCCTACTGCATTGGAACTTCTATTTTTTCACACGATGTCCCACCAAGCTCAGGATCTTCCTTTAAAGGCATAACAACAGTCGGCTTCAACTTCTTGAGAGAGATTTTTCATTTCTCTTTGGCTACAGGATGAACAGTGCTAGCCTTCCTTTTCTTAGGGCTTGGTGCATCTCTTTGCACAACTTTTGTTTTTATTTTCCTTTCTTTTGCCCCCCTCTTTTGTTCCCTCATTTTTATTACAGTTTTCAGTGGAGCATCATCATCATCAGAGTTTGATGAAGAATTTTATTTTTCATGCTCATTATCAAAGAAACTAACATCTATAGTATTTTCTTCAATGGGGGAATCCACACTAGCACCAGAGGTCGAAGCACCAGGGGTGCCTTCAACCGTGCTCAATTCTCTGCTAGACCTACGTGTCTTAGGTGAAACCCTAGGCTGTGATGGCTTAGGTCTATACTGCTCAGTGTTCACAAAATCCTCCCAGGCCATTCTAGGTGGTGTATCATGCAGAGATCTTACAAACAACAATTTAATTAGACAATGGTGGGATACAAAGTTTTCCCTACCTTTTTGAGTTTTCGCTATCATATTGGAGAGAAGTTTTTACAGAACATTGGGCACATTCATCTTCTTCCTATGCCTCATATGACACCAATTTGAAGTGCACCAAATACAGGTTCGATAATTGACCTTCCTAAATGATATATCTGATTATGTGTATGACTGTCTGCTTCCATGGCTCGGGTAGAGAGAGTCTTTTAGCACCTTGTTTGTCAATTGTGAGTAGAGGGTCATCATGTATTGTGAATATAGCCCTGGTTGTCCTGGCATCCTCAGAAATAGGGTAAGCTTCACCATCAGCTAGCAACCCTGAAACTTATGCAATTTTTTTTTTAATTGCTACGACCTCCATTCCTTTCACTATGGCCTTTCCGTCTGAAAATGTCTGAGAAAACTCTAATGCAATACCCTCATCAAAGCCATCCAGCTTCAGAAAATAATCCAACCAACCACAATTCTGAAATTCAGTTAGGCACGTTGCGTCCTGTAACAAAGCATCATGTGATGAGGGCTCATTTTGAATGAGTCCACCTCCCATTGTCTATACTCAACTTATCACTCTACAAAATTACCTCTATAATTCTCATATTCTTTCCTACTTGCTTGCTGGGTGAATTGTTGATTGAATTTCCTTCACTCTATTTTTAGCAATTACCATTTGCATTTCAAAAGTATGACAATGTTAATAATGGAAAGAAATGGTAATAAAAGGGAATCATAATGAGAGGAAATGGTGGTGATAGTTTAGTGTCACATCACACATGCGAGCCATCTTTCATTTTAAATTTTGAATCAACTCAGCAAGATTTGCTAACATAGACAATCATGTACCAACATGTGGTAATATTTACATACATCTTTTTTACCCCCCAACCTAAATTTGGACATGTGTACACACATGCGAGGCAATAGTGATTTGACGGGGGGTTAAAGAAAATTATGTGAACATCCATATTATTGTACAGTGATTAAATGAAACACTCTAAAGGATAATTAAGAATGTAATTAATGCACACATACTTGAGTGTGTACAAACATGATTCTAGAGAATTCATTGCAACGATCAGGGAGAAATTACCGCTTGCATTGGTAAGAAATAATTGAGAGATTAATGATGATGAGGTGGAATGTTGCAAGGTGAAATGAAATGATGAAAGAAAGAGAAAGGTGGTATGGATGGGCAGATGGGCGGCTGGGTGAAGAAATGGAGTAGAAATCTATATTATGACAAGTACATACCTAATTTAGTCAGAAGGAGGGGCACTAGTTCCACTGCCTTCGACTGTAGGAACTCCTTGGCTATAGGAACTGTGCTCGGGCACTGTATGTTGGATAAACTGCTACAAGAACTCTTCTTTGGAATTTGACCTGTGATAGAATTTGAGATGGTTCCCATTCACTAGTAGTTTGAATTTGATAGGGTCAATGGTCGTGAGCTACAACTCCATTGGGAAATACCTCACCAACTTCATATGGCCCCAACCACCTTGTCTGCAATTTACTTGCATTATTCTTGTATCGTGAATCATAAAGTAATGCCCAGTCACCTGGATGGAATTTCTTTTCTTTGATAAATCACTCATGCCATTTGACTCTTTGAATTTGCACAATTTCAGTATGATGCAATGCATATTTCCTCATCTCGTCTAATTCATTTAGCTGCATAATTTGTTCTTTCCATGCCTTGGAAATTTTCATCCCTAACTCCACAACAGTTTTGAGATTCTTGTGCTCAAATTCTATAGGAATCACGACTATCTTCCCATATAGCATCTCAAATGAGGTGAAGCTTGTAGTTGTCTTCCAGGTGGTCCTATAAGCCCAAACTATTTCTAATAATCTATTTGCCCAGTCCTTTCTGTGAATATGCACTATTTTGGTGAGGATGGCGTCAATCTCTCTATTTGTCACCTCAACTTGTCCATTTGCTTGAGGGTGATAAGGAGTGGATTTCGTGTGTCTGATTTTATATTCATTAGCTAATGTTGTAATAAGTGTTGATGTAAACTAAGTTCCTTGATCGGTCACTATTTCTCTGGGTACTCCATACCATGTGAAAATTTCTTGATAAAGAAATTCTGAAACTTTGTTGTCTCTTTCATGCTTCATGGCTTTGACTTCTACCCACTTTGTTACATAATCAATGCACACTAAAATATAGGACCTACCATTGGATGGAGGATCAATGGGTCCCACAAAGTAGAAACCCCACTTGTCAAATGGAGTGACCACCACTTGTGGACAGAGTGGCATCTCATTTGACTTGGTTGGCCTGCCCATCCTTTGGAATCTTTCACATCTCCTTGTATATCTTCCTGCATCTTTGTATAAAGTAGGCCAATAGTATCCTGTGTTCAAGATTTTCATTATTGTCCTTTTAGCTGCAAAATGGCCTCCATAAGGTTCACCATGGCATGCATGCAAAATGTCATAGGTCTCATCTTCCCTCACACACCTTCTCATAACATGATCTGGTCCAGTATAAAATAGGCATCCAACTATCCATGAAAAAGGGAATGATTTTTCAATCAACACTCTTCTCTCTTTTGGGGAGAAGTGAGGAGGAACTCTCTCTGTCACAAGGTAATTGGCTATGTCAGCATACCAGGGTGTCTGCACACTAATGGATAATAGATGCTCATCAAGAAAGGAATCATCTATGGCTTGACTATCTTCTGATGTGGTCAATCTTGAAAGAAAATTTGCAACCATGTTGGCCTTCCCTAGTTTGTCTCCAATAGTTATGTCAAATTCTTGCATCAATAACAACCATCTGGCTAATCTTTCTAAGATTAGGGTTTGTTCATGAGGTATCTAATGGCTGCATGATTAGTGTGCAAAAAAATATGATAACCTATTATATAGTGCCTAAATATATTCAAGGCATAGATTATTGCCCGCATTTCTTTCTCTGTTACTATGTAATTGAATTCAGCTCCCTACAAGTTTTTGTTTACAAAATAGATGGCATTTTCAATAGCTTCTACTTTTTGTCCTAGGACTACTCCTATGGCATAATTTAAGGCATCGGTATGGATGTGAAAAGGGATTTCCTAATTTGGTCCCTTAAGTATAGGAGCACATGAGTTAGAGCTGTCTTTAAATCAAAAAATGTTTTATTATAGCTTTTCGTCTAGCATCTTTAGTCAAAAGACTATACAATGGGGTTGCTATTTTGCTAAAATATTTGATGAAACATCTATAGTAGCTTGCATGTCCTAAGAAACTCCTAACATCCTTTTTTTTTGTAGGTATAGGCGGATTATTTATTACCTCAATTTTTGCAAGATCAACTTGAATTCTGAGGTGGGAAATGTAGTGGCCAAGAAATACACCTTCCTACATCATCATGAAGCACTTTTCACTGTTTAAGGATAGATTTTTGGTCTTCACATGTTTGTAGAACTTCCTTCAAATTGTCCAATGCTTCATCAAATGTGGCACCATAGGTAGTAAAATCGTCCATATAGATCTCCATGCAATCAAGGGAGATATCTGAGAATATGCTTATCACTGCTCTCTGAAAAGTGGCAGGTGCATTGCATAACCCAAAGGGAAGTACTGAATAGGCATATGTCCCACAAGGACATGTAAATGTAGTCTTCTCTTGGTCTTCTGGTGCAATTTGAATCTGGTTGCATCCACTGAATCCATCAAGAAAAGAGAAGTATTGTTTTCTTGCAAGAGAGTTTAGGACTTGATCTACAAAAGGTAGAGGAAAATGATCCTTCTTAGTGGAAGTATTGATTTCTCTATAGTCAACACAAACTCGTCGTGTCCCTCCTTTCTTGGCTACAATCACCAATGGAGACACCCATTGGTTGTCTAAAATAGGGTAGATAAATCCTGCGTCTAGTAGCTTTTACAGTTCTATTTTGATAATTTCTCTCAAGGCAGGGTTGATTCTTCGTCGTGGCTACCTTATAGGTGTACACTCATGTTTGATATATATTCTATGAGTGCATACCTTTGGGTCTAATCCCTTCATGTCATAATAATCTCAAGCAAATTCTTTTTGATGGTCTTTTAGCAATTTTGCCAATGTCAACTATTGTCCCTCACTCAATTTACTGTTGATGTATAGATATCATCCTTTAGACACCTATACTTATGTAACTAGCTCTATCATAGTTGATTCATTAATAAAAGGTACCTTAAGTTCAAGTGGCAGCATTATGTGAAACATACCTGTTGTTGCAGGAATTTTGTTTGCCAAAAGAGTGGCTATAAGAAGTTTGTCTACAAAGACAATTGTTGTAGGAAGAGTGGCTACAAGAAGTCTATCTTTTGGAAGAGTTGCTATAGGAAGATCATGCAAAACTAAAAAAAGTGTTTATTTGATGTTTGTAGAACCAAACACATGAGTGGGTGATGCTTCCTCTATCTAACAATGGTTCTGAATGATACTAGATAACACTTCATCTTCATCTTGAAGCTGCAGGAAAGGACTTTTTCCAAGCATCATGAGTTGCACCATAGAGTTAACTTCTTCGGCCTCTTCACCAATATGTGGACATGCTAATTTTTCTTCATTGTGGGATGGCTAAGAAGGATGATAAAGAACAACATTTTTAGTGTTCGTGCCATCAGAAATAGTCAGGTCACCTTATCGACATCCAATATAAGAATTTGCAGTTGCTAACCATGGCCGACCAAGGATATTTGGATACCCTCCTAGTGTGGATTGAGGGGAAAGAACCATGAAGTTGGCAAGATACTCTCAAGAATCTAGAATCACCACAAGGTCTTCTACTATGCCATCAGGCTTAACAATGGAACTATCAGCAAGCTGCAGGACTGTAGGAGTGGATCTCATTGTTGCAATATTCAGTTGATGTAGGATGTCTTTAGTTATCACATTGATTGATGCACCCAAGTCAATCAAAGCATTCTTTATGTTCATCCCATTTATAAAAACTTCAAGTACAAGGCTACTTGGATCATTGTACTTGGGAATAGTTATTTTTCCAAGCATGATGTCAGTAAGTTGCCCTACTACATGAACTATAGTTGGGTCCTTCTTTTTCCTATCCGATTTCTTGAGGCATGCTTCCTTGATTGCTTTGCCATACATAGGGACATCTTTTATGGCTTGGAATAGGGGTATCTGGACACATATATTCTTTAGCTGATCTAGGATATCAAAACTAGTTTCCTCCTTGTCTTCTTTTTGCTTGGAAACTTCTAATCTCTGAGGGAATGGTGGGTCCTATGCTGTTTGCTTTGCTAGAACTGGTTTAGGATTTTTAGTTGCACAAGGATGAATGGGATCAATCAAAGATTATTCTTTCTCTTCCACATGGAGCTCAGTAATAATGGGGGTGGAAGGAGCTGACAAAGTTGTTCCTAAATATAGACATATGTCACTTAAACTCACAACATATGCAGGAAATTAATTTGGATCAGCAAAATATATAGGAAGTTGTTGTGGTTTACTATTTGGGTTGGGTGTGGGTTGGGCTGGTAACTGAGTAGGTTTAGGTACATTTGCACTTGGATTAGCAAGAGGAGGCATTATAGCAGGTTGTTGGGGTTGAGAAGATGGTTGCATATAGCTAGTTGTTTGGTTTGGCCATTGTTGGCCACCTCTCCATTGAAATGTTTGTTGCCAATTTCCTGGAGGTGGTTGCCAAGGTCTTTGAAATTGCTGCCAATTCCCTTGAGTTTTCTGCCAATGAAGTGAGGAATTTTGATAATTGAACCAAGCATTGGGTGGGTTATTCCAAGATTGGGGTGGGTATCCTCCATAGTTGGATGGACAGGGTGGCTGCCACTGGTTACCAAATGAGTAAGAATTAAAATATGGTCCAACAAAAGATAATGGATCTGGTGGCATACTTGTCTTAAAGCCCATGAAATTTTCTGTGCAACAAAGTAGACTTGGTCTTCCTCAGTTTGGATTGTTTTGAACTCAGTTGGAATATGTTTATTGTCAATGTTAGCTATCACCTTGCATCTGCAATCCCTCTTCTTCTATCTACAATAAGGGCAATATTTTTTTAGCATTGCCTCTGCCTCCTCATGTTTCTTCTTAGCTTGAAGTGTATCCAGCTGAGTAGCTAGATTGTTTATTATATCTTGCTTGAAATCTGCTAACAAATTAGTAATCTCCATCCTTGAGACTCCACTGTTGGATGGATTACCCATAGAGGATTGGTAGGCTCTTCCTTTCTTTGAAGTTGCCCTAGAATAGTTCTGGCATATATTCTTGATATCCTCCCAAGGGACTTGAGTGATATCTCCTCCTGACATCAGGTCCAAGGCATCAGTGAAGCTTTCAATAATTCCTCTCAATAAAATAAACTTTTGTGAGTCTTCATTAAGTGTATGATGCGAAGATTTTTGTAGACAAAAGAAAAACCTTGAAATGAAATCCTTCAGGCTCTCATTTTCCTTTTGCTACATTCTAAAAATGTCACCTCCTCTCATATCACTACCCCTGCAATATTCCTTGTATTTCTCAAGAAATTTTGTCTTCATATCTTCCCAAGTTCGCACAATGTTTCTGTAGAGGCCCATAAACCATCTCAATGCAGCTTCTTTCAAAGTAGGAAATAACTTACATATGTGGGCATTAGTTGTATAGTCATAGCTTCTAGGGAGTATATCAAACTCAAACAAGAAGGTATTAGGATCTTCTGTGACAAACCCATAGAATTTAGGAAGGACTAAAGTAGGGATATTTTTGAGGTTGTCTACTTCATTCTGTTCAACAATGGGAAAAGGAAAAGCTAGTTGGTTCTATATGTTAGGCTTGTCTCCATTTGCATCAGCCATGCCTGCTTGATGAAATTCTAGAATAAATGGTTCTTCAACAAGATTTTGATCTACAAGGGAAACTTCAAAACTGGTCAAGTCAGGGAATATATCAACAAAGGGTTGTGGCTCTTCTTCTTCTTCGTTTCTGGGCAGATTTGGAAGCTCTACTAGTTGAAATGGCTTAAGATTATTAGGAAGGAATTTCCCATAAGCATCTCTTCTCCTTCTATGCATACGGTATCAACCCAGTATCAGCTAACTCACACAAAGAAAGGGTGGGGAAAATAGTGGATCATAACTTTTAACACTAAGAGAAAATTCTAGAAATACTACAACACAAAAACTATCAATGACTCCAAAGGACTCCCTAGTTTGACACCATCCTCGACAACGATGCCAAAAATGTAGACCTCATACAATGATTTTAATAACTAAGCTCTTACAACCATGATTTAGAGATTGGACATCTAACCTGAATAACCATCTTAACCATCATGAAGGTACATTTCAATTTTCAACCCAGGGATGTGAACTTGAAATGGGTCGACATAGTATGTGCACTAGGAGCTTCAAAGTAGTCACCTTCATTTTATAACTAAGAAAGACTTAATGCTGAAAGTAAATTGCATGAAAGGAAACAAAGAAAATGTTGAACATCACTCAATCAAATCTAAATTGATTATGCATAACAAGAAGGAAAATCTAAGCATCCAACAGGAAACTACTCTGTCCACTTTGGTTGCAGGAATAGTCACAAAATGGAATTCTAGTGGTTGGAGGAATAGTGAATGTCAGAATCTTAACTAAGTACTGAAAATAAACTAACACTAATCTAACTAAACTAAAGGAAGAAATTACTCACCAATTTGGCCCCCTTGGATGAGTATCCTCTAATCTAATGCAAACTTAGATACTCAACTCAAAATTTTATTTCATTCATCAGAAAATGTAGTTACAAAAGTATGGCTGATTATCAGCTTGCACAAGAGCTTGGTGATTGACTCACTAATTCGCTAGCTCGAAGGAGGATCTGAGCCTTATTTATACCAACTAAATAGGGCCATCAACTCCCACCAACTAAGATGATTCCATTTAGGGAAGGGGAGAAGAGAGTGGAAGAGTGGTTACACATGCAGGGGAATCCATTCGAACATGCATGCCCAAATGTGGACTTGACCACTGCAGTAACGCCCACAATGATCAATTCCATTAAAGATTGGTACAAGGCGGTTACATGCGACTGGCATGGGAATCTTCCACTATCGTCCCTAGTTGACCTTTGCGCGACTCATCAACCTGACCGGCTGGTGGCTGCATTTCTCAACTTAGCATTTCAATCATGTTTGCATGGCAATGCTAATACAAATAGTAATTACATAACCATATAACCACCTTAAAGAACATTCATCAATCACATGCAAGATTAATATAGATGGTCCACATAATAGGTAATATCATTAAAACTAGCAGAAATGAAATTACTCCCAAATGTCTTATGACTAAGAGAAACTATATAAAAGTGTCAGCATATAATATCAAATTTTGTGGTAACTTTAGCAAATAACAAGAGATTCTACCCCCTAAATAGGCCAAAAACTATACTCATCAATGACAGTGAGGCACGCTAGTGTCCATACGACCAGAGGACTAAAGAGATAAGGTTAGAGACAAGAAAATAAACTAATGACCCAACTAGTTACTTTCAAAGGGTCAAAACAACACTATGAGCTAAATAATATACGTGTGAATATGATAAAGTATATAAACAAGAGTGAGGATAATAAGAATAATCTCACAAAGGTTCTCATTCGCCAGCTAGCTCCAAGAATGCTTCCACCTACACACAAGAGAGAGGAAATTTTTTAGGGGTTGTATAGGGGTCTGCCTTAGTCAGATCCCTATTTTGGTGTTTCCACCTCCACAGACAACCAAGATGATGATAATGGAGAAAAGTATGATAAAGCAAGAAATGGAGTAAAGAGCACAAAAGTAGTACAAAACAATGTTATGCTTCTCAACCAAATCATAGAGGAGAGGAGTAGAAAGCTTACCACCTCCACCAAGAGCTCACTAGAAAATGAGGGATAAAACGAGAGGACTCAAGCCTCTGCTACAATGGTGTTTTTTCCACACATGCTCTACGGAGTTGACATAGTGTTGATGTTGTTGAGCTATGAAGTGTAAAGTGTTGCTTGAGAGTGATTTGAATGCTTAGAGCTTGTGAAGAAGTTTCTTAGAGTCTTGAATGAATGAAGAAAGAGTGGATTTGAAGTAGAGATGAAGAAAAACAACCATATTTAGGTCGGTTGGTCGAAGAGGGTGTTACAAATTGACTTCCAATAGGAAGAGTAACACCTCTGCAAGCTCCAAACGTGGGAATTTTCCAAGGACGTAAGCACATTGTGCAGACATCTACACGTCGTGCGGGCATCCTCGATAGTTATTCCTCTGCCAACACACAAAACATACGCCAAGTGGAACAAAGGCAGTGGGCTTATTTGAAATTTCACCTTTGGATTTGGTTTTCTAAGGTGAGGATTTGTAAAAGGGGAATTTGCATAAGGGGTGCAAATTCGCTCCTATACACAAGGTTAGAGGTAGGATCTTTATGTACCAATGTTTTGTTTGAATGTATGTGCTAAATTTGTGTTATGCTATGTTTTGTTCTATTATCTTGTTGAATTTATGTTTGTGTAGTGTTGTAAAGTTTGTGTATCATGTTGGGTTGGCTCCCCAATATTGGTAGTGAGCAACCCACGTGGAGGATTGAGGGGGGGGGAGATCCCCATGAGGGAATGCTATGAATATTTCCTTGTGAAAATTGGTGTCTACAGCTGTGGGTGAAATGGGTATGAATACTCAAAAGGGTAAGAGTACGCTTTTTTGTGGAAAATAAGAAATTGGTAAATATGTGAAAGGAGAAGGTTGATGGTTAGAAACTTATGTGAAGCATTGAATGTTAGTTTTCCCTATGGTTGTGATCCTCCCAGCCTCTCCCCATAAGACCATTGATTGGTCTTTGTGTTGTGATTCTTTCTAGCCTAAATAAGTGGTTGTTTGTGTAGAACATGTGTGAAATTGTATTTCTATTTTGGGAAGGGTTGTAGTGTGTGTTACCCAGGTCCATTTGGTAGCCTCCTAGCTTGGGGGTGGCTAGTTTTCTAGCCTATGGTTGGGTGGTGAGAACCCCATGGCTTTGGAAAAAGTTATGGTTAGATATATACAGGTTGAACCTTGAGGGAACTGCAACTTGAAAGACTGTGTTGCTCAAGAAAAAGGTTCTTGCTAGGAAAGAATGTATTTTGTTCCCAAGGATGTACTTTGTTAAAAGTGATGTATGTTGTTGAAGGACATGTTTATGTTTTAAAAAGAAAGGCACTCAGTTTCATATCTAAAGGTTATTTTGCTAAGGAAATTATTTCTATTTTAAAAAAAAAAGTATTTGTTTAAAGAAAGTGTATACTGTTCAAAGATATGTATTCTTCTCTAAAGAGTGTTTTGTTGTAATATCATTTCAACTCATCCCCATTTTAGATCAATTAGGCCATGTTCTGGAAAAAGGGACTATGATGGTTATTTTAAAATATCCTTAAGAGAAAGGATTAGTTTATTATTTTCATTTGAAATCTAATTACTTGAGCTTGCTAAAAGAAAAAGGGTTGTTGAATTTTTTTTTGAAATAAAATATAGTACAGTTAGGTGTCACTTTGATTAAAAGAAAATTATATACATACATACATACATATACATGCATACATACATACATACATACATACATACACATATATATTGTTGGAAACCTATAAATATTGTGCTATGCTATTCTGAATTGGCATGAATGAAAGAAAAAGAGAACGAAAAGTTCCTTAGTTATGAATTTCTTCGATGTGCATGTTTATCTACATATTATGTGCTACAAGGACAAAGATTATAGAAAGGAACAAAATGACATATCACTGCTATGTACTAATTGTGGTTTATATGTTATATAGTAATAATAATAGTATTAATGCTTGTGTCTTTTATTAAATATTAATGTGCATGAGAGGCCTAGAGCGCTAGGGCTAGTCACCCAATCTCCCTCGCTTCCCTCACCCCGCTCTCGCGAGCGATACATCCATGATGACGTTGCATGAGCATCGTGTTGAACGCGTGTAGCTTGTATACCATGTTGAGTCATGATTAGTAGTTTTTAATAGTTTAATGTTGTAGTTTTAAAAAAAACTTGGTTGTGTCATTATCTAAGGTGTTAAAATATGGGCATGACAATTTCAAACTAGACTACAATACCATGCGTACTTATTAACACCCATTTTTATTTTTTCTACAATTTGTACCTTTTATAGAAAAGTAACAATGCATTTAATGTGTAACTCTGCCAACTTCTTCGTTGATTGTATAAGTTAAAGAAGAAAATATTAAATGTGGATCAACATTTTCTTACCTCAACTATGATTAAGCAAGCAAGGATAATCAGTATGAAACATTTGTGTTATAGCTCCAAATGTATGTGTTGATGTTATGTAATGATCTAAATGGAGTGATAATCAAATAGTCTAGATGGATAAGAATATGGAATGTGATATGGCCATATAAAGACTCATTTTGATTACAATCAAATAAATTCATGGATAACAAAATTGCCATAATTATAATTGTTATAAAAATATCATTCAAATTACTATAAACACATATGCATTATCAAAATTTTGTAAATTTTACAATCATTAATATATATATTTCAAACTAGACTACAATACCATCATTGCACCCCCTGATGCAAGTGCTAATATAAATTACACTAAAAATTCTATAGCTCAAATCATTTTACACTCTCTTTTTTAAAATATGAACATTATAGCTTAAAATCATTGACCAATGATTCTATAAACGTTGTTTGAAGATTATATAGGTATAACCCAAATACTGACGTGGAACCAACACTTACAAAGAGACTAAAACATGCGCAAACTTCGTGAAACCAACACCTCAGTTTGCGAATCTATGGACGTCGTTGTAAGTGTTGGAAAATTTGCGAATCTATAGACGTTGTTGTAGTCGTTTTAAGTAGTTTCCGAGTCAGTTGGGTTATATATAGCTCTCCAGAGTATACAACGTTCATAGAAACATTGGTCAAAGACAAATATAAGAAATAGATAATGGAGGGCAGTGATGATGTACGCTTGTCGATACCCCAACTCACTGATGCGGCGCTTCAACGACAAGAACGAAACGCTCATGAGGACTACGGCCAGAATATACAGTCTCCTGCTGTTCCTTTTGACACCGAGGGCTATGGCCAGAGCATACAGTCGCAGCCTGAACTTTTTAACGAGATTTTGCGCTTAGATAGAGTTATGTCGGATCTAATGCTTGTGGTTTATCGTTTTTTGAATTATTATGTAGGGATTCATGGAATAATCATCACTGCAATATTTTCACCGCAAGTAGTCCACATGGAAATGCATTGTGCTACGTGGTGGGTTTTGCCTGTTCTGACAGTTATTGCCTCTATCGGATTGATTTCGGCGATCGGCATAAATTTCTTTCGGCATTTGAGTGCATACAGACAACGACTTAAAATGTTTCTTGACATACATTCGGATAGCTATGAAGTTGCATTTCCAAGGAGGAGTAACCCTGAGCTTTTCTTCAACATACGCAACATGAACAGGCAAGCAAATATTAGAGGGGAGCTGTCAGTAAAATTACAGTGTGCTCAAAGCATTGCGGTTTTGGTAATATTATCTGTTTTTTCCATTATCATTTTGGTCTCCTGCACACGTCTTAGCTGTTGAAAAGATTTTCCTTTTGTTTCATTACTACTTTCATTGTACTTAAAAAGCATTTGTATTGGCCTACATTAATCACTATGTACAAAAATGTATTAGTTTGTGTTATTTCCAATCCTTTCAATAGAATTCATTGTTTGCACAATCCCAAGCAAACCTTTGGAAATTTTGGTTTTTAGATTTAATACATATATTACAAACAACTATCAATCGTACATGAAGGATCTAGGATAAGAATCCACAAATTTGAAGATACCAATGTTGTCGTAATAAATCAATGTTTATGTTGAACAAAAGTGAAGTGATTCAATATCGATGAAAGAGAATACTCCATAACATGAGTATGCACATGGCATACATTATCTTAATTTTTTTTCATTCCAACCCAATGTCTAGCCAATTATTCTCTAAACTTACCCTAGATTATATGCAAAATGTGTGCCAATACAAACACTACTTAAAATAGCCTAAATGTAATTTCATTGACATATAAATTTGTGCGAGGATCTTCGGTTATTTTAACATCTTAGGTTATATGTTTCTTGATGGTACTATAGCAATGCTTATTATAATTGCTATATGGGAGAATTTTCATTGAATATAAAATTCATTAGAAGAGTAAATATATACACCACCGTAATTGTAGTGATCCCTAGTGATGTGGGACTCCTATCTCCAAGTGCATGTAACCATATAAACCAAAAATTTCCATGGATTTTGAACCTCAAATTAGGCCAATAAACAAATACAAAAGAGTTTACATAAGTTTGAATTAGGCAAATAAGGAAAGTGGCATACATGTAAAATTGTGGTTGAACTTCTAACGAGAAAGAGAAAATATTGCAATGTGTATTGAATTGTATACACATACTATTTAGAGGTTCATGTTGTACAGTGCGCTTATAATAGATTAATTATACTTGAAAATTGTTCTTACTGGCCTACCATTCATCATAATGTACAAGAATATATCATGTCTTATGTAATTTTTGTTGTTTCTAATCATTTTAATTGGAAATGGGGTTTGTACATTCCTAGTCTAGACAATTGAGAATTTGTGTCTATGGATTCACTAGTTTTCCTTAAACAAGACATATTCATGATTAATTACCAATGGTATGAACAATTCTTCAAAAAAATAAAACGTGTTGCTCTCACTAATGTAATTGCAAATATAGAAAAAGGGTCAATTTTGTTGGATAAATTACATCATAGTATTTTTTAGATTATATAGGTAAGGACCTTATATTTTGTCTTTGGACCTTATACCTCTCCCTCCCTCCCCTCTCTACTATCTATCTCTCCTCTCTCTTTCCCTCTCTATACCTACCTCTCCCTCCATCACTTTGTCTCTCCATCCCTGTCTATCTCACATATGTCTCCTTCCCTACCTCTTTCCCTCTCTACTCTCTATCTCTCCTCCCCCTTCCTCTACCTACCCCTCTATATTTCTCCATCCCCCTCTTTCTCTCACACTCTCTCCTCTCTATCTCACCATTATCTCTATCCCTACCTCTCACCCCCTCCTCTCTAAATCACCATTCTCTCTCCCACTTTCCCTCCTTCCCTCTCACTCCCTCCTCTCTAAATCTCCATTCTCTCTCTATCCCACTTTCTCTCCTTCCCTCTCTATGTCTCACTTATCCCTTTCTACCTCCCCCTCCCTCCAACCTCCCTCTCTCTTTTTATCTCTATTTCTCATTCTCTCCTTACCTCTCTACTCTCTATCTCACCACTCTCTCCATCTCACTCTCCCCCCTTCCCTCTCTCCCTCCTATCCCTCCCTCTCTCCTTCCCTCTCTACCTACCTCTCCCTCCACTACCTACCACTCTCTCTACCTCTCTCGCCCTCCCCCCTCTTTCTCTCTTACTCTCTCCTTCCCTCTCTACTCTCTATCTCTCCCCCCTTCCCTCTCTACTCTCTTTCTCTCTCTCCCCTCATTTTATCTCTTCTCACTCTCTCTCCCTCTCACACACACTCACCTCTATCTCCTCCTTTCCTCTCCCTCCATCCCTCCACTCTCTACTTCTCTCTATCTATCATATCTCTACATCTCCTTCCCTCTCTATTTATCTTTATCTCCCCTCTCCCTCCATCACTCTATATCTCAATTGTGTCTCCTCCCTACCTCTTTCCCTCTCTACTCTCTATCTCTCCTCTCCCTCCCTCTCCCTATCTCTTTCTCTCTCTCTCTTGCATACACACACACACACACACTCACCTCTATCTCCTCCCTACTTATCCCTCCCTCCCTTCTCTACCTATATGTATCTCCCCTATCCCTTTGTTTACCTACCTCTCCCTTCATCACTCTGTATCTTACCTATGTTTCCCTACCTACCTAGTGTTGAGGGTTGAGAATTGAGGGTTGAGGGTTTAATGTATAGGGTAGAGGGTAGAGGGTTTAAGGGTTTAGGGTTTAAGGGTTGAGGGTTTAAGGTTGAGGGTTGAGGGTTGAGGGTATAGGGTTGAGGGATTAGGGTTGAGGGTCCAATGCATAGGGTAGAGGGTATAAGGGTTGAGGGATTAGGGTTTAAGGGTTGAGGGTTGAGGGTAGACGGTAGAGGGTTGAGGGTTTAATGGTTGAGGGATTAATGTTTGAGAGTTGAGGGATTAGGGTAGAGAGTTTACTTGGGTTTAAGGGTATTGGGTTGAGGGTAGAGGGTATAGGGTTTAAGGGTTAAGGGTTGAGGGTTGAGTGTTTAAGGGTTTAAGGGTTGAGGGTATAGGGTTGAGGGATTAGGGTAGAGAGGGAGGGAAGGATTGAGGGACAGATGGAGGTAGAAGTGAGATAGAGAGAACGAGAGAAGAGGAGGCACATACAGACATATATGAGGGTTGAGGATCCAATGTATAGGGTAGAGAGGGAGGGAAGGATGGAGGGAGAAGTGAGATAGAGAGGAGAGAAGAGGATGGAGGGACAAAGATATATGAGGGTTGAGAATCCAATGTATATGATAGAGGGTTGAGAATTGAGGGTATAGGGTTGATGGTTTAGGGTATTGGGTTGAGGGTATAGGGTTGAGGGTAGAGGTTATTAGGTTGAGGGTAGAGGGAAGAAGGTTTAAGGGTTTAAGGTTTAAGGGTTTAGGGTTGAGGATTTACGGTTGAGGGTAGAGGGTTTAGGGTATAGGTTTAAGGGTATATGGTTGAAGGATTAGGGTTGAGGGTCTAATGTATAGGGTATAAGGGTTGAGGGTTGAGAATTTAGGATTAAGGGTTTAATGTATAGGGTAGAGGGTAGAGGGTTTGATGGTTTAGGTTTTAAGGGTTGAAGGTCGAGAGTTTAAGGTTGAGGGTAGAAGGTTGAGGGTATAGGGTTGATGGATTAGGGTTGAGGATCAAACATATAGGGTAGAAGGTATAAGTGCTGAGGGTTTAGGGTTGAAGGTAGAGGGTTGAGGGTTGAGGGTTTAAGGGTTGATGGATAAAGTGTTAAGGGTTGAGGGATTAGGGTAGAGAGTTTAATTGGGTTTAATAGTTGAGGGATTAGGGTTGAGGGTAGAAGGTATTGGGTAGAGGGTTTAAGGGTTTAGGATTTAAGGGTTGAGGGTTGAGGGTTTAGAGTATAGGGTTGATTGTTTAAGGGTTTAAAGGTTGAAGGTATAGGGTTGAGGGTATAGGGTTGAGGGATTAGGGAAGAGAGGTAGTGATGGATGGAGGGAGAAGTGAGATTGAGAGAAGGAGCGAAGAGGAGGGAGGGACAAAGATAGATGAGGGTTGAGGATCCAATGTATAGGGTAGAGGGTTGAGAATTGAGGGTATAGGGTTGAGGACCTATAGGGTTGATGGTTTAGGGTATTGGGTTGAGGGTATAGGGGTGAGGGATTAGGGTTGAGGGTAGAGGGTAGTGGGTTGAGGCTAGAGAGTAGAAGGTGGTTGAGGGTTGAGGGTTTAGGGTTTAGGGTTTAGGGTAGAGGGTTTAGGGTATAGGTTTGAGGGATTAGGATTGAGGGTCCAATGTATAGGGTAGAGTGTATGGGGTTGAGGGATTAGGGTAGAGGGTAGAGGGTATTGGGTTGATGGTAGAGGATTTAAGGGTTGAGGGTTGAGAGTTTAAGGTTGAGGGTTGAGAGTTTAAGGTTGAGGGTAGAGGTTTGAGGGATTAGGGTTGAGGGTAGAGGGTAGAGGGTTTAAGGGTAGAGGGTTAAGGGTTTAGGGTTTAAGAGTAGAGGGTAGAGGGTTAAGGGTAGAGGGGAGAGAGATAGAGGGAGTGAGTGAGTGAGTGAGTGAGTGAGTGAGAGAGAGAGACCCAAGAGAGGGAGAGGGGGTAGGAGGGAGAGACTTGAGATAGAGAGATAGGGAGGGAGTGGGAGAGAGATAAAGGGAGGGAGGGTTAAGGGTAGAGGGTTTAAGGGTTAAGGATTTAGGGTAGAGTTGAGAGAGAGAGAGAGAGAGGGATTTCTGAAGAGGGGTAGAAGGTTTAAGGTTTAAGGTTTAGGTTAAGGGTTAAGGGTTAAGGGTAGAGGGTAGAAGGTTTAAGGTTTAAGGGTTAAGGGTTTAGGGTTAAGGGTAGAGGGTTAAAGATTTAAGGGTTTAGGGTTTAAGGTTTTAGGGTTTAAGGGTCAAGGGTAGAGTGTGCGGGGTTAAGGGTAGATGGGAGAGAGATAGAGGGTGTGAGTTTCAGACGGCTTGGGCTCCTCAACCCCAGTGGCGGATATAGGTTTTGGAGGGAAAATAAATAAGTGAAAATGATAAAGTTGAAGGATGAGCCCCTAGTGAAGGGGTAGAGAGGTTTCTCAGGATTTTCAGGAGCGAGATCTAAGGTTTTCTTCATAAAGCTTTCAAGAGATTATAAAAGAAAAAAAACAAGCTAATGAGGAGTTGATGGCATAAATGGTTACTAAGAGGTATATGGTAAAAATAATAACATTTAAAGCAACCTTCTAGAGTAATGTATTTCATTAATAAAAGGAAAAATTGGTCCCAAGGCGCAGGGAGCTTACTCCTATCGTAGCCAACATGGAGTTTAGTGGGTTGCTCGTTCTCCTTGAATAAAATCTACATACTATCCATATCCTACACCTTTGTGTGTTTCTTGAGTTCCTGCCCCATGCAAGAAAGCCACGTGGATTTGGCTCTAACACCTTCACTCACATCAAATGAAATACTAGCCACAATCACCCTTTGATCACACCAGCTGCTAGCAAACTGAGCAGAGAGATTCTCGTCATGACCTTTCAAACTTTCCATTAGGGGAGCCAAATCACCTTCCACGTAGATGAGATAGGAGACAAATTCACTAGGGATGATCTTATTGATCCCACTAGTCAACTTGACATATGTATGGAAGATTGTGTAATCGATAATAATTTAAAGCTATCCTCATATGCTCATTTAGGAGTTTATGTAAGAATGACCAAATAAATATTAGTTCATGTTTTGGTATGTCTCATATTATCTCTAAGAAAGATTAGGTTAAAGAAGTAACTATCTTATGTCACACCATTGATACAATCAATAGACTCAACATGTGATTGGTTAAACCCTAAGAAGATATGTAAGAGCTATATTATTTTCATCAATGTGTAAAGTTTCTACGTGATAGTTAACCACTTGTAGAGTTGAGCCACTCCACTTTGAACTCTTATCTTCCAACTCCCAAGGAGCCTCCTTATGAAAGTTAAAAAAACTAATGCATGATTACAAAAATAAAACAAGGAAAAGGATAAGATAGAAGATAAGGTAGTATTTTATTAAGATAGACATACTTCACCACCTCATTGACCAAGGAAACAAAGAGGGCATATAGTATAAAAGCCAATATATCAAACAAAGAAAAATTTATGGATTCTAAATCAAAGTGTTGTGTTACAACAAATGTGACATATTTCTTCTCAACCACATCAAAAACTACAAAAAAAATAGATAAAGAAAAGGGTACATAATACTTTCTTATTAATGGTGTATTTAAAAAAGTACAAATTCCTATCAAGATGACACTTGTGTTGTTGAAAAATAAGTCATGAAGAAAAAATTCCATAACCAAAGAGGAAGAATATGACTCAAATTTTGGGGATGAAGACAATCTCTTAGAGGAGGATGCTCTCCTAAATTTGTTCCATGATTCATAAGAACTTTTGTAGACTACTTATCTATAGCTATATTTTAACTTTTTTCTTTTTTTCACTTATTTCACTATATATTGGGTTTTTTTATTGTACTTAGTTTGTTGTATTCTCATATCACCTTCTATAATTATACTCATTCTTTGTTCCCCCACTTAGGAGGCATATTTTATGTGTCTTTTTCACCTAATCCTTTATGCTTTTTTTATGTGAATTTTTTCTCTCATTCTTTATTTTCATAGCTTCTATATATTCCTAGATGTCTCTTTTGACTTTTCTCATGCTTCATCTTTCCTACTTTTGGTACTTTATTATTCTTTATTCATAAATACTTTCATGATCTATGTCTTATGCTACACACTTGTGATGCATTCTATACACCTTGATGACTTATGCTACTTGTTTTAGCAATAACTTCATGCTTATTAACTTATCCTTACCATTTTATCTTATTATACTTTTATATTTATGAGCCTTAAATCTTGTTTTGATACTCAATCCTTACCCTTTTTTCTTTATTATGCTTTTATATTTATGAGCCTTATCTTGTTTTGATACTCAATCATTATGTTTTATTTCCTGCTTACACCTACTTATTTATGGTTACATACCTATCATTTGGTTTGATTACATATTTGATACACTTTGATGAATTTTTTCTAGCCTATAAGGCCATATTTTCCTTTATGATTTACCTATATTAGGGGCAACATTTAACCTAATGCTCATCACCAATTTATGATTATGTATGATACATGATTTACTTGCATATTGTTTGAAATTTGTGACATACTTTTCACAAGATGATCTTTATGATATAAACTATATGCATTTAAATATTTACTCTATATTTTGCATCATACATTATCATGTTTTGATTTCCCCTCTCCTTCAAGTCCTTTCATGCCATTCATGCAACCTATTAAAGAGGGTGCATATATTTTTATTAAATTTATTGTGACTAAAAATTTAAGGAGTGACTTACGCTACATAGAGATTCATCACCTTACCTAGATGTATCTTTATCACATTACACATTCACAATTGAGCATAGTTTTATCATATTATTGTAATTGAGAAGACCATATTTTCACAATTGAGTGGAGTCACACCACATGGTCATATTGAGCACACCATATCACATCACTACATCAAATAGAATATTTTACTATCACTTTTTGTACAAAAATAATTTATAAACCTTTTCTCTCTCTACTTATTTTTGTTTGTGATGTGTGTAACTTATTATTTGTGCCTATTTCACTTGCATGAAAAATATTGACACTTTTCATATCTTTTCTCTATTTCCATGTTCCTATCAATTTCTCACATGCTAAGGAGAAGAATGTATGAGAAGAACCCAAAAATGACCCATATTTTACATTTAGGGTATGTGCAAGATCATCATGGAAAAAACAGGCCCTTAAGTGGCAATGAAAATTCAGAAAAATAGGAGTTAGGCAACTTGACGTAAAAATTTGAATAAGTTATCTATATTATTTCAAAAATATGTAAGAATAGAATCTATAGAAAATTTAATGTAGTTTCTAAAATACTAGATATATATTTAAAAAAAAAAATCTATTTGGTGAAAATTTGAAATTTCAATGCAGCAATACTTAAATTTTAGGGAAAAAATAAGAAGTTGGTGTTTGTCTGACCACCCTAACCATAATAAAATGATAATATTTTTTAATAAGATTTTATATATAAGTAGAGGACTCATGTACCGATGTGATGCATATTTTTTTGTATTTTTTTTGCAAGTAAAAAATTAATTATGAATTTTTTATTACAACTTTTAAAAAATATAAAAACTCATATGTCTGACCACCTTAACTTGGTCAAAACTTCATGAAATTCATTTTTTTTTTTTTTAATCCTATAGTATGCAAAGCATAGAATGTGATGCATATTTTGGATTCAAAAAATGTGATACGGTTTGAAAGATATAGATGTTTTTCAATCAACCTATCATTCAGGACTTTAGTCATAATTCAAATAGAAAATGAATAATAATTATTTATTAAATTCAAAGTAAAGAATAATTTATATTGGTAGAAAGATGAGAATATCCTTTAAAAACCCTTTTCGTTTCATCAATTTTGGTTAAAAAAAAAGTCGTCAGCCACATGGGCGAAGTCTAGAAAAGCAAGGTAAGCTGTTAAACACGTTTTTTGTGTGGACTTCTTAGGATTGGTATGTCCTAGCCAAATTCCGAAGCAAACCCGAGGCTAATCCCTAGGTAGTAGGTTTTGTGTCAGACATATCGGATATCCAATTTTTTTTATATATAATTTAAAAAAATCTAATATAGTTTTAAATATATGATTTAAAAAATTGAAATTTTCAAATCAGATATCCGATTTATTTTATATATAATTTAAAAAAATCTAATATAATTTTTAATATATGATTTAAAAAGTTACAATAAATAATTTATAGTTTATTTTAATATATCTAGTTGAGAATATACAATATAGTTTATAATTCAATTAATTTATGATAATCTCTTACGAAATTATGTATAATATATAATATATTATACTATTATGTATAATATTTAAATATTGTTTATATATTCTAGTTAATGTATAAATATTTATATATATATATATATATTAAGTTAATATATAAAATATTATATAACTAATTAATATTACTAATATATAAAATATATAAATATTCTCTCTTTCCCTCTCTCTCCTCCTCTTCCCCTCTTCCTCTCTCCCTTCCCCCCTAATTCTCTCTCCCTCTCTCAGACCCTCTCTCTCTCTCTCTCTCTCTCTCTCTCTCTCTTCCCCTCCTCCCCTCTCCCTTCCCCCTCCTAATTCTCTCTCCCCTCCTTCCCCTCTCCCTTCTGCCTCCAAATTCTCTCTCTTTATCTCTCTCCCCTTCTCCCCTTCCCCTCTCTCTCTCTCCTTCCCCTCCTCCCCTCTTCCTTCCCCCTCCTAATTCTCTCTCCCCTCCTTCCCCTCTCCTTCTGCCT
>CM021102.1:675696131-675732783 GCA_007115665.2 Sequoiadendron giganteum | reverse complement strand
CTCTATCTTTATCTCTTTATCTCTCTCTCTTCATCTCTCCATTTATCTCTCTATATCTTCTTCCCTCTCTCTCTCTCTCTCTCTCTCTCTCTCTCTCTCTCTCTCTCTCTCTCTCTCTCTCTCTCTTTGTCTCTCTCTCTCTGTCTCTCTCTCCCTCCCTTGCACCCCCTCCTAATTATCTCTCTCTTTCTCCCCCCACTTCTTCCCCTCTTCTACTCTCCATTCCCCCTCCAAATTCTCTCTCCCTCTCTCTCCTCTCCCCCTTCTTCCCCTCTTCCCCTCTCCCTTCCCTCTCCCTTCCCCCTCCTAATTCCCCCCTCTCTCTCTCTATCCCTTTCCTCTATCTCTCTCTCTCTCTCTCCCCCTCTTCCCATCTCCCTTCCCCTTCCCCTTCCCTCTCTCCCTTTCCCTCTCTCTCTCTCTCTCTATCTCTTGTCCACCCTACACCTCCTAATTACTCTCAGGTCTATGTGTGCCACAAATCGGATATCTGATTTGTGGCACTAAAATTTTACCGCCACAATACATTTTTAAATGTTTTCAAAAATTGGCCAACCTCGATTTTTTATACTTTTAAAAATCGGATATCCGATTCAAAACAGATATCTAATTTGTAAAAATTAGGCTTGGGCTTGCTATGGAGCAATGTACTAACACCCAACCCAAAAGAAATTCAACTCGGGATTTCCATGTTTTTTGGCGAGTGAAAAACGCTACTTTTTCCTATTGCCACTTTTTGGCCCCTCATGATCCTGCACATGCCCTTTACCAAATATTTTTTCTAAAATGTCTAAACAATTATTTTTCATGTTGGATAAGGATATTCATGCACTTTTACACTCATTCTTCTAATTATATTCACATGCACCTTAAAGTGAGGGGAAATGTAATGATAAAATTTGTATACTAATGCCAATTCCTATTTAGTTTTGGGCTCATTTGATGAAATGACTTAATATGATTACATGTTGACAAGTGCAAACTCTTGTGCTAAGTTTGACTCATGACTTGGTATGTATTCTTATCCACTTCATCCTTATTTACACATCACCATACACTTGACCTTATCTCATTCCATTTGCTTAAAATTTGATACATTCACTATTTATCCATCTCTAATCACACATAATTCCATATGCTCACTTCCTACATCAATATTATGATTTTTTGCATCTAAATCACTTATGTGTCAATCAAGATCAACTTGGTTCTATTTCAAGAAATGTGGGATTGAATTTGAAATTCAAACATTCAAATTCAAAACTCAAATTTTTAACCTCTTATCACTAGCCACTATGAACTAAATTGACATACATTTTTGTGAATTATTGTTGTGTTGGTATTTAAAGAAATTCATTTGTGTCATTCAATATGCTAAATAAGGAGAATATATGGTTGAACAACACTCACTCAAGGACCATTTGGATTTATAACTTAAGAAAACACATCTACATCAAAATCATATAGGCCATTTGTATTCAATTGCACATGTTATCTTTGATTATTCACTTAAAACCATAAAATTGGTTTTTGTAGGGGTTGACCTAGGGTATCTTGACCCTAGCAATCTAAAAAATTCCTCTAAAGTGTTTATAAACACCAACTTGACAAGCTCATACATCAAAGGAATGAAGACAAGTCATTATTTTCACTATAATTATTGAAAGGATTTGTGAAAGCACAAAGTTGTAATTTTTAAGGGTAGATTTTCATTCCATTCAACTCTAAGAATTTTCGATGAAAAAGCCATTTCCAATTAAACAAGTATTTTAGTTAGATTTGTTTTAATCAAAACTCTTCCAATTAGAAGTGTCCATCAAACACATGTGACATCACTTTGATGCTAAATTGCAAACTTCTTGAAATTATTTTCAAATTTCAATGTTCCAAAATAACCTTTTTGTAGATTGAAAAAATAGTTTAATTAGAATTTATATTTTTATTTATTTATAGCATTTAAATATAAGATTGATTATTTCTCATATAAAAATACTAAAATTTATTAAAAACATAAAAAATATTCAATAAAAAAATTCTTGTTCCTTAATGTAACTTTTATTTAACACCATTAATTTAATAGATTATTTATTAAAAATTTTTCAATACATATATTAAAATTTTAAATTAAAAAGATTTAAACAAATTATTATTATTATTTTTTTAAATTATAATATCCTATTTACTAATGAGCTTGAAAACTTTTAAAACCTAATTATTAAATAATCTAAATCTAAATATAAATTATAATTTAACCATATTCAAACATGCTTTATTTTTCACTCACAAACTTGTCTGCTTTTTGCTTCCACGAAGTTGCCCTCAAGTTTTGATTGGGACAGGGCGGGGATGTTCGTCGGTCGCGGACGAAAATAGGGTGGATGACGGGTATAATTGCCCTCAAGTTTTGATCGGGACAGGGCGGGGATGTTCGTCGGTCGCGGACGTAAATCGGGGATGATCGTCGGTCGATGGACGAAAATCGGGTGGATGACGGGGTATGTTGGGGGATCAGACCGACGAACATTCCCGTCTGTCCCAATCAAAACTTGAGGGTTAGAGCTTAATAAATATGAAGAGCATACAAGATGCTGTCAGTTGCATTGGTTGAGGAAAGGAAAATAAATAGATATGGCGGGCGATGATGATGTATACCTGCCGATCTCTCAACTCTCTGCTGTGGGGCTTCACCAACAGGAACCAAATGCTCATGAGTACTATGGCCAGACTATACAGTTGCAGGTTGTTATAGATGTATTTTTCTATAACGAGATTTCTCGGTTAGAGAGGGTCATGTCAGATCAAACAAAGGGAATTTATGAGATTTTGAATTATTATGCAGGGATTCATGGAATGATCATTGGTGCAATATTTTCAGTGCAAACAATCAATTTGAAAATGCATCGTGCAACGTGGTGGACTTTGCCTGTTCTAACGGCTATTGCCTCTATTGGATTGATTTCAGCAATTGCCATGAATCTCTTTCGCCATTTTACTGCATTAGTTGACAGCGAACTTGTTATCCACGAGCTCAACATGTTTCTTGCCAGAAATTTGAACAACAATGAAGATGCCCTACTAATGAGTAATCCTGCGCTTTTCTTCTCTATACGCAACATGCAAGCAAAGATCAGAGGGGAGTTTTCAATAAAATTGCAGCGCACTCAGAGCATTGCGCTTTTGGTAATATTAACTGTTTTCTCCCTTATCATTTTGGTCTCTTCCATGCGTTTAATTTGAAAACTAATTTTTTTCTTCATCACTATTTCCACTATTTTAACTGTCCACTTGAAGATTAAGTTAGGGTTTTGTGGTTCACATCTAGTGTACACATGTGTTATTGTTATCTTGTATTCCATGTCATTGTAAATATTTTAAATAAAAAAAAATTATACGTTATTTTTTCTTTTGTTTAAAATTTCATTCAGAATTGTTATGAGTGAATTTTAGTTAAATGAGTATTCTTTTAAAATTGTTGTCAATAAAAATTTTAATGGCATAAATTTTGGTCAATCAAACAATTTACTTAAACTTCTACAAAAGAGAATAGATTTGTGTATCAATTATGTATAATTGTTGGATTTCCTTGTTTTTTGTGAGGGGTCATCTCATGGAACTTCGCCCGGGGACATAATGTTCTGAGTTTGAAGAGAAATTCAAGATGAGTTTGATTGTATAAAAACTTATGGTAGCAAACATTTTAAAATGAGCAAATTTTGATCAATTGAGTGATATAGATTTTAATTTGTGTATCAACTAAATCTAATTGTTGGGATTGTAAGGTTTACTTGGTTTTTATGGGGCAAATCTTGCCTTGGGTTTTCTCTAATTGATAAATTATTAAGATTGTAAGCTTTCCTAGTTTTCTATGGGATGGAACTTGCCTCGGATCTGTGTAAATTTTCAATTTTAGTGAATTGTTTGCACATATTATTCAAAGGCCTTTGCCATTTATACTTATAGTGGAAGGGCATTTAAGTATTCATAAATTTTTAATTGTACTTCAAAAGTATTTTTATAGGCCTACCATGCATCACTATGTGCAAAAGTTTATCAATCTATGTGAGGTTTGTGTAATTTTTAATCCTTTCAATAGGATACAAGATTTTGTACACCACTTTACCCATCCCAAGAAGATCTTGGGAATTTTACTCTTTGGACATATTGGATATTTACAAATAACTATCAATCACACATGAAGGATCTAGGATGAGAATCTGCAAATTTGGAGATACCACTATTGCAGTAATATACCGATGTTTACATTGAAGAAAAGTTAAGTGATCAAATAGTGATGAAAGACAATACTCACATAACATGAGTATGCACATAACATCTATATTTATTTGGCATTATCTTAATTCTTTTTTTATCCCAACTCAATGTCTAACCAATTGTTCATACATAGTTACTCACCAATCTAAACTTACCCTAAATTATATGTGAAATGTGTGTGTCAATCCATAATTGCAAGCAAACAATACTTAAAATAGCCTAACTATAACAAGAAATGCCCCACTTATATTAACATCTTGGGTTATATATTTCTTGATAGTACTATAGCAATGCTTGTTATAATTCCTATATGGGAAAGTCCTCATTGATATAGCACTTGATTAAAAAATCCTTTAAAAAAGTAAACATGTAGGTCACCATAATTGTTGTGACCCCTAGTGGTGTGAAACATCTATCTTCAAATGCACATAATTTTATGAACTAAATATTTCCATGGATTATGAACCTCAAATCAGATTAATAAGCAAATGCAAAAGAGCTCAAAAACGATGAAATGGGAAAAGAAGGAAAGTGGCATACATGTAAAAACTTGGTTGAACTTCTATGGAGAAAGTTTTGCACTATGTTGTCATTGGTGTTGTCATTGATGTCAACCTCTAGTGTGGTCATGTTGAGAAAGTGTTGTGGTTTGATGTCAACCTCTAGTATGGAGTTGTGGTGTTGAGCAAGTGTTGCAGATGCAATAGGCTCACTTGGTTTCCAAGTGCTTTTGAGAAAATTTGAATGGAGAGTGTACAAGGTTATAGAGGTGTGTTATGTGTTGTGCTTCACATTTCTTCATGGTTGAAGATGTGCTTGTGCGGTTTGGATGTGATGTGCAAAGGTGTTATATCCAGAGTTTTAGGTTCTGGATCATGTGGTAGTAGAAGTTGTGTTTGATAGTGTTTTGCTAATGAAGAAGGTTGTCTGGGAGAAATGGAATTGCTTCACATTTGAAGTTTCTTGTCTTGCGGATACGGGAACGTACTACTATTGTCTGTATATATCTTCCCTTGGAGTGTTGAGTGTTTAGTTGTTCTGCAAGGTTGGTTAGTGAGTTGTATGTCTGTGATAGTGTGGTTGGTCGCACAGGATGATGGTATTCTTAGTTGCAGGTGGTTGTGGTAGTGTTGTTGAATATTCTGATGGCGTTGGAATATTCGAGGATGGTATGTGATGTTGATATGTGGTCCGCAGGATGTTCTCGGACCTAGAGAGGTGTGAATTGATTGCTTGTTAATGTTAGTGCAGGTTTGGCCAACCTGGTGTGCTAGCGCTATTTGCGGAGGTGCTTAGTAGTTTGTGGAAGCGTGGTGAAGCGTGTTGGTGTAGATTTGGGTCTTGATTAACCCTTGGTGTGGTCTGCCTTCACTTCTTTCCACCGCGGAAATGTTTGGTGCCGACCTATTTGATGGTTGCACGTTTGAGGTGTGTACGTTTCATTGAGGCTGACCTAAAGAAGTTGTTTGAGGTCGTAGAGGATATATAAGCAAGGTTAATTATTGGAGATGTGTGTGGAATGTTGTGATGTGTGAAATGATTGATAGGTGATAGTGTGTTGAGATCTGAGTGCGAGCTTAAACACCTAAGTCTACTAGAAGTGGTGAACAAAAGGTGGCTACATTTTAGTGTGCCTGAAGTTGTTGGAGGCGGTAAGCCGAAGGCTACGGATGGTGTAGAGTTGTGTGGCGGATTCTTTTGTTGCTCTAAGGTAGTGAACCTCCTTGTAACTGTCTTCTTCTATTCTCTTCTATTCTGGACAGTGAGTCCTTTGGGTAGTGAGTCCTTGGCAAGGAGCCTTTCTTCTTTCTGGGCAGTGAGCCCTTCTAGCAGTGATCCCTTCTAGCAGTGAGCCTTTTGTTTTTAGTGTTTTTATTCATATATATGTGAGTTAATCCTCACCTTGGTGTTTCCCTGATTCGGATTTTCCACGTAAATCTGGTGTTCTCTTGTGTATGGCTGTGAATGTGTTTATGTCTCATGTGTTTACATTCATGTTGATGCTTAATAAGGGTTTAATGGTTAATGAGGGTTTGAAAGTTTTAATGTACAACTAATTCACCCCCCCCTCCACTCTCAGTTGTCCTGTGTGTCTAATAGAAATACTACCAATAGGAGGGATACATTTCTATGCAAACATGTTGCAATGTGTATTGAATTGTATACACATTGTTTAGATGCCCATGTTGTGTGTGCTTATAATAGATTGATCATACTTAAAAGTATTTTTACTAGTTTGCCTACCTTTCATCACGATGTGTAACAATATATCATGTTATGTGTAATTTGTGTTGTTTCTAATCCTTATTACTGGAGACAATGTTTGCACATCCCTAGTAGTCAATTAGGAATCTGTGTCTATGGAATCATTGGTTTTCCTAAAACAAGACATAGTCGTAATTAATTACTAATGGTATGAACAATTCTCCAAAACAAATATTCTTGTTGCTCTTAGTAATGCTATTGTAAATAGAGCAAAAGGGCCAATTTTGTTGGATATATTAAATCATGGTAAAGTTAGGGGAATCTATTAAGGCCCCCACCCATGAATTGAATCTTTACATACTTATATGAGAGGATATGGTTCAAAGACCAAATACAAAGCATTTAATATTAAAAAAAAAGTGAAGCATACTACAAATTATCACCCTACCATTATACAAGTACCTACCACCTCCTTGCTTGATCACCCTTCTACCCCCCTCCTCTTATCCTAACACTTCAAACCCAATATGCTGTTGCATGCAAAAGAAATAAATTCAAAAAACAAAGCCAACAAAACAACAAAAGCCTTATTGGCCAAAATGTTGGTACCCTTATACGCTCCCCAAAATATATACTCTAGAATTCCTAGAATAGAACATCAGGAAGAACACCAAGATGCGTTATTTCAAACATTGGGAAACCCTACTAACTTGTTGAATTCACACACCAACATCCTACACTAATGGATGAAGCTTCTCTCTACTCCACATATTCTTCCATTGGCACATCTTTTGCTCTTGCCAAAGGTGTGATTGCATGAAGCCACACCCCTTTTTGGATTGCTTGTCTCTTATGGTTTTATCCCATAGAAATACAAAAATAAATGGTCACTAGGTACTTCTAGTTGACCATTGTAGTGAGTTACACATAGCCTTTGAATCAACTTCATCAAATCATTGTAGGAAGATCAATATACAAACCTCCTTCTCTGATAGTTCTATTCTTGAATACATAGGGTCCATATTTGCACCTCCTTTTTCCCCATTTCCTGAAGCTGCTTACATTTCTATTCTTTCCAACACCATTATCATAACTTCAAATTGCTGGCAAAAACATTTGTAGCAACCTTACACTCATTGTGGCATTAGGGATACCAATTGCCATATTTTGCATTAAATCATGATGGATCATTTCTTTCAAATGGGGCAAGACCTAAATCATCCTCTCCAAGCATTTTCTTTAAAAAAATCTAGGGTAGCAGCCAAACAACATGCAAATATTGAGAGAATTCTCTAATCAAAGACAAGCCCTTTTTGGTGTGGATCTCTACCAGATTTTACTTTCCTTTAGTGTGCCATCTTCCTACAATTCCAAATATTTTCTACCATCCTTCCACCTCCTATACTACCAATGATAACGAGAGCACACAACACAAGAAAAAAACACATAGTTATCTTCCAACACTGCAATGGGTACAACTTAAATCTTCACATATACCACATTAATACCTATATTTTAAATGATCTCCCTAGGTCGTCCTTTCGAATCTATCAAATATTCTCTCCAATACATACACTAGAACATTAATACTACTTGTTCAAGCCACTGCCTCTTGGGGGTTATAAAGATTGCAATGATTAATACCAATAACTATAATAGTTATCATTCCTTTCCTACCATACCTCTCCCAAATAATATATAATTTAGGGAGGTCTTGAATTTTAAATGGCATTCTAATCCTTCCCATGAATTTATAAGGTGGCTGTATACAACCGTAATAAGGGCTTGGTCAATACAATAATTTGCTAGAAATTCGCTACTATATTCAAGGATCTCCAATAATGCTGATATTCAATCTGAGCAAAATTTGCTTCTATTCCCCATGCTTCTTTCGCATAACAATTCATACTCCCAACTTTGTCTCCTACCTTTCTTAAGGGCATTAATTACAACCAAAGTTACCTTCCACAATCAATTTAGGTACTTTTAGATTTGTTGCTACAGTTTATCACTGATGCCTCCCACTCTACCTCATAGTTCTAGTACCCAAAAATAGAGAGGCACCATACAACAGCTCTCCTTTTGAGTTTTTGAGTGTGAAACCACCTCCAACCATTCTAGGGTTGCTCTTAATTGCTCCATTGAAATTCAACTTTATAATGTCTTTAGGAAGGGGAGAGCAACAACTATGACATTTAACCTTGCTATAGTTTTAATTTTTTTCTTTTTTTCTTTTCGACTAACATTTGTCTTCTCTTGTATCCCTTTAAGGGGAATATATCATAATATAGTTACTAACTTATTAGTAATAGTAATAAAGGTTGCTCTAAACTTGTTAGTATGCTAGTAATTAAATTTTTTTAGTGAGTTAATAAATACTAAATTAAAAAGTTTGTTATCGAGAAGTTAAGTTTTCTATAGAGTAGTTGTAACAGGAAAATGGCTTTAGAAGCCAAAGTATACAAATTGTAACATCGATCTTTTGTAATCCTTTTAAATACAGCATATTACATGTTATCTCTGCAACAATGGTGTAATTTACAGTTTGTGTGTTCACCATTTTAGTTTGGTATCAGAGCATTGTAGATTGTTGGAGTCAGTGAGAAAAAATGAAGGAAGGTTGAAAGTGAAAAAATTCAAATTTTGGAGACATTCTAACACATTTTTTGGAAATTTTGTTGTAATAGCCTAATAGGTGCATTATGCATTGAAATTGACACCCCAATGCCTAAAAACCTTATGCTAACAATGCTTTTGGAGGCTTTTATGCTGCATTTGTTAAATAAAAAGTAAATCTGATGAAAGAGGAGGTTGGAGGACTAGGAGGATGGGGACTTATTTCCATCTCAAGTTGGCTTCTCGCTCAAAGATAGTACATTGCTTGAGAGACACCGGATATTCAAATTGTGGCTCCTTTTGGATCAAGGGGAGTTTAATGACTTTTTGGACATGGAGGGAGTTATTCCCATTGTAAACTTGAGGATGGATTTGTCCCCATTGTGTATTGGAGAAGGCATTTTTACTCTCAAAGTAGAGATGTTCTCTCATTGTGCATTGGAGGAAGGGTTTGTTCTCTTAGAGGAGGAATTTGTCTACATGAGTTGGGATATGATCTCTTATGTTGTACTTGGGATTTGGGATGGATACTTAGGGCCTCCACCATATGTTTGATTAGGGGTGTCCTAGTTTGTTTGTGGTTCTTGGTGAGTTGTGTGTATGTCCTAGTTTATTAGGTGTTTATTTCGATCATTGTACCCATCTAGTACTAGTGTTCTCACCTTTGTTTGGAGTGATGTAATAAGGGGGGAATGCTGAATATGTTACATCATAGTATAGCTATTAGTAATATTAATAAAGGTTAGTATATTAGTAAATAATAAATGTTAGTGAGTTAGTAAATAAGTTAGAAAGTTTGTTGTCAGCAAGTTTCTTGTAGGGTAGCTGTAACCAGAAAATGGTTTTATAAGCCAATGCAAGCAAATTGTAATATCAATCTTTTGTAATCCACGTAAATAAATATATTAAATGTTATGTCTGCAATAATGGTGTAATTTACAATTTATGTGTTCACTATATTAATAAATCTGTTCTTCCATCTTCCTTGAATACTAATAGAGATTCCGAGTTTGTTTATACTTTTTGGAGGACTTTGTTATAAACTTTGGATGCTAAATTGGAGATATCTAGTCTTTGATTCCCAATTAGATGGATTAAAGGAGGTTGTGAGTGGAATGGTTAAATTGTTTGAAATGTATAACCATCAACCTCAATGAACTTGGTATGAGAACATTCCTTATGTTCAACACAACTGTTAGGGTTTTAGACAGTTGCTAGGGGACCAGTACTGGTACTGGTACAAGAGATTGGTACCGGTGCCGGTACATCTATTTTTGAAAAATAGGAGACAGGGGTACTTGGAGGCGCCATTTAAATTTTTTTTTTTTAATATTATTAAATTTGCTATATTAAATCTGAAAATATCATGACATTGAACTTTCAAAACAAGAACACTGGTAAAGTTTAATATTAAATTTAAAGTTTAAATACACAAATGTGAAAGAGTCAAAGAGTTCATACTACATATTTGATATTACATATTGAAATTCAGAAATGTCGATTCGTTTTTTTTCTTTTCATATGGAAACTTGTCAAAACATAGGGTTTTCTTTTTTTTCAAATGAAAAATTAAGGAAACGTTTGTGAGACATCTCCTGCAAGTAGGGACGTCTCCGACAAGTTTTCAATAAGGGAAATGCATCCCGGTACTCAAGACGCATCCTAGGGGGTTGGAGACGCGTCTCCATGCAACTATGGTTTTAGATAGTTCTACAAGCAAGAGTCCCTTTGAAGTATGTTTTGGTTTCCATCTATTAGTACCACTAGACTTGGTCAATTCACCAAAACTAGTAGTAGTCCCTTTACATGTGCAATCAAAGCTTGAGAAAGCATAGCAATTCATTCATAAGATTTGAATGATAAATCAACCAGTTCAAAAGGTACTTCAAAAAGTGAGTGCTTAGGGGAAGGAAAGTAATGATAAGTATGGAATTTCTCAAGAGTTTCAAGCAAGGGATTAGATTTGGGAGCACCTACATAAGGAATGATATGTTAGGCCACATAAAAAAATATGGACTTTGCATTATGTTCATTATAGGGTCTTGGAATGATCAACAACAATGCCTACGAACAAGACATTCCATATAGTTGGCTTTGCATTGAGTTTTTAAACAATTGCTATTAAAATATTACCACCCTCTCTTATGGAATAGTCTAGAGAATCTATTCAAGCTCCAAAATAATTAATCCGAAGCTACAAACTCTCATTACAAAAGATACTCTTCTTTATTCTTATGATAGACATGCAAAAACAAACATTTCCATTGTTTCAAGTGGCAAAGGCAGGACTGATTTAAGGAAGGGGAAATAGATTTCTTTGCATGAATTGAATCTGTAGTTTTCCTATGTACAAAAACTAGTAATGGAGGCCATTGCTAATGATGGGGAAGGACTGATTGATTTAGATGCTACAACCATGTTAGTTGACGATCCATTCATTCAAGAAGAGTTTGTAAGCTTCCCAAATGAGCTAGTCAAAACAAGTGCCTAGAAAATATAGCTATGTTTGCTTTGTTTCTGTTGTATTTTCAAAAATAATATATTTTCCCCTACTAAAAACTTCTTCAAGGTGCTTGTGTGCCAAGTGGGTAATATTGCCTTGGAATTATTTCTAACATGCCAAGTGGGTAATATTGCCTTGGAATTATTACTAACATGCATGAGGAAAACTGTTGTTAGTGTAACACTATTCATTGAGGCCCTCTTGAGATGACTAAAAATACATGTGGGTCAATTCCTACAAAAATAATTCTAATGTAAAATATGTCACAAAATTTGGATTTGAGAAGAGGGGAACAAAGGCGGAGAAAGATATAGAGAGTAAAATACAAGATTTATTCAATACAATAATTTATTGGCTCCTTATTTAATCTAATTTTTATTGAACCTTTTACTATGTTGTTTGAGATTTGTATTGTGTTCTTTGAATAAACATCTATGATACTACTTTGGGCTGTTGTTTCCTTGCAAGGATAGATCTACAGGCGGATCCAGTAACATAGTCCTAAGTAACATCTATTGAGTTTGATAAGTGAGTACACTTTTAGTGTGAGTGGTAGTGGCACTACTTATGGTTCTTCAAATCTTCCTACATCATCTAATGTCAATGATGATGCTAGTGTTGATGATTTAGAAAATTCTTATGATCCTGAAAATTGATTGTTGAACTTGATATCATTATTTTAATATTGAACTTGAAGTTTGAACAATGAATATTTTATAATAGTTATCATTTATATTTTAAATGACATTAGAGTTTATGGTGGTTTGTGATTATATTATGCTATGTGGTATTCTAAAATTAATTCCTATTTTTAGTCTACAATTATATATATATATCATTTTTACATGTTTTTTTGTACAAACGAACTCAAAAGGAACCCAGCCCCAATTTGTTTTTTCTGGATCCATGAACCCGAACTAGGATTTGTACTAGAATCAGTAACATAGTCTTAGGATATTAGTAAGAGTTTTTCACGAAGTAGTTGAGAAAATAAATTTTCTTGTCCTCTCAAATGAGTAGTGTGCTATTGCTCAATATTCATCCTTATCCTCCTCATTGGATGAGTGCTCTCATGTTTTTTTGATTCTCAACCTATTGATCAAACAGTTTGCCATCACTCACACTTCATCCTATTGGACAAGTTGCTCAATCTCCTTAGCACCCCTCAAAACCAAACTCATCTGCAATTTCTTTCTTTCCACTTTAAGTCTCACATTTTAGGCTTTTTTCCAAATATTAAAACCATACCCATGTCTATGACTATGACAGGTCACTTCTTTCCACCCAAGGCTTAGCCCTAGAGAATCTCTACTTCTTCCTAAAAGTAGTCCCAATATATACCATCTTGGATTTGGAATCCAGAAAAATTCATAGAGCAAATGAGAAGAATGAGGCTTATGTTTTGGATCATGACTCCAAGCTGAGGAAGAACCATAGCTGTACCACCCCCAGATCCTCTAAATGCACAAAGATACACAAGAAGTCAACTTCCAAAAGCAAAGAGATACCATTGATAAAGATACCTTTAATTGACCTTCCGTATCACGTACAGGGAAATGAAATTGGAATACAATTTTTAGAATGAAAAAGACCTTTTCCAATAGTAGTTTGCTGAATCATGATTGGAATGCAAGCCCCAATAACCAAACCACCACCTAACATGCCTATATTCATACACGTGAAAGGCAAGAGAGATGGATTTGGAGAATATGATAGCCTGCATATTTTTAGTTTATTTACTTATTTTGGTGTTATCCTATAAGTTTTCATCGAAACACCTTTCCAAGGATTCATAGCCTAAGTTTGAAATGACAAGGCAAACCTCATGAGTATGAACAATAACATCTTTCTTGTGTCCATTTCCTGTCATGAAAAGTTTGTAATATATTTTTTGACAAATATTATGCCACAAATTACTTTTGCAGTTTTTGATAAATAAATTTATCTAGTAAAGTAAACCAAACTTTTTAATAAGGTGATAGCACTTAGACTTCTTGTTATGATCCCACTTACCATTCATTTTGTTCCTACCATTTATGTTTTTAGTCCCTCCACCCCATTGACACAATCTTTCCTATAAGCATATCCTAACTATTCTGGATCGCAGAAGCACGAGATTTTTAAATTTGATAACGTGAATTGGATCAAACTGTCCAAGGTAATGCTGACTTTGATCAGTAACACTTACTCTAGGGGAAGCATAGTCATAGCTTGAGCCAAAGATTTAGAAACTATATTCACTTTTCTTGGTTCACAAGCACATTTAATTTCTGCAAAATATTCATTGAATTCCTAATTTGTTTTATCATTATCCCCTGTTCCATATTGACACATATCCACGCCTCAATCACCATTCCTATTTCCTCATTTAGTTCCTCTTGGCCTATGCTGTTTTCCTATTAACTTTTGTTTCTAGGATTATGGGGGTACTTCTAGGCATTATTTAATGTTCTGCATTTTCATGCTTCTCCCAAAAGGAAACTTTATGGAACGCCAATAGCTAATAAATTCAAGAGCATCCTTAGGTTGAATCAGCTATCCAACACCAAATATAAACAAGTTTGTTTCATTGAGTAATTGGTGGACTTCTTTTGGCATTGACTTAAAACTCTGAAGAAGGTCAATACACTAAGTATTGGGTTTGTTCATCTTCCTCTTCTCTTACCACTTAGCCTCAAGTTGGAAGTCAGTATTGACGTCGAGAGGAATTTTCTAATGGGCAATCTTGCTGAGTTTCAAGGTCATAGCTTCTTTTTAGAACCATCCAAAGAAGACTTTTGCTACCTTGCTTTGCTTATGGCTATGGGAAAACATAACCAAATGTAAGTGAGAGAGGCTTGGAGAGTGTTTAAACAGGAGATTATGTTCGGTCATGATTAAAGGGATTTCACTAACCTATTCAAACTCACAAACATAAAAGAGGACTCCTCTTTGAAATAAAACAACAATCTTGCCTTGTTTAGAGTGTTTTGGTGCAAGGGTGAAAGTTGGGAGTCAATGGGCTAATCTAGGAGAAATTATAACTGAAATTCTTCTGGTTTGGGCCTACGGATGGAGTAGGATTCATCATTTTTTGAGTGGGCAGCACCATATATGAGTTTTGGGGCTAGAAAATCATAAAAAACTCACTTTTTTGACCCAAAAACGTTTTGTATGATTTCTGGGTGTAAAAATGTCCTTGGGGAAGAAAAATAGAGCAATTACATCTTGAAGATGGGAAAACACACTTGGTCTAAAAGAAAAGTAGTGAAATTGGCAGTGACAGGCCAAAACTAGCAAAAACAAGGGATGTCCAAGCCAGTTGAAGCTTAAAAGTAGAACTATTAGGGAGCTCTTGCAAGGAACCAACAATAGATTTGAAATAAGTTTTCAACCTTTATGGTGGATAAAGAAAGTTTGGTTTGCATTTCTTAGTCTGAAGTGGGAAACCAGGTTGAGAAAATCGCCCAAGTGTTTGGCAAAATGCATTTTTCCCATTTTCTGTTTAAGAAAGGTTAGACAATGTTGTTTTGACAGTTGTTTGTAAGATTTTATTCCTGAGAAAATTGTTGTAAGCAGATGGAATCTGATCCAAGAAGTTTTAGTGGTTTAACCTTTCTTTTATGCTTTGAGAAAGGCCTAAAAGCTTTACCTCATGAGATTTATTTTGATTACTCATAATCCATATACTTTCCCTCATTTCACTCAATCTAAAATTTCAGGCAATTTATGGGCTTTGTATTTAAAAATAAGTTAAATAACCCATCAAATGACAGAAAATTCAAATTTCTTGCAAATGGCCACCGAAAAGGTGGAAACAACATATAGAAGGTCAATAATAGTGAGAGAACTTGTTTTGGGCTGCTAGCATGACTGGCATTCATTTTGTCCCCAAACTAGATTGCAACATTGCATCACTAATTTTTGAAAGAGCCTGTTAGGAGATTAGTGGTGCCCAGGGTCAACTGCCACAACTAGTCTAATAATAAATCTTTGCCTAGCCTTATCAATGTCTTCCCTAATAGCTCTGCATAGTTATTCATTTGAAATTTTAATCCTGTGGGAAACCAAAACATAGGTTTTCCCTGACTAATTTTACATATACCAGTAGCTCCTCATTTCTTAGGTCTAGCTACTAAGAATCCATTACCTTCCATCATAGTTGCCAGGAGATGCGTCTCCTACCCCCTGAGAAGCGTCTCGGAGATGGAGACATGTCTCCGGCACTGTACCAGTCTCCTGAGATGCCTCCATCTGCCAGGAAACTCCTCAAACGTCTCCCAAGTCTCCCATTTTTTAAAACATCTCCTGCTGTCTCCCGTGAAGTCTCCTGCGGTTTAAAAGGGCAAATATGAAGCCTTCATAGATAAAGCCTTCCCCAGGCTTTGAATAGTCACAATAAAGGCATCATGAATGGCCATGTAAGTGTCCATTTGTAACTGTCATGACCATGCCTGAGTCCAGTATCATGTCACTCCGGATGACCCTGTTGAACCCAAAGTCATAAAAAAAATCACATGTTCAATTTTGGTTGGCTAGATCTTGTCAGTTTGTCCAGGATGAACACATATGTACACTCCATGCCTGAATCTGCAGGCATACGGAACCAGACTACAGATCTGGTTCAAACCAGAGCCAGAACTGACAACATAGGAAAAGTAATAAAATTGAGGTGAAAATGAAAACCTAGAGTTTGAAGCATAGTTACCAAGAGACAGGTACTTGTACAAGTATGAGAGATAAGGACTGGTACTGATATAGTGATATACCACGTTTAGAAAAAGGTCAGTGATAGTTACTTGGAGACGGCTATATATATAACTTAAAATACTAAATGATATATGTATATATATCAGACAATAGATATCTTTAAAGAATGTTAAATACTAAAATGCTTAAAATTTAAAAATAATACTACTATTGTTTTGAAAGTTCAATGTCATCATATTTTCAGATTTTCTATAAATTATTATTTTTTTTTATTTTTTATTTTTTATTTATATTAAAAAAAATGGTGTCTCCAAGTACCACCATCTCCTATTTTCAAACAAAAGCTGTACCAGTACCGGTACCAGTTTCCCATACCAGTACCAGTACCAGTCTCTTGGCAACTATGCCTTCCACTTATGTGTTATTTGAAGATCAAGTAAGAAAAGAATTAGCTTGTGTAACGCCTCTTTCGAGGGTAGGCCTTGACAAATCCCCATTAATTGCAGGACTTCACAAGTTAATCCAGCTTTAAAATAATGATACATTCAATTTTTGGAAATTACTTTTATTTACTTGCAGTTGATTGGTAATTTTCATGATACTCTGGACTAGTTGGCCCCACACTCAATGAAAATTTGAGGCCTTATCTTGGAAAAACAAATATACTTTTTGCAGCCAAATAATCCAATACATGAAAGAGGGGGTAGAGAGATCATGGTATTTTAAGAGCGACAAAGTGGAAGTTTGCACATTTCTAACTTTCTCAAACCTTGGTGACATAGTTGAGAGTAGCAATAGTTCTTTGAAACAAGAAGCATTGGTTTCAAATCCTTTTAGCATAGGAGTGTGTATGATGTAAGTGGTCTATGTCTTCCTCTTCAAAAATTCATATAGGGCAATTAAAGAAGCCTAAAAATTCCAATTTTAGTATGCTTTCATGCATCAAAATTTTGTTTTGGATTAGAAGGGAGGATAAGGTCACCATAGACCATCCAACCAGCATTCAGACCTTCTACCATATTCTATTAATATATCTCTCCTATTTCTCAACAAGGGTATTATAACTATAGCCTTAATGATGTAAACACCTGAACCCTGTCTTCTGCATCTAAGCTCAACAACTTCATCCAACCAAGAGGTTTGTCTCTGCTGAAGGATTTTCCAAACTGTTTTTCTCTGTCTGAGGAAGTATAAATGGGCTATTCCTGTTTCTAAATAAAACTCTATCTAGAAATACTTGAACCCATTGTGTCCTATCATATTGTTATTTCAACTAATCAAAATGAGAGAATTCCTCAATTATGGAAGGGTGTTATTCCCTTGCATCTTCCCAAAATATATCCTTTTAACCACTTTTTATCATCTGGAAATGACTCTTCCTTGGTTAAGTTGTTGCCAGCTACGATGCACTTCCAGATCATGGATCCTTTTTTGTAGCAGGTTTTCTAGGAAGTTTCTGACCTTGGACAATAACCGCTTATGAGCAAGAAAATTTATCTAGAAAATTAAAGTCTTAGAGCAACATCTCCACTATGTTTTGCTACCTTGGCAAGATTACTAGCTGCAAAGACAAACTTACTTTGGAAATCTGAAATTGATGCTAGAAGCAACTGCATCAATTTATATACTTGAAGTTTTGAATGCAAATGAAAAGAAGACGTTAAAAGAAGAAAATGTGCCAGTGAAATCACAAAATGATTTATTCATTCCTTGTGGCAGATTTAAGTCCTTTATAAGCCTACTTTCTCACCTACAAATAAAACCTGGATGATATATTTGGCCAAATCCAAATATGGCAGCTGTATGAAGATAAAGACTTTTGAAGAAGAAAATGTGCAAGTGCAATCACAAAATGACTGTTCATTCCTTGTGGTGGGATTTAAGTCCTTTATATGCCTGCTTTTCTCACCTACAAATAAGGCCAGGATGATATATTTGGCCTAATAAAATGTGGTGGCTGTCCCTAGAGATTGGTATTTGACTCAACCTCAATATACCAGGCAAACTCATCCTGAGCCAAAATTTTCCAAATAGGTCCTTAGGGGAAAAGATGGTCGATCAAGATGGAGTAATAGATCTACAGCCAAATGATTGCAGATGATGAGATGGAAAGAGTAAGTGGGTAAATGGAAAATGGTGGGCTCTAGGGAGGTTTAGTGGGCCTAAAGGCTTTATGGCTCAGGGCCATCAAAACTTCATTTGGGAGTCGGATGACCCTGTGCTAGTCATGTCAATAGATCATGAGAAGTCAATGCAAAGCAAGTCGTTTTGGAGGTTTATACAACTTTGTTGTTGGGTGAATTGACTATAGGTAGCCATCTAACCATACATATTTATTTACATTTCTTTTACTTTGCTTGGTTATATTTATAATCTGACAACCGTGAGATGTTCCATAAATATATACAAGTTGACAGTTCAAAGGGCCCTTTTGTTGAAAGATTCAATGTTGTGTTTTAGACGTTCAGCAAATATGATATCACAACTAGTAGTATAAAACTGTTGAAATGTATTCAGGCAAGTGCTGATTCAGAAATGAATGATTTTGGCATTTTCCAAACATATACCATGCGCACAAGGCAAATTTTAGTTCTTATAATTTTTGCTGTGAAAAACCATTTGCTGTGATCTATTAATTATTATGTAACACATTGGCTTGGCTTATGGAAGGGGACATTTTCCAAACATATACCATGTGCACAAGGCAAATTTTAGTTCTTATAAGTTTTGCTGTGAAAAATCATTTGCTGTGATCTATTATGTAACACATTGGCTTGGCTTATGGAAGGGGACATTTTTTTTATTTGCAAAATTAAGTCCACATCTAGATTAATATTGATGTGTTAAGAAAGTATTGGTATGTTATATATAGTTCAAGGAGAGTTCTAGTTGAGTATTGTGCTCAAACTTTATTGGCATTATGAACAGAGGTATTTGTAAAAGTGTTTGTCTACTTCAAAATATCACACACAGCTTCTTTTTTCATGGTATTGTAGATAATCCAATTAATGCAAGTGTTTTAACAGGATAACGTTTGAAAGCAAGCAAACACCTGCATTTTATCACCTCCCCGCCTCCTTAAAATCCTTTGGCCAATTTCAGTTATGTGACTAGATTTAACAAACTGAAACAAGTCCTTAACCAACTTAATTTTCTACATTATCTGTAAGGAAAGCCAGACTAACTAATCCAGAAATATATCACACCATGAGACTTAGTTTAGGTCCTTCAAATTTGTTATCAAGATATTTAAACTAGCTCATACTGTCTCCTTTGACTTTTGCCATTGTGCTCAAAGGAGGATCCAAGTAAATGAAATAAACTATTGTTTTCAAGTTCTATTACAAGTTATTTCTTGCAAAAATACATAGATACATTTATCACCATACCCTCCATACATTTTCTAAAAAACAAGTAAAAATTGGTTCACCACCAAAGAATGCCAAATTGAAAGCAGGCCTTACCTTGTAGCACTGGTTCAGCCAAACAATAGAGTAGGTGCTGATATAGACATAAGAATGGATAGATTGGCATCACCGGAAATAATTAGATTAGTATCAGGTTTCAAGTCCATAAACACAATTACATATGGTTGTGTGTGTGTGTGTCAATAGATTTTCCCTGTTTATGACTGGAGCTAGACCCTAAAACTCTTTAATTTTCTAAATTAATGGCATATGATAAATACCACTTTAAAGGTTTCACAGCATAGCAAGTTCTCAGGCTGTTAGCCAAGTTGTTTGTAGTTTCTATCAGAAGGGGGTGGATCACATCATGTCACAGATGGTCAGCCGAACAATTGGTAAAGGAAAGCATTGTGAGATTTGGTCCACTAAATCTCCTTTTGCTGTCCTCTTTGGAGAAATGAATTGGATTGATACAAATTTACAGGGATTCCTTCTTGATTCTATTGTTATAGCTTAATTGTTTGTTCAGAACCTGTTTCTGGTGTTTGAGTTCATCTTGGTGTTTTCAATATAGAGAATTCTGTTCAAGGGTGGTCTGTGTGGGAGGTATTTGTCTTGTCAAGATCAAAGAAATGATTCATTTGCTAGTGTTTAAAACATGTTTAGATATTGCATTCGATTTTGGCCATTTGATGCTGCAGCTATTGGTGAGACTACTTTTGATTACATTGCTACTTGTGCAACTCTTTTTCATGATTTTGTTTTTTCTGGTTCTGTGGGGTTTTATTGCTATTAGCTGTCAATTCCTATTCAAAGTTTTAATTTTTCTCCTAACTTAGTTATAGTTTGATATTTTGATTTGTCTAGTAGCATAGAACGGGTTGCTTTTTGAATCTAGACTGGTTTATTTTTGTTGAATCTTAAATATCCAGTTTGTAAGTCTTGTATATGCTTGATTGTCTTTAGTCTGTTTTTTGGTTTCGGAGTTGTGATTCAGTAATTTAAGCATGTCCAGAGAACTGTCATTTTGAGAACACCAATACAAAAAAATGTATCTTAATTTTTCATTAATGGTATTTAGACCTGGCTGAGGACAAAATTATGTTTATGAATACAAAATTCAAAACTCCAAAAGCAATATGGAAATTGTTATGGTAAAAAATCAAGTTCTCCAGTTCAAAGAAAGAGTACATAATGTTGTAGAAAAAAGATGCTCCAAGATTACAAAATGGTAAAAAATCAAGTTCTCTATATTGTAAAATGGTCTGAAAAAAGCGTGCAACTTCAAAATTCTTAGCTCATTTAGTAATGAGCAGACACCACAAGATTACTAATTCAATAAATTAATTCCATCATAAAAAAACCCAATTTAAATTATATTCTAATTTGCCCATAGATTAATATTTGAGAATGAAAGTCAAAGGGACTGTGGTCAAGTGGTTCTCATGTTGTAGACCAAGGTTTAATCCTCCTCAAGTGACATCTTAGTGCTGGTAGACATGCTGGAGCAATGGTCCTGGTCTAGTTATTGTTAGAACAGTAGTGCCATAGGTGATGCTGATGGAGTATGCTGGAGGATTGAAGGAGGAAGAGAGAAGAAGATGTCTTGCGGGGGGAGATCAACAATGAAGCATTCAAGCTGGAGAAAGAAAATGCTGGAGGGTGCCCTGTAGGAGGAGATAGGTGGAGAGACATTCAATCTAGAGGTACACAAAAGAGGTTTAAAAAGTAGATATTCTGGCTAGAAGAGTGTAGGAAGGCGATGGAGCGAGAAAAATGTTTAACGGTTGCTTTGCAGGAGAAGGTAGAAGTGGTTTATCTAGAGGAGAAGATAATTAATAGGTAATGCTGGAGGATGCCCTATAGTAGGAGATAGGAGAGACGTCCAATCTAGAGGTACAAAGTGGACATTCAGATGTTGGAGGAAGTACATGTCGGAGGATGCCCTGTAGGAGGAGATAGGAGGAGAATTATTCAATCTAGAGGTACATACTGGAGGTTTAGAGGTAGACGTTTTGGCTAGAGTGTAGGAGGGTGATGGAGGTGAGAAAACTGTGAAATGGTTGCTTTGCAGGAGGAGAAGATAGAAGTAGTTTCCCTATAGGAAGAGATAATTAATAGGTCATGCTGGAGGATGCCTTGTAGGAAGAGATAGGAGAAGAGACATTCAATCTAGAGGTACACACTGGAGATTCACAGGTTGGAGGAAGTACATGCTTGAGGATGTCTTGTAGGAGGAGAGATGTTCAATTTAGAGGTACACACTGGAGGTTCAGAGGTAGAAATTTTGGCTAGATGAGTATAGGAGAGTGATGGAGGTGACAAAAATGTGAAATGGTTGCTTTGGAGGAGGATAAGGTAGAAGGGGTTTCCTTACAAGAGAAGATAATTAATGGGTCATTGCTGCAGTGTCCCTTACCAGTAGAACATTAGTTAAAGTGGTAATACCACAAATGAATTGTATGAGATGTGGGTCCTGTGAACAAACCCCTCACAATTCAAAGATGGGGCCCCAAATAGAACCGCCACTAAATGAAATTTTAAAAAGAAAAAAGATCAAAAAAGGGGAATAAAAAAACTCAACTAAATTTCTCTTAGTGTGAAAGTCAAGAAAGAGATGCTACCTTGTCAACAGAAGTATTTTTCCTACATAATATTTACACTTTCAGTATCTACTGTCAGTAGAGATCTCTACTTCTTCCTGTATGGTATCAAACTCATCAACAGCCAGGAATACATCATGTTGGCAGTGAGACAGAAAAAGAAGCCTTATACCTTGGGAGACCTGGTTATAAAGATTGCAGAAGATTCAGCATTTTTCTGAGTCAATTTACAACTATGGGAGATGAATTTGATGATAATACAGGTGGTGATATTCTGTAGAATAACAATGCAGTCTGATGTTTACATGAGGCAGCAGCAAAGAGAATGCGTAATAGAATAAGATAGTATGAATTTTGCTTATACTGCTCCCATGCTTTTAATTATTGTTTAAGTTCTTCCTGCAAAAGAAATCCGAAAATCCTAGTTTCCCAACAGCCCTTTCAATAACATAACAAGGAAGTACTGTAGTTTGAATTGCTGATAATCTTTTAAATCCAATTATTGAAGCATTGGAAATTGTACCACTGTGCTACTTTTATTTATAGCAGCAGGAAGGAGAAAAGAAGCACTCCAAAGTTCAGATTCTTTCTAGCATGTTAATTCTTTAGACAATGATCCAATACTAGTTACTTCCAACTCATCCAGTAATTCCCTTTTCCATTTTATGTACTTGCCATCATCTGTCAGAAATCGCAATTAATTTTTTAGTCTCCTTTGTCAAAATTTAGAGCAATTACATTCTTTTTCCATTTTCATATTAATTTTTCTTAGATGCATCCTCTATCTCCCTTAAATCAAGTCTGTCTCCCATCCCTTAACCACTGAAAATTTGGAAGGCTAGATACTGTTTCTAACATGGTCTGTACTCTTTTTGCACAATTAGGTTTTTAATAATATTCAGGTCATTCAATCTCAAAATTTCTTTAAAGTAGACTGGAGCAGGTTGGCAAATTTGTACAAATAAAAGAGATCTAATTGAAATCTACAATTAACACATATTTTTGCAAGAAACAGTGGAGAATGTCATCATTCTGTCTTGTGTTCTATTTTCGTTTTGGGTATCAGAATTTACCAAATCTCATTCATATAGAAGAACAATCAGGAATTTGAGGAAAGTTGTCATTGTTTCTTCTAGAAACGGCAATCTATTTTACAACAAACAATCAATTTTGGGTTGCGCAGAAATAAACCCGAGGTTGTGTTCAAAGGAACAAATGTTGCTAGACTTGCAATAATTCAAGGTTTTATTGGATACCTCTTTTACAGAATTTATTTTCTCCTGTTGAGAATTGCTACCAAGTTTTATAAATTTGCAATGTATTTTATGTTTCTTTCATTTTCTCTAATTGAAAGTTTTAATAAGATTATGCAAAAGACAAATCAGAACACAAGCTTTATCTGATGTTGCAAACCTTTTGATGAATCTTCTGCGTGTCTGAATACTTTGAGGTTATACATGGATTCATTTTATTTGAAAATCAGAACACCATGATCACACTCAAACAACTTAATCGACTTTTTTTGCATTTTAGTGGTGTAATTGGAAACACACCTCCTTCTGGAGGAGATGGGGGTTCAAATCCCCTCTAAAGTTTTTTCTTATAAAGTATCCTCAGTGAGGAGGCAAAACTCTCAAGTTCAACTATCAAAATAAATGAAAATCCCATAACTGGTTAACAAAAAGCTACTGCAGCATACCTGTAGAGGTAGAAATGGATAAAAGAAAAATGTTAATGTGTCAGTCTTATCATTGAAGAATTTTTTTGGAATGATTTGTAATAAAACACAAGTTATTGGGATTCAGACCTTCCAGCAATCTAATTTGAATTGGATTGCTGATTTTTTTGGTCATCCCGGGCACAATTCCTGATTACTGATTTTTTCTACCGAGTTACATCATCTCTTGAGCAATACTATTATAGTTCTTATACATGGCCCACTATTGTTAAATTAAGAAAGCATAAGGTGACTGATGCTAGAAGCTTAAAAAATAGTGCTTCTGCATATCTTTATTTTTGAAGTATCACACCTTTGCACCACAGTTACATAACATCACTACATAACCATTGTTTATAATTATATACAAGCAGGATTATCAAGTTAGATGAGGAATAATTTGAGGCTTAGATAGGTGATGATAAATTTGCAAAAGGTGTCAAACTTTGTCGATAATGGTAAGTTATACTGTCAGAGTCTGAGAGTTTGCCAAAAACATTCTCTGTGGTCAGCTTACCACACTTATTTCATCACCTGCATCTGGTATAAGCTTCATTTGCAAGTAAGAGTTCCGACCATAGAAGTAGATATCTTTAAAATATCATAATATATCTTTTCTTCGCAGGGTTCCAAACATTGTTTTAGAAAATACTGTAAGTTGTTCAAAATATTGTTGACTGCAACTTTGACAGAAATTCTCACCAATATATTGCAATATATCACTAGTAATATCACAATAAATTAGTTTTTCTTCTATGCAAGCATCAGACGTGCAATTTTTTGTCACTCTCCTCTGGAACTTTTATCAATGGGTTACACACCTTGAGTTGTGTAAATAGATGTTAAATTAAAATATTCAGCTGCCATTATTGAATAGCAGTTAGGTCTGTTGCTAGGGGACAGCAGCAAATAATGCTGTCATTATATAAAAGATAAGCGTAGTTATTACAGTTATGAAGATATTTGGTATAATTGGGCTTGGAAACCTTGTGAAGAGGAAACATGACTTGTTATTGTGATTAGTGATTATTGCTGTTGTATTTGATAATGGTGATCAATGCTGTCATTATTTATGATTCGTGAGCATAGTTGTTACTAGATAAAACTCTCAAATGATTAAGCTATCCTTTGACTTGTCATTATTATTGCATCATAGATAGTAGTGTTGTTGACTTGCTGTCATTTATACTTCTCAGGCGATATTGTTGACGTTACTTCATTTGTAAACATGGTTGTATTATTGAGGTAATTGTTTGGGAATTTTCCCCTTATGCTCAGCTGTTAATAATGTTGTATAAGTTGAGATTGTTGTCATCATTATTGTATTTTGACATAACTATCCTTGTGGGATTGTTAATCTTCTTATGATCTCTGATCAGTAGCATTCTGTCATTATTATGATCTGTATCAGTTTTTATCAGCAGGTGTTCGGTAGCATCATTATTAGTACATTATTATAGCTGTCAACATGATAGGAAATCTTACTGATCAAAATGACTAATATGAAATTTTGTCATTAAGACAGGACATTGCTGTCCTGAAATGCCAGTCATGATTGTTGTCACTGCTGTAAACTTAAGAGGTATTTGAAGAGGCTAGGGAAACTGTTATTGTCAATTGTAGTTACTATTTTGTGTATAGATTAGTCTCTTGGACTGGATAGTTAAGGTAAATGGTAGGTTTAAGAGGTCTCATTTACCTTAGTTGTGTTTTATTGCATGACACTATCATTGGCAGAGTTATTTTGTCACATCGCATGCAGTCAAAGACCAAGAAAGTAAACAAAATAAAGTAATTATAAAAGAGAGACAGAATTAAAAGATGTTGCTGGAGGGTGAAGAACAGTATGGCATCCATGTGCAGCGAACATGGGTGCCCTTAAATATTAATTTGACTGATCCAGGTTTGCTGGGGCGTGTTGAGTATAGGCATCGCTTTCCATCAAAGCATAAAAGATAGCAGAATTTTGTCAGGAAAGCAAGCAGTAGCAGACAGTGTAGGCGCGGGCGTCCTGACTGAAGTATGTGCATCCATCAATGCCTATTAACAAGGAAATGCGTGAGAAAAAAAAACAAAGGGGTCTGTGGTAATTGCCTAGGCAGACGGATATACGACATAAAAAAACATAAAGGAGACATAAAGAGATTAGCATGGGGGTGACTACAACTACCCTTGTAGACATGTATGCAAAAATTTTACAGAGGCATGGAGAAAGCATGTTGAGATTGGATGAAATGCCTCAAAGAAATGTGATTTCCTGGAATGCAATGATTGAAGGATATGGACCAAACTGATTTGTTGAAAAGGATTTAGAAGCTTTCAAGCAAATTCTATTGGCAGGCGTAGGAGCCAGACTCCACAACCTTTAACAGCATCCTCCCAACCTACGCTGAAAAAAGAGCTTTCAAACAAGCTATTGACATCCTCAAGCCTAAATGATGGAAGAATCTTGTGACATGGGAAGGAGTCTTTCTGTCATACATCACAACCATGTGAAGTTTGGTGGAAAAGAGTTGAAGAATGTAATCTGGTATTTGCATCTCTATTCAGTATTTGAGATGGTGCTGCAGTGGGTGATGTTGGGTTACGTGGTGATGGTAGAGGCGTTGATGGTGCCATGGTTACAGGCATAGATATCGCCTATTGTCATCCACGTTTCCCAGTTGTTCCAACCCTCCATTGGCATCATGCCCTTAATCGCCTTCCAGCTCCTAGACATCTACTGGAGAAATGAACATTGACTTGCTTGTACCTCTCATGTCCGCACTAGCTAGGAAGTGAATCGATTCGAAAGATCCATCTATAAGGCTTAGAGAAATGATCTACTTCTAGTAAACACATGCTTTCTTTATTGGGCTTATTGTAGCTGCAAATTTGAAGAAAAATAGTTGCATTGCTGCTTTGCGTGCTGAGAAAAGGTATGTGTAGTGATTATCTGTGCTTTGTTGCTTGTTATGAGAATCAATTTTCTCGTTCTTGTTTGGAATACTTGTAATGGTAGCCCTGTAAGATAAAATACTGATTGAAAGTGTTAAAAATAGCTTAGGGCTGTTTAAGCTCAAGAAAAACAACATTCAAGTTTCTATTGACTTTGTAAAGTTTGAACATATAAGTTTTCAACAATAATCTTCTCAATAAATGTTGAATTATTCAAGCTTCATATTATTTTTTGACATCCACTCAAATTGGATTCAAGAATTTATTTAAGACGCTTAACATTGGTGGGCCACCAGATTACATAGATGATAACGCATACACAATATTTATATTTTCTTCCTTGGCTACATTAGTCAAGTTTCTATTTCTAATTTAGATGGTATCATGTGAGTTTTTGAAAATATATTTTCATATTATAATTTTTGATTTTATATAATTATATTGTAGTGAGATTTTATTGGGAGTCTTATCGAGGCTTTTGCATTATTGTTGCATCATAACGATATTTTGACTATTACTATCTAAGGATGTACACTTTTTACTGATATTCTATTCTTAGATTGAGTTTGTATTGCATGGCAACTTGTTTGTGCATAGGTATGTTTGGTTCTCCATGTCTAAAAATATATATCTCTTGGATAACAGTATTCTTGAAAAAACCTAACCAACCCTTTGTCCCATGTAAGAGAATCTTAACGTGTATAGAACATTGGAAAGTTTGGAAGGAAAAAATAATATGTATGCTAAGGTTTAATTAACTCCCTTGGGTGAAAAATCATATTACCCTTATTTATTAATTATATGAGGGTTTTTTTTTGTCTAGGAATTCCAAGTGTATGTTGCTTGAGAGAAACCTTGTGAGGAGAACATGTGATTTTGATCCCATTTAGAAGCGGATATGCAGGTAGTCCTTGGACAAAGGATGCCCCTATGACCTCAATTTTGTAGGTGAGAGATTAGGGAATAGCTCGAAGGTTTGGGGTTGTTCCTAAATTTGTTCGACCTTCCCTTTTAAGTAGGTTTTAGTTTGAGATTGAAATTTGTACTAGATGATCATGAATAAGTTAAGGAAACTTGATAACTCATATTTAATAATGATGTAAAATTAGGCTAATAGGATCTAATGAGGTGAACAATGTGTATGCGTATTTTCTATGGATGGTCCACTTGTAGCTATGTCTTGGATTTTCGGTTGACTTGGGATGACATTCTTTAAGACAGTCTATGCCATTTGTAGGCAAAAACTATAAGTATTATTAAGGTTGGATATTTTGCCCTTGTATCTTTCTAATAAAGAATGTATTTCTAACTTGTGTGTTTTGATTAACAATTTGAATGAAGCAAATGGATATGATTACTTTATAATTTGGTATTTGTTTATGTATACATGTTGAGTAGATGCCAACTTGTTGGCGTTTCAATTTGCACCTCTGGTGCGCGGATTGGAAATGGATAGCTATGCACAGTTAGATTGCTCTTCAAATTAGGAGGGGAAGCTCCCTCTTTTGCTGATTATGCTAAAAAGAAATACTAAAATAAATTTCTGTTCTTTTTTATCTCAGTTGAGAGCACAAGGTTATAAAACTCTTTGCATTGTAGTTGAGGTATTCTCGGGTTTCGTAACTTCAACTACAACTAGGCCTAAACTAATGCCGCTTCTAGCTTCTCGAGTAAATTCAGAGCAAGAGAATTTAGAAGTAAACATGGAATGATTGATAAACACAAAGCTTAAACAAACTTATTTCCATAACACATCCGAAGACTCATTGTACTTTCAGATTGTAAGCTGAAATAAAGTTAATGAAAGCAAAACATAAAACAATATTACTGAAAGATTTTGAGACTTTGGATCAAAGCAAGGTAGGCATAAGATTTATTTCCTCAAACTCAATCAATAATAACACATCTAGGATAGTAGATTGTAGCAAAATGTAGGCATACAATATACGATCAACCAGATTACACTAAACAAAGTGAACAAATACTAAACAACAAAGAAGCAGGTCAAAATAAGCTCAACGTTTTGTTATAGAAACAATTAAAAAATAATGAGAAAGGCTACTCTTATTTATACACAAACACAAGAGTAGAGAACCCTAAAATCTTTGTGTTAACAATCAGTCTTTCCAATTTGCAAGATTTATTCCTATGTCTAAACAAAGATAACTAACAGTTAATTGGAAAGACTACATCAATTAACTGATCTAAAACTAAAGAAAACTCCAACTGTACAATAGATATCTCCAAAGATATACATCCATGAAAAGAGGACAACCAGTTAACTTGGAAAAGACATCAAGTTAACTGTTGTTTTAAATTCTATCTTTGGAGAATGCCGCATGCCCCAAATGCTAGTTCACTGGTTGCCAACTCGAGCAATCATATCTTCCAAGAAGCTGTTAACTGCCTCTTTGTCAGGAACACTAATACTCTTTAGAACGACATACTGCCTGTTGACGGGTGTTTTATGACCGCACCAACACAGAATAAAGTTTCCAACGGTTACTCTATCCTCTCTTGAACAAAGTATTCTGCATGCTAAGATTGCTAGAAAGATCATGTACATTCAACTCCAAGGTTCCTTATGCAGCGGATATAGTCTCAGTTGGCTTGATGTGATTTGTTGGTTATTCCAAGGGGACATACACAATTGTTCGATTAAAAGAGAAGAACTAGCATGACATGAATGATTTATTGATATTGCGCGGGTTTCCTAAACTGACCGGGAAAATACTAAAATTAAAAGGATAGGGATAGAAATTCTACTGTCTACTCGTAAATGCGGGATACGAAGATCAATTCTTGCAAGCTCAAACCAAATTCTGCTTTGCCTCACTTCGGACACCCTCTACAAAGCCGGTGCAATCTTCAAGGGGATAATGAAAGATGTTCAAAATACGACCCAACATACGAATACCATCACAACGATGCATACCAACACATGAACCGTAATTGAAGTAAAGTTCAAAGTGTTCCAGTTGACCACGTAAGGCGAACCCACCATCAGTGAGCCCGCTAGTGGTATGGATAAATAAAGCTTGCTCAAGTTAAACAACACATTCCACAACTATCATCTACTTGCATGAAATGAAATCTACTTTACGATTCTAAGTGAATTGGAAAGATGAAAAAGCCTTGCTAGCTACCCACAACAAAAGATAGGACCATCAAACAATCATAATTCTTTGTATTATGAGAGTGTTCACAACAAATTTTTACAAAGTCTTCAAATGGAAAAAATTTCTTTCCTCTTCAACCTATGCTATGCTAAATTCTATGCTATTCCCTCTATCTTCTCTCTGATCTAATTCTGATTTCCAATATCTAATCTCCAATAGAATACAAATGAGGGGGGATGCCCCTTTTATAGTTAGCTCAGTCCAACAGATGGCTCAGATTTGATTACAATGAAGGGCTTAGATTGAGCCACATATGCCCTAATTAGGGTTCTGCCTTAAAAACCGCCACAGAGAGGAGTGGGGTAATAAATGAACAAGAGATTCTCCACTACTCTGCAGAAACCACTATGAGAAATTAATGCCCACCATCTTCTTCTAGAAGATCATCATCTAGAAGGGTTTTTCCATTCTCTTTCTCCTTGGTTGCAAAATCAACGAATCTAGTCAGCACAACTTCAACTTGTCAGTCTGAAATAGGCGGGATGTGATCAAGCTAAAAATCCAGCACCGTAACTGTTTGCCTATGCCAAGCACAAGATTTTCTCCAGGAAACCAGAGCATCCTGCGTATTCTGGATAATGCTGGAGAAAGTTGAGGTGTTCTCAAAATCATCCCGAACAAAACTCTTCACCTCCGAAAAGAAAGGTGCCAGCCTACTCTTCAAACCATCTACAGTGACCTCCTTAGAATTCAGCCTCCTAGCAAAGATAGCTTCTAGCGTGTTTAATACTCTGTCAAAAATATTCACCATAGCCTTTCTGACTCTGGCTGAATCTACCTATGCTACATCAAAGAATCCTCAGCCTGTGACCACTGAAGAATACCAGCTAGCGAAGTCATATCTATCACCCTCTTGTATCACACCTCCCCCAACCAAAGTTTGTAAGGGTGTGTGCATCAAAGCTTCTTGGCGAAGAACAACCTTGGTCTGATAGATGCGAGCCTCACCCCAAGCTTGATTAACTGTGTCCATTCGTGCCATAATGCTAGAGGCCTACCTATAGGAATGAGCAAGATCCTCCATAAACTTCTTCATCTCAATGCGAACATTAGCAACCCAATTATTTGCCTCTTGTGCCAACCTCCTCAAATCCTCCAAACCATTGACTGATTCTCTAGGAAATTCAGTTGGGAGCTCAATTGATGGATTCTCTTGCCCACAAGGACGAGACAAGTGTTGTACGTAACCAATCAATGTTTTGTGCTCTTTCTTCAATCTTTTATACTTGCCTTCAGTGCGGAGTAACCTGTCCTTGAGTGCCTGATAGGAGTTATCACACTCTTCAATTATCCGTGTTCTAGTGGGGCGGCCCAGCTCCATGGTAGTGATTACATAGTCCCCTGGAACAACCTCATCTCAATTGCACTCTACCATAGGTATGACCATGTGAAGCATGCGAGAGCCATCTTTGTCCGTTGAAATCTTTGAAAACTTTCTAGCCTTCTTCTTCCATCTCAATTGTTGGATCGATTTCTTCCACAGGGTCACTTCTCATCCTGCCCCTTAGCCATTATGACACCACCTGTTGCAAATCAGAAATAATGAATGGTTATTCATTCCTTGCTTCCTCTTCATGAACTTCTTTTCTGCCTTCATCCTGGCGAGGCTCATCAATATCTATAGGCTGAGTATCTCCCAAACCTTTAGTCTCCTGCCCTGTAGTAGTGTCATCCTCGAGTGCTGCCTCAATCTCGTGCTGGAAGTGAGTATCCGTGGTCGTTTCTTCTTCCATCTCCTCCTAATTTTCCTCTCTAGGCACATTGATGCTTTGGCCAATTGACTCCCTATGAGGTGGCTGATTTGTCTCCTGTAATTCTTGTTCTTCGTTCAACCTTGTTCTCTGATATGAAAATAGTGAGACCTCCTCTATACTTGGAGAATGAGTTCTTAACGGTGTATGTGAGGCCTCCTCAATTCTTTGAGGCTCAGGCTGGACTGGTTCTTTTCCTCGTGGCCTCTGGAGCTTGAGCAACCCATTTCTTCTTCCCAATAGCTGGCGATTTATGATCTCCCATTAAGTTATAAGTAAACGGAATTGACCTGCCCTTAAGTCGGTTCATGCGCCTCTCCACCCAACTTCTTGTGAATGTCAAGACTGGTATGCAAAGCGTATCCAAATCTATAATCTTTGGCTCTGACCAATCCAAAAGTGGGAGCGACGTATTCCTCACTGCCTCATAATCAACCTGCATAACATTTATATCTTCATCCACCTGGTTTGGCACCTGAAAAATATCACATTCTCTAATCGTGTCCAATAGTACCTTGAAAATGTCCTTCTTCTTACTTTAGCCTCTTCCAACGCACTTGCCCAAAAGTCTTCAATGTGCGCCTTATGTCTGAATTCCTCAGAAAATATCCACCTAATGTTTCTCTAAGGATCATAATGCTACCTGCTAGTATGATAGGAGAGGTGGAAAAATTGAAGCTCGTTTTTCGCTTCCTTAACTGCTTGCAATGTTGGACAAACTTCATCTGAATTTCCCATGATAATGGGGAAGTCAAGTCCTCCCTTCTTCTTTTTCTTCTGAATTTTATCATAGGCAATGAGCTGCCTAGATATTTCTAGCATCAAAATCCTGTTTGTGGGATATCGGGGCAATCTGTATGGGTAAGATGAAAACCTTTGCAGTATGATGTAAGTGAATTTCAAAAATTGGATAAACCAGCATCCGTACCTCTCAATCAACTCCTAAGCCTCCTTCAATATTCTATGATGAGTTCTCTGCTGAAGCGACCTCGTTATATGCATTGTGAAGGTGTCATTAACTCTTTTGTAGTGTGAAGTGCTCGTCAAGTGCAACTGCGGGCAAGCCTCATGGATTTTGAATTGCTGAGAGCCACACCCAATTGGCTTCTTATATGATATCCCCCTGTACTTTGTCATTTGGTCCAACATGTAGATGATATATGAACTCATATAAAATGTCCTCGTTCTCCTTAAACTTCTAAGTTGTTCATGCAAATTGTTGCTGATCATCATTGCCCAGTCAACGTGCTCCTTGCCTTCCAGCACAAGGTTGATGAAGTAAAACATCCAAGGCTCAAAGATGAATGACTGGGGGCACCCTCCAACTCTGCTGAGCATCATAATTAAGTCACAAAACTCCTGCTTCAAGTCCTCTGAGATTATTTGCTTTGGCAGCTTTGTGTGAGTTGGCTTAGGCTTGTTCATCCAACAAGAGTTTATCATATCAACAAACCTTTCAAATGTGGAAGCATACATTCTCTCAACTCTTTCTCTCATTTTGTAAATCATTTTATCATAGGATGGAATTCCAAAGGCTTCCCCAATAGCCTCAGGCGTGAGGTTGGAAAACAACCTATCGTTTGGTGAAACGATAGTTCTTTGCTTTGAGTTGTAGCAGTTAGCACATTCCATAATCAGCTCCGAGCACTGAATTGCTGGTGGAAAACCAACAACTGCATAAAGTCCACTTTTGATAATATTATGCGAAGTGAATGATGGATGATGGCCACCTATTCCCATCATTCGTCTTTTGAAAGTCTCCAAATTGAAGGAGCCAAGGTTTGTATCACTCAACTTCCCCAGCCTCAAAGACTTACTCAGATTCTTGATCATAGCCTGTCTTGATCCATTTGCCTTCCAGTAGGAAAGACTTACTCAGATTCTTGATCATAGCCTGTCTTGATCCATTTGCCTTGTTGGATTCAGCATGAGTCTCCTTTCTAGCCGCTCTTTTATCTGCTTCAACCATCCTACAAAAATGAAAAATAGCCATTAGAAATAAAACTCAGAAAAATAATCACTTCGAGATTGTCAACCGAGTTCTGAAAATGAGAGGCTTTAGCACTGAAATTCTAACTACAAACCTCAACGCCTTTTCAACAAAGTCTATATCTTCTCAACACTTATAAATTTCACTTGCAGCAAAACAACCTCCAACAATTAGAAGGATTTCTCCCAAAGCAACTCACTTCACCAACTTTCCTCTCTTCAAATTCAAATTTCTTCACCTGCAGAACTCAAGTTTGCTTTCAACAACCGATGAATAAAAATAAATATCTCTTCAACTCTTATAGCCAAGTCTAATTTCTAGAAGAGGCTAATTCTGGCTAATTCATTCAAATTTCCATTTTCCCTCCTCTGGTGGTCATAACACTTGCCACTTGAAGCTCAGAATATTTGACTTCTAGAAATTTTGAAAATTTCATCCTTCCTGCATAGGCGTGCTTCATCATATTTGCATTTTTGAGATTTTCTCTGAAAATATTAAATCAAGTATTCCCCTTTTATGAAGTTCATTTCAATTGGCTAAGGCATTGATTTTATTATTCCATGCTTACTCTGGCAAAGAAAAGAAGAAAAATTATTCCAAGGCATCCAACTTCAATTTATAAGCCAAGGCATTTTATGTAAAAATATTTCTTTTGATTGCCTTAGAATTTTTTTAATTTCATCTAGGAAATTTCATCAACCAAGTGCCTAGTTAAAATCTCGAGCAAGGTGTAGAAAATTTTAAAATCATCTCCTTGTGGAAAATATCCAAGACCCATAAACTTTTTCCCTTCAGAAAACGTAATATTCATGTATATACATGTGAAGGGGTACGTTTAATTTTTTATTTTATGGAAAATATTTTCCCAAGGTTTATTCACCCTTCTAGTCTGGGCGCATTTCATCCTTTTAGCTCTCATTCTTCATGCCTTAGGCGTTTTCTCACATTCTAGATTTGGGCGCATTTGAGGGGATCAACTACCAGTTCTTTACACCTTAGAAAATATTCCCACACCTTACTCATGAGGGGCGCATTTGGGGTGGAGTCAAGGAATTTTCAATACTTAGAAAATTTTCTAGTCAACACATCATCTTGGGCGTACTTGAGAGGTCATCCCTACATTTCCAATGTCTTAGGCGTATTTCCCACTTGTTTCATGCAAAGGGCACATTCAATGGGGTCAACTTCCACTTCCATGCCTTGGGCGTACTTTCTCCATGACCTTGCAAGTTGGGCACATTTAGAGGGTGGAGGAGGAACTTTTTAGCACTTAAATTTTTTTCTATCTCAATGCTTGCTTGGGCGCATTTAGGGGGTGAGGAGGAATTTATCAACACTTAGAAGATTTTTCCATGCCTCCTCAATGTCTTGGGCGCATTTCACCCTATGTACTTCCATCCTCATGACTTGATCAATTTCAACGCCATCATTCCTTGCTTGGGCGCATTTTAGGGGGGCTACTTCCATTTCCATGCCTTAGAATTTTTGTGACTCTCCTCTATGACTTGGGCACATTTAGGGGGTGAGGAGGAATTCCTCATGCCTTAGAAACTTTTTTTTCTTCATTCCCATGCTTGCTTCCTCAATGACTTGGGCACATTTAGGGGGGTGAGGAGGAATTTTCAATGCCTTAGACAAAATTTATCATGCCAACCTCTCAACTTGGGTGCATTTACTAGGTGGTGGAGGATTTTCCATTTCACTTACAATATTTCTCAGCTCCATCCCCATCAAGGGCGCATTCAAGGGGTGGTGGAGGAATTTGAGGGCGTATTTCACCCTATGCACTTCCATCTAAGGGTGCATATGCTAGGTGGAGCTTCCTTTTTTGCCATACTTAGAAATTTTTCAAGTCCTCATTCCTCTTCCTTGGCTAGGGCACATTTGAGAGGTGGTGAACTCAGTCTGGTGACTTGCTCATGTCTGAACAATTAGCCCATTTTATAATTGGTTCGCCCTCGCTTTCTATTTTTAGTAAGTTCGTGATTTTTTGTCCTCTGCTACTCCGTTTGACTTGAAATTTGCCAAGTGTGACCCTCATGGGTTAACTAACTTGTTCATACCTCCACTTGTTATGTCAGCCTGCTATTTATAGCCCACATGCTATTTTTAGTAACTTCTTGATTTCCTGATTTCTACAACTCCGTTTGACTTGAAATTTTCCGAGCATGACCCTCATGGGTTAACTGACTTGTTCATACCTACCCCTCTTGCTGACTTGCTATTTATAGCTCTGTTTTGGAGGCGACTTACTATAAATACTAAGTGCTCGGATTTAGCCCAAATTTTACTGGTAGACTGCTTGAAGAATGTTGATCATGATGGGATACATTCGTTTTTCATTTTTCCAAAGTTTCTCCCCTCATTTTAGGCATGAAAGTAGGAAACCCTAATTTGACTTGCATGTGCATTAAATGATTCCCATTTGACTTGATTCCTGTTGCATGTTGCCCTGTTCATGAAACTGAAGTGTCGGGACTGCTTGGAGTGTACCTGATAAAAATAGTAAGTGTTTGAAAAGTGATCCACTGACTGTCAGATGTACTTGCATGTCACATTGCCCGAGAGATCACAAAAAACCCAAAAAACCCAAAAAACTAGTCCACATGCGAGCACTGGCTAAAAGTAGTAAGTTCTTGAAAAATGATCAATTCTGCTTGCATGTCATATCATTGCGAAGCTCTTGGAAAACCCATAAAGAATATCCTGACATGCATCAAAAAATCCTGCATGCAAACTCCTGAAACAACCTCTGAAACTTGAATGCTGAAAGTCATCATCTC
>CM021102.1:675623227-675696031 GCA_007115665.2 Sequoiadendron giganteum | reverse complement strand
TAAGCATCCTTAAAGAGCGTAGGCCAATAATATCCAGCCCTCAAAATCTGATGGGCTGTGGCCAAACCACCTCCATGACCTGTTCCAAATTTCTCATGAAAATGTTCCATAAGTTGCTTAGCTTCTCCTTTTCCTACACATCTCAAATAAATTCCCCCATGATTTCGTCTATAAAGCATTGACCCTTGGAGCATAAACCTCTGGCTCTTCATTCTTAAGGCTCTCAGTTGTACTGGATTCAAACGTGAAGGACACCTATGATTCAACAAATAATAAATGGTTTCGTCATACCATTTTCTCGGGGACACTTCTTCTAACACATATGTTTGTTGCACTAATCCAGGTCCTGCCATTGCAATCGTTTGCGCCAAATATTGTCCTTAGACCAAATTCATAGGCTATATCTCCATATCATATTCTTGTAGAGTGGCAACCCAATTGCCTCTTCTTTCTCCTAGTTCGTTTTGCATCAATAGTGTCTTCATTGTGGCATCTGGAACTATAGCGTAGACCTTGCTTCTCAGGATGTAATGCCTGAATTTCTTAGCTACCTTCACTAAAGCATAAGACTACTTCTCCATATTTGGATATATGCCTCTTTCAAAGGTGCACTCATGAAAGCAATTGGATGGTCATCCTTTTCTTCCATCCTCTGGGTCAATACCAATGCACAAGTGTGCTATGAAGCAAAAGAGTATAAATAGAATGGCTTGGAGTAATATGGATTGACCAATACTAGGGCATCCACTATTGCTTTTTTTATTTCATCAAATTCCTTCCTTGTTTGGGGGGTCCATTCAACCTTTGCATCTTTTTTCAACATTTCATTTAATGGCCTGACAATCTCTGCAAGCCCAGTTATAAAATTTCTTACAAAATTGATCTTGCCAAAGAATGATGTCAACTCCTTATGGCTTCCTAGTATACCAATCTTTGAAATTTCTTCAATACGTTCTAGATCAATTGAGATGCCCTTTTTTGAAAGGACATGCCCTAACAATCTTCCTTCAGTAACCCCAAACACACACTTCTTCAAATTGAGAGAAATGCCATACCTCCTGCATCTCTGAAAAATCTTTCTCAAATCTTCAACGTGATCTTCCCTTTTCTTGGAAAACACGGTCAAGTTGTCCATATATAATTATGCATGTTTCGACAAAATCTCGGAAAGAAATGTCCATGGCCCGCTGAAATATGGCTCCGACATTGATTAAGCCAAAATGCATTCTTCTATAAGCGGAAGTCCCCCACTTGGTGGTGAAAGCTGTCTTCAATATGTCTACCTCTTCTACCATTACCTGGTTGTATCCAGAATAGCCATCTAGGAATGCCATCATCTGGAAGCCATTAACAATCTGCAATACTTCGTCTAATGAGGGCAATGGATAATTATCCTTTTTAGATGCTTTGTTCAAATTGTGAAAATCGACACCCAATCTATCTCACCATTCTTCTTTCAAACTGGAACTAGATTGGTGACCCACGTCGAGTGCCTCACTGGGAAGATAATCCTAGTGGAAAGAAGCTTCTTGACCTCCTAATAAATCAATGGTTCCAGCAGTGGGTTTACAAGCCTCTGCCTCTATCTGAATGGCTTATTTCCTGGCTTCAATGGGATTGTGTGTGTAATCAAGGAAGTGTCATATGTTTTTAAATCTTCATAGCCCCAGGCTACCATATCAAAAAATTATTTTAATTCTTACACGATAACTTCCTTTTCTCTTGGGGTAGATACCTTACCAACAAAAACATTCTTTATTCGCTCATCAGTTCCTAAGTTGAATGTGACCGATTTCCTTTTGGCACATCCAACACTCAAATTCAAAGTGGGCAACATTATGTACCCTGCACCAGTTGGGCAACAAGAGTTCTTGAAAATTCATTTTTGCTCCCAAGCTAAGCTAATCTTGTACAAAACTTTCCATGAAATCTTGGAATCCCTCTAGCAATCCAAGGTTGCCACCCTCATAGGAATCCTTGTCAACTAATTCAATCATATTTTTTGTGTTCTGAGGTGAGGTGTGTGAGCCAAACCGATAGGCGGGCTGCACAATACAAGGAGGACCTCCTCAGTTATCTCCCCCTCATATCATTCTTGTTCGTCTAAATATGACATGGAAATAATTCCCTAGTTCTATTTTAGCAAACAACACCTCATTCGTGTTGTATTCTATAATCATGAATTTCATGCGTGGTTCCTGGTCTATACGAATCTAATTTGGCAACCCTTTCCATGGTAGCTATAGGTGAGAATAGCCTGTGGCGGCATATCCATTCAATGATCGTGTGAAATTCCTGCCCAAGATGATGTTGTAGGTATCTGAGATATCAACAACCTGAATGTGAATCGTTTATTGTATCTTTGGATCGGTAGCAATTTGCATAGGAATCCTATTGATTTCACCAACTATGTTGATCTTTGTATTATCAAGCCGCATCACCTTACATCAGGAGGGAGCCGAAACTATTGCAAAGGCTTTGCATACTGAAAGGGGAATGACATTAGCAGAGGCTCCCGAGTCAAGCAAACAATTGTGTAGATTTTTCCCAAATATTCTAAGAGTGGTCAGGAAGGGAGGAGTTTCCAACTTTCCCTGAAATAGTCCCCTGGAGATGTCCACTTGGGCCACCTGACCTTTGTCTTTATCATTGCCTTTATTTTGGGTTTGGGCCTGATCCAGTTGCTGGTTTGAAGCCGGGTCTGCTTTCTTATTGATAACATGTCGGATGACAGGCTCACTCTGCGATTCCTCAAAGGAGACCCTTTTGGCGGGTACTTCCTGGGTTGGCTTGGATGAAGGAGTCTCATTGATCATTTTGAAGAAGGTGTTCCTAACTGTCGGTACTTTGAGCAATTCAAAGGTAAAAAAAATTTATCTTAACCTTCTTAAATTCCTCGGCTACATATTCCCCCACTTATTCAATTTTGGCTTCAAAAGGGGTATTCTGGGAGGAGCCCGTAGGCTAGTTTTGGTTTTGACCTTGCTGCCTATTTCTATAAAAGTACCAATTAGGTACATGTGGGTAACCTGGGTTGTTGCTACCATTTAGGTCGGGAGGAGTGCTAAAGTTGTTAGGCGGGGTGGAGGTGGTGAAAGGACCACCGGCTTGACCACCCGCCTGCCTATTCCTTAGGTCATACGGGGTAGTCCTTTGGTGAAACATTTGTAATTCATATTCTCTCAGCTCCTCCTCATCTACTGGACCATTATCTACTGAATTGAAAAGCTAAGCCAAAGAACTTTCAGTACTTACCTTGTCTACTTTATCGTCGCTTGAAGTAGCAATAGCCTCCTTCTTAGGCACATTGCTCTCAACCTTTGGGAAAGGGGTTTGGTTGACAACCAACACTGAGGAATCATATGGTTCAGATGGAAGGATGTCTCTACACCCTGACAACGACATTCTGGACCTCTATCTGGAAAATTTCAGCAGTCGTCTAGAACTATGAACAATCCAATTCGAAATGTTGGCTTGTCTTATGGATACGACACCAACCAGACAAGATAGCCTTAGCCAGGTATACCCCACTTGTAGTCTTCTCGTTGTTGTTGGGTTGGTCGAGAGGCATGGGAATTCCACCATTGTTTGGCCTAGTATTCCACATCCGATTTTGTCTTTGGGAAGGCCTTTTCTTGAAGTTCTTCCCCAAACTCTGATTTCTCTCATAGTTCTGTTTGGAAGGAGCACCAACATCATGAGTCTCACGGTTGTCACGATTGAGGTTGTCTTGGATGATCCTTTGAGATGCTTGCAGCTGTTTGTTCTGGTTCCTCAAGTGTGTCATCTCGGTTGACATTTTCTTGATCATTTCCATTAACTCATCAATCTGGTCCTTTTCTATGTTGTTCGGCTATGAAGCTGAAATTTGGAGGAAGACAGTCTGTACTGCCAGTTGATTTTGATGGGTGGGCAGGAACTTAGAATTTTGAAGGTACGTTGGCACTTGGGACGGCTGAGCATGAACCTATTATTTTTGGGGCTATAAGAATTGAGATGTGGGAGGCACTTGATTCAATGGTTGTCCCAGATGGGGCACCATTACGAGTTGTAGAACTAGATTCATAAAGGTTGTCTATTGTGCCAAAGCCTGAGTAATCCCTTGGACTTGATACATATGTGCCACTGGCCCCAATGACGGTAGTGGACCAGCAATGTGTTGTCCCAAATCTGTGCTTGCCTTAACTGCTTCTACATAGGCCTCTGTCAGTTGTCCGGGTGGTGGAGTCATCCTTTCCACCAAGGCGAAAGTGAGGTTGTCTAGGGCTACATAGTACACCAGGTGGGTAGAAGCATCATCAACCACATAGGGCATCTGCAGTCTCATGTAGGCCCTATGAAATCTATCATTAAAAGAGTTGATCAGCTCATTAATCTCCCTTCGAATTACCATGAACTGCTGGTATAGCTCGGAAGGGCTAACCAGGACCTTAAATTTTTGCAGGAAGGCATTCTTCAGTAAGTCCCAAGTATTAATGGATCCCGTCGGCAAGCAGATGTACAAATAGAAGGCCTCTTCCCCTAAAGAATAAGGGAAGAGCCTACACGCCACATCTTCATGTTAGATTTGCATATCCTGCAATGCTATTTGGAAGATCTTAATGTGCTCTTCTGCTATTTTTTGTGGATCCCAAGGGTTGAACTTCGTGCAAAATCCCTTCGGGTTCTTTGGCATATCATGGTAAAGTTTAAAGGACAAAGGAGATGGATTTTTTCCTAGCCACACCATGGGAGGCAGAGGTGGAGGAGGTTGTGCCAGACTAACTTGAGGTTGTAGTAGAGGGGCAACAATCAACGAGAAAACACCCAAGAACGGGGGTGTGTTGGGTTGGAAGGCATCGCCTAGGCTGTGGGAGGGGACAACCTAGGAGGTTGTTTGGAACAGTTGAGAGGAGAGATGCACTGCCAAGAGTGATGGAGAAGATGAGGATGAATGAGAGGATGAGGGTGGGGGAAAAGTGGGTTAGTTGGATGTGTCAGAGGCGCAAGCTTCCCCTTTTCCAGCTCTTCTAGCTCGTGTAGGGGGTTGTAGCTCTTGAAATTCCCCTTTTTTTGGTGTTGATCTTAGGACTTTGTAAAATATTTTAGGGGAAAATGTTCCAATTTAATCCAACCTAGCACGAATAAGACCCTCCTAGCACCAATTTTGTTGATGGGTGTTGTATACACTTTCTCAACACAAATAATGCTTAGGTGCATCACCTCTCTTGAAAGGAAATCTACAACAACAAGTTGCTGAAAATTACCCCAAGGTCTCTCGAGTGTTAGGTCATGACTTGCTTGGAATGTCTCAGTTGTTTAAAATTTGATCTTGTTGGTAGTCACGGGGTAAAATTATGAAAGTTAGGCTAGAGGGGAATTGAATTTTTCGATGGAGTTTTGAGATGGGAAGTTACTTGCACGAATGCTCTAGGTTCAAAAAGAAATTTAAAACTCCTATTTAAACTTCAGATTTGGCTTTACAATGTGCAATGAACCTTATTCAAAGTCACTTTTAAAAAAAGAAAAAAGGGCAGGGCAGAGAAAAGGTTCCTGGATCTGAAACTAGCGATGAACAGTGAAAATGGAGGTTGCTATAGCGAGCTAGCCTTCCCAAGACTGAGTCTCACTTAACCAAGAGAATCTATAGTATCATGAAACTAGTGCAATCTTCTAGAGACTGCAAATTTCAGCTTTTCATTAACCATGAACATGAACAAAGAGATGAGATCTAAGTGAAGCAATGATATAAAGTTCAGACTAACTTTGCACAGTTGTATATCATCAATATGCAACCAAAAGTATGAACTAGGAAGAGGTCACACCATAGAAATCTCCAACATCGATGGACAACATTTAACTAATATACTAAAGTAAACTGAAATATATAAAACAACAAATAAAATCTACTCAAATTCACTAAATAAGAGAAGAAGAATCATGAAACATGCAAAGGAACTCAAGAATCCACCAAAGTCAATGAATTTCTATTAATATTCCAATAGCATGTCTTTACAACAACTCCACTCTCTCTTGAAAATGAGAGGAGACCCCTTATTTATAGTTTTCAAAAAGTGAAATGAATGGCCCAAATTTACTTGCATTGTGTGGCCCAGATTCATTTTACATTAGGGTTTCACCTACCCCCAAATATATTGCAATTTAAAATTACATCTTTGTCTTTTGCCTATTTTGTCTTCTAGTGACAACACTATAGCTCTTTTATCTTTTAGCGGGTTGTTGTTTTAACTTTTGGCTGTAGCTACATAATGAGAAACTCATAATCTATAATAGGCTTTCGAGCCACCCTTTGCAATCTGGCATATACCACAAAATTTCTGATCAAAAGATGAATCTTGTCCCATTCTAAAATGTCAGATTGGAGCACCTGGAAGTTCATTTTTTTGGATCTGTGGGTGAGTGTGTCCCAATCTTTTTCACATTTGACTGCATTTTGGGCTACTTGTTCTGACTGGGTGAAGGCAAGAGCACCAAAACCCATAAAATTTGTTGTGAGCTCGCCCGTGGTTCCATTTTCCATCTTCTTATGGAAGTAGGGTCTTATCTTTTTTGGATCCATCTCAGAATAAGGCATGTCAAAATCTATCATTAGTTTGAGGTACTCTTCACATGTCGTTCTAATTTCCTTAACCTAATCGATCTCTTGCTCCACTTCATGGAGCACCCGCTCTAAGATTTCTTTCCTATGATCAAGGCCCAACTTCCAGTTTTCCACAAGCCATAAATCACCCTCCGCCAAGCAAGCTCCTTCTTTACCATTTTCTTAGGCATCTTGAGAATTTCCTCAATTTTAGGATAGATAATCCTATATACCTTTGGGAAGTCAGTACAAATTTTCCTTATATCCTCAAGATACTTTTGCACATCTAAGAACTTGTTAGTTGTCCTCATAGCACGTCCAATTCCCATGTTCCCATTGTAGAGGACCTGTCAGAACCAATCTTCAGTAGCTTTAGTTCAACTCTTTCTCTTTTCAAGTGTGCTAATATGCTCTTCTGATAGTAGCAGTGGGGTAGCCGTTGATGTGGTAGGGATCTCTTTGGTTGAAGACCACTGTTGAACATATGTCATTAGATCCACCACTTGTGCCTTTAACTCCTCCTTAGAGGTCTTATCCTTATTCATTTGGTAAAAAATGGTGGTGACAAATCCCTGAAGATGGTCAATCTTTTGCTCTCTCATTGTTGTCCCTAGGTCAATGGTAGAGATGTTGTAGCTCACCCCTTCCTCACCCATTATCGAGGTGGCAATTTGTATTGTTCTTGATCCGATTATAGCCATAGTCAGATGAGATCTAATATTTGGCTTCTTTTTCTTCTTTGTGCTAATCTAGGCTTGATCCAAGATGGCCTCCAGCCTTGCCTTCGGATCTGTCAAGGTTGGGGTCTTCTTCTCCAGCTGCTTTTCAAGCTAGTTGGGCATCTAAGTTTTCCCTTTCAATTATTTGTGATCACCTTCCTCTTCATGGGCATTCTGAATTTGTAATGTATTTTCACCTAAGGTCTCTTGTTCTGGATTTTCTCCTTCTTCTTCATCTGAGTCCTGAATAAATATAGATACCTTCTTAGGGGACTTAGTTGCTACGCGCTCCTTGGGGTTGTTTTCTTTCTTAGAAATTTTCTCTTCTTCCTCCTCATGTTCTTCTGGAGGAGGCATCTCTTCATCATGCTTGGGGATCTGATTTTTCTCCCCTGTTGGAGGCTGAGTGTCCTCTATTTTTGTATCAGTACCTTTCTCTTCAATAGCAGGAAACTTTTGAGTCTATTCCTCTTCAACATCTTTGAGTTGTCGAGCCAACTCTTCCTCAAGGTTTGGAACAAAGGTATCCACGATATACTTCGGCTCATCATTGTCTTCCTTAGAGGATTATGCTTCCTCTTCCTCATGGAAAACCTCATCAATTACAAGATACTGATGTGGTGGATGCTCATGATAATCATCTACTTCTTCCTCCAATTTATTGGCCGCCTCATTTTGTTGCCTGTCCAATTCTTCATAAATTTGCATTGTCGCCTCCATCGTAGGGGACTCATTATGAGGAGGGAAAAGGAGACTAGTTATGGCATGAGCTAGAGCTTCCTGCACTATGAGGTTTGTTGGTGTTTTATCTAATGCACTCAAGGGAACTTCTAAGGAGTAGTCATTTCCTATACTCAAAATTCCTAAAAAAGACTGGCCAACTAACAAGATCTATTCATAGAAAATAGATCTTCTGCACTTTAGGCTCTGTGGGACCTAGGAGGGTGTTGCTATCAGTGCTCATTGGTAAAGTATTTTATAGAACACATCATATTCACAAATCATTTTAACTGAAAGGTAATTATGCATAGCTCACCGAGGAATTGGCTTATTTCTAGTTAACCTACTACCCTTCCAACAAAATGCCACTCACATGATAGTCAAAACAAGATTTATATAAATATTTTAGAAACATATTAGGAATTCAATCTCTCAATCCAGGTTGGTCATCCTTCAACAACTTGATTAACTCATTAGGTGAATCTTTAAAGGAATAGACTATTGCCTTATTGAATTGGGCAATGGAGTCACACATACAATAATTAGTAATACAAAGGTGACTTTAAATCATAATGGAATGGACTACCCACATAAAAAATTGCATTAAGGAGCTCACGATTTTTGATACACAACTACTTATCAAATCCACTATAAATAATTGTAAACCTATGACCCCATTTGAGCATTTAATTGATTACTTGAATCAAAGCAGAAAACAAAGACATGGTTTTGAAATAATGTTCAAAAGAAAATAAAACTTTTATTAACAATTTCATTAAAGACTTACTCAAATCCGCACGAGGAGAGAAAATGCATCGGAATTATCTTTCATTTTATATTCATAAGTCAAGTCTATATAACAATTTAAGATAGCATGTATATGTTCCTCTAGAAAAGAACTCAAAACAAACTAGCTATTCTATTTCTAAAATTCTCATACACCTAACCCTGACCTAACCATAAATTTGTCATCCTCTAGAAATGAGCCCTGAATTCCCTTTTATAAATCAAGGGAGCCAAAACAAGATTTAGGCCCAAATGTAATTTCATTAAAAAATTCATTTCATGCATCATTTCAACTGTATTTACTCTGCATTGCAAGAAAATGATGCCAAATGGGAAAAACCAAAATTGTAACTATTATCAGAAAAGGGACTACAGAAAGCTGCCAAAATTTCCTTCGTCATCATCCACATTGCAACAAACCCAACATCCATAATTCCATGCAGGGGAAGAATCAACGTTCAACACCAGAAATATGCCACACATGCCAAAATGAAACCACCACCCCAACACACATTATCAACACAGAAACATTAAACACCCAAACACACAACAACCCATCATTTACTAGTTACCCTACCCCTTCCAGTGTCTAAGTCACGATACACACGCCCACTCCGAGTCATTGCTAAAGGAGGAGAAGAAAACTCGCCTTCTTCCTCCTTTTCCTTATGTGGAACAGTACCAACCCACCTGCTCGCGGTTCTAACTGCCAGTGGTGACACAGACATGGCCTCCTAGCCAGGGAGCAGACCCTGACACAAAAGTTTGAGGTACCAGGCATAATCGAAGTCGGTCTCAAATTCACTGTTCAAAGTGTTGCACGTAAGATCAATAGGAAAGTGTTGGCATCCATAATAACCAACCCCATCTCTCACTTTCTTCTTAATTCTGGTAGCAAACTGCATTGGTTGCTTTCCCTTGTCGTCAACCTCCTTCATATCCGCATTCTAAAATTGCAACCTCTGGCTACATTGGGTGGGTGCAATTCGGGTGGTCCTCTTCACTGGCTCTGATGGCTTGCTTATTTTATGACCAGAGAATACAATATACTCAACCTTTGATTATAAAGAATAACTTGGAAACCTCATAGTTCAATTCCTATAGTGAAAATAGCAACATATCACCTCTATTTATTGAATCGAGTGATAATATTGATCACCAGTATTTAATCGGGACACATTCAGACAAATCAATTCATGGCATTTGTAACACCACCGTTTAACTCTCAAGTGCATGAAAAACTGCAAACCACTCCCCACGATCACCATCACTTGCGTCTCCACACAAGTTAAGATCAAATTAATCATTCTGCAGGATGTTAGCCATTAATGCAAGCTAGCTTACACAGGGTAAGATGACCATCACATGTTGTTCACCAATTTTTAAATGCTAACCGTCAATCATTTTCCTTGGTGGATGATCTAACAACCATCTTTTGTTTGACCACCTTTCATTTCCAAGGGCGCTTCACTGAGATGTCCATGAAAAAAATATTCGTCCATGTCAGATGACATATTCATAGTGTGGGGCCCCCATGGGTCGAGCAGGTGAGGAAAAATGTTGAGATCTCGTTGATCTCACTAATCTTAACCATCTTGCACTTTCGCTCAGCGAGAAAGCAAGGAACGGTGAAGATCATTCCCAAAATTTAATCACAACCGCTCGTTGAAAGTATCAAGCCCTATGAGCGGTAATGGGGAGTAGGTCTCGCACTGTACATGGAAACACATCTACCCTTCGCTAGCCTCTTTTATTTTATCTTGCCATCACTTAACTCTCGCGAGATGGTGGGGTACGGTTCAGATCTCATCATGAATCCTCGAATTTTAAAACCTGTACTTCATGCAATGTTAGCATTTAATGGACATGACATGATCTCGATGGTAATGATATGACCGTTGGGGAATAAATGACTTAAGCTTAAGTCACCGAGTTAAAATTAAAATCCGACTTAGGAAAATGGCCAAGACCGATGAGAGACTTGATGACTAGTGCTTTGGGTTAATGGGGCCGGTAAATTGACATACCGAATGGCTCAATGGATGACTTAAGAATTCGGTGACCGACAGGGCAAGCCAACTTCAAAATATAATGTTTACAAACACTTGCAACTAAAACCCTACTCATTCATGGGGACAAGGGTTTAAAAATATACTAAATCCATGGAGACAAAGAGAATTCCCCTAAATTTTGTAAGCTCCATTAGGGTTCGCAAACATTCGAGAAAGCTCTAAAGGCATATTTTGCATATATTTGGTGAAAGCTTCTAGGAGGACGAGCATGGGAATTTTCGTTGCGGCAGTGGCAGGCATAAGAGTTAGTGTGGGGGACATGGATGAGGAAGAGAGAGGGGAAGTAGTGGCGGATGAGGAATCCATGGTTATAACCTGGGCCACAAGAGAAGTAGAAGCTAGGTGGATTGAAATTTCCACCATGGGTGGTGAGGTGGCAACCACTTCTTTTGAGATAGGCGGGGGAGTAACACTAATAGAAGTTTTTTCTGCTGGGAAAGCAAGTGTAATAGGTGGGGACTTCGGTTTTTCTTCTCCCTAATGGAGTGGGTCCTCTTGAATAGTGGGCATCCCTATGAAACTGCCCAATTTCTTGGACTTCTTCGAAGTTCCAACTTTCAGAGCCTTCCCCGATGACTCTTTAGACTTAGGTCGATGTTCAGCTGCTTCTTTTCTCTTCTTTGATCATGTGTTCGGGGGAGATGTTGAGGTCTCTCCTATTAAGACAACATCATAGGCATTGTCAGTCTCACCTTCCACTGACTCTTTGAGCTCCCCATATGTCAGGGCCACTCCTTGTTGCTTTAATTGGCCAACCTGCCCATCAATCCATTATTTGGTTCTTGACTCAACAATCTTTGTAATAATTTCAAGCCCATTGACCTCTTCTTCATTCCAATCTATTAGTGGTAATGGCAAGTTGGTGACAACATCATATCTTGGGTCCACCATGGTGTTTTCTTCTTCCACCACTTGCTCCGATACTGAAAAACAGTTTTACCACCTTGATGAAGTAGGTCGTCATGTGCATGTATTGTTGCAAATGCACCTCCTTGTCATCCTTACAATTAGCCCAAAATTCTTCAACATTATCCAAGTGGGGATATTCCAATCCAACCATTTTCTTCATCTTGCCATATAGATCCATTTGCAGCTGAGCAATGTGAAGCTTCAAGTTATACTCATTCAGTTCCTTGTCAGAATATTCTACACATTGAGATGTATGGAGCTCGTACATGCCTTGGACGAAGGAGAGGGGATAAGGAATCCCTTCTCTATATTTGTCACTCAAGAGGGCGTCCACTCGATGCAGCTTCCGTGAGAGTTCAAGCAATACTATCTGGTCATTTGGGTACCAGGACAACTTGTATGATTTGTCAGAGAGCCCCTCAGCTTGGATGTAGGTGAATTTTGGAAACTATATAAATAAAAATCCAAACCGATGAATGAAGGTGTTTTCACTATGCGAGACTCTTCTTTTGGGATCACCCCCAAGCATTCTGATGATGTGGCCTATGAAGGCATTGTTGACTCTGTAGTAGTTCTTAAAAAAATTGTACTAAAGTTGAGTGTACTTATCGTACGCCTTTAGTTCCCTTTATGGAGTTGGATTTTTTGCCACAAATAATCCCCTATATTGGGCATGGTCAGCAAGCAAGTAGACAAGATACGACATCATGTTTAACTTTGAAATTTTCTTCACTGCCCCAAACTGTTCATGTAGGCAACCACTAATCATTCTCGCCCAATAGAATTTGGCATTTCCTTAGATTATTTTCTCTATGAAATACAACGTCCATTCTTGGAAGAAATCCACAGTCAAAAGGCCCATAACTCTCCTCAGAAGAGTTACCAAGTCATGGTAATCTTCATAAAAGTCGGTTCAGAAGAGCTCCTAGGGTACCTTATTAGCACTTCCCCTCTTCTCCTTCAACCAATATTGATTGATGAGCTTCTATCATTTAAGGGGATCAGTGTCCTACATTTATTTACCATATTCCTTGGATTTCTACTCTATTTCGCTAAAGGTAGGTGTTGTGCAGCTTTTGCACACACGCCCCACTAAAGGTGGGGACCCTCATTTTTTCGCTTTTGGTGTCTTGGCCTTTCTATTTTGGAGTTTTTCTTGTGTGGGAATGTGCTTGATGATTCATCCTGCCGGTTGGAATGACCCATTTATGATTTTTATTGACAACCTTAAGTTCTAGGTGCATTTCGGGCTTTTCACTATATCCAGGAAAATCCGCCTTGGTCGAACTTTCTTGGTTTCCCTTCGATGCTCGGTAACGGCTGCCTTTTTTGCTCAAAGTTTGAGGAAATCCATCATGGCCGTATTTTTCCGAAGTCCGTTGCTCTATCGGATTCTCAGATTTTGGTCTCATTCGTCTTGTCGATCGCATTAATGGTGATTGTACGACTTTCAGGGAAATGTTATATTGAGTTTTGGGAAGTAATTTTCAATTTGAGTTTGGAGTGCTGGAGCTTGAGGTGTGTTGCTGGATTGTGCGTTTGGGAGTGATTTTGAGTGTTGCATTCGGATTTCTTAGGCATTATTCATGTTTTGCTCGTGCTTGAAGTTTATTGCCAGCTTCTTGGGTCTCATTTACTTCTATTCTCATAGTATGTAGATATCCTCTCTCTCTTGTGGTTTGAAATGCTTTGTTGTATGCATTTTCATGTTGTTTATTGCTATGCTCTTGTTGAGTGTGTGTGCCATTCCTAGGCGTTTGGGGTTCCATGTCTTGCCAGTCGGTTCGGGTGTTTGTCTTGAATATTTGCTTTGGGCTTGTCTTTCGTTGTTGTTTTCGGGGCTTGCTTGCATTTTCCATGAATTTCCTATCCTTATTTGAAAGCAAGTTGTGCCTGGGCTTTTCTGTGCTTTGATGGCAGAGGGTTTAGGGTTCTTGACCTAGGGCATAGCCAATCCCTTTCAAATTGTTGAGAGGTGAGTTTTGAATTCGTGCTTGATCCACTGGAGGTTTAGGTCAAGTCATTGTCGAGTTGTAGGTTCTTAGTCTGTGTCCATTCAATCTATTTGGGTGAGGACGAGAGAAATGTGGATATGTTCGGGTTTTCATTGCCTTTGTGGAATTTTATCTCTTCCGGATTTCCCCGAGCTTTTCCATTTCCCCTATGTGCTTGATATTTTTCTTTAAATCTGGACTTTTGCTTGCCTTGCGGAATTTTGCTCCCTTCAGATTTTCCCGGTGTCCGTTTCTTGGTCGTTCTACTGAATTTAGGATTTCATGATAAATTTGTCTTGATTCCCCTGAAATCCGCGCCTTCGGGATTTTTGCGGATGTTCTGTGCCTCCCTCATTTTCCTGGGTTGTTGAAACTATTGTTGTTTTCAGGGATTTCCATCTAAGGCGGATTTTTTTGAAGTTTTATGGGAGTGAGAAATTCGATGATTATATAATAATTTACTTGATGATTATGTATTTGGATGATCAAATGAGCTTATGCTAAGTATTTTCAAGTTATTCCTTGGTTATATTGATTGCTTAAAATGATTATGTGGGATTTGTATGCCTGTTTCACTAGATTCTACCTAGTTCAGATTTCGCTAGAATTCCTCTCCAGTCTGGATTCCGTGAAGGAGGCTAAATCCCAGACTTTGAAATAGTTGATTTAATATGGATTTTGACACTTATTGTTTATCTTGGATCTCATTTTAGTTGTTTTTACTTGTTTGCAGGTAGGATCAGGACAAGTTGTTGTTGGGCATGGCAAGGGAAAGGAAATGGATCCAAGTGCAGAAAGTTCTGCTATCTTCGAGGTAGAAAAGGTAAAAATGGATATAAAGAGTAAGATTCTTGAGAGCAAACTGACTTCTGTCTAGTCAAGAATTATTGATACCAACGTGGGTATGTGGGACTATGAAGCATTCAAGGCTGAAATGGCAGCATAAAACCTCCCTTTACTGGCCAGAAGAAACTTGGAATCCAGGTTAGCACATGTAGCTGATTTCCCCTCCACAGTACAATGTTATGAGTTGGTGCTTGAATGTGCCAGGAATTATGATAGGGGAACACAAAGAATAATTGATCCCCAGGGAAGGGTTGTTGCAAACTTTGACCCTGTGTCCATTGTCCAGACTTTCGATATGCCCAATAGGTCACATGTGGTGGCTTTTGATATAGATGCAACCAAGAAGTACTACGAGGAGAATGTGGTTAAGTCTCAACAAATGATCAATTCTTGGTTGGAGAAGCCCAAGTCTCACTTCTCCAAATTTCCTAAGCAGTTGTTCAGACTTAAATTCAAGAGGGAATACTATAATGCCATCACTCTCCTTAGCAGGTTGGTAGGGCTAAAGAGTGTAGGGGTATTCGAAAGTTGGATGTTCAATATTATTGTTCGGATGGAGCAAGGTATATACTACTGCTAGGTAGGTGCCATAAGTGCCGTAATCCATGAGCAAATGTGTAATGTCTTGCAGACCAAGAATTTCACCATGACTTCCTACCTAGTGTATGCATTGGTAAGATTCCACCCATATAGGGGGTTGAGCACTAGAGGTATATTCAGACAGGATGAAATCTATGAGGTGTATCCATAGCTGCACCTGGGAGGAGGTAGCTATAGAAGGGAAAATGATGCATTTACCATGTATATTACCAGGTTGTTGCAGGGTGCAAGATTTCAGACAAGGCCAAGGAATTGATAAGGAGGTATGGGACATGGTTCATTCAATTCCCTACCTTTTCCTACATTAGGATTGATGGCTATCAAAGGGCTCCCTACAGACTCCCAAGGTACCCAACTGACCATATCATACTGCTAGAGGTTACTAGGAAGATTTGTGACTTTGATGTAATTGTAAACGGAGACAAACATAAACAGGGTTTGGGAATGACTTCCCCTTGAAGATAGGCACAAATGAGGTATGCCCTTCCATCTAATCAACTCATGCTTTAGAAGAGGAGATGAGTACTTTTGGTTTCTCCTTCCACTCCAAGAGGACAAGGTTTGATATCACAGGTGAGGCACAAAAGAAGGCTAGCAAGGAGTACAACCACGAGGACAACATGGAAGACTATTAGGCTAACGTTGGCGATGAGTTTGATGTAAGAAAGAAGAAATTCTCTAGGCTGCCAGTTGACCTAATAAGACTATATAACATAAAGGCCATCCCTGACCAAGTCGAAGAAGATGGAAATCTGATTCAGAATCACATCTTTGAGGCTATAAAGGACAAACCGGTTGGAGAGATTGATTGGTTGGAGGAAGAAAAGACAGAGTTGGAGCAGATTATGACTCCGGTGATCAAGTATACCAAAATGTGGCTTAAGCACAAAATACTAGAGTTAGAAAGTGAAGGTGTCCAGTGCACCTATGATTTGATGGGAGAGTTGGAGTCTCATTCTGCTTCAGAGGAATCACATGAGAAAGATCCTAAAGGAAAGGCCAAGGTAGACTCCCCCTTCAAGATCAAGGATAGGGATGTTCGAAATTAGGAGGTAGCAGAGGCAGGAAAACAAAGGAAGCCCATTGCCAAGAAGAGAAGACATGTTTCAAGAAGAGGGGCTGAGAAAGATAAAGAGGAAAAGGAAGAAGTGGATGCCACTGCTCCCTTGAACAAGAGAAAAAGACTTGTAAAATTTTCACAAAAGGAAAAAGAAACTTCCAAAACACAAAGGGAAGTTGAGCCACCTATGGTAGAGGTAGAAAGTTCAGGGGAGAAAACACAGGTATACATGAGGAGGTCAAGGACTCCTTCTCCAAAGGATGTTGCAGCAAAAGGAAGTGCTCCTGTGACCATTCCTGTTATTGAACAAGAGGAAATTCCCCTTCCTCAAGAGACTGGCAATGTGCCAGAAGAGCCAAAGAAGGATGAAGATCCTACGGACTTGGGTGAAGAAGAATTTTAGGAAGGAGACCTCTACAATGCAGAGGAAAAAATTAATAAGGTAATGTAGTTTCCCTTGGTAGCATATGCGGATTCACCTGCAGAAGAAAAATTGGGAAAATCCCCTCAACAAGAGGAGATACCAGCTAAGATTCCTTCACCGACACAGGTTATTTTGGAGGTACAGTCTTAGGATAAAGGGGATTTAGGTAGGGAAATCCCTAATGTGCCAAGTGTTGAGAAAGATGCACCTAGTGTCCAACAGGAACAAGAGAAACAAGATAAAGTGCCAACTGAATCCACTGTTCCAGGTTGGTTGGATAGAGAATTAAAGAGAAAATTGGTAATAGTGGAAAAAACTCCTCCCAATTGGATGATCTAATGGCTAACATTGGGAAAAGTAAGACCAAGAAGAAGGCTAGGGTTGTATCTAGGATTGAGAGAGATGGATTAGGCAATAGGGTGGCTCATATTGCTACCCCTGCTCCAGAAAAGGATAGAGATGGGGTGACTGCAGAGGACTATCATATGCAGACCATTGATTTAGGGCATGCTTCTATGGAGCAAGATATTGAGGAGTATGAAGGCTCCAGTGTTGTAATTGTAGGTAGATTGAAGGAGGTACAAAATAGGCATGAGTTGGAAAAGGAGAATGAAAAATTGAAGAAGTACTTGCAGGAGTTGATGAAACCCTTGCAGTCCATTGGCTCTTCCTCCTCTACTGTAGGTTTCTTGCCTCAAGAAAAAATCTTCGAGCTTCAAAGAATGAAAGGCACTAGGCATGCCACAGTTGGTTGGTTGTAGGGAGTTCAAACCAAAGGAGATGGTTCCATCAAGGATATCTTGTCAACTAAAGGGGATGCCATGAGGTCAGTGGATTGGCTGAAGACTGTGTTAGCCCAGGACAAGGAGGATATTGATTTCTTATTGCAGAAAACAAGAACAATTATGGAATACACTAAGGATAAACTGGTGAAGAGTGGGATTCTTCCTTTCCCAAGGGTTTTTGAGCCTTAGGAATGGTTTGAGATTTTGCAGATGAGGCAAAGGGCCTTGAAAAAAATTCATAAACAAGGGAAGTATATTGAGGACACCTTGATTGGCATTCATGATAGGTGCATCTCATTCTTTGAAATCATGACAGGGAGGAAGAAGTTCGCTCCAAAGCATCTCAATTTGGAACAACTCACGAAATGGTGGAGAGATGTCTACTCTCCAGTCAGTGAAGGTCCAGTCATTGAACATCAGCTAGATGATGTTGCAACCTACATTGCAGTTATTGACAAGTATTTAACAAACAGGGTTGATTGGGATGGTACAGTAAGGCAGGCAAGAGATGACATTAAGTCTCTTGAGAGAAAATTTAGGGTTTTTCCTGTGCCACCTATTGCCGAATTGGATAGAGTATTGCTGGCAGTGCATGGTGAAGTGGAGCGTGCTAAAGAAAAGGATGGGAAGTAGTTATATAGGGCTACATCAAAGTTTGTGCTTCCCATTATCCACATGCATTGGGCCAAATTTTTGAGACCCCAGGCCGACTTGGATGAAATTGGTGCAAATTGCACATTTCATGTTATATTCGAATATCTTTTGAGGCCGACCTCTTGTGTGGCATTTTTATTATTGTAAAACTCTTATTTAGGTTGATCTATCTTGGGGGTTCTCTATAAATTGGGCATGTTGCCTCATTTGTAATAGAGATGATAGAGAAGAGATGATAGAAGAATAGAGTGGCACATAGAATAGAGATTTTATATTTGAGCGAATTAGGGTTTATCTTCAAGCAAGTGTTGTAACATAAGACTGGAATTGTTTCCATTGTAGATGAATTAATATAAGAAATGATATTGTGATTTGGTGTCTCTCTTGTGTTGAGTTTTATTTGGCATGGTTCTTGTTGTTCTATCTTTAAAATTGGTTAAGTTTATTATTATATAGTTTGGTGATAATTAGGGTTTCATGTTGGGAATGTTTGCAACAATCTCTAGACCATACTTTTTGTAGTTAGTTGATTGTTAGTTGCTTTGCAAAGTTAGCCTAGACTTAAAATTGTGCTTAGTTCAATTATGAGTATTTGTTCATTTCAGCTACAATAGGATTGTTTTCAATGAATGTTTATGATTTGAAAATCTTTAAATACCTTAGAAGATTGCACTATTTCTATGAGATTGTAGATTTATCTGGGTCAAATAGAAAGTAGTTTTGAGAGATCGGTCCATTTTGAGCATCTTATCTTTTAACATTGTCAATCTTAGGGTTAGAATTAGTCTTAGAATTATCTTTAAAACATTATCTTTTGTTATTTTCTTTATTATCTGAGTTAAATTTAGGGTTTGAAGTATCAACTCATCATTAGATTTGATAAATTCAAAGTCGAGTATTTTCTTGTAGTAAGGTCCCTTTGTGATTACCAACATTTTCACATTATCTCTGATTTGTTTTATTTGCATCGTCAAGACCTGAGATTAGAGACCTTGGGGTTATCTCTTTTCCATAGAGATTTACCTTTCAAAAGAGATAGGATATCATATTCTGTCTGAGTTGTTGCTGTGCATAAAACACCATCAACAGATAGGCGCTAGAAGGGGGGCCTAGGATAAAAAAATGGAGCGTTTTCTAAATGCCATTTCTCCTAAGAGGCTCAGAAGAAGAACCAGATATATTCCAGGAGAAGAGGAATTTCAAGAATTGCAAGCCCCTACTAGGTCAAGAAGGACTAGGAGAGGGGAAGAATCATCATCCGTTCAGCCACTTCCATCATCCCCATTATCCTCATCCTCATCTGATTCTGAAGGAATTTCTATTCCGCAACCACAACCAGTCATAAATCAGCCATTACCACCCCCACCTCCACCAATGGCTTTCCTTTCCAACAACCCATCTCCATTGATTTTCAATAATTACAATGTCATGCCTAAGAACCCTGAGCATTTTTGCTCTAAGTTCCATACTCATGATCCCAATAGGATAGCAAAAGAGTATATTAGGATTTTCCAGACCTGTCTGAGGGATATAGGAATAAATCATGAAGATGTTGCATGCAATATTTTCCCTTATTCCCTTGGGGAAGAGGCCTTTTATTGGTATAATCACTTACCTGTTTCTTCCATTCATAATTGGACTGAACTAGAAACTGCATTTCTACAGAAGTTTAAGATTCTCATTAGTGCTAATGAGTTATACCTACAATTTACTGGGGTGAAAAGATAGATTAATGAGCCTATAAGATCATTCAACAATAGGTTTCACCGAGCATACACCAGACTTCAGGCACCTTATGTTGGAAACAAAGATACTGGCCCAGAAGTTTACTTTGAAGCCATGGATAGCCTTACAGCCTCTTTCCTTAAGCAAAGGACTAATCCCCCAACTACTTTTCTCACTGCATATGCTGAGGCTGTTAAGATCAACATGGATTTGAGGCAACATTTATTGGGACCTCTGCCATCCTTAGGACCTGCTGCTCACCCTGGACAAGTTCAAGCTCTTAAGCAGGCTTTGACCAATCATGCTGCTATAATGAATCCAATACCTTCATTGCCTTTGGTCCCTCATCTAGGTCCTCCAATAAATCAAGCTCAGCTTATGACCTCTTATCCGCAACAAATGGCTAATCAACCCATCAATCCGCAGCGAAAAGTTGGTTTCCCCATATACTTACATAATTCAGAAGTTTTGAATCAGGCTGTTGGTTCTGGAGGAATACCTGGATACCCTCTCGGTAGTGTGAATTCAGCACCACCTAATGGTCTAGATAAGGAGCGGCTAGATGAGTTGTCTCTAACTATGGTAGGGAGAATAGGAACTTTGAAAGAGGGCAATATTTTGACAAAAATCAAAATTATGACAAAGGACAAGGCTCTAGTCAGAATTCCGATAGAAGACAAGGCTTTGGTCAGAATTTTGATAGAAATCAACAAGGCGGAAAAGGATTTGATAGAGGACAACCACCTAGGCAGAATAGGTCATGGAATACTGGACCTAACAATGGAGGGGTTCCTACTCCATTAGATCAACCTTCTACTTAGGAGAAGCCTCCAAATGGTGTATATTTGGCAGAGGCAGCTTTGTCTGGTTGGTGCAGACTCCATAAGACAAGCCAACATTTTGAGTTGGATTGCACCGAGTTTCAAATTGCTGCTTCCATTTTTCAATATGAAGTTGAGAACAATTCCAGTAGTCAGGAAATTGAGCCCTCAAATCCCTATGATTCTCTAGTGCTGGTACTCAATCATGCGCCATTCCCAAAAGGTGAGGAAAATGAACCAAAAGAAGAGTCCAGTGACCAAGAGAATGAGGCAGAGCAGGTGTTAAATGAAGATGAGATCTCCCAGTTGTTTAATGAGGAAAATGAGAATGACAAAATTTCCTTGGATGAGGAGGAAGTTAGTGTTGAATAAATTTAGATGTTTCAGCAACTTGCATAGAAATATGATTTGAGGAATAGGCCTAACAGGAGTCCATAGGCTGGAGGTCCTTTCACTACTTCTAACCCTCCTAACAATTTTACTACTCCACCAGATCCACAAGCTAGTAATAATCCACCTTATCCCCATGTACCTGCATAGTACTTGTCAAAGGGAAACAATGCCGAAGTTTCAAATGATAGACAGGCTGGCGGCTACAGGGAAACCCATGTTGATCTGAATGTGGAGAAATTGGGCGAGTATGTGACTGAAGAATTCAAGAAAGTAAAGTTAATTCTTTCTACTTTTGAATTATTAAGGGTTCCTACTATTAGGAATGCAGTTTTGGGGTCATTCAGTTCGAATATAGTGCCACAAGGAGTAACTACCAATGAGGTTGTTGCCAAATCTTCTAGTTCACAAACATCTAGAGGTCAGGTCCCACCTGCAAAAAAAGGGAGAGATAAAGATAAGGGTCAAGTTGCACAAGCTGACACTCAGTTGAGTTTGTTCCAAGAAAAGATGGAAACCCCCCCTTTCCTAATTTATGTTCATATATTTGGAAATAATCTACATAATTGTCTCCTGGATTCAAGGGCATCTACAAACGTTATGCCTTGTGATGTTTGTAAAGCATTAGGTATTACCCCTATAGCCTCTCAAAAGAACGTCACTCAATTGGACAAAACAAAGGTAAGTGTAGTGGGAGAACTGGACATGATTCCCACGCATTTGGCATCAGATCCTAGGGTGCAACAGGTGATCAACATTCAGGTTGTTGACATTCCTGATACTTATGGTCTAATTCTAGGCTAAGATTTCACCAAGGCACTGAATGGATATACATCTATAGACCACTCTCATATGTGGCTACCATGGAAAGGAGTTCCAAAGCATATCAGAATTGAAAGAGAACCTTGAATGAAGTATGTAATCACTAAGTACCAGAATATTTTGAATGAGGTATTAGTATCAGAGGTTGGCATGGGGAATTATGTGTTGGCTACATCATCCATAGAGGATGAAGAGGTCTTTATGTTGCAGGACCCCTTAGACGAGTTCATATCAGAGATCAGTGGTTCTGAAACACTGACTGAACAAGTAGATGAAACAAATGACCAAGAGGATAGGCAACTTAGTTTGTTGGATAAATTTCAGGAATTCATCCAAAGATGTATGGACAATCAGATACAGCTGGGAGGAAGTATAAACTTTGAGGAACTATTGCTCCCAAATTGGTGCAGGGTCCATGATGGTCCTCACTCTGAGCTAGAATGTAACTTATGTTAGACTGCTATGGAGCAGATACAAAAATGCATTAATCCAATCCCAACTATTAGACTCAATATACAGAAGGAGTTGGATGATGATAAGGATAAAAACCCAACGGTTCTTAAGAAGCCCCTTATTTGCAGCAAAGTGAAAGATAAATTAAGGCCACCGGAGCTTGATGGCTATTGGACATTGAGATTCAATGGATCTAAATCTAAGCAGGGAGCTGGAGCAGGATTTGAGTTGATTAGTCCTAAAGGTAAGAATTATTTTTCTGCTCACATACTCCAATTTCAATGCACTAATAATGTTTCCGAATATGAGGCTTTGATCCATGGGTTGTTAATGACATCAAGGAAGAAGGTTAAGGTATTATAGGTATTTGGAGACTCTGAACTAGTAGTCAAACAAGTAAGGAAATAGTATTCATGTCGTGACAAGAGAATGACTAATTATAGGCATAGAGTGTGGGATCTCATTGAGGAATTTGATGCTTTCAATATCCAGTTGATCCCTTGAAGCAGGAATCAAGTTATTGATTCTCTGGCACAGGCTGCTAACACATTGCAACTTTTATCACTTTCAGGATTAAAGAAGTTTACAGTCAAACTCACTCCAGTACCTTCAGTACCTGACAACGTTACTAATTTCTAGGTATTTGAATATGATAAGCATATTTTGCATTTTATTACAAGTTGTGATGTGTTTTCTTCTCAAGTCATTGATGAGATAGAGCCTCAAGAGGAAGAAATGGATTTGGGAGGAATTATTAACCTGAAGACCAATACTATCCCAAGAGGTATGGTGCAGCTTGAATGAATTTTTGATTTGGATAAGATAGGAGATCAGGAACAACAAGTTAAAAGGGAGTCTCTCAGTAGCCAGTGTGAAACATATACTATGGGAACACTAGATGACATGAAGAATGTTTTTATTGGTAAGGTGTGTACTCCAAAAGAAATAAAAGGGATTATTAATGCCTTGCACACCTATCATGATGTGATAGCCTGGAGTTATGAAGATTTGAAAATATATGATACTTCAATCATCACACACACAATTCCTTTGAAGTCAAATGTCAAACCATTTAGATAGAGATAGAAGCCAATCAATGCGTTGTTAGAACCCATCATTCAAAAGGAGTTACAAAAGTTACTTTTGGCACAAATTATATTTCCAGTAAGACATTCAACTTGGGTTGCGAATCTGGTTCCAGTAAGGAAAAATAATGGAGAAATCAAATTGTGTGTGGATTTTAGGAATCCGAATAGAGCATCAGAAAAGGATAACTATCCAGTTCCTTCATTGGATAAAGTGCTTCAGATCATTAATGGATCCTAGATGATGTCTTTTTTGGATGGGTATTTTGGATACAACCAAGTTATGGTACAATATGAGGATAGGCACAAGACTGCCTTCACTACAAAATGGGGAACTTTTGCTTACAGAAGGATGCCATTTGGGTTGATCAATGCTGGAGCTACATTCCAGAGAGCTATGGATATTGTTTTTAAGGAAATAATTGGTAAGTTCATCATTATTTATATGGATGACTTGACAATTTTTTCTAAGAAACGAGGTGATCACATAACAAATTAATGCAAAGTATTCCAAAGGTGCAGAGAGTTTGGTATTTCACTTAATCCAAGGAAGTGCATTTTTGGAGTCACAAAAGGGAAATTGTTAGGACATATTATCTCAAAACAGGGGATTTCTATTGATCCTGAATGAATACAGGCTATCTTGAAGATTCAACCTCTTGCAAGTAAGAAAGAGATGAAGTCATTCTTCGGAAAGATTAACTTTGTTAGAAAATTTATCACTGGATTTGCAGAGATAGTGAAGCCATTGAATGCTATGTTGAACCAAGAAGCAAAAGTAGAGTGGAATGAAAAAGCTAAGGAGGCATTTGCAAAAATCAAGAAAGCTATTGTTGAGGCTCCAGTATTGGCGAGTCCAGATTATGGTAAGCCCTTTTACATATATTCATTCGCTTCTGATCATTCTTGTGCTAGAATGTTAACCCAAAAATCTAATTAAGGTGATGAGCATCCTATAGCCTTCATGAGTACTCCTTTGAAGGATGCAGAATTGAGATATGATAATGTGGAAAAGTAGGCCTATGCTTTGGTCAGAGCAGTGAAAAGGTTAAGGCATTATATCCTGAGGAATAAGGTTTTTGCCATAGTGCCTGATCCTGCAATAAAGTTATTGTCGATGTAGAATGAGTTAGGTGAACGAAGAGCCAAATGGGTGACTATGTTGTAGGAATATGATATGGAGATTCAACCTATGAGATTAGTGAGAGGGAAGGGACTGACAAAGAAAATGGTTGAGATAGGTCCTGATCTCACAACTCTACACTATTATCTACAAGAGGTATCTCTAGGAGATTTGTATGATGAAATCATTTAGTATTTACTGAATCAACAATGTCCTGATCACCTTAGAACAGTTCAGAGGTGAGCTTTGCGCCTGAAGAGTGGAAGTTTTATGATGAAAGGAGCTATCCTGTATAAGAAAAATCATGAGGGTGTCTACCTGAGATGTTTGGGGAAGGAAGAAGCTACCAGAGTGATGATTGAATTCCATGAAAGATATGACACAGGCCATGGTTCCACATCATCCACTGCCAATCATATCTTGAGGGGAGGCTATTATTGGCCTACTCTATTCAAATATGCGCATCAACATGTGAGGACTTGTCACATATGTCAAACTACAAGTAAGGAAAAACATGCAACCCTTCCACTTCAACTGGTCATAGAGGTAAAACCATTCGCCCAGTGGGGAATGGACTTTATAGGTCCAATTAATCCTCCATCTTCTGCAGGCCACAAGTATATTCTTACCATAACTGATTATTTTACTAGGTGGATAGAGTTTCTTTCTTGTAAACAATGCACTTCAAATGTGGTAATCAATTTTCTTGAGTCAGGTATTATTAATCATTTCGGTTGTCCACTGTCTCTAGTTTGTGATAATGGTCCTGCATTTGCATCACTAAAACTTTCTAATTGGGCATTTGATCATGGAATTGTTATTAAATTTTCATCCAATTACTACCCTCAAGGTAATGGTCTAGCTGAGTCTTCCAGTAAGAACCTATTGAAAGTTATCCGTAAGTTGCTATAACAAAATCCTAAGGATTGGCATACCCAGCTTCGATTTTCTCTCTGGGAAGACAGTACTAGACATAAGGCATCCATAGGAACCTCCCCTTATCACCTAGTGTATGGTTTGGAACCCGTGTTTCTCATCCAATTGAAGATCCCTACCCTATAGTTTATTAATGAATACTACAATGAGGAAGATAAACGTGAGGCTTGTTTGGCTGAGTTGTTACACCTTGAAGAGAAAAGAGATGAAGCCCTAGAAAAAAATGCTAAACATCAGGGCGTAGTGAAACGATGGTTTGATAGTAGAGATAACGTAAAAGCCTTTAGAATCTCTAACTTAGATCTCTATTGGGATAAGGCCTATGACCATAAGGGAGAGCATGGTAAATTTGATAAACTCTGGCTTGGTCCTTACCAGATTTCAGAAATTCTGGGAGATAATGCTTTTCGCTTAAAAACCCTCACTGGTGAGGATATCCCATTGCCTGTCAATGGGCAGTATCTGAAGTATTACTTCCAATCTTGAGCTTTTTGCATCTCATCCTTGTATATAGTTAGTGTAGGTTTGCTTTCTACTTTTCTTTGCTTGTTTGCTTTGGTTAGTGTAGGTTTTCTTTGGTTGTTTTTTTTTTCATTTTGTTTTTTTGCTTTTTGGTTTCTTGCTTTCTTGGGGCTGTTGCATCTGTATAATGGGCTATTTGCTTGGGATTGTTCTGGCAGCTTCTTTTACAAACTCTAATCAGTTTTTCAGAATCAAATGGTGGAATTCCTTTATCTGATGTCCCTTGTACTTAGAATTAGAGTCACCTATTTTGGGATGAACTTTGGAATATATTTGGGTCTCACACTTTCACACTAAATTAAAGATTCTGGAATTGCATATGATTCCTATGTAATTTGGCTTGGTGAAAAATCTTATAGTCTACTTTAGTGCCACTGTTCCTCATCCTTGAGTGTAAGTTTCATTACTTGAGAGGTGAAGGAAGGGTTTCATAAAATGTTTAATTTAGAAAAGAGAAAAAGAAAGTATTGAAAATCAAAATAACCTTCACCTTATCAAGGGTATCCTAGTATCTCTATCGGGGCTATAGATGCATGGCTGGCAGTAGAGATATGCTTGGGAGAGTCACAACGATAAACTCGTCGGGGCTATGAACGTCTGACTGGCAATGAGGCTCTATCTAGGTTGCTTTTGAAGTTAGAACCTTTATGTAGCCTAGTCAGATTTGCTCTGGTTCCCGTTGCACCTAAGGAATAGGAAACAAATGCAAAACACACACACTTGGATCCTGGTATAGGAAAAAATCTTCTTTCCTATGGTTTTTGAAACTTTGTTCATAGGTGTCCTGATGTAAGGATTGAAACTGGAGATTCTAGGTTCTTGATTCTAGTTTGTTCTTGAAATGCTCCGGAGCATTTTCCCTGCGAAGTCGCTATTTGTTGTGCAATTTTTGCACACACGCCCCACTAAAGGTGGGGACCCTCATTTTTTTGCTTTTGGTGTCTTGGCCTTTCTATTTTGGATTTTTGCTTGCTTGGGCATGTGCTTGATGATTCACCCTGCCGATTGGAATGTCCCATTTATGATTTTTATTAACAACCTTAAGTTCTGGGTGCATTCGGGCTTTTCACTGTGTTCGAGAAAATCTACCCTGGCCGGACTTTCCTGGTTTCCCTTCGGTGCTCGATTACGACTGCCTTTTTTACTCAAAGTCCGAGGAAATCTATCATGTCCGGATTTTTTCGAAGTCTGTTGCTCTGTCGGATTCTCGGATTTTGGTCTCAATCATCTTGTTGATCACATTAATGGTGATTGCATGACTTTTGGGGCAATGTTATATTGAGTTTTGGGAAGTAATTTTCCATTTGAGTTTGATTATTTACTTCCAATTTGAGTTTGAAGTGCTGGAGCTTGAGGTGTGTTGCTGGATTGTGTGTTTGGGAGTGATTTCGAGTGTTGCATTCGGATTTCATGGGCATTATTCATGTTATGCTCGTGCTTGAAGTTTATTGCTAGCTTCTTGGGTCTCATTTCCTTTTATTCTCATGGTATGTAAATATCCTCTCTCTTGTGGTTTTAATTGCTTTTCTGTATGTGTTTTCATGTTGTTTATTGCTATGCTCTTGCTGAGCATGTGTGCCACTCCTAGGCGTTTGGGGTTCCATGTCTTGCCAGTCGGTTCGGGTGTTTGTCTTGAATATTTGCTTTGGGCTTGTTTTTCGTTGCTATTTTCGGGGCTTGTTTGCATTTTCCATGAATTTTCTATCCTTATTTTCAAGCAAGTTGTGCCTAGGATTTTTTGTGTTTTCATGGCGGAGGGTTTAGGGTTCTTGACCTAGGGCATAGCCAATCCCTTTCAAATTGCTGAGAGGTGAGTTTTGAATTTGTGCTTGATCCACTGGAGGTTTAGGTCAAGTCATTGTCGAGTTGTAGGCTCTTAGTTCGTGTCCATTTGATCTATTTGGGTGAGGATGAGAGAAATGTGGATATGTTCGGGTTTTCATTGCCTTTGTGGAATTTCGTCGCTTCTGGATTTCCTCAAGCTTTTTTCTTTTTCCCTATGTTCATATTTTGCTATAAATCCAGACATTTTCTTGCGTCACAGAATTTCGCTTCCTCTGGATTTTCCCAGTGTCCGTTTCCTAGTTGTTCTACCGATTCAAGCTTTCATGATAAATTTGTCTTGATTCCACTGAAATCCGCGCCTTGAAGATTTTCGCGGATGTTCTGCACCTCCCTCATTTTCCCGGGTTGTTGAAACTATTGCTATTTTCAGGGATTTTCGTCTAAGGCCGATTTTTTTGAAGTTTTATGGGAATGATAAATTCGATGATTATATAAGAATTTACTTGATGATTATGTATTTGGATGATCAAATGAACTTATGCTAAGTAGTTTCAAGTTATTCCTTGGTTATATTGATTGCTTAAAATGACTATGTGGGATTTGTATGCCTGTTACGCTGGATTCCGCCTGGTTCGGATTTCCTCGGAATTTCTCTCCAGTCTGGATTCCGTGAAGGCGGCTAAATCCCAAACTTTGAAATAGTTGATTTAATATGGATTTTGACACTTATTGTTTATCTTGGATCTCATTTTGGTTGTTTTTACTTGTTTGCAGGCAGGATCAGGACAAGCTGTTGTTGGGCATGGCAAGGGAAAGGCAATGGATCCAAGTGCAAAAAGTTATGCTATCTCCAAGGCAGAAAAGGTAAAAATGGATATAAAGAGTAAGATTCTTGAGAGAAAATTGACTTCTGTCTAGTCATGAATTATTGATACCAATGTGGTTATGTGGGACTACGAAGAGTTCAAGGCTGAAATGGTAGCACATAACATCCCTTTGCTGCCCAGAAGAACCTTGGAATCCGGGTTAGCACATGTAGCTGGTTTCCCCTCCATAGTACAATGTTATGAGTTGGTGCTTGAATGTGCCAAGAACAATGATAGGGGAACACAAAGAATAATTGGTTCCCAGGGAAGGGTTGTTGCAAAATTTTCCCCTGTGTCCATTGCCCAGACTTTTGATATGCCTGATAGGTCACATGTGGTGGCTTTTGATATAGATGCAACCAAGAAGTACTATGAGGAGAATGTGGTTAAGTCTCAACAAGTGATCAATTCTTGGTTGGAGAATCTCAAGTCTCAAACTTCTCCAAGTTACCTAAACAGTTGTTCAGACTTAAATTCAAGAGGGAATACTATAATGCAATCACTCTCCTCAGCAGGTTGGTAGGGCTGAAGAGTGTAGGGGTATACGAAATTTGGATGTTCAATGTTATTGCTCAGATGGAGCAAGGTATAGAATACCACTCGATAGGTGCCATAAGTGTCATAATCCATGAGAAGATGTGTAATGTTTTGCAGACCAAAACTTTCACCATGACTTCCTAATTGGTGTATGCATTGGAAAGATTCCACCCATACAAGGGGTTGAGCACTAGAGATATATTCAGACAGGATGCAATCTATGAGGTGTATCCACAGCTGCACCTGGGAGAAGGTAGCTATAGAAGGGAAATGATGCGTTTACCATGTATATTACCAGGTTGTTGCAGGGTGCAGGATTTCAGACAAGGCCAAGGAATTGATAAGGATGTATGGGGCATGGTTCATTCAATCCCCTACCTTTTCCTACATTAGGACTGATGGCTGTCAGAGGGCTCCCTATAGACTCCCAAGGTACCCAACCGACCATATCATACTGCTAGAGGTCACTAGGCAGATTTATGACTTTGATGTAATTATAAAGGGAGACAAACATAAAATAGGGTTTGGGAATGACTTCCCCTTGAAGATAGGCAGAAATGAGGCCTGCCTTTCCATCTAGTCAGCTCATTCTTCGGAAGAGGAGATGAGTACTTTTGGTTTCTCCTTCCACTCCAAGAGGACAAGGTTTGATATCACAAGTGAGGCACAAAAGAAGGCCAGCAGGGAGTACAACCACAAGGACAACATTGAAGACTATTGGGCTAACCTTGGCGATGAGTTTGATGTAAGAAAGAAGAAATTCTCCAGGCTGCTAGTTGACCTAGTAAGGCTATATAACATACAGGCCATCCCTGACCAAGTCGAAGAAGATGGAAATTTGATTCAGGGTCACATCTTTGAGGCTATAAAGGACAAACTGGTTGGAGAGAATGATTGGTTGGAGGAAGAAAAGATAGATTTGGAGCAGATTATGACTCCGGTGATCAAGTATACCAAAATGTGGCTTAAACACAAAATAATGGAGTTAGAAAATGAAGGTGTCCAGTGCACCTATGATTTGATGGGAGACTTGGAGTCTCATTCTACTTCTGAGGAATCACATGAGAAAGATCCTAAAGGAAAGGCCAAGGTAGACTCCCCCTTCAAGATCAAGGTTAGGGATGTTCAAACTAAGGAGGTAGCAGAGGTAGGAAAACAAAGGAAGCCCATTGCCAAGAAGAGAAGACATGTTTCAAGAAGAGGGGCTGAGAAAAAGAGGAAAAGGAAGAAGTGGATGCCACTACTCCCTTGACCAAGAGAAGAAGACTTGTAACATTGTCACAAAAGGAAAAAGAAACTTCCAAGACACAAAGGGAAGTTGAGCCACCTATGGTAGAGGTAGAAAGTTCAGGGGTGAAAATAGAGGTATACATGAGGAGGTCAAGGACTCCTTCTCCAAAGGAAGTGCTCCTGTGACTATTCCTGGTACTGAACAAGAGGACATTTCCCTTCCTCAAGCAACTGACAATGTGCCAGAAGAGCCAAAGAAGGATAAAGATCCTAAGGACTTGGGTGAAGAAGAATTCCAGGAAGGAGACCTCTACAATGTAGAGGCATAAATTAATAAGGTAATCCAATCTCCCTTGGTAGCCTATGTAGATTCACCTGCAGAAGAGCAATTGGGAAAATCCCCTCAACAGGAGGAGATACCAGCTAAGATTCCTTCACCGACATAGGTTATTGTGGAGGAACAGTCTCAAGATAAGGAGGATTCGGCTAGGGAAATCCCTAATGTGCCAAGTGGTGAGAAAGATACATGTAGTGTCTAGCAGGAACAAGAGAAACAAGATAAAGTGCCAACTAAATCCATTATTCTAGGCTGGATGGATAGAGAACTAAAGAGAAAATTGGTAATAGTGGAAGACACTCCTCTTAATCGGGATGACCTAATGGCTAACATTGGGAAAAGTAAGACCAAGAAGAAGGCTAGGGTTGTATCCAAGATTGAGAGGGATGGATCAGGCAGCATGGTGGCTCATATTCATACCCTTGCTCCAGACAAGGATAGAGATGGGGTGACTACAGAGGACTGTCATGTCAGACCATTGATTTATGGCATGCTTCTATGGAGCAAGATATTGAGGAGTATGAAGGCTCCAGTGTTGTAATTGTAGGTAGATTGAAGGAGGTACAAACCAGGCATGAGTTGGAAAAGGAGAATGAGAAATTAAAGAAGTACTTGCAGGAGTTGATGAAATCCTTGTAGTCCATTGGCTCTTCCTCCTTTGCTGCAGGTTTCTTGCCTCAGAAAACAATCTCCGAGCTTTAAAGAATGAAAGGCACTACGCATGCCACAATTGGTTGGTTGTAGGGAGTTCAAACCAAAGGAGATGATGCCATCAAGGATATGTTGTCGACTGTAGGGGATGCCATGAGGTCAGTGGATTGGCTAAAGACTATGTTAGCCCAGGACAAGGAGGATATTGATCTCTTGTTTCAGAAAACAATAACAATTATGGAATACACTAAGGATAAACTGGTGAATAGTGGGATTCTTCCTTTCCCAATGGTTTCTGAGCCTTGGGAATGGTTTGAGATCTTGCAGATGAGGCAAAGGGCCTTGAAGAAAATTCATAAATAAGGGAAGCAGATTGAGGACACCTTGACTGGCATTCATGATAGGTGCATCTCATTCTTTGAAATCATGACAGGGAGGAAGAAGTTCGCTCCAAAGCATCTCAATTTGGAACAACTCAAGAAATGGCGGAGAGATGTTTACTCTCCAGTCAGTGAAGGTCTAGTCACTGAACATCAGCTAGATGACGCTGTAACCTACATTGTAGTTATTGACAGGTATTTAACAAATAGGGTTGATTGGGATGGTAGAGTAAGGCAGGCAAGAGATGAAATTAAGTCTCTTGAGAGAAAAGTTAGGGTTTTTCCTATGCCACCTATTGCCGAATTGGATAGAGTATTACTGGTAGGGCATGGTGAAGTGGAGCATGCTAAAGACAAGGATGGGAAGTAGTTATATAGGGCTACATCAATGTTTGTGCTTCCCATTAGCCACATGCATTGGGTTGACTTTTTGAGACCCCAGGCCGACTTGGATGAAGTTGGTGCAAATTGCACATTTCATGTTATATTTGAATATCTTTTGAGGCCAACCTCTTGTGTGGCATTTTTATTATTGTAAAACTCTTATTTAGGCCGACCTATCTTGGGGGTTCTCTATAAATTGGGCATGTTGCCTCATTTGTAATAGAGATGATATAGAAGAGATGATAGAAGAATAGAGTGGCACATAGAATAGAGATTTCATATTTGAGTGAATTAGGGTTTATCTTCAAGCAAGTGTTGTAACAAAAGACTGGAATTGTTGCCATTTTGGATGAATTAATATAAGAAAGGATATTGTGATTTGGTGTCTCTCTCGTGTTGAGTTTTATTTGGCATGGTTCTTGTTGTTCTATCTTTAAAATTGCTTAAGTTTATTGTTAGATAGTTTGGTGATGCTTAGGGTTTCATGCTGGGAATGTTTGCATCGATCTCTAGTCCATACTTTTTGCAGTTAGCTGATTGTTAGCCTCTTTGCAAAGTTAGCCTGGACTTAAAATTGTGCTTAGTTCAATTATGAGTATTTGTTCATTTCAGCTACAACAGGATTGTTTTGAATGAATGTTTATGATTTGCAAATCTTTAAATACCTTAGAAGATTGCACTATTTCTGTGAGATTGCAGATTTATTTGGGTCAAATAGAAAGTAGTTTTGAGAGATCGGTCCATTTTGAGCATCTTATCTTTTGGCATTGTCAATCTTAGGGTTAGAATTAATCTTAGAATTATCTCTGAAACCTTTATCCCTTCTTATTTTCTTTATTATGTGAGTTCAATTTAGGGTTTGAAGTATCAAGTCATTATTAGATCTCATAAATTCAAAGTCCAGTTTTTGCTTGTAGTAAGGTCCCTTTGTGATTACCAACATTTTCACATTATCTCTAAGTTGTTTTATTTGCATTGTCAACACCTGACATTAGAGACCTTGGTGTTATCTCTTTTCCATAGAGATTAACCTTTCAAGAGAGATAGGATATCATATTCTGTCTGAGTTGTTGTTGTGCAAAAAACACCATGAACAGTACAGATGTGAAAATTCCTCACTATTGACTTGGCGAACAAGTCAACCAATATGTTCCCATCTTTGTCAACTATTGTTCTGGTGTCTTCTTGGTACACCTCCCGGTAGGCCATTACAAGTTCAGGGGCTATGAGAGTTGGTGGGGATCCGATAGCCTTGGCCAATCCATTACCTCTGGGTAAAAGGGAGGATGAGATCTTGGGTTCTGACCGACAGGAGGTAGTGATCAATTGTTCGTTCAGGACAACAAGGGAGTAATGACTCCCCACGAATGAAGGTCCGCGTTTGTGGGACCAAAAGGGTCGGTGGGTCAATTTGTACTCTTGAATTTTGCAAGTTTATTTTAAATGACAAACGTGAGGGTAGGCCCAGGTAGGCGGAATGATGGGTCACAAAATCCGTTTGGGAAGGGAGGAGCTTATGAGCGGTTATCAAGAAAAATCCCACGTGGTCGTACCTAAAAGGGTCAAAGGACAAGCCTTTTGAATTTGTGAAGATTTTGAGTTTGTCGACCACAAAGGAGAGACCCGCACATCGGGAGGGAAAAATCAGACAATCATTCGAGATGACAGAGCCAAAAGGTGAATTTCATTCGGAGGTCTGTGGACCTGTGGAAGTTGGAGGGTCCACCCTTGGACTTTGTGAAATTTGGCAAGTTTAGAATAGCCAAGATGAGGGAGCATTCCATGAAGGTGGGCCTGAGAGGGGTGGAAGCCATTTTCAAAAAGTTAACATTTGTGTGGGAGAGGAACGACATTGGGAAAGATGCAGGCCCATGGGGCACAACAACCGCACCCAATAATAGCGACGAGGGCGATTGATTCCGCATGGCTCTAGATCATCATTTTAAAGGATTTTTTCAGGCTTTAAACTTGTGGGTTTTGCGGACAAGATGATTTCTTTGCCTAGTTTCATCATTTTATTGAACAAACATTTAACCATTTTTTATTTTAAGGCAAAATTCATATGCCAAGGGTGGTGGTGGCCTCACCTTTGGCTCCCGTACTGAACGATGATGAAAAAACCTCGACAATGGTTGGGGATCTAACACTTTGCTACAAAAGAATTTCGTAAAAATGACAGCTCTGGTGGGGTATTTATAGAAAATATGGCATTTAATTCTCTCATTGAATGCTCGTACGGTGGCCGAAAATTTGGTTTCTAGTCATTTCAAAAATGACACTCGAGGCGGTGGGGTCTGCTGAGCAGATGGCGGTCAAACGTTAGCTGTTTGGGACGAACATTGGTGAAAAGGGTAGATTTGAGTGTGGGTCCCATGGGGTGGGAGGAAGTTGAGTGTTCGTCATTCAGAACAGTGAGGGCATCATAGAAATTTGCAAAGGGTGGCCCATAGGGGCAAACCCACATTGGTCGAAGGACGCCAATCCAAAGACTTGAAGGCAATTAGCCATGGAAACCTTGCGAAGATCTAGGACTTAGAAAATATGGGGGGGGGGGAATATGGTCAACTCAAGATGATTCTTTTAGAGTTCCTTGACCACTTAGGACTCAAAATAGTGGGCACACAAAATGAGGTGAAATAAAAGTGACCCGACACAGGAGAAAAGAGAGGGTCCCCATTCTAAACGGGGCATGTGTGTTATAGGAACAACAATGGTCTTCCTAGCTCTGACCACTAACTTCCATATTCAAAAATTCCCAACCATCATCTTCAATAAATTTATCAGGATCATAAGTAATAGTCTTCAAAATTGGCCACCAGTTCAAGTTCATTCTGCTTTCATAATAATCTATATCCATGGAGTTCAACCATTGCTTGATGCCATCAAGTGAAGATTGAGGAATGGCGTCAATGCGAAGTACATCCCACTTGAAGTCTTTGAAAACAATAGCCATATCAAATGCCTTTTTCCCAAGTCCTACTCTCTCAAGGTTAACAATCTCAATCTCACTAATAGTGATTACTAAGAAAGGTAATTCCACCAACTCTACCAAATAGTTTACCATAGGAACAATAAAAGCAGACGCTTAGGAACAATAAAAGAAGACGCTTTGAAAGGAACTCCATGAAAACCAATCTCTCTAAATGGTATATCAAACTCTAGTTCAAAACCTTTTAGATGAGGTTGCTCCCATAGCTCTATTACTTGCTTGATAAATCCTTGAAACTTTGCATTGATTTTATTTTTCTTGTCCCTATCTTGTTGTTCTTCCTCAATTTCATCAGGATCATACATTGACCTTCTTTCCCCTCCTAAATTTTGGACCACATTCGTTACCTCCACATAAAACTGGACATCCTTGGTCTTCTTGGTTCACACCATGATATGGTTATGCAAATGAAAATGAAGCAAAGTAATCATCTCCTTCTCCAATGGCTGGAAGAATGCATGCTTAATATTTTGATACATTATATCAACTCTCTCTTCTGCTCTCATGGTTGAATACCAAAATCCATTATGGTGGCCCTGCAGAGTTTTAGTCATCTTTCTTCCTATTCCACCAAATTTTGGCATATTTTACTAATATTTATTAGAATTGTTGCATCTTTTACATCATTGGAATGACATATTAGTTGTAACTTTTTTGAAATTTTATTATGGTATGTGCACTTTGATATGATGCAATATGATTATGGTTTCATTTCATATGTTGAAATATATAAGTGAAGAATAAATTATTGCATGAAATAAATAATAAATTTTCATTTTAAATGTTTCTTTTGTAGGACAAAGGTCTTCCAAAAGATCAAGATGATTCAAAATATGTTGGTTATGGTAAAGATCACATGGTAGAGGATGATGATGGTGCAAATATAGAAGACACCGAGGCTAATGACGATGATGATGACGTCGATGATGATCATGATGGTGATGATAATGATGAGGCAGTTTCTATTAGTAGCCAACGACATTCATGATCATATAGACTGCATCATGGATCATTGCTGATATATTATTATGATGCCTCTTTTCATGGTTACTATCATATGTATCATTTTCATGGCCTGGAGTACCACATTATTGAGTTTTATCATTTTGACATGTATCATTTTCACTTATATCATTTGTACATGTATCATCTTGACTTGTATCATTTTGAGTTACATAATTTATCATTTTTCCTTATATCATTTGTACAAGTATCATTTTGACATGTTATTGATCTATTGAAATATTTGAATTTCACTTGTTTTAGTTATATATGATGATGATCTTATCAGTATTGACTTGTCAATTTATATATATTGAAAGTGGTCGATGATTTTTGGATGGATATTTATTACGTATGATGATTTTAATTTACTTCTCAGGATGGATGTTGTCAAATTCAATTAAATTATAGATATTTGACTCACTTGTTTAATTATAGATGATGATCATGTTATAATAATTATCTTGTTATTTAATCATATGAATTAAATAATTAAATTACTTACTCCATAATCATATAAGTTATTTAAGAGGCATGATATATTTAACTAATTAAATTAAAATAAAACATATTAAATTAATAAATGGAAGCAAAACAAGAAGCATTTTTAGAAGCAAAAAAGGAAGCAACAATGGAAGCCAAACTAGAAGCAATCTTGGAAGAAAAACTTGGCGTTATCTAGGAAGCCAAAACAAAAGCAATTCAGGTAGCAAACAGAGAAGTAATAATCAAAGAAATTTTAGAAGCAACAAAAGATGCAATAATAGAAGCCATATTAGAAGCAACAAAAGATGTAAAAATGGAAGCAAAGCTAGATGCAACAAGCAACATTATATCGAAAGAAAAATTGGAAGCAAAGCTAGATGCAACAAGCAACGTTATATCAAAAGCAAAATTGGAAGCAAAATTGGAAGCAAAACTAGAAGCAAAAATGGAAGCAAAATTGAAAGCAAAACTAGAAGCAAACCTAGAAGCAAAATTGGAATCAAAGTTAAAAGAAAAATTGGAAGAAAACTCGAAAGAAAACTTGGAAGAAAAACTAGAAGAAAAACTAGAAGAAAAATTGGAAGCAAACCTGGAAGCAACACAAGAAGCAAAATCAAAAGCAAAATTGGAAGCAAACCTGGAAACAAAATTGGAAGCAAAACTAGAAGAAAAATTGGAAGAAAAACCGGAAGCAAATCGAGAAGAAAAATGGGAAGCAAAACCATAAGCAAAACTGGAAGCAAAACCAGAAGCAAACCTAGAAGCAACAAAATAAGAAAAACCAAAAGAAAAATCAGAAGCAAATTGGAAGCAAACCTGGAAGCAAAATTGCAAGAAAAAATGGAAGCAAAATTGCAAGAAAAATTGGAAACAAAATTGGAAGTAAAAACGGAAACAAAACTGAAAGCAAACCTTGAAGCAAAATGGGAAGCAAAATTGGAAGAAAACCCGGTAGCAACACACGATGCAAAACCAGAAGAAAAATCAAAAGCTAGATTGGAATCAACAAATTTCACTGCAAAACTCAACGCAAAACTCGGTGTAAAACCCTACGCAAAACCTAGAGCCAAATCCAACACCAAAGTGAACATGCAATTTAGCGTCGAGTTTGGTACCGTGGAAGTGCTTAATTTGTGAAGTCAAATGCACTAAAATCCAAAGCTATTTTAGTCACTAATTGCTTGTTTTGGTGTAGTGTCAAGAGTAAGTCAAGAGCAATCAAAAGCAGATTTATTGTAGCAATTCAATATCAAAGCATCATGTCAAATTGTATGTGAGTTTTTTCATGTTTATGTTATCATATTGTTTGTGAGGTATCTTCAAGAAAATCAAACCATCAATAATCAAACCTTGAGGAGATTTATATGATTTCATTCCTTCAAGGAAGCCATTTTTGAGTGTTGAGTTGTAGTCCATTGTTGATTCATCATTCATTTTATCGTTTAGCCTTATCCCTCAAAATGATAGACTCCCTATCATTGAATTTCCATTGTGGGAGGGAAACAATAACACAGGGTTTGACTAAGGCAAGCCCCTATATGGCACAACCCTCTCTCTCTTTAAATGTGTAGGTTTTAGATCTGAAGAAGATTGGGAGAATTTTGAAGGTCAATCATTCATTATTGCATTCAAACATCTACACCTTGACAATAAAACATAAACTTAGTTATCTATGTACTTGACGAAGATTTGATAGTGCAACAAGTGGAAAAGGAAGGCTCTGATCTGGCACTAGAGGACTATGAAGTCAAGTTTAGAATTCCTCTACTGGGACATAGTTACCCAAGGTGACTTAGTCATCAATTTTTTTCCCCAAATTCATATCATAGGTGTACAATACTTTGCTCAGTCCATTTATGTAGTCAAAATTTGTTTGTAGCTTTTTATTTCTATTGTATTTGTATCGGAATAGGAATTTGCATCATTAGCCTAGTCATTGCATTTCATTTCATTCCTAATTCCATTCCTACATAAATGGACTATGAAATTAGGTATGAAATTCTTCTACTAGGACATAGTTACCCAAGGTGACTTAGTCCTCATAAATTTTCCCCAAATTCTTATCACATGTGCACAGTACTCTGTTTAGTCCATTTATGTAGTTTAAATTTGTCTATAGCTTTTTTTTGTTGTATTTGTATCAGAATAGGAATTTGCATCATTATCCTAGTCATTGCATTGCATTTCATTCCTAATTCCATTCCAAGTTTGGTCAAGGGAAAGTTGACTCACCTTTTAGGTTATAATTTAGTCTTATACCTTGTCCAAATTCATCAAACCCCTACTACCTCAGATCATAAATGAAACACCCTAGAAAAAGTGCCCAAACCCTAGAGTGAAATCTCTAAGGTCCCACTTCTTCATCATTTCATTTTGGTGAACTTGAAATTTTAACATTATAAATCTTCTCTCGTGAGAAAAAAAACAAAAAACAACATGAATCCTCCTCCTAAAGTTATGGACCCCTCATGCACAACGCTCCTTAAAATCACCCTAGAAAAATGCAATACTACTCCCCTCTCTTCAATTGCCAATAAGAAAATAAAATTGTTGATAAAAGAACTTGGCTCTAAAAATACAACTATAACAATCCTGGATGATCATGATATAAGCCCAAAAAGTGGTTCCATTACCCCAGTAGGTCATAAGTCTATCTGCCTTGCCCTAGCTACGTCCAAAGGTTTGGATGCTAGCAAGAAAACTAAAATCTCTGGTGACAAGAAAATAGAAGCTTCTGGGAATCTTGAGAAGAAAAAAGGGAAGAGGGTTGCAAGGAATGAGAAACTTCCTCAAAGGAGTATGTGCTTGGCATTTTGGGTGAAAGTGGATAGTCAGAGGAAGAGGTGTCAAGTTCTAAGGATATTAAGGATTCAATTCAAGAAGAGGAAGTTGGTAATAATCAACAGGAGGAGGACCATGAAGTGGAGGAGGATAAAATAATGGTAGAAGGAAAGGAAAACATGAATGAAACCCCTATCAACTTGGAGGATAATAAAATTAAAACTGAGACCCCTTGTAATGTTGATAATCTAAAAGAAAAGGAAATGGAAGCTGTTAAGATAAGAATAGAAATGTTGGAGGGAAGGATGGAGCTACTCAAAAGGATGATGCAGGAAGAAGACAATTCAAACAAGTTCCAAGTTATTGAGGAGGCAGTAAGGAATATCTATAGGGTTATGGATGGTGTAATGAAAAGGGTGGTGATGGCTACTATATCTGGATAGGGCAAGATAAAAAAGAAGCAGAGAGAAATGGGAAACAGGGATGAAGTCGATCTATTTGGAAAGATGGAGACCAAGGACAACCTCAAGGAAACAGTGGGTGACCTGAAGATGGCTTGGAGTCTAATTGAGGAAACTTAATCCTTTGATGTGTGTCTGGTTCTGCTTCTACATGTCTTTAGTTAACTGGTTTTTGGTATCCTTCTTAGGTTAGTTTTGGAAAATGGCTTGATAAGCCCGAACTATGTTAATTTACTCTATAATTTTGATTCAAGGATTATTGACTTGTTGGGATCTTATGAAAGGTTATACCTGCCTTATTTAGTTTTTTGGACTGATGATAATATGGTTTGGTTAAAAATTTACTAGATATTGGATAGGTGTAAATGTTTTGATTTTGTTGGTGTTGGTTGAAGTGTTTCTTATTGGTTTTTGTGAGGATATATCTTTCTATTTATAATCTTGTTCTCTCCTCTATTTTGTTGGTTTCTTCAGGTGTTGTTTCCTCAGACCTTTTTATTGTTTCTATAAGGGATCAAGGCCCTTCCCCTTCTTAATCAATCAAAAACATTATAAACCTTCTAAAATTTGAATTAATTCATTCTAGATCTAGGTTTAACATTGCATTATTTTACAATGTTCATTTAGGCATTCATTTTTACATCATAAAAGGTATAAAATATTCAAATTTTGCATATAATATTCCATTATAGGTTGCACTAGGATTAATTTTAGTCATCTTAGGTGAGATCTACATTCAAATTGCATTTACAAATCTGCATTAGGTCATTTAAGTCTGAAAACAAATATAAAATTATCCATTACATTCATTTAGGCATCTTGAATATACTTCAAAAAGTGAAAAATTACATTGTTTTGTTTCAAAAAGGTGTCATTATCATCATTTTTAGATTTTGGCATCTTTGAATCAATCAATCTTACATCATAAATCTGGAAATTGCATTTACAATTGTCTTTTATTTCTTGAAAATTTTACAAATTGTTCCACAAATGCATTTTACATAATCATAAATTGGGAAAATTCTACAAAAGTATTCACTATCACACATATATACACATAGAAACGAGAACTTAAAATAGTATTATAAACACTTAATTTTTTGAATTTTACAAAAACCTGTGCAGGACAAAGTTACCTTGGGTGACCTTGTCCAACTAAATTGAGCCCAAATTTTATGTGCAACACCTTGTCTCTGGTCTCTACCCAAATCTGGCATCAGTCTTTGAAGATTAGTCATGTAACTATCTATTTTGTTAAAAACATTGTTATCTTGATCCATAGGACATAACACAATGTTCTTACTGCAAAAATCTTGCATTGTTATAATTCATGTTCTATTGTCAGATTTTGTTAAACATTTCAAATAATTTTTGATACAAGCATGTGAAAATAAATTTTTTTCTCCTCTTTTGTTGTTTTTCATTGATCCCTCTCCCACTATCTCTCCTATGTGTGAGGTTAGCTTGGTGCAAGAGAATGAAATCATTGAAATCATGTAAATTATGTTTGTTCTTCTCCTGATATATCACCTACTTGTGAAGAAGGTATCTTGGTGTTAGAAGATCCAATATTTGAGCGTTATGAGAATTTTTTTTTTCTCTACCAATACATCTCTTACTTGGGAACATGTTATTGGAAAAGAGGGTGAAATCATTGATACATTTCTTTCAAAAGACAGTAAGATGGATTGCATAGATGAAGATGCTAAGGTGACAATAGATCCCCCATCAATAGAAAATCAACAAGTAGTTAACTCCATTGAGGTTATGAATGCACAATTGTCTATTAGATATCCTTCAATTATTGGACCTTCTAAAGATCCTCCAATTATTGTACCTCCTAAGTCACCTCTCATTATAGGACCTCCTAAACCTCATAGCCATATCCTAAACTTTACAAAACAACTCACTAGTAATCATGTGTCAAATCAACCAATTTATCATATTGTTTCTCACACATAACATAAGGAATAACAAGCAACCAAGATAAACATAGGTCGTTCCCTCATGAATACCACTCCCACAATCTATTTTACCTAGTACACCTCATTTACCCTAACATAGTGGAAAGGAGTATGATCTTGTAGAACAACTTTGTGCTACTCCCACTAATATCTCTTAATTATGGGATTTAATTATTTAAACATCACCTATCTATCATAGCATGCTTCAAAATTCTTTGTAGAATTTTTTTTTCCCTCCTAGTGTGCAACCAAATAATGTAGAATATTTTCTTGAGAGTATGAATTCAGCTAATGTGGACATTGTCTTTCATCAAAATGAATTACCCCTTTAGAAACACAAAAATAAAATGATTCTTTGATGTTCATGGTTGTTATTAACAAGAATGGGATCAGGCACACCCTTATTGACAATGGTTCATGGCATAATGTTTATAGTACTCATATTTTAGATTAAATTGGAGAAGGCAAGACTTTAATTCAACCGGATATTTTATCTATTTATGGTTTTGACAATGTGGGAAGACAACCACTTGGTCTAATAACATTACCCATTAAAGTTGGTTATGATGTGTTGCAAACTCCCATCCATGTCATGCCCCATGATATTTCATATAATCTTCTCTTGGGTAGACCATAAATTCATGAGATGAAAGGAGTTCCTTCAATGCTTCACCATTTAATGAAATACACATACAACAATAATGTTTACATGATAAAAAATTTATCCTAAATTTGAAAATTGTTTACAAACTGAAACAAGAATAAAGAGTCATTTTAGAACATTGACACTAGCTTTGAAAGTGGACCCTTACAAATTGAAGACAAAGATGAGTGTCTTTCATCTATAAAAATTTTGTTGGATGATGATTGAGGATCACTAGATTTCACAACTAAATTCATGGGGGACTACAAGATTACACCATCAAAATTAGTAAAAGAGAAAGAAGTCGCAATGGTATCAACATAGTCTATTAATGAATCATCAAAAAAATTCAATTTCACAACTTCTATAAATGAAGAAAACACAAATTACACATCCACTTATGATGAAATTGATTATGAGAACCACCTTCCTCAAAAGAAATGAAATCCATTTATGGAAGAGATTATAAACTTTTGAAACAATTTGGCTATAATAGAAAAGGATATGGTGTAAAAGAACAAGGTATTTGTGTCCCCATAGAGCTCAACACACAAGAAACAACAAGAGGTATTGGTTATTTTCCTTCAAAAATAACGAAAACATCAAAAATACCTTAACTTAATGTCAATGTCATCATGCAAGATTCTCCCAAGACAACTTTAAATTTAGTTCATCCTAACAATGATAAATTTGAGATAGGTTAAACCACATAATTTGTTTCTCCTTGCCATGTGGTAGTTATAGCCTTACATGATGCTCACTACCATGCATGGGGGTATAAACTAGGCTTTATGCAATCATATTTCATCGCAACATATGATCATCCATCTTAGATCATCTTTGTCCCTATACTTGGGGGCAAGGGGTTAGGTAGCCTTGTAATAGGTACATTCCTTCTTTTAAGGGATCCCTTTGAATCTCCTTAAAATTAGTGTAGAAATTACACTAACATTTTAAGGGGGGGAATATATTCCCCCTCTCATTGTTTGCATAAATAACGGTCCTTGTTTGGTGATGATAGCATACATATCCTAAAAAGTGTGACCTTGAAGTGTGGCCTTCTCAATCTATGCTTGTGTCCCCTTTGTGGTGATATCGGGCTTGATATCCTCTAGGAGTGTGACTTTTTTTGGCATATGATGTTCCCTTTGGTGGTAATACTACGACTAGTATTCCCTAAAGTGTGACCTTTTATTCATCGATTTTTCCTCTCTTGGTGGTGGCATCATGTGTGATATTCCCTAAGGCCTGAATCTTCATATATTGAGTGATGCCACTTTGTCATTTTTTTAAATCACCTTTTGCAGTGATGTTATTTATAACACCCCTTGAGGTTTGGCTTTGTCTTGTTCATCCTCTTGGATGTTTATACACCTTATTAGGCAATTTTTCATCATCCTCTTGGGCATTTATGTGTCACCTTAGGTGAGTTTTTTGTTTTCCTCTTGGAAATTTATGCACCTTCTTAGGTGAGGCTTGTTCATCCCCTTGGATATTAAAAATTTGGCAAGATAGTTCATGGATTCACCATAATGCAACTTGTTGAGTCATGAACTTGAGCACCTCTTTTTAACATGGTCGATGAGCATAACACAGCTTACTTGGCAGTAGAGCTATGTGTTTCATGATCGTCTTAGCATAACACAACTTAATAGCCTTGTGGAGCCCATCATATTGCATGGACACCTAGCATAATGCGAATTGCTAGCCAATATATCTTTGTAGCTCATGAGTGATTTGGCATAACACAACTTTCTAGTCCTCATGAGAGCATTCCTTTGTCTAATATTTATTCGTTGGATGATGTTTTGTATTTGAGATAAATTTAAGACTAAGGTCTCTTTTCCTTACCAACTCGAATCCATTTTAGTACTAACCTTGTGTTTTTTCTGTCTTTTGTATTTATTTATGTTTGCATTGTGTTTGTATTGTTCTTGTTTTCATTTTATAGTCATCTTTATGTTATGTTATGCCATATGTTTTCATTGTGTATGCTTTGTGTCTTCATCATGTATGTTTTATGTTGTCTTTTTGCATTACATACATGTTTGTTCCTTTGTGCTTATGTTGGTTTGCAATGAGATCTTAGATCTTGAGGGGTTGCATGGTCCCCCTAGATTCATAGTCATCCTATCTCTTCAACATTTGGACAATTGGGCCCCTCTTGATATATTTTTCTACTTTAGTGTGAGTTTGAGCATAAGTATATACTCTCACTAAAGTGGGGGTTAAATGTAGCATCATAAATTGTCACCCATGACAATTTCACACTATGTTTTTCTCCCCCTAAGTGCATGGACCTAATTGTACACCTAATTTCCTAAAGTATGAATTTTGTGGCACATTTTAACATTTACTGACAAATTGCAAGTGGAAAACCTAAGCATTCATTTAATAATTTTTCCTTGACACCTTAAATCCCATAAAATAGGGCTAGGTCCCCCTATTTTTCCTGCAAAATTGAATATGTCGATGTTGGCATTTTGATATTTGAATTTAAAATGTCCAAAATCGACTGTCAAGATTTTTTTTTTGGGAATAATTGCATATAAATACCTAGTTATTGCATCATTTGGAAACTAACAAGAGAGATAAAGCAATTATTGAAAACCAAGAGCAAGTCAAGAGTAGTCAAGAGCAGATTTATTGCAAAAATTAAATATCAAAGCATCATGTGAAAGTGTATGTGAGTTTTTTCATGTTTATGTTATCATATTTTTTATGATATCTAACCCTTGTAGGTCTTCAATCAAATCAAGCCATAAACAATCAAACCTAGAGGAGAATTTTATGACTTCAGGGAAAGGAAAAGCAGAGGTGCGGAATATGCTTTCCTAACACTAAAACCTTAGAGGATAAGTGCAAAAAATCATCATTTAAAAATTTCTTGCATTTAAGATGCACAAACACAGTATAACAGGATAGACATAAATAAAACATACACAGAGATAACACCAGATTTATGTGGGAAAACCCTTACGAGATAAAAACCCACCACACCAAGCAAAGTCACTTTGTATTATAGTAAACAATTTACATATAGAGTTACAGACTTCACTCTCAGATATTATCTCAAAGCAGCATTACTCAGTTGACCTCCTCACAGACTTCAGATACATTACATTCACTGTTACAATGCTATTACAACATACAACGAATACTATCTTACCGTCACCTTAGTCTCTATGCCTTTTTTGACTATTCTCACTTATTTCAATCAACAACCAATGGGGTGTATTTAATTACACGCTTCCCTGACAAGCAATCTGATCTCTGATCGAACCACCCTGCAATCACACATCGGGCCACCCCAACATTTAATCCCGTTACAGAGAATTGCCTATATTTGGATTCTGTCAACCACCGAATCATATCTTACAGTTAATGCGTATATCACTTTCAAATATTTAAACATTTGGCCAATAATTGTTGATTTACAACAGTGATGTAAAATCAACAAGTGAGATTGCACCACATGTCATAACGCCATTCATCCATCACTTTGACTGTTGAGTCAGATCAGCCAACTAAGCCCCGAGCACCTTCTACCATGCTATTGCACCAAGATTCATAGGCAATATGGCTATGGAACCATCACAATATGGCGATGCCACCGCACTACCGCTCCATGGTTTGCAAACGCCTGCAGTATAGTGGTGAACACCCATTCGAAAGACCACCACTATTCACCTCTCTATCTTTCCTTAACCGAACATCCCCTGCGGTAAGGAGGTAACCATCTACACCAACCGCCACGGTTTACCGCACCACCATGCCATGGCCAAAAGACCATTGCGGTATGGCGGTAAACACCTATTTGCCAGACCACCACCATTCACCACACCACTGTGCCATGGCCGAAAAACCATCGCGGTATAGTGGTGTCACTGTGCCACTACCAAGGGAGAAGAGGGACACTGCGGTATAGTGTTAACACCACCCAACCGCTAGATAGACCGAAGAGCCTCGTAGTAAGGTGGTAAACCGCACAACCGCGCCACCTCCAAAGGCTCCCAACGGTAAAGCGGTAAAAACATGAACATACGGTAATTCACCAAGTCTTAATCAGAGGTTCAAGCCAGCAAGTTGAGGCACCTATTTCCAACAAGCTCCCACTTGACGAAGACTTACTGGCCTCCTCCAGACTTTGAATTTACTAATGATCATAGGCCCCAAGGCCCATCAAACTTGCACACCATCTGAACTTGTCCATGCTCACTGGATTTGTCAATGCATCAACAACATTCTTCAGAGTATCCACCTTTTCTAAAGAGACCTTTCCATCCTCCACCATATCCCTAACAAAGTGATACTGCACAGCGATATGTTTCGTCCTGGCATGGAAAGTTGAATTTTTTGCAAGACAAATGGCACTCTGATTTTCATAGAAAATAGTAATCTGCCCTACATCAAAACCAATATCAGAACAAAAATGACTAAGCCAAACAACTTCTTTGCAGGCGTGTGTTGCTGCCATGTATTCTTCCTTCGTAGTAGACAAAGCGACTATAGCCCATCGCTTGCTCATCCAACTAATTGCACCACCATTTAACATGAAAGTATATCCACTGGTGGATCTTCTACCGTCAATGTTCCCTGCCCAGTCAAAATCCACATATCCATGAATGTTGAGATTTCTCTGTGATCCAACCAAATTACCATGGTAGCACAGAGCATATTTTGAAGTTCCCTTTAAATATCTACTCTTTTCACAGCATCCCAATGTGTCTTTCCTGGATTTTCCATAAATCAGCTGAGTACTCCCACTGCTTGGGCAATGTCTAGCCTTGTACAGACCATTGCATACATTAAACTACCAATAGCACTTGCATAAGGCACCCTGGTCATATCCTCCATCTCAATAGCAGATTTTGGACAGTCTTCAATAGATAGTTGTGTTCCCTGCAAAAGTGGAACAACTAGCTGCTTGCAATCATTCATACCAAATATCTCCAAAATAGTGTTAATATACTTACTCTGGTTGACCCAAATTTTCCTACTCTTTCTATCCCTGGTTATTTCCATCCCCAAAATATACCTTGTTGCACCCATATCTTTCATTTCAAACTTTGCAGACAACTAAGACTTAAGATCAGAAATCATAGTCTTAGTATTTCCTATGAACAACATATCATCCACGTATAGGGTAATAATAAGCACACGATCATTTTCAGATTTGTAATACACACAATGATCAGATTTTGATCTCACAAATCCCATTGACAACACAAAGATGTCAAACTTTTGGTACCACATCCTAGGCGATTGTTTCAAACCATACAAAGATTTATTTAACTTGTTGACCAGGCTTTCTTTACCTTTTTCAACGAAGTACTCAGGCTGGGACATATCAATTTCTTCTTCCAACTCTCCATGGAGAAAGTTTGTTTTCACATCCATCTGTTCAATATCTAAGTCAAATGTAGCTACAAGTGACAAAAAAAATCTGATAGATGTTAGCTTAGCTATAGGGGTAAATATTTCTTCATAATTAATTCCCTCTACCTGAGAATATCCCTTTGTAACCAACCTCACTTTATACTTTTCAACACTACCATCTAGACCAGTCTTCTTCTTAAATACCCATTTACAACCAACAGGCTTTCTCCCTTCAGGCAAAGGTACCAAATCCTAGGTTTCATTCTTTTTCGATGATTCCATTTCTTCATTCATGGCTTCCAACCAGGAATTTGAATTAGACATATTAATTTCTTCTTTCACAGTCCTAGGCTCATCAGTACTAGTAATCAAATCATAGGCATAGTTCAAATCCAATATAGAGAAACCATACCTATCTGGTTGATGTATTTCACATGTCTAGATATTCTCATTGGCTAAGGTTGTGGTTTCTTCTTCTTTAGAGCTCTCCTCAGTTTCAGGTACACCATGTAGTTCCTCTTTTTCTGGAGTTTGAGGAATTTTAACTACATCATTTTTCTTTTCTCTTTGATCTATCTCAAACTGTGGATAATTTGTTGAAGGCTTCAGCTCGTGAAATATTACACTTCTGTTATACAAAACCTTCTCAATATCAGGATTCCAAAGCTTGTATCATTTCACACCAATGCCATAGCCAATGAAGATACATTTAACAACCTTGTTCTTCAACTTAGATCTTTTCTCATTCGGCACATATGCATATGCCTCATAGCCAAATACACGAATATGTCTCAGAGAGGGCTTGTTACCAGACCATTCTTCCAAAGGTGTCTTATCAATAAGAGTAGAGCAAGGTGAATGATTTACCAGGTAACATGTTGTAGACACAACCTCAGCCCAAAAATTCTACTACAGGCCAACACTTCTCAACATACTCCTCGCCCTTTCCATTAGCGTCATGTTCAACCTTTCAGAAAATTCATTCTGCTGTGGAGTACATAAGGTGTAGTTTTATGCCTTTTAATCCCATGGTCTTTGCAGTATCTTTCAAAATTTGCAGAACAAAACTCATTGCCATTATCCGTCCTCAAACATTTAATTTTCCTTCCAGTTTGATTCTCTACCAAGTTTTTAAGCTCTTTAAAATGACTGAACACTTTTGATTTACTTTTAAGAAAGTATACAAATTCCCTTCTCGAATAATCATCAATAAAAGAAACATAATAACTAGACTTCAATAACGAAGGAACATTCACTTGACCAAATACATCAGAATGAACATAATCCAGTACACCAGAAGATTTATGAGGACTCGAATAAAATGAAACATGGTGTTTCTTTCCATAAATGCAGTGTTCACAGAAATTGAACTCAAGATTACAATCAACAAGCCCTTCAACAAGATTTTTATTTTTCAAGGTTTTTAAACCTTTCTCACCTATGTGACCGAGTCTATGATGTCACAACATGGTATTATCTGCTAGGAGTTTCACCTCCAAGGAATTTGCATCCAAAGGAGAGTCATTCTTCTTCTCTACACGAGCAACATTTCTTGACTTTACAAAGACGTTGTTACATTGAATAGGACATGCATCTAGCTTGTATAGAGTACCAGTTCGTACACCCTTAGCCAACACCATTGCAACTCTAGCCATCTTACATCCTTTACTCAAGAAAGAAACTTCCACACCAACATCATTAAGCTTACTAACAGAAATTAAGTTACGAGCCAAACCTGGTATGTGTAGTACATCACCAATCCCTTTGATTCTTCCGTTAGGGATTCTATTTTGACTCTTCCACGGCCAACAATCTCCAGAGTTGAGTCACTTTCCAGAGAAACCTTTCCCACATCATACTTTTCATACTTAGTGAACCACTCTCTATGTGACGTCATGTGGAAAGATGCACCTGAGTCAATCAGCCAGACATCATCTGATGCCTAAGCCACCAAGGCTGCAATAAAGGCATTTGCATCACTCTGAGAAGAGTCATTGTTTGAAGAGTTATTCTTCTTCTCCTTATAATCCTTTCGGATATGGCCAGGCTACCCATAATTCCAACATTTCACCTTGGAATTTTTACCAGGAGACTTTGATCTCCCTTTAGATTTGGATTTAGACTTCTTGTCCTTCTTCTTTCCTTTCTCCTTTGATCTACCCCGAACATCAAGGGCTTGTTTGGCCATCTCTGAAGACTTCCTTCACATTTCTTCTGACAACAGCAAAGCAACTACGTCTTCCATCTTGAAATTAGTTGGTGTACTTCCAATAGCCATTACCAAATGGTCCCAACTGTCAGGTAAGGAACATAAAAAAAGCATGCAGTGATCCTCCTCCTCTATATTCACACCCACAGATGCCAACTAAGCAACACTCATATTAAATGAGTTAATATGGTCTGCTATAGATGCACCTTCTTCCATCTTCAAGGAGTACAACTTCTTCCTCAGGAATAACTTATTCACTAGAGACTTTCATTGATAAATATCACCAAGTTTCTTTCATAATGAAGTTGTAGTCTTTTTCTCATGGACATTCAGGAGTACAAAATTGGCTAGACTAAGTCTTATCAGACCTCTAAATTTTCTATTTGCAAGATCCCAATCTTCTTGTTTCATACTTTATTGCATAGTTCCAAACACAATAATCTAGAGGTCTCTATCCACCAACAAGTCTTCCATTTTGAGTTTCCACAACTCAAAATTGCTGCCATTGAATTTTTCAATTTCTACTCTCCCTGAAGTACTCACTATCTCATACAATAGACTCATTAATTGGTTCTCTCTTTGCAAGACTCCCACTGAAACATGATTAGCATAAAAACCAACCCTACTAACAAGGATAACACAACTGGCCAGGCTCTGATACCACTTGAAAGGAAAAGCAGAGGTGAAAAATACGCTTTCCTAATGTTAAAACCTCAGAGGAGAAGTGCAAAAAACCATCATTTAAAACTTTCTTGCATTTAATTTGCACAAACACAATATAACAAGAAAGACAGAAATAAAACATACACAAAGATAATACCAGATTTACATGGGAAAACCCTTACGAGAGAAAACCCCACCATACCAAGCAAAGTCACTTTGTATTACAGTAAATTTTTTACATACAGAGTCTCAAACTTCACTCTCAGATATTAGCTCACAACAACATTACTCAGTCGACCTCCTCACAGACTTCAGATACATTACATTCACTATTACAATGCTATTACAACATACAATGAATACTATCTTACCGTCACCTTAGTCTTTGTGCCTTTTTTTACAGTTCTCACTTATTTCAACCAACAACCAATGGGGTGTATTTAATTACATGCTTCATTGACAAGCAATCCAATCTCTGATCGAACCGCCCTACAATCACGCATCGGGCTGCCCCAACATTTAATCCTATTACAGAGAATTACCTATATCTGGATTTTTTCAACCACCGAATCATATCTTATAGTTAATGCATATATTTCTTTCAAAGATTTAAACATTTGGCCAATAATTGTTGATTTACAACAGTGATGTAAAATCAATGAGTTAGATCATAACACGTGTCATAACACCATTCATCCATCACTTTGACTGTCGAGTCAGACTAACCAACTAAGTCGCAAGCACCTTCTACCGCGCTACTGCGCCAAGCTTCATGGGCACTCATGGTATGGCGGTGTCACCGCGCCACCATGACATGGCTATGAGACCATCGTGATATGGTGGTGCCACTGCGCTATCGCTCCATGGTTTGCAAACACCTGCAGTATAGCGGTGAATACCCATTCGACAGAACGCCACAGTTCACTGCTCTACCGTGCCTTAATTGAATGACCCCTATGGTAAGGAGGTAACCATCTACATCGACTGCCATGACTTACCACGCCATGGTTGAAAGACCATCGTGGTATGGCGGTAAACGCCTATTTTCCAAACCGCCACCATTCATCATGCCATGGCCGAAAGACCATCGCGATATAGCGGTGTCACCGTGCCATCGCCAAGGGAGAAGAGGGACTCCGCGGTATAGCAGTAACATCGCCCAACCACCAGATAGACCGAAGAGCCTCGTGGTAAGGCAGTAAACCACACAATCGTGCCACCTCCAAAGACTCCCAACAGTAAAGCGATAAAGGCATGAACATAAGGTAATTCGCCAAGTCTTAATCAGAGGTTCAAGCCAGCAAGTTGAGGCACCTGTTTCCAACATTTAGTCCTTCAAGGAATTCATTTTTGATTGGTGAGTTGTAGTCCATTGTTTATTCATCATCAATTTCATCATTTAGCCTTATCCCTTAAAAGGATGGGCTCCCTATCATTGACATTGCTATTGTGGTAGTGGAAACACTACATGGGGTTTAACTAAGGAAAACCCCTATATGGCACAAACCTCTCTCTCTCTCTTTAAATGTGTAGGTTTTAGATCTAAAGAAGATTGGAAGAAGTTTGAAATTCAATTGTTCATTATTGCATTCAAACCCTACACCTTGACAAAAAATGGAAACTCATTTATCTTTGTACCTGACAAAAATCTGACAATGTGACAAGTGGAAAAAGAAGGCTTTGATTTGGCACCAGAGGATTGTGAAATAAGATATGGAATTCCTCTACTGGGAGATAGTTTCCTAGGGTGACTTAGTCCTCATAAAGCTACCCCAAATTCATATCATAGGTGTGCAATACTCTACTCAGTCCATTTTTGTAGTCTAAATTTTTCTTTAGCTTTTTGTGTCTACTATATTTTTATCAGAATAGGAATTTGCATCAATAGCCTAGTCATTGCATTGCATTTCATTCCTAATTCCATTCTAATTTTGGTCAAGGGAAATTTGACTCACCTTTCAAGTTGTAATTCAATCTTATATGTTGTCCAAATTTAGCAAACCCCCACTACCTCAACCCTTAAATGAAACATAAGGAAAAGTACCCAAACCTTAGAATCAAATATCTAGGGCCTCACTTTTTCCTTATTTCAATGTGTATATATATTTATATAATATATACATATATATGTACATATATATATACAACATATATATGCATATATATAACATATATATAGATGTACATATGTATAAATATACATACATATAGATACATATATATACATATATATGTATGTATATATATGTGTATATATGTATATATATAAAAAATCTATATGTGTGTATATGTATGTGTGTGTTATATGTATTCAATGGATACTTCCAGTTGGAAAAAATGGCCAAAAAAATATAATCAAAACACATTTTGAATTGGAAATGAATTTTATGTTGAAAATTATTAAAGTCAAGTGGGTTGAAATCTACCCTTAAAAGTGACAACTTCAGACTTTGACAAGACCCTGCAATAGTGGTAATGAAAATAAGTAAATATTCTTCACATAAATAATATAGGATAATTAAATAAATGCATAGAATAAGGCATATAATTAACCTAGATTTAATTAGGAGTTGAGTTGTTAAATATGAAATGAACAATCATAAATTAAATGAGAAGGATATATGCACTAAACTTTAAGAACAATGATAAAGAAACATTGTTGATATCACATTGGAATCATTCATCGTAGGTATAATTTTGACACATGTGATAGAGTTAAAAGACTTAAAATTTTGTGCAGTTCAATCCCAAATCCCTTGGTGTTGAATATGAGCCACACAAATCTAAATTTTTTATTTATGGGATCAACCCAGCAAAATCTTACAACAAAATAATGACTTATCTCTACTCCTTTCATGTATGAATTTTTCAAGGTGGTGTTTACAAGCACCTTAGAGGAGATTGCCAGATTTCTAAGGTCAAGTTCTCTTAGTTCAACCCCATATATAAACTAGTTTAAAGCCCATTTAAGTGAGTAATTGAAGATAAGACATGTGTAATCATACAAATAAATTATATGATTCTAATATAGATGTGTTTTCTAAATCCCTAGATCTAAATATTCTGCGAATGACCATTCCTTGTTTGATTATATATTTTCCTTATTTGGCATATTAATTATTCATACAAAATCAATGTCTTCAAATACCACACATAACAATAATTCAAAAAATTATGTCAAGTTAGATCACAATGATAGTAAAAAGGCATAATTTTTGGAATCTAAATTTGAATGTTTGAATTTCAAGTTCAATCCCACATTCCTTGGGATTAAACCAAGTTGATCTTGATTGAAAATAAGTGATTTAGGTGTGAAAATCATCATATTAAAGCAATAATTAAATGTATGAAATTATGTGTGAATAGGGATGGAAAATTGGAGAATGTATCAAATTTTGCACAAATGGGAATGAGATAAAGTCAAACGTATGGTGATAATTTTAAATAAGGATGAATCTAATAGGAAATGGTATTGAGTCATGAACCAAAATTAGCACAAAAGTGTGCACTTTCCAATATATAATCATATTGAGTCACTTCATCGAAATGGGCCCCAAACTAAAGAGGAATTGACATGGGTATACAAATTTTATTGTTAAATTTCACCCTCACTTTGAGGTGCATGTGAATATAATCATAAGCATGAGCATCAAATCATATGAATATTATTAGCCCACATTATTTTTTTATACATTTCATAAAGGATATTTGGTCCATGTAAAATAACGGGTTATTCTTGGGTTCTTCTCTTTGACTCGAGCAATCCATAGGAACCTAGAAAATAGAGAAAATGTATGTAATGAGTATATTTTTCATGCAAATGAAATAGGAATAAATAATAAGTTACTCCCACTACCTACACGAAATAAGTGTAGAGATTCATATGCACCACTTAATGTGATAAGAAATTATTTTTGTATGGAAAGTGATAAGAAAATATTCCACTTAATGTAGTGATATGATATGACATGCTCAATATGACCATGTGGTGTGACTCCACCCAATTATGATTTTTTTATTTGGATGATTATAATAATGTGATAAAACTATGTTTAATTGTAGGTGTGTAATGTGATAAAGATACATCTAGGTAAGGTGATGAATCTTTATGTAGAATACATCACTATCTCAAATCTTAGTCATAAGAAAATTAATAGTACTATATGCCCTCTCAAATTCCTTGCATGCATAGCATGAAAGGACTTGAAGGACAGGAGGAAGTGAGACATGATAATGCAAGTGATGACAAATATAGAGTACACATATTTAAAATCATTTAGATAGTATCATAAATATCATTTTGTGACAAGCGTGTGACTAATATCAAATAGCATGCATGTAAAGTCATATATCATGTAAATAAAAAATTATTGACAAGCATTAGGATTAAATTTTGTCTCTAATATAGATAATCATAAAGGAAAATATAATCTTAAAGGCTAGATGAAAATCATTGAAGTGTATCAAATATGTAATTAAACCAAATGATAGGCATGTAGCCACAAATAAGTAAGATGTAATCATGATATGAAATGTAATGATAAAGTATCAAGATAAGGCTCATAAATCTAAAAGCTTAAGAAAGACAAAATGGTAAGAAAGAAACATTAAACATGAAGTCATAATTATGTAGGTATGAGAGGCCTGAGACAAGTTACATAAGTCATCAAGACATATAGAAGGCATCATAAATGTGTAGCATAAGTAACATATATCACAAAAGTATATGTGAATAAAGAAAAATAAAGAACTCAAAGTGAAAAATATGAAGCGTGATAAAATACAATAGATACATCTACACATGCACATATGCTAGGAAATTAAAGGATGAGAAAAAAATATCACATTAAAAAACACAAGAATAAGGTAAAAAAATACACATCAAAGATATCCCCTAAGTGTGGAAAAATGCATAGAAGCTAGGAAAGTAGAGATTGAGAGAAGAAAATCACATTAAAAAAGTATAAATAAGGTAAAAGAATACACATCAAGGATGTCCCCTAAATGCGGAATCTAAGCAAGAAAGATAAGCATGGGTAAAAAATAAAATATAGATGAGAAACAATTTAGTAAAAAATAGAAGATAAATGAGAACACATAAAGTGCAATTTTAAAAAGCCAATTATATTGAGAAACAAACGAAAATGAGAGAAAAATATTTTACATTATAAAAGTATAAGGATGATACACATCAAGGATGTCCCCTAAGTGCAGAAGCTAAGTACGAAGCTAAGCATGAAATGAAATATTTTAATAACATCCACGAGGCCAAAGTAGCCTATGGACCTAAGGTCATCACAAGGGACACCAATAAAAAAGCCTTACACAGTTTGTAAACTTTGTTCGAGATCAACCCTTCTGCAGTGGATTTTGATGATGAAGTTTGTATTTTTGTCTAAGCTTGCCTCTTCAAAAAAGGTACTTAAATTATCAACTTGCAAAGTTCTTCATAGTTTCCTAGATGTCTTTATATGTTGAGCACTCCATGACAAAGTGTCATTCTGCCTCCACCTTTCCTTTGTTACAAAATCAGCATAATCTTTTTTCCCACTCCTCTTTAGGAACATCCATCTACTCATTTCACATCTAAGATGGTGTGAAATAGTTTGTAATTGAGCTATCAACATCTTTGCTTTCCATTTAATATTCGCTCCTATATAGGATTTTTCTTCATGGTCCCCCATGGGATTAAATTCTTAGATATAGTAATCTTTTTTGTGCCCTATTTGTTTTGTCCATAAATCATTTTTAAAATTTTCTCTCATATTTTTTTATTTCTTCATTTGTGTTTGGACATTCATGCATATCCACATCCCACTTTTTCATCCACTTGTTATTTTGTTTCATCCAATTGTCATTTCTTCTAGTTAGCTCTTCCTTCACAATTAGTTTAGGCTAATGATGGCTCTCCATATTTTAGACCTTTTGTAGGTAGCTTAGTAACCCAATCAATGTTGAGGATTCCAAGGGGAAGGTACTAGTCTCAACCAATAAAATATCATAAGGCACTGCAGTCTTGAGTTTGAGGCTACTTATAATTAGATGATTTTGGATTCTTTCCACTTGTCTCCATTTCTGATTTGACATGTTGCTGCCCCAAATTTCACACCCATAAAGAATCGCTAGAGTAATAAGTAAGCAAAAAACTATTCTCTTGGTTTTCTTATCCCATAATTCTACATTTCTACATCTATTTTGTAGAGAGTATAATGTTTTCCAACCTCCCCAAGTTCTTTTTGCTCTACATGTTTCCTAGCTAAGTTTGTTGTAGAAATCAAGCCCAAGGTGCTTGTATTCGTTCACTATTTCTAGTGATCTGCCTTCAAAGAGAAAGTTAATTTAATATTTTTTCCTTCACAGTGAGAAGATCATTATTTTGGTTTTGTTAGTGTTCACTTGCATCTCGACTTCCTGACAAAACATATCAAGAGCTATCAAATGGTTTCTCAGATCATGTGTTGTTTTAGAAATTAATATGAGATCATCGGTATATAAGAGTAATTTTATTACAAACTTGTCCAACTCAATGTCTTCCCCATCAACCTTGTCTATCCATTCTTCTAGCTTATCAATGTAAATCCCAAATAATGTTGGGGGAAAGCGGGCAACCTTGTTTTAAACCAATATCATTACCCAAGCATTTTGGCATACCATCATTGGTTCTAATTTAGCTTTGACCTAATCATAGAGCCTATGAACAACCGCCCTAAGAACAATTGGAACTCCTAGTTCCTCCATTCTATTCCATAACTTTCCTCATGGTACCATGAGAAAGGATTTTTTAAAGTCTACAAAGCAACAATAAGCTTCATCACCTTGAACGTTCCATATTTTCCAATCAACAATATAAGGGTAACCCCATGGTCAATAGTGGAATGTTTTAGTCTAAAACCAGCCTGCCACTATGATCTCTTTCCCTCTTTTTCAATCCAACTACTAATTATACATTCAATCAAGCTTCCAATAAGTTTTCCAAGAAGAGGATTAATCATAATAGTGTGATAGTTTGATGGGTTATTGATGTCACCACTTTTGTACAAGGGGATAACAACACTAGTCGTTCATCCTTTTAGGAAGCCTTCTTGAATAACCCTATTGCAAATGCACTTGATACAAGGTGCAAGGACTTTAATACCCCACTTTAAATTTTATGCTTGTAGCCCATCAATATATCGTGCTTTCCCTCCTGCCAACCTTCTTATGCCTTCATTGATATCTTCAATGGTGAAAATCTCGGTGGTTGCATTGATTATTGGAGGTCTATGTTTATCTTGATTTTGTTCATATAGTAGATTTGCATAGTCTAGCCATTGTAAGCTTGTAATATTATTTTTCATTTGTTTTCTTTTTTTTTGTAGCTCCTTCCAAAATATTTTGGGTTTTTCTTTTCAAAGGTAAATCAGCTCCATTCTTCTTGTACTCACATATTTTTCTTTTTTACATCGTATCATATTTTCATATTCTTTCTTGTTTTCTATGGGTATTCCTCCTTCACTGAGCTTTCTTTTTGTTATCTTGCACTCTTCATCGAACCAAGGATTTGTTGGAAAAGTATTTTTATTTCCTCTCTTGGGTATATCCCTCTTGCATTCAGCCAACACTTTGTGCACTAGAGGGATTAGCGTGTTCTTGCTTTTAGGGTGCTTCTCTATGTAAGTTGAATTTCTTTCAAATTTCTTAAAGAAGTTTTTGAGGGTAGCCTTGAAGATTTATTTTATTTTTTTGGGTCATGAGTGTTGGTATTAAGGTGTCTCAACCTTAGAGTATTAATATTGATTTAATTTATGTATTATTATATTTATTTGTATTATTTAATTGCCTATGGTGTCATGTCACAAATTGGGACCCACTGGCTAGGTGGCATCCTTGTTGGAGGTGACTAGATGACACATAATAATCCCAAGTGGACATAGGAATCCCACATTGGAATCTTTGACTTATGACATATTATATTACATTTCATAAGGAATCTTGTTGCATAAGATAAATTTGGCGCCCAAGTTGGGTTATGACAGGTTGTAAGAGAATTTGGTATTCTTGGAAAGTTATGATAGATTCTCTTATAGTTGTAAGTGCTATCACCTATGAAATTTTTCATGACAGTTGTAATATGTGATATAGTTGTAATATGTGTAAGGCATATATCATAAGATATTTTTAGTATATTCTAGGTTCCCAAGCTTGAGGAAGGAATATTTGCATGTTTGACAATTGTAAGGGGTGTAAAATAATATGTTACATGTGTCCAAATGCATGTCTATGGCGTGGAAGATTGTGCCATGTGGATTTGGATGCCCCTCTCCTTCTATATGCTTCTTTAAGCTTGTATCACTCTATATATTGAGTGCATTGCATTATGGAATATATAGTTTGTTTGCAGGTAACGAAGTGCTATCAATATCACTCAAGAACAGGCATTCATTTTGAAGCACTTGTAGAAGGTTTTGTACTTGGGGTTGTATTGTAATTCCTTTAAAAGTAATACAATACTACTATGATTTTGGAGGGTGGGTTTTTTTTACCCGAAAGGGTTTTCCCCACGTATATTTGGTATCACTTTTATATTTGTTGTTGTTCTATTAATTTGTTCTCTATGTGCTTCTCTTGTTGTAACTATTTAAAGGTGTTAAAATGAAATTTTGTAACTCTCCCCTACTTAAATTAGTGTAGGAAGCTATTTTCACTCACCTGATTTCCTTTTAGTTGGTATCAGAGCCTGACCAACCTTGGTTCCTTTGTTGGGTTAGAAGAGTTTTTTGAGTTGGTCTTTGTTTCAGTGGGAGTTTTGCAGAAGTGTGTGCTTCGTTACCTTGTTGCAAGAAAGAGATGGAAGGAACATCTGGGAGGATTGATATGGAGAAGTTTAACGATGGTAATTTTGAGTTTTGGAAGCTCAAAATGGAAGACATGCTCGTAGACCATGGTCTATGGCTTACAATTTTTGGAACCATGCCACAACGCATGAAACAAGAGGATTGGGATCTTATGGATAGGAAAGACAAGGGTCTTATTAGAATCTATTTGGCTGATTTCGTTCTCTTGAATGTCCATAAAGAGAACACTTATGCTTCTCCATGGAAGAAGCTTGGTGATGTCTATCAGGCTAAATCCCTGGTAAACAAGCTTTTCTTGAGAAAGAAGATGTATTCTCTAAAAATGAAAGATGGAGGATCCATTGTAGATCAATTGAACTCTTTTAAAATGTTGGTTGCTCAATTGGGTTTCATTGGAGACAAGATTGATGAACAAGACCATTGCATGCTCCTTTTTTGTTTGTTTCCAGACTCTTTGGATCACCTAGTGATGGCTATTAGAAGCACTACTTCCACCTTCAATATGGATTAGGTTGTTTCCTAATTATTATCTAAAGAGATGTGAAGGAAGTCTTTTGAGATGGCCAAGGAGGCCCTTGCAATTCATGGAAGGCCAAAGGAGAGGAAAAAAGAAAGATAAGAAATCCAATTCAAAGTCTCTAGGGAGATCTAAGTCTCCTGGTAAGAATTCCAAGGCAAAATGTTGGAATTGTGGTGAAACTAGTCACATTTGGAAAGATTGCAAGAAGGAGAAGAAGAAAACCAAGTCTTTCTCTTATTTTGAATTTGAGAAATCATCCCAAGATGATGGAGAAGCATTTATTGCAGCCTTGGTAGCCCATGCATCAGATGATGTGTGGTTGATAGATTTGGGTGCATCCTTTCACATGACCTCTCATAAAGATTGGTTCTCGAAGTATGAGGAGTTCGATGGTGGAGAGGTGTACTTGGGTGATGACTCTCACCTAAAGATTGTTGGTTGTGGAAGAATCAAAATCAAGTTTCCTGATGGAAGAGTGAAGAGGATTGATGTTGTCTTGCATATCTTAGGTTTGGCACAAAACTTTCTTTTTGTAAGTAAATTGAATGATTCAGGAGTGCAAGTTGTTTTCTCTAATAGAGGATGCAAGATTAATAGAGGAGATATGATGTTAGCTAAGGGGGTTCATATTCACACTCTATTTCAGCTTGATGCATGCATTGTATAGTGTAATATTTATTTTGATGTACCAAAGAAGAGACCTTTGGATTATTCATCCTCACCTTCAGATTGTGTAGAGAAGAAGCATGTTGCAGCTACATCTGATGGTTGTGCATTTTGGGTACCTAAGGGTGCTCATTCCATGGAAATGAAGCTTCCTGTAGAGAAGACAATGTTATGGCACCAACGAATTGGTCACATTGGTGAGAAGGGTCTTAGAACCTTGAAAAATAAGAGCCTCGTTGAAGGACTTAATGATTGTAATCTCGAGTTCGATTTTTGCGAACATTGTGTATATGGAAAACAACACCGTGTTTCTTTTTACTCTAGTTCTCATAAGTATTTTGGGGTTTTGGACTATGTTCATTCAGATATTTTTGGTCATGTGAATGTTCCTTCATTATCAAAATCTGAATATTTTGTTTCTTTCATAGATGATTACAGTAGGACATTCGTTTATTTTCTCAAAAGTAAAGTTGAAGTCTTTAGTCAATTTAAGGAGTTTAAGGCCTTGGTAGAAAATCAGACTAGTAAAAAGATTAAGTGTTTAAGGATTGATAACGGTGGTGAGTTTTATTCTGTAGATTTTGACAAGCTTTGTATAGAGCATGAGATTGAGAGACATAAGACAACTCCCTACACTCCACAACAAAATGGAGTTGCAGAGAGGATGAACGGAAAATTAATGGAGAGGGATAGGAGTAAGTTGAGTGGTGCTAGCCTTGAGCAGAAGTTTTAGGTTGAAGCAGTAGCCATTTTTATTTGATTAATAGTCTCCTACATCAACACTTGTTGGAAAGACACCCATGGAGGCATGGTCTGGTAAAAGGCCTTTGATGAGACATCTCAGAGTATTTGGTTGTGCATCTTATGCTCATGTTTTGTTTGAGAAGAGGTCTAAGTTGGAGAACAAGGTTGTTAAGTGTATATTTATCGGCTATGGTGTCGGTGTGAAAGGGTACAAGCTTTGGGATCTAGAAGCTCAGAAGGTTCTCTACAAAAAAAGTGTGATTTTTAGAGAGATGAAACCTTCCACTATTGAGTTTTAATCAGAGAAAGAGGGGAAATAGAAGGAGGTACTTCAAATTCCACCTGCGCTAAAGAAAGAAGAATTGTGCACTCATGTTGGACCTGATAATGAGGAGAGATCAAGCAGCTCTGAAATTTTTGAAGAAGAAGAACCTCAACCTCATCCTTTGAGGAGGTCTACACGAGTTAGATGGCAACTAGAAAGGTTTGGTTATTCATTATTGGGTTCCAATTGCATTTTTTATTTCATTGCTAACACTGACGAGCCTAGGACTGTTAGAGAGGCAATGGCTTTGAGTGATTCAAATTCTTATATGCAAGCCATGGATGAGGAGATGGATTCATTAAATAAAAATAAGACTTGGGAGCTAGTACCTTTTCTCACTAGACGTAAGCTTGTTGGTTGTAAATGGGTTTTCAAGAAAAAGTGTGGTATGGATGGCAGTGTTGAGAAGTATAAGGCACAGATGGTCACTAAGGGGTTTTCACTAAGGGGTTTTCCCACATGGAGGGAATTGATTATGGAGAGATATTATCTCCTATAGTGAAGCTGGTATCTATTTGGATTTTGTTGCCACTTGCAGAAACATATGACTTAGAAGTGGAACAGATGGATGTGAAGCCAACATTCCTTCATGGTGATTTGGAGGAAGAGATTGTAATGACCTCCGCAAATCAAACACAATTAAATTCACAATTTACACATCATAAAACATATAAAGATGACAAGTGCTCAACATAAAAGAATAGAAATAAGGAATTATATTAAATAAATAAAGATGGAGTACATGTATCATTTACAAGGAAAAAATATGGGAACATTTCCCTTACAATAGACCTCTTGGTCGATAGCAAGACTATACAATATACAAAAACTTGAGCCTTCCTGATAGGATCCCTGCGAACTTGAAACTCCTTTGACTACTTCAAGGGAAAGAACATTGTTAGAGCATGTTTCTGCCCTACCATGAAGTGATTCACTTCCCAAGAATTCTTTAGTCCATCAAAGAATACCCAACCCCGCATGAGGAAAACTAGCAATGCAATACTAAATATGAGAAATAGAATTATGTGTAATAAGACATTTCAACATCAAGAACATTACAAAGATTACACCAAAAATGCCATTATGCTTGATGCTTGTGCACATACATAAATCAATCATACAGGTTACATGATAGTTTACCATCGATGTTTCTTAGTCCCAACATTTCTCAAGCAACAAGTAAATCTTTGCAAGTACAAGTCGCTATTATGATAACATGTCTATATCCATGCATCCTTTCAGTAATACTTTCATAAGTGCATATCAAGAAAGTACACCTTTAACATTTGGATATCATTTTCTCATAAGAAAATGAACATGCTCGTAAAGAAATAATCATATCTTCTCATATGCAAACAATGTAAGAAATTTTAGTAAATCATTCTTTTTCATATCCATATAAATGCATCGTTCACAATAATATAAGAATTTAATAAAGTTGATAAAGGAAGGTGTATCACATGTATGTATTTATAGGTACATATATAAATGTGTACATTATGTGTACACATTCCTATAATATAGCACCCATGTGGTCTCTTACGGTGTTGTAAAATTAAGGGTACAATCCATACATACATGACCATTACATTTACTTCAAAGATTTAAGGGATTTTAGCACATACCTTCTATCATCCCTTACTAACCCTTCTAACAATTTACTTTGCAGTTCATGCAATAATAGATGCAAACCAAATTCTCTAAGGTGATGGTGATCACTAGTTTTGTTTTTAAATCTAATCATTATCTATGAATATGCAACTACTTAGCTCTAGTCAAAGTTCTTAAGGAAATCTAATATCTTTTGTCAAACTATTCATAACTATCAAATCTAGTGAATTATATTTGACAACTATTCAACCCAATGAAGTTTCAAAGGGATAATTAGTGAACAAGAAAGAACATCAAATTGTCAACTAAAATGTGCTCAATGATTGTTTTAGCATGGACTTGTAAATGTCCTTATATTAACAGTCAATATTAATGGGTTTTACGTTGATAGCTATTTCATATGTTTGTACCTCAAGGAAATAATCATTCTAGTCAATGATGGATCAACATGATTACCAGGGTGGTGTCCATGTAGTATCTTGAACTTTTAAAACATTATAACAAATAATACCAATAGACATCAAATAGTAAGGTTAACCTCGAATTACAGATGATTGTCTTAATTATAGACATCCTATATCTGGTCTGCTAATTTCTTCGACTAGCAAAGAGAAGTAAGATTTCATCATTAGAAGTAAATAGGAAAATTTAGATGTGATGGAGGTTTCATTGTCCATTGATGATTGATAAGATGACTAAGCATCATCACCTATGTGTCGAGAATAAATCTGTTTAAACTGAGGTAATTTTGTGTATCATTACTGAAGAGGGTGCACGAGTGACTTATCCCCAATGCACCTCACTACGATAGCCAAATAGCACCAAAAACCAGGTTATTCTAACCATGCTGAATTTACAGAGGTCTGCCATAATGTGTAAGATGGTTGGGAAGAGCTTGTTTCTAAGCTACTACGACAAGCTAAAACTTACCCACCAGCAGCACGTCAAGGATGATCTTGAAGAGTTCATTTTTTAGTATCTTAAAGGCCTTGGAGTCTCATCTTAAGCTAGAAGAGGTCAAACTGGCATGGCATAAATCTACCGACATGAGTGACGAGAAATTACTCAGAAGATCTTTTTAAGGTCTTAACTTGACATGAAAAAGACATAGATATCTCAGGTTGAGACATGCGAAGCCCCATTCACAACCCAAGCCAGTAAATTTCCTGCTTCGACCCGAGGAAAACTTAGAACTGATCAAATTTTCTATCTAGGGCGATAACGATGGTCATGGATGATGAAAAAGGGGCAGTAAGACCTGCACTAAGATCATGCAGTGTGCAAGAAAATGAGGGATGATGGACATAAAAGAGCTTTAGGTAGAGGTTATAGTTGAAAACCGAGAGAGGCAACATTTATGGATTATGGATCTATTCCGAAAACATACCTTGAGAGAATCTTAGACAGGTATCGTGTGATATCTTATGGGACAATAAAATATTTCCAAAATGATGCCAACAGTTCCTCTGCTATTGTAGATCAAGGTTCCAACCTGATGGTCCTTTGATTCAAATCCAGTTCACGATATCAAACCGACCAACAACTACATGTTTTATACACAACTCAACAGGGCATATATAGATATTGAGTTTTTTTGATTTATCTTGAAGTTATTATCATAATGTTAAAGTCCTTTTTGTTTCTTCACAGGGATGAAACTTGTTATAGATCCATAATCTAAAGTCACCGAAAAAGACATACATGTTACATTGCCCAAAACGGGTCATAAAAGATAGGAATCAAATTTCTTACTTGTAGCATAGGATCGAGACCAAAATGGGGCATGGAAGATCTAAGAAAATCTTGCAACAAGACTCTCGAAGTATTTGGGAACCACCTCAAGGAAAACCATATTCAATAGAGCACTTCGCGGACTCAGGAGTTGGTGCTACGAGGATATACTTTACAATCAATGAGGAGAAATTATGTTTCACATTTGTGAGGACGGCCAACGCACTTGAGTCCATTTCCTCACTCCCCATCTTGCTCGGCCCATCCAGGAAGTATCTTCAATCATCCATATGAAACAAGCTATGGATGACACCATGACTTTATTGTCGGGAGACCGGTTAGACAACCTCTTGTTCGGCTTAGACTACCCTTGCATACGACGTTGCCACATGCCAGTCGTTTGAGAAATTAAAAATAAAATTCTAACTCCCTCTCAATATGAGGAAACTTCCTTCTTACCAAATTGATCCCTCCATGTTTTCCATTTCGCATGCACATTTATTTCCTCGGCATGCATCCAATGAAATTACATGCAATTTTAATTTCCATTATGTTCATTTAGTTTATTCATTTATTTATTTTCGTGTATTTTACCAAGGATAACAATATTATATTATTATCTCAATTTGAAGGTAACGTATCATGTCTCATTTTAATTTTCATCAAATTTGATCTCGAATAAAAATAATATCCACCATATATATATATATAGATTTAGCTTCTTCAATTAAATAGTTAAAATTCACAAGGAAAAGGGATGTGACAAAGATATACATGTCACAGCCAGAGCATTTCATTGAAAAAGGTAAAGAAAATTTGGTTTGCAAATTGAAAAAGTCTCTTTTTGGTTTGAAACAATCTCCGAGAATGTGGTACTAGAATTTTGATACCTATGTTTTTTCATTGGGATTTCAGATATCTAAACCTAACCATTATGTATATTTTGAAACTGATAATGGTCACATTCTCATTATTGTCTTATACGTAGATGATATGTTGTCTATTGGGAATGGTAAAAGTATGATTTTAGATTTGAAGTTTCATTTGTCAGCATAGTTTGAGATTAAAGACCTAGGTGCAGCTAGGTACATTCTAGGAATGGAGATCACGAGAGACGGAGCTAACAAAAAGCTTTGGTTAATCCAGAGCAAGTATGTGAACTCAGTGTTGGAGATATTCAACATGGCAGATTGCAAACAATTAGTTGTTCTTGTGATGCAGGGGACGAATATTTATGTAAATGATTGTCCAAAATCTCCTACTAAGATGGAAGGCATGACTAGAATACCATATGTGAGTGCAATTGGTGGTTTGATGTATGTGATGGTGTGTATGAGACTAGACATTACCCAAGAAGTGGGAGTCCTTAGCCGTTTTATGACTAATCCTAGATGGGTGCATTGGGATGTGATTAAGAGAGTGTTCAAATATTTACGAGGTACTTTTGAGTATGCCTTGTGTTTTCATGGTTATCCTACTGGACCTGAGAATTATATGAGCATTCAAGGATATGTGGATTTGGATTGGGGAGGTGACATTGACAGTAGAAGATCCACTAGTGGTTATGCGTTTATGATGTTTGGTGGTGCTATCATTTGGATGAGCAGGTGACAAGTTGTAATTGCATTGTTCACAATATAGGCAAAGTATATGGCAGCCACTCATGCTTTTAAGGAAGCCATTTGGCTTAAGAGATTGTGTTATGATATTGGTTTAGATGCATGATATATTACTATTTGTTGTGACAATCAAAATGTGATTTGTCTAGGAAAGAATATTACCTTCCATGCTAGAACAAAGCACATCGATGTTCAATATCATTTTGTTCATGATATGGTAGAAGATGGAAAGGTGAACTTGGAAAAGGTTGACACTTTGGTGGATGTTGCAAATGCACTGACAAAACCAGTGAGCACAAAAAAGTTCAAATGGTGTTTTGATTCCATGGCCCTTGGGGCCCTAAGCAGATGATTTTGTATGACTCTTGACAGGTCTTTGACAAGTGGGAGAATGTTGGGATCAAGGTGTCTCAACCTTAGATTCCTAATATTGATTTAATCGATGTATTATTATATTTATTTATATCATTTAATTGCCTATGGTGTCATGTCACAAATTGGGACCCACCGACTGGGTGGCATCCCCATTGGAGGTTACTGGATGACACATAATCATCCCAAGTGGACATAGGCATCCCACTATCAAATATTTGACTTATGATAGATTCTATGACACGTCATAAGGCATCTTGTTGCATGAGAGAAAGTTGGCGTCCAAGTTAGGCTATGGTAGGTTGTAAGAGAATATGGCATTCTTAGCAAGTTATGATAGATTCTCTTATAGTTGTAAGTGTTGTCAGCTATGACAGATTCTATGACAGCTAGAAGATGTGTAAGGCATCTTTCATAAGCCATTTTTAGTATATTCTAGGCTCCCAAGCTTGAGGAAGGAATATTTTCATGTGTAGTGATGAAAAATGTATCTCTTTACATTTTCTCACTTGTTTGGGCCCTCCTAGTTCAAATGGACCTAATTTTGCCTTAATTTAGTGTTGTAAAATGTAATTATTTATATCTTCACACTAATTTTTGGGCCATCTTGTATTCATGACCTTCAAATCATCATTAATAGGCCCTTAATACCCTTTATTATGTATCCTAAGGCTTATTTCAATTGAAATCCTAACAAATTCAATAAATAGATTTAATATTCTAACCCCTTGACATTCTCTCACCCCAAAAATCTAGGGTGGGACCCATACACCACATTGGGCATATAGGTTCCCTTAGGTGGGACCCATATTCCACCTTGAGCGTATGAGTCCCGTTTGGGGCCTTTTAGGGTTTTGAGTGGGAAATCAAGGTTTTCAATTCAAATTTTGTGAATATCGACATTTGGGATCTAATAAATGGTAAATTGGATGGAATGCTTATATAACTAATGTTTCATGTCATTATTTCACCTAATAAGATCTAAGAGCAAGCACTAAGAGCTAGAATCATTATTCTAAGACCTGGAGCTTTCAAGTTTTCAATTGCAATAGCAAGGCTTATGATCAAGAGAGCATTCAAGAGTTGATTAGCAAGCATTTTGGAGCATCGATTCAAGATTGAAACATCATGCCAAGGTCTTCATGCATCATGTGTGATTTTGAGATAACATGTTGATGTAGCATTTGTGATCCAAGTTCAAGCATTCAAAGCCATATCAAGTTTCATGATCAAGATCTATATCCATTGAAGCCAATTCATACAAGTTGCAGAACCACACTCCAAGGATTCAACAAGGTTTGGTGAGTTGTTACATTCATTTGTTCATTCATCATTCCTTCATGTTATTTCAATTCATTTCAAATTTTAATTACTCAAACGAGGTTTGACTAAGGCAGACCCCCATCCACTAACAAAATAACATTTTCTCTCTCTCTCTCTCTCTCTCTCTCTCTCTCTCTCTCTCTCTCTCTCTCTTGTGATGTGTGTTTTCCAGATTTAGGTGAACGAGACTCATTCGCCCAACCTGGAGTATCAGTCCCTGATAACTCCTTTTGACAACATTCAGCAGTATTGGATCTGGGTTTGAAAGATTCAAAAATATCTTGAAAAAACCCATAGCAACACAAACTTTGAAAGCATCCACTTCAACCACTTTAGAAGAACAAACAAATTACACAACAACTGTTGATGAAGTTTCTTATGAGCAACCACTGAATCTGAAAGAAATGAAAAATCTTTATGGAAGAGGTTATGAACTTTTGACACAACTTGGTTATAGTGGAAAAGTATGTGATTCTAGAGAACAAGGTATTAATGTCCCCATAGAGCCTAACACACAAGAAACCACTAGAGATCTTGGTTATTGTCTTTTGAAAGAAACAAAAGAATCAAATAAATCCTTGCTTAATATCAATTTCATCACACAAAACACTAATGATTGGAATTTGTTAGTTTTTACACCCTCTTGTAAAGGAGCACACAAAATATCACAATCTAAAGAGTCTTGTTTAAGTATGACACCTTGTACTAAGCAAGAGATATCTTTGTCACAAAATAAAGGAACATCTTCTACTTTTGATTGAGAGAGTATCTTGTTGAGACTCCTCCAAGATCACTTGATATCTCTCCCTACAAGAACACGAAAGAAATGGTACAACAAGAGTTCATTTTGTGCATATCATAGAGTTCATGGTCATTTACTAATGAATGTAAGGCTTTAAGTAATAAAAATTATACATCTTAATGATTTTGGTGCTCTTCCTTGTGTTGAAGCACCTAGTTCCTCTAATTAATACTAATTTTCATCAATCATTTAGGATCATCCTTGTCTTGCACTAAGTGGGGGCAAGGGGTTAAGTAGCTTTGTCCTCGTATGGCACTTGTCATTGTCTCTTTTGGCTAGTTGACTGCCTTCCATGTATATATAAGAGTAACCTTGGGATGTGGATGACATACCTTAAATTGGCCTGCATGTGACATACTAAGTTATCTTTAGTATTGCATTTTGGGGGAAACCCCTTATCCATGATATAGTTTCATTTGAGAACATATGACTTGACATAGGGCTTTCTGAGGAAGCTATCATGTCTTAGGATTGTACATTGGATACTTTAAAGCAATTTCTCACAAGAATGGTGTTCACAATAACTTTAAAGTGGGGGCATACATCAATGACATCTTTCGATATTTTACATTTTTCATGGTGTGATTTTTTTTTCTTGTGATGCATCCTTTTCTTGGTGGTGTCATTGGGTTTGATGTGCTCCAAGAGTGTGATATTTCTTAGTGTACGATTTTCCTCTTAGTGGTTTGATGTGATGTTAGACATCCCCTAAGTGGAAATCTATTACTCTTGACTTGTTCTCTTGGAGACATTAGGTATGATGTTCCCTAAGAAGAGACCTTACACGAATTAAGCAAAGATCCCTTTGAGCAAAAACCTTTACCATGTTGTTCATAAGCTCAAAGTTTCATTTTGTGGTGCCTTATTGAAGTTATTAGGGGGATAGCTTTGGCATGGTTAGTATGATGAGAGCTGACATAGAGGCATGACATTCTCATTGTACAGTGAGAAGCCGACACATAGGCATGACTTTCTCATTAAGTCACTCGTTGGGAAAACTCACCTAGTGGACAACCTGAGGTTCCACTACCCCAAAGTGAGCATGCATTTTAGACAAAAAATAGAGGCCTGATCCACATCGAGCTGGAAAAATAGTTGAGGCTTGATCTACCCCTTTTTATTTTTGTTTTTTGTTTTTCTTTCTTTTAGTCTTTGACGTTGTATGTTTGTGTACCTTTTTTTTGTTGCATGTCATACACCTTGTGTGTGTCCCTTTGTGCTTATGTTGGTTTGACATAGGATCTTGGATCCTGGGGGCTTGACCACCCCCTTGATCTTTTTCATTCTATACCATCCACATTGGTATACTTGGACCCCTCTTGAATGTCTACTTCAGTGTGAGTTTGAAGCAAGTTCATCATCTTACTAAAGTGGGGGCTAAATGTAGTGACGAAAAATGTATCCCTTTACATTTTATCACTTCTTTGGGCCCTCCTAGTTAAAATGGACCTAATTTTTCCTTAATTTAGTGTTGTAAAATAAATTTATTTACATTGGGTAAGTGCACCAAGATGGTTCCGAAAAAGGGGACTTAAGTGAACAGCTTTTTTCTGAAATCAAGAAATACTGACCTTGGATGTGAAATTGAGGATACTTAGACTCAAAATTTTGAGATCGAACAAAAAGAAAGATTCAAGTGCTCTGAGTCTACTTTCTAAACTACTAATTTATTTTGAAAATGGTTGAGATTAAGGGGTTCAAAAAAGGGACGTACACAAATTGGTGTTGTTTTTGTCAGAAAAACATAACATAGCAACTCTTGTATGACCCTCGTACGGTGAACTTTTTTTTAGTATTTTTAAAATCGCAATGGTCAGAAGTTAGCTAACAGTATGTAGTTCATGCACAATTTTTCTGATAATTTTTTAATGAATATTTGATTTTTTACTAATTTGCAAAGTGGACATATCATGAAAATAGAATTTTGGCCATGCTACCCCTACAAATTTTGGAAACTAATTGATTTGTTTTTTTTTTAATTTTTTTATTTTGTAGAATGGAGTCTAGTTTCTAAAAATGTAATTTATTTGAAAAATTAATGAACGGTTAATTTATAACGAAAAAAATACCAAACACTGCTTTTTGGCAAAAAAAAGACATAGAGATAAAATAAATTATGGATGAAAGACTTAACATTTTCAGAAAGTGAAAAAAATTACATCGTTGGATAGCTAAGAGATAACCCAACATTACCCATGTGCTCGATTTTTTTGATATTGAACCATGTGCAATCCTGACAGTGAGCACGAACTCGATTATGAGAAATATGGTGGATTTTATAAAAACACGTCTCTGGTCATTGGGAATGCCCTCCAAGCCTTTAGGTTGGTATTCCAAGTCAACTACCAAGCTTAAAGTTCGGTAATTCCAAAAGCAAGATATGATGCATGCGCGTTATATCTCACTTTTGACATGGTTTTTGCTTCTGTGGGGAACATGTCTACTAGACCATAACGCGAGCGCGTTATAACGCGCTCGCGTTATGTGTACTTTATGTTAAATGCTAATATATTAATGTATGCTGATATATTTTTTTGTACATGTATGTATGTATGCTTGTATGGATGTAAGATTATATCTACATATGTATTATGCTTGTATGTATGCATTTATGTATGTCTTTACACGAAGGGAGAATTTAGAGAGAGTCTAGAGAGATGGAGAGGGGGTCAAAGTGAGAGTTTAAGAGAGAGGAAGTGGGAGATAAGGGGTTGGATTGAGGGGGACTTAGCTAGGTAGGGTGGGAGGAATAGAGGGAGGGAGAGAGAGAGAGAGGGGGGGGGCAGAGAGAGAATTGAGGGAGAGGGAGAGAGAGAGAGATAAAGAGAAAGAGAGAGTTATGTAGGTAGGGTGTGAAAGGGAGAGAATTGAGAGTGTGAGGGGGGTGAGAGGGAGAGATTTGAGATATAGGTAGTGAGAGGGAGTGTGAGAGAGAGGGAGTGTGAGAGAGATGGAGTGTGAGAGAGAGGGAGTGTGAGTGAGAGACCTGAGAGAGGAAGAGGGTGTGAGAGGGAGTGACCTGATAGAGGTAGAGAAAGAGGGGGTGGAGTGAGAGGGACTTATCTAGCTAGGGTTGGAGGGATAGATAAAGAGAGGGGAGAGATACAAAGAGAGAGTTACCTAGGTAGGTTAATAGAGGGAGAGACCGTAGAGAGAGGGGGTGGGAGGAAGAGACATGAGAGAGAGGGAGAGAGAGGTAGTGGGAGAGAGTGGGATGGAGTGGGAGGGAAATAAAGAGAGATGGATAGAGGGACTGAGAGAGGGTGGTAGGGATTGATTGAACGAGAGGTACGTAGAAAGAGGGAGACGATAGATAGAGACAATTAGAGAGGGTGGGAGGGAGGGAAGGAGGGAGAGGTGATATGTATAGATAGAGAAAGTGATAGGGGTTGAGGGTATAGGGTTGAGGTATTAGGGTGGATGACCTATAGGGTTGATGGTTTCTAGGGTATTAGGGTTTAAGGTTTGAGGGTTGATGGAATAG
>CM021102.1:675330362-675622445 GCA_007115665.2 Sequoiadendron giganteum | reverse complement strand
GGTTGAGGGTTGAGGGTTAGAGGGATTAAGAGGGTATAAGGGTTGAGGGATTGAGTTTAGGGTTGAGGGTTGAGGTTGAGGGTTGAGGGTTATTAATTAAGAGGGTATAAGGGTTGAGGGATTAGGGTTTAAGGAGTTGAGGGTTGAGGGTTGAGGATTAGGGTTTGAGGGTTGAGGGATTAAGAGGGTATAGGGGTTGAGGGTTTAGGGTTTAATGGCTGAGGGTTGAGGGTTGAGAGTTGAGGGTTGACGGATTATGAGGGTATAGGGTTTGAGGGATTAGGGTTTAAGGGTTGAGGGTTGAGGGATTAAGAGGTTATAGGGATTGAGGGATTAGGGTTTAATGGTTGAGGGTTGAGGGTTGAGGGATTAAAAGGGTATAGGGGTTGAGGGATTAGGGTGTAAGGGTTGAGGGTTGAGGGTTCAAGGATTAAGAGGGTATAGGGATTGAGAGATTAGGGTTTAAGGGTTGAGGGTTGAGGGTTGAGGGTTGAGGGTTGAAATATTATGAGGTTATAGTGGTTGAGAGATTAGGGTTTAAGGGTTGAGGGTTGAGGGTTGACAGATTAAGAGGGTATAGGGGTTGAGGGATTAGGGTTTAAGGGTTTAGGGTTTAGGGTTTCTCCCCCACTCTCTCCCACTCTATCTTTCTCCCACTCTCACCATATCTCCCTCCCTCTCTCCCTCCCACTCTATCTCCCACTTTCTACCTCTCTCCCTCCCACTCTCTCTTTCTCCCACTCTCCCCTTCTCCCTCCCTCTCTATCTCACACTCTCTCCTATCTCCCTCCCTCTCTCTCTCCCACTCTCCCTCCCTCTTTATCTCCCATTCTCCCCCTCTCTCCCTCCCACTCTCTCAGAAACTCCTATACTCTCAAAAATACACTAAGAAAACCAAATTTCACATAACACGCTCGCATTATAACGCGTGCACGTTATAACGTGAACACGTTGTTTACTCACTAAAACGGTAAAAAACTCTATATACCTGTGATTTGAAGGCCCACAGTCTGCATATTCCCCTGGTTTTGCGCGTGCTCTGACAAAAAATAGCTTTTTGATGATGTTGTGAAGTGTGCAAGCATCTTTATCACATTCCATCACCTTTTCCATTATATTTTTACCACCTTTGCATGAAATAGCAGAGTTTCCATGTTGAAAGACATATAATATCAATTGAAGTTTGAATTCCATTGAAAACAGATATACAATTGAAGTGTGGAAGGGAACAAGCTTTTGAACAAGTCAAATTGTTGTGGAGTTTGAAGAAAGAAGAAGCTAAGGCTACATAATTGGGTTGAACTACTCCATTTGAATGTTTGGTTTTTAAGGTATGTGAGGTCTTTACACATTTTCTTTCATTCTATTATGGCTTGCTTTCATTTTTGTTTTTCATTATAACCTTAGGTTTTCAATGCACATTTTAAATTACCAAATTATATACACAATTATATACACTTGCCAATTACCATTTTACACTTGCCAATTATAGAAATTCAGAACCATTCACCAAAATTCATCCTTTAAGACAACTCCAAGCCTCTCCCATTCCTTTGAAGGGTCCAAACACCTTCCAGTACCTCTGCACAAAACATTTGATTCGTATACTCAAATTAGCATTTAGAGTTCCCAATTCTTTAAGGACCTTCAAAACACCTTGAAAATGTTGAAAATAACTTATTACAATCAACTAGGTTCCTCAAAACATCAACCAATGATTATGTCATTCACAAGTTGTCTTAAATCTTCCATAATGGCACCATTGTTTACAAACACAAACTATTATTCTTAAGGCACAACCAAACCATTATTTGCTTAATAAATCTTTGTTTGAGTTAGTACAACAAAAATGAAACCTTTCAAAAGTCTGCCCTTACACACAAACTTAGTTCCTTTGTTCACTGTCCACATTACTAGTAGCCAAGCATCTACAAACTATCACATGTATCTCCCAAACCATGCACACACTTCAAACTGTGATACTCATTTTTGATGCAGAGTTAGAGGACCCAAAACCATTAAAGATGTCAACTTGACTTCAAGAGCCATCTAAGAAGATTAAAAAGGCGTAATGGACCAATCCCAACACTCCTCCAAGCTAGACAACAAACAAAAACATTATTTCCCAAATTTCACCCTTGGAATCTAGTTACTGTGTAAAACCAATTGTGGGCCCTTAACTCCAAAAATTTCAAAAACACCAAGAAAATAAAAGAATGATTGTAGCACCAATTTCATAGTTGCAAGACATAACTTAACCCATCGCATGACTCCTTTGGGACAAAATTAAGAAAACTGACTTTTTTCACTATTTTAGGCCTCCAACTAGACCCTCTCTACAAAGGAACTACCCTTAGATCTTCACACCAGACTTCCAAACCCAAAAATAGTCTTTAATTACCTATCTCAAAACAAGATAATTTCTAGGTCTTAGGACCTTACCCGCTCAACTAGGCTTCCAATACAAAAACCCCCATTTTTCAATGCAAAAAGGTAGGTTTTATAGAAAATCCTATACCCGGGCCTTCCCAAACCATTCCAAAGCATCAAACATCTTCAAAATACCCTCCACAAGGTCAAAAGTTCATTACATAGACCACCTCTTCAAGAATTTTTTAGGAACTAATATTCATCTCATTACCATGGTATAGATAAAATTATCCGCCATGCCGAAGAAAAAGACAAAGAGGAAACTAACAGATGAAGAGAACGAAACCTTGAAATAAAAGAAGAGAGTTCGGGTGGCAGCATATCGTGAAAAGAAGAAATTGGAAACAATTGATGAAAACAAACCAATTGTAGAGGAACCTCAACCATCAAAAAGAGAACGAGAATTGGTAGCACAACAAGCACGAATGTGAAACCATCGTAATAAGATAGATTCAGATACCATAGTTGGAGACACACCCTCTACGACAAGTGAATATGAAGGGACACCATTAAGCACAAGCGAATATGGAGGGAAACCATCTAGCACAAGTGAATATGGACGGACACCATCTACTGCAAGTGAATATGGAGGGACACCATTTACCGCAAGTGAATATTGTTGGACACCATCCAACACATCTCAAGTTGAGAGTACATCATCACTCGAAATTGACGAAGAAGGTATGCCATCATTCCCATGTGAACCTCAAGGTATGTCTTCTTCTCCACCCTCTATCGAAGGTATGCAATCTAGCCCACCTCAATTAAATATTGATGAAATTCCTAATGTTGAGATGTATGTACCTAGGAGAACACGACCAAGAATTTTGCGTAGAAAGCCAAAGTATTTGATTATTATTGATGATGAGATTTTGTAGCACATGGAAGGTAATATTTCAACACACACTTGTAGAAGATATGCTGATAAGATTTGGGAATGATTCTTTGAAAGGCTAAATGAGATTGCAAGATGTCAACTATTTGTTGAAATGATGCGGGGTGTAAAGTATAGGAACATCATGAAGACTCTTGGGTTGAGAACATCGAATGCATCAAGTGAAGACACTATTGTGAAGAATCTAATGGATGCTTATGAGAGTGTGGATAAGACCTCACGCTCAAAGGATAGTAATGTCACCCGATGTGGCATTACATCAAATTTAGTAAGTTGTCAAACAAAGAGAGCTCGCCTAATTAAAAAGACTAGTGAAAAAATGGGAATTAGTAGAAAAACTTTATCAAGAGCCATTCAAAGGCGGCAAATAATTGAGGGCAATGATACAAATGAATTATGGGCATTCTTGGGGAGACTGTCATGAAAATATAAAGAAGTTGTCGAAGCCTTGAGAACACTAATTGAAGAGTATTGGAAGAATAACACAAGGCCATATCCGAATTAAAGGGATGTGGTAAGAAGGAGAATCGGTAGTCGGAATCGTGAGCCACATCCAAAACATTTTTTGGATATGACTCAAACCCAATTTTTTCAAAAATTTGAAAATGATTATCCTCAAATTAGTATTTCTCAAAGATTTTTTGAACTTCTTAAACCTTTTTATGTCAAGATAAATCACACACACACTACTTCTTGTTGTAGACTACATATTGAATTTTCTAACCATTACGATGTTTATCATTCTATATGTTTAGATTTGCATACTAACGATGTTTTGCAGGATTGTGGCATAGAAGCCCCACCAAAATCTTCAAGAGAGTTCTCATCAAAAAAATTATGTGAAATAGAGGATGGTCAAATATTCTATAGGACAACATGCTTGGATGGTTCATGCGAGTGTTCCAGTGGCTTCCAGCGTATGCTAGTATGTCAACATATGGAAAGCGCAGATGAGGTGGGACAAAAACTAGTAGAGTTCGGGAAGTATAAAACAATGGCATATGCTACAAAAGATGGGTCTCAAGCAAAAAGGTGCGATCTGGTTATTGAGAAGATTCCAGTGTACAAATTTATGACCACATTTCGTGACAGTATACTGTGTGAGCATGCAATGCATACCCATAGAGCCCGATGGTTGGACACACAATTCAAGCTATGCACGGAAACCTTTCCAGTTGGAAGCATAGTATCTGTGGTTGACTTTGTAGAGAACTACACTCTACAGCAACAACATGAGGTGCAGTCACAGTATTACAACTCCACACAAGTTTCGATATTTATGCACATAGCATTCATTCATGCATCTGATAGTATAGATGAGCAAAGGAAGGTATTGAGGGAGTACCACTTTTACATTAGTGATGATCGCACACATTCTCCAAAGTTCGTGCAAGGTTTCTTTCAGATGTTCTACAGTGGTTTGGCTCAGAGGCGCATAGAATACGGTCAACATATAATATGGTCTGATAACTGTGCAGCACAGTTCAAGAACTCGTGCATGTTCTACTGGTTGTGTAGGATGCATGTCATTACAGGTGTTCAACATAAGTGGAACTTTTGTGAGGCTGGACATGGAAAGGGGGAGCATGATGGTGCAGGAGCATGCGTGAAAAGAGCATTAGCACGAGAAGAGTTAAAGCATAAAGACAGTGCAAAGTTGACAGATGCAAAATCAATCGTCGAGTGGTGTAATACTTTAATGGGTCCAGCTAATGAAGGTACGTCTTCAGTTCATAGATTTTTTTGGTTGATGGATGATACTAACATTGCACCATATGAAGACTGTTGTACCCTAATAGGATCGAGTGAGGTACACTCTTTCCTTAGCTCAAATATAGGTTCATGGAGTATCGATACACAAAATATGGCATGCTTTTGTTCTTCATGTACAATGCAAGACTGGAATGATTGTGAGTCAGGGAAGTGGGTTGACAAATGGTTCACAAGTTATCTTAGCCCACTTCACACGTATCGCCCTCCGACGGCATTAGAATTGACACAGATAGAATCATTGGTCGACTTTGACCACATATCAGATCTAGTTCAACGAGGTGATATATCTACTTTCTTAGTTGTTGAAATTTCATATCATTAGATGTTACTTTGTACTGTATTCATAATGTTGACAAATTTCAAGAGATTTTTTGCACATATCAATGCAGGGCATGTTTATGTAGTTATTGCAGATGAAGACAATGAAGAGGGAATAGACTATTACTTGTGTCATTGTGTTGAGACCAAAAAGAAATTGGAGGCCCCAGTTATAGATGGAGAAACCATCGAATACCCTACAGGCTCAGTTGTGGTTACTGGAACATGGCTTAGAAGGTACCCACATTCAAGTGTTAAACATTGGCTATTTCAGGACTTTGACATGCATCGTAAGATTCTTCATTACTCGAACCTTGTCGTGGCATCCAATGTTCATTTGACCAAATATGGGGGTAGACCTTTGAACAAGACGTTATGGAAGGTCCGTGAGTATGACCATGAGGCAATACTTGACACAATAAAGAGTAGAGCAGACCTGGATGGTTCGTTGGATTAATTTGTAAGTATATGCACATTGGTTCTTATTAATTTATACTTGTATGCACATTAATTTGTTTGATGCCAATGCTATCATCTTCTTTTGTAGTGATTGGTGTCCCCTTGCAAAAAATGTAGATATATGAGCCATCCAAGAGAATGTCAACCAGAAAAGAAATGCAACATCCCTATTTTGATGCCTACATGCAATATCTGTAAGTGCCTTCCATCTATTTTTATTTCATTTCCATTTTGGATGCTCTTTCTTTTTCTCTTTTACTTTACGTATTTGTAAGTAAACTACTAAGGGTTGATTGATTTTTCGTTGCAGAAAATGTTGATTTAAGAGCCATCAAAGAGAATCTCATCCAAAAACACAATGCAACATACTTATTTTGATGATTTTGACAAATCTCAATTTTGATTTCAAGCCATTATAAGAGAGCATGTGAAGCTTAGCGAGGGAATCTCAAGTTACTCATTTGAAGTTAACCTCATAATGAGCACCTATGATGTAGACATTTAAAGAGAATCTTGAATGTATGAGTGACATTGTAAAAGATCTGAGAGAACGAAGTGCTAGAGGCATTGTAATAAGATTTAATTACATAATGAGATATACTCAAATATTGTAAGGTTGGAGTTCATGTTTGGTGTAGTAGCACCTTGTTCTGTAAACACCTTGAGTAGGAAAATTTGCAAACTTTAAATTTTGAAATGTAAACAATGTGAAAAAGGTCATATAAAGGTCATGTAAACAATTTGTACACATTTTTCTGCAACTCGTGTGACCAAGCGAACTGTTCCAACACATCGGAATAGGTATGTTTACACTAGGCATGGTCCTCTTTCGCACCAAAACATGTACAATCGCTCTGAGCTATGTTCCACCGGATCGATCCCTTAAGGGTCCAAAGTGCAAAATGGCTGCAAACTTCAACATGCTAGTACTCAGATACCGTGACACTTAGAAACTTCTCATCTTATCGTACAAAAAGATGTTGGGCCCCTCTAGAAAAACCTCTCTCAATTTTGGCTATCTTGGAGTGGTTTTCTCATGGCGGTGGATTTTCACTTGATGGAAAAAGTGTCAAATTCAAGTAGTGCAAAGTTTTAAAGTGGTGCAACTTTCGCTCTGCAACTCATGTGACCAAACTAACTACTCCAACGCATCTGAATAGGTATGTTTATGCTAGACATGGTCCTTTTTTGCACTGAAACACATGGAATCGCTTCGAGCTACGTTCAACCGGATCGATCCCTTAAGGGTCCAAAGTGCAAAATGGCTGCAAACTTTAGCATGCTATTACTCAGATACCGTGACACTTAGAAACTTCTCATCTAATATTATAGAAAGGCGTTGGACCCCTCTAGAAAACCCTCTCTCGGTTTTGGCTATCTTGGAGTGGTTTACTTGTGGCGGCGGATTTTCACTTGATGGAAAAGGTGTCAAATTCAAGCTGTGCAAAGTTGCAAAGTGGTGCAACTTTCACTCTGTAATTCATTTGACCAAGCAAACTGTTCCAACACATCCGAATATGTATTTTTACGCTAGGCATGGTTCTCTTTTGCACCGAAACACGTGGAATTGCTCCGAGCTATGTTCCACCAGATCGATCCCTTAAGGGTCCAAAGTGCAAAATAGTTGCAAATTTCAGCATGCTATTACTTGGATACCATGACACTTAGAAACTTCCTATCTGATCCTACAAAAAGGCGTTGGACCCCTCTAGAAAAACCTCTCTCAGTTTTGGCTATCTTGGAGTGGTTTTCTCGTGGTGGCGGATTTTCACTTGATGGAAAAGGTGTCAAATTCAAGCTGTGCAAAGTTGCAAAGTGGTGCAACTTTCATTCTGCAACTCGTGTGACCAATTGGACTGTTCCAACACGTCCGAATATGTATTTTTACACTAGGCATGGTCCTCTTTCACACCGAAACAAGTGGAATCGCTCTGAGTTATGTTCCACCAGATTGATCCCTTAAGGGTCCAAAGTGCAAAATAGTTGCAAACTTCAACATGCTATTACCTGGATACCATGACAGTTAAAAACTTCTCATCTAATCCTACAGAAAGGCATTGGACCCCTCTAGAAAAACCTCTCTCAGTTTTGGCTATCTTGGAGTGTTTTTCTCATGGCGGCGGATTTTCACTTGATGGAAAAGGTGTCAAATTCAAGTTGTGCAAAGTTGCAAAGTGGTGCAACTTTCACTTTGCAACTCGTGTGACCAAGCGGACTGTTCCAACACATTTGAATAGGTATTTTTACACTAGGCATGGTCCTCTTTCGCACCGAAACACATGGAATTGCTTTGAGCTATGTTCCACTGGATCGATCCCTTTAGGGTCCAAAGTGCAAAATAGCTGCAAAATTCAGCATGCTATTACTTGGATACCGTAACACTTAGAAACTTCTCATCTGATCCTACAGAAAGGCATTGGGCCCCTCTAGAAAAAATTCTCTCGGTTTTGGCTATCTTGGAGTAATTTTCTCGTGGTGGCGGATTTTCACTTGATGGAAAAAGTGTCAAATTCAAGCAGTGCAAAGTTGCAAAGTGGTGCAACTTTCGCTCTGCAACTCGTGTGACCAAGTGGACTATTCCAACACATCCAAATAGGTATTTTTATGCTAGGCATGGTCTTTTTTTGCACTGAAACATGTGGAATCGCTCTGAGCTATGTTCCACCGGATCGATCCCTTAAGGGTCCAAAGTGCAAAATAGCTGCAAACTTCAGCATACTATTACTTGGATACCGTGACACTTAGAAAATTCTCGTCTGATCCTACAAAAAGGCGTTGGACCCCTCTAAAAAATGGCTATCTTGGAGTGGTTTTCTCGTGACGGTGGATTTTCACTTGATGGAAAAGGTGTCAAATTCAAGCAGTGCAAAGTTGCAAAGTGGTGCAACTTTCACTCTGCAACTCGTGTGACCAAACTAATTGCTCCAACGTGTCTGAATAGATATTTTTACACTAGGAATGGTCTTTTTTTGCACTGAAACACGTGGAATCACTTCGAGCTATGTTCCACCGGATCGATCCCTTAAGGGTCCAAAGTGCAAAATGGCTGCAAACTTCAGCATGCTATTACTCAGATGTCATGACACTCAGAAAATTCTCGTCTGAATCTATAGGATCTCGTTGAGCCTGTCTACAAATACCTCTCTCGATTTTGGCTATCTCGGAGTGGTTTTCCAGTGGTGGTGGATTTTCACTTGATGGAAAAAGCATCAAATGCAAGCAATGCAAAGTTGCAGAGTGGTGCAACTTTCGTTCTGCAACTTGTGTGACCAAGTGGACTATTCCAACACATCCAAATAGGTATGTTTACGCTAGGCATGGTCCTCTTTTGCACCGAAACACGTGGAATCGCTCTGAGCTATGTTCCATCGGATCGATCCCTTAGGTTGGAGGAGTCTTAAGTTGCAAATTTGTAAGTTTCTTAAAGCAACAAATTTTAAATGATATTGAATGGCCCACTTAGCACTCATTGCATCTAAGTGATGCTCATAGAGGTGAGGCACTAGGCCTTCCTGGGAGGTCACCCATTCCAGTATACTCCAGCTCAAGCGCTTAACAACGAAGTTTTTTCCCCAAGGTTAAGCCCACTTAGCTAGCAACCCCATTTGCAAAACCTTCAGCAAGTGTTGTGCCTTATGAAACATTCATTATAGATCCCCTTTAGCTCATCAATTGATAAGTAGGATGTATTTTCTACAATGTGTCAAATTGTGATATTGTTATCAGGATTCTATTGAGCAGTCATTTGTAGTATTAGATGTAGCTCTAGCTTCTACAGTATTGCACATGATTGCAGATAGTTTCAAAGATCTAGATAACATCAATAGTTCACATTACTCAAGAAGGATGAACATCTTAAAGACATTTGCGGAAATCAAAACAAGTAAACTTCTTGTGGACTTAGGGTTGCAATATTTTATCTACAACATGTTCCACCATTTCTTCAGTAGGATCAAGAACACACATAATGAAGGTGTGTTTGTAGCCATGAAAGATTATGGTTCGAACTATCCACGAGAGTGATGTTTTATCTCGACCAACCATATCTATACCATGGTTTGTTTGGAAACAAGGATGGGTTCTCTCTTCATCGGCATATACATTATTCCTCGATGTGTTCACACTAGTGTTACAAGACTAGGACTCACCTCAGACTTGACAAGCCATTTTTTGACTTGGACTCGGGCTCGGAGCCCAGACTCGAAAAATAGAAAAACCTAAGAAATTCAAAGATTTGTAAGGATTTAAAACTTGTTTCATGCACCCTTTAATAAATAAACCTTAAAGACACAATAGCATCATCAAATAGAAATTACTATGATCCCATACACAAACATACATCAATCACATAAGTATAAGCACAAATTTTAGCTGAAGGAAATAACACATTTAGATATATAAATATTGTGATATTGCTATCAGGATTCAATCATGTAGTTTTACAAGTCAAACTCATTGACCCATGATTCATCAGTAGTGGTTCACAAGAACCCATCTCTCATGATAATGAATGGTTCATAAGGAGGAAGATAAATCTTCATACATTTCTTCTATCACAAATGAGATAAGTGCTTGGTTTCATGAAGGTCATGAGACAACCATTAATGGGGAGTGGATACATGAAGAACTGATGGAGAATGATAATGGCTTCAGACCTGCTATAAAGGAAAAAAAAAATTGTTTCAATAATGCAAGAGGTTTTTGGTTTCACTACCAAAATGAGCCTACGAAGAATGCATGTGAAACTCCTTTTGACCTTGAGGGTGTACTTACTCCATCTCAAGGATCATGCATTAAAGATGGCATAGATCAATGCTAGGGCTAACCAATTAATAATTATACACGTGAATAAGTCAAACATGTACATGTCAATAAGGGAAGTACAAGTACTCAAAAACACGTAAGCCTCAAAAAGTATACACACGAATACATAGTATACACAAATTAAAACAAAGTATATGCATGAATACAAGGTATATGCATGAAAACATGTAAGCCACAAAGTATACACTCAAATGCATGTAAGTCACAAAGTATAGACGCAAGTTGTAAAGTATACACTTGAATACATGTAACTCATATCTATTGAACCATCAATTTAGAATGCAAATATGGACAGGCATCGATAAAAGATATTTGTATTAACCAAATATCCATGTAGGAATACATAAATATATGTCGATATAAGTATGAAATATATTTACAAAATAGTCATATAGGCTTACGAGAATGCCATCTAGGCATACAATGTCAAATATATCCAATAAAAAATATGTACAAAACTACCATGCAGGCATACAACAAAGGACTCTGGAATCAAAAGTCATTGCTCTCCATGCACAGGAAATAAAATCTTTCCCTTTCCTTTTCGCTCAGATGGCGATAGGTCTATCACTCATTTTTGTTGTGCTCATGGAGTGCTCCTACTACTCCTCTTAGGGTTTAGTTCATGGTGAAGTTTTAACTATTACAATAAGAAGTAAAGACATGAATAAATAGAAATTACATTATAAAAAATGATATATTTGACAAAACAATCACTTACAGCCATCTCACGATCTCTCTCCATGAGGGAAATATCCTCACACCCATGCTCAGGCATGCTCAAGCCCTATATAAACCATACAAATAGACAAAAATTACGTGAATCAATAATGGTTTGATTTTTCACTAACTAACATCTATAACAACAAATGTAAATTAAAATTTACTAATTTTCCTCATACCTCTTCTATCAGAGCCATCGAGGATTGTATAGCAGATGTCACACCAATATCCATTGCCCTCGTCACATTCAAAGGTGTATCGTCTCGCAACAATTGAAAATAAAATAACAAATTATTCAACATAATCAACGATGTGCATGTATAAACTACACAAATCTATTAAGTACTTGATTCATTAGTTAAACTCTTTATTCTATTACCTACGTGAAGGTTTGAGTAGATCCACCGCCACTGGGAAGTGTTCCATCAAAACCTCCAATATTAATCTATTCAACATCCAAAATTGCATATTAAATTACAATTCATAAAACAATGCCATTAATATGCAATAAACTTATAATTGTTTACTAGTTACATACCTTAGCGATAGGTGTACTACAAAAATAGGTTGGTGGGGGGCCGGTGTATCCAGTCTCAACACTGTGACCCTGCAATTTTATTAAAATCATAAAACATTTTTAGTTAATCTTGCATTTCAAAATTGAAATTTAATAAATTCAATTCAATGAACACATGCACTAACTTTTACCTGACTATCAACACCATATGCCTCATGCAAAATGTCAGCTGCCCTCTTTATCTCCATAGTTGCAGACAGATCCTGTGTACCAGTCTCCTAAGGGTCGGTGGGGTCATGTGAACAATTAGCCCCGCAAGATTGACACACATGTGTTCGAAGGCCATCACTAGAAGACTCCCCTGGATGGCATTATAGAATAGGGCTAGTATGATGGATGACACTCTGGGTCAAAGTGTTGTTTGTCTGCAATGTCTCTACGTCAGCACTTTCCTTCATGATGGAAAGCATAACAACGTGCTCATGAGGTGGCCCAGTGAGAGCTCGTCTACCTTGCCACGTAGGATCCGGCTGTGCACCAGGTCTATCCTGAGCTGACCCCCCACCTCTTCCCTAGAAATCCCTCATATCAAAATAATTTGGGATTTTGTTCAATATGAACTCACTGTATAGTTTCCTAAGGAAATATTACGGGACCTCGCAATTGTTGCACGATGGGTAATCGAAGACCATGTACCACCTATCATAAAACCGCTCCTTCATCTATTGGTGGTGGCACCAATGGATAGGAAACCTCTTCGCATTGAGGGTAAGATTTTGATTTGTGCATGGGTCGGTGAATAATGAGCACAAATCACCTTTTGTAATTTTTAAATCTTTCACATCCTTGTATGAAATTTTATCTGCATAATAGTCCCTAGCCGCCTGCCTCCTATCTTCCCATCCAGTTATTTGTTTGCTAATTGAATCTACGTTTGTTAACATATCTTTCAGTGAATTTACTAGGGTCATTCCTTTTGTGGTTGAACCATTTGGATCACTCAACCTATTGATCAAATCCTTAATTTGTTTTTTGTTGTTCTCAATTTCACTCATTAAATTTTGTTGAGTGCCAGGAGGGGGTTGAGTGATTGGTGGAGGAAGTTGATGTTGTGATTGATTTTGAGGGTTTGCAGGTTGATTTGCATCTCCTAAAAATTCAAACAAATAGATATCAAATTCAACCTAAAACTAACAAATTCAAAACAAAAACCATAGAATCCTTACCTCTTATAGCTCCTCGTCATTGTGGCTCCATCGTTGTGAAGAAATACGGATTCTTGGCAAAGAAATTCTCTTCCTACAACGCGAGCGTTATATTTTGGAGTTTTTGGCCGCGGGTGCAACAAAAAAACCAGTCGAAATGCAAATGAGAGATTTGCATTTATTTTTTTGCTTTTAACAGTTGATAACACAAGCATGTTATAATGTGCTTGCGTTATGTCTTTGTAGTTGTAGCCTCTGAGACCTTGCCTAGGTTTAACGAAAGACATAACACGAGCGCGTTATAATGCGCTCACGTTATGGTTTTCAATTTATTTTTTTTAGGGTGTCCACGGAATTGCTACCCATTTCCATGCACCCGCCCCATCTTCACACTAATTTTAGGGCCCTCTTGCATTCATGACCTTCAAATCATCATTAATAGGCCCTTAATACCTTTTATTATGTATCCCAAGGTTTATTTCAACTAAAATCTTGACAAATTCAATAAATGCATTTAATATTCTAACCCCCCAATATTCTCTCACCCTGAAAATCTAGGGTGGGACCCATACGCCACCTTGGGCATATGAGTCCTGATTGGGGCATTTTTAGGGTTTTGAGCGGGAAATCAGGGTTTTCAATTCAAATTTTGTGAATATCGGTATTTGGGATCTAATACATGGTAAATTAGATGGAATGCCTATATAACTAAGGTTTCAAGTCATTATTTCACCTAAGAAGATCTAAGAGCAAGCACCTAAGAGCTAGCATCATCATTCTAAGACCTACAACTTTCGAGTGTTCAATTGCAAGAGCAAGACTTATGATCAAGAGAGCATTCAAGAGTTGATTATCAAGAATTTTGGAGCATCAATTCAAGATTCATGTATCATGTCAAGGTCTTCATGCATCATGTGTGATTGTGAGCTGACATGTTGATGTAGCATTTGTGATCCAAGTTCAAGCATTCAAAGCCATATCAAGTTTCATGATCAAGATCTACATCCATTGAAGCCAATTCATACAAGTTGCAGATCTACACTCCAAGGATTCAACAAGGTTTGGTGAGTTGTTACATTTGTTTGTTCATTCATCATTCCTTCATGTTATTTGAATTCATTTCAAAGTTTAATTACTCAAACGGGGTTTGACTAAGGCAAACCCCCATCCACTAACAAAACAACATTTTTTCTCTCTTGTGATGTGTGTTTTGTAGATTTAGGTGAATGGGACTCATTTGACCCATCTGGTGTATCACTTCCTAATAACCCCTTTTGACAAAATTTAGCAATTTCGAATCTGGATTCAGAAGATTTAGAAATATCCTCAAAAACCCTATAACAGGATTCATATGCCCAACCTGGCATATTAGTCTTGTTACAATTTTTTATCACCATTCAGTAGATCCTAATCAACTCTCACATAATCCTAGATCCTACCCTGAAAACCCTAGAGTGGGACTAAATCATCCAACCTAGCGTATCAGTCTAGGTGTAATCTGAAACAATAATTTCTAGGGTGTACAGACCTTGTTTTGGCCTCTCCACTTCTCTAGGTACTTTTCTATTTTATTTTGTTTATCAATTTGATTTCATGCTTTCAAGTTTCTAGGGTTTTGTGCACAACTGTTTGCATTTCTTCTTTGAAGCTTCATTTAATGGTGAACCCTCATCCAATTATCCAAGGAAACCCCTAGTCCATCCCTCAATCGAGTCACTTGGTTGGGGGATCTAGGTTTTGTAATGAATTAAAGTGTGAAAAAGGTCTTGTTCCATCTCCCAAAAGGTGGATCCTTATTTCCCTTGTGTTCAACATGTTTGAAAATTGTAAGGGGTGTAAGGGAATATGTTATGCCATGTGGATTTGAATGCCCCTCTCCTTCTATATGCTTCTTGAAGCTTGTATCACTCTATATAATGAGTGCCTTGCATTGTAGAATATATAGTTTGTTTGCAGGTAATGAAGTGTTGCCGGTATCACTCCAGAATAGGTGTTCATTTTGAAGCACTTGTAGAAGAAGGATTTATACTTGGGGTTGTATTGTAATTAATTTTGAAGTAATACAATAGTACTATGCTTTTGGAGGGTGATTTTTTTACTTGAAAGGGTTTTCCCCACATATTTGGTGTCACTGTTATATGTGTTGTTGATGTTCTATTCATTTATTATCTATGTTCTTCTCTTGTTGTAACTGTTTAAAGGTGTTAAAACAAAATTTTGTAACTCTCTCCTACTTAGATTGGTGTAGGAAGTTATTTACGCTCACCCAACTTCCTTTGAATGAGGATTCTACCTTGCGGAGGTACTTTCTTTTTGCTGAGATGGACTTGTTCCCCTTGCTCCTTGATTATGTGAATTTCAAGTTTTACATATATATTGGATTATGATCAGATTTCAACTCTATCAAAATTTTTCCAATCTCTAGCTTCATTATCCTTGAAGTATAGTTATGAGAATAAATGACATAATCCACCACGCTTTTCCCATTGTAAGTTTTACAAGTGATGTTGCCCGAATTCGACCATGTTCTCAAACCATTGCATATTACCAAGTTGAATAAACTACATAGCCCCAATAATTCTACCTCGTAGTGTGTGGCATTGTATTTATTATCTTAAGAGGTGTGTTCCCAAAGTTGATGGTTCTCTCCTTCTAGCCATAGCGAGTCATCTTTCTCTTTATCTTTTCTTTTCAAGTTAAGATCTTGAATGTTAGTTGTCCTAGCATTAAAGTCATGTATTAATATAACTTCCCCCATTGTGTTAAACACCGAAATTTCTTTTTTAGAGAAGCAAATGTGTCTTTCCAATCTAGACTCCTTTTCTTATATGATTTGAAGCCTTTTAGGGTGAAGTAGCAAGTTGCCACTCTTATTGTAGTCTGATTTTATGTTATTTTCAGCCATATGTACTATTTGTTTGGATCTTCTTTCTCTACTTTTATATTTTGACACCATGTTTTTTTTATTAGAACTAAAAATCCATCATGCCCTTTTCCATTGTCTATTCTTTTGTCTCAAATTGAATCTTTTTTATATCCTTCAAATTTTGGAATTTTACACCCTTCATGCTCATGAGTCTTTGTAAGAATGATAATGCATTTTTCTTCTACTATGGGCCCTAAACCAAGTACTCTTCTCCAAGGATAACCTCTACAATTCCAACTTACCATTGATAAATATGCTTGGGGGTTGAGTTCCTATTTTTGGTGTATAATTTTGTCACTAACTTGGGCCTTTCTATTTTGTAACCAAGTCCATTTTCCTTCACTTCTTGATGTCTTTACCTTTTCCCACTCTTTTTCGTCTTTCTTCGTGTTGTATCATGGGCATGAGTAATCTTTCTTCTTGTTGTATCATGGGCATGAGAAAAAAATAGAAGATAGAAGCAATCTTCTTGTTATCTTGCACTCTTCATCGAACCAAGGATTTACTAGAAAAGTATTTGTATTTCCTCTCTTCGATCTATCCCTCTTACATTCACCCAACACTTCATGCACTAGGGGGATTAGCGTGTTCTTTCTTATAGGGTGCTTCTTTATGTAAGCTAAATTTCTTTCAAAATTCTTAAAGTGTTTTTTGAGGGCAACCTTGAATTTTTATTTTTTTCTTGGGTCATGAGGATTCTACCTTGCAGAGGTACTTTCCTTTTGTTGAGATGGACTTGTTCCCCTTGCTTCTTGATTATGTGAATGCCAATTTTTACATGTATTGGATTATGACCAGATTTCAACTCTATCATACATTTTCCAATCACTAGCTCCATTATCGTTGAAGTATAGTTATGAGAATAAATGACATAATCCACCACATTGTTCCCATTGTAGGTTTTCTAGATGATGTTGCTCGAATTCGACCATGTTATCATACCATTGCATATTAAACCAAATTGAATAAATTGCATAGCCCCAATAATTTTGCCCCGTAGTGTGTGACATTGTGTTTATTATCTTGATAGGTTCATTCCCAAAGTTGATGGTTCTCTTCTTCCAGCCATAGCAAGACATCTTTCTCTTTCTCTTTTCTTATCAAGAGCTTGAATGTTAGTTGTCCTAGCATTAAATTCGCCTATTAATATAACTTCCCCCATTGTGTTAAATACTGAAATGTATTTTTTTAGAGAAGTAAAGGGTTCTTCACAATCTAAACTCCTTTTCTTATATGATCTGGAGCCTTTTGGGGCAAAGTAGCAAGTTGCCACTCTTACTGTAGTCTATTTTTTTGTTATTTTCAGCCATATGTATTGTTTGTTTGGATCTTCTTTCTCCACTTTTATATTTTTACACCATGTTTCTTTGATTAGAATTGCAACTCCACCATGCCCTTTTCCATTGTCTATTCTCTTGTTTCAAATTAAAGCTTTTTTATATCCTTCAAATTCTGGTATTTTACACCCTTCATGATCATGAGTCTCTGTAAGAATGATAATGTTTTTTCCTTTTGCTATGGACCCTAAACCAAGTCCACTTATCCAAAGATAACCTCTACAATTCCAACTTACCATTGATAAATATTCTTGAGGGGCCCGAGTTCCTATTTCTGGTGTGTAATTTTGTCACTAATTTGGGTCTTTCCATTTTGTAACCAAGCCCATTTTCCTTCACTTCTCGATGTCTTTACCTTCTCCCACTCTTTTCGTCTTTCTTCTTGTTGTATCATGGACATGAGAAAAAAAAGATAGATGAGAAGCAACTTAGTAGAAAAATGGAGATATGAGAACACAACAAATAAAGTGCAATATTATGTAATTGTTGTTTGGGTGGTTCTCTTTTATACTTGCTCATCCAACAAGTTCATTTTTTTATTGCCAATGATTGCTTGGTGTAATGGTTTTATGAAAAAGCACGACAAATAAAGTGCAATATTGTGTAATTATTGTTTTGAGATCTTCTCTTGCATAAGGGAGAGGACCCAGTAGTTGTGCACCCTAACTTCATGCTTCTAATTATCCTACGTGGAAAATTCAAATCACTCCCAATTTTTTAGAACTTATTTGGCAAGTCCCTTGCTTATAACTTTCGTTTCAAGGCCACATCATCAAATATGATGCCACATCAGCATGATTTTTGTCAAGGAGTCCAAAAGGCCCAGAAATAAAATGAGACCAATACTTGTGTATTCACATCATGGGTAGTTGAGCATTGATGTGGCATCACATGATTGGTTGCTTTTTAGATCAAAGGAATACATTTTTTTAATTATGAGTGGTCAAGTCACAACTATTGGACATTATATAAACAACTACTATCACCTCTATTGAAACATGCTCACCTACTAGATCCTCTCACCTATAAGGAGAGCACTCCAAAAGGCCAAAGGAAACAACTACTATCACCTTTATTGAAACATGCTCAACTACAAGGAGAAAATACCAAAGACTAACTACTAGATCCTCTCCCCTACAAGAAGAGAACTCCAAAAGATCAAAGGAAACAACTACTATCACCTCTATTGAAACATGTTCAACTACAAGGAAAGAACTCTAAAAGACCAAAGGAAACAACTACTATCACCTCTATTGAAACATGCTCAACTACAAGGAGATAAATCCAAAAGGCCACAACTACTATCTGTTGGGAAATTATGTTTCAACTTCCAGTCTTCTGCCTCTGTCAGAAAAGACTTGGTGAAAAATTCTTTATTTCTGCCCTTAACCGATTTACTGCAGTTGTCTCTTCCACCCCTAGTGGTACTGCAGTGAAGGGCTGGTGGTGAAGGTCAGTGGTTTATCGCCCTACCGTGAGTGTCACTCTTGGTGATTGTGGTGGGTGCGGTAAACCGCATTGGTGCCTGTCTGCGGTCTTCCAGACCGCCACCGCCTTACCACAGGCGGTGGGCTGGCTCACCATGGTAAGCCACCTGCGGTCAACCTGGCAGTTACTGCCCCACCATGGGTGGTGAGGACGCTTACCGCAGTGGCCATGGTGAGACCGTTGGCAGTCTGTCGGGGCAATCACCGCCCTACCATGGGGTGGCTTGGCGTCCTCCGTAGTAGTGTGTTAAGACCGCTAGCAGCTTGCCCAGTGGTTACCGCCACACCACGATAAGCAAGGATGAGTGCAGTGGTAGCGCGAGGAAGGCTAGGAAGAGCTCGGGTGAGCTCACCACCACACCGCAAGGAGAGTTGGAGAGCTCAATGGTAGCATAGTAGGAGGCCGAGGGTGGGTTGAGTGAGCTCACCGCCATACCGCAGCTGGCTAGATTGAGCTTGATGGTGGCACGGTGGAAGACTGGGTGAGCTCAGAGCTCGGTTGACCGAGCTTGACCGACTCGAACCCAAAGTCAAATCCAAAGGTGAATGAGAAGCGGACATGTGGCATGGTTGCAGATATCCGATTGGCTAAAGGTCAAAACAGTAAAAGCAATTAATACTTGACTTGTTTGATTGATGAACATGATCTGATATGGGCAATGAATTTATTGCTTAGGCGGCCTGATGCAAAGAAGATCTGTCAGTGAAGATCAGTTTCTTGATTGGATGATCGGTGCATGAACCTAAAGGTCTATGATTGGTTGAGACATTGAATGAGATGTATGACTTGTGCAGTCGAGTACATTTTATATATGTAAACCAAGAAGTGACAGTTTGTGTAAGGTTGAAGTAAGTCAAGTCGAGTTGGTAAGAAGCAACTTGAACTCTTAGAGAGTTTTAGTTATTCATTGTATGCTGAATAGCATTGTAATAGTGAGTGTAGAACTTGAGGGTTGTTGTGAGCTGATCAGAGAGTGAAGACTGAAGACTTTGTCTGTAATCTTTTTATTACTGTAATACAAATTATCTTTGCTTGGTGTGGTGGATTTTTTACCTGAAAAATTTTTCTCACATAAATACTTGTGTCAATCTATGAATGCTTAATTTGTATTATCTCTTATGTGCTTTATGTATTCATCTCAGTAACTTTTAGAAGCTATAGAACTCATTTTTTCTCTTCTCCTCCATTGTATTTGTGTTAAGGGAAGGTATTCTACACTATTTAGTCCCATTTCTTTCTCTTTCAAGTGGTATTAGAGCCTAGCCAGTTGTGTTATCTTTGATAGAAAGGTCAATTTTTTGTGCTAATACTGTTTTAGTGGGAGTCTTGCATTGTTAAAACTTGTTTTTATTTGAGATGGCGAGTACATCAGGTAGAGTAGAGTTTGAAAAATTTAATGGCAGCAACTTTGAGTTATGGAAACTCAAAATGGAAGACTTACTTGTGGATAGAGACCTCTGGGTAGCAGTGTCTAGAACTATGCCACAAAGTATGAAGCAAGAGGATTGGGACCTTGTTGATAGAAAAGCAAAAGGTCTAATAAGACTGAGTCTGGCCGATTCTATACTCCTGAACGTCCATGAGGAGAAGTCTACAGCTTCATTATGGAAGAATCTTGGTGACATTTATTAGGGAAAGTCTTTTGTAAATAAGTTTTTCCTGAGGAAGAAGTTGTACTCCTTGAAGATGGAAGAAGGTGCATCTATTACAGACCATCTGAACTCGTTTTACATGAGTGCTACTCAGTTGGTGTAAGTAGGTGTAAAGACTAAGGAGGAGGATCATTGCATGCCCCTATTGTGTTCATTACCTGATAGTTGGGATCATCTTGTGATGGCTATTGCAAGTACTACCACTACTTTCAAGATGGAAGACGTTGCCTCACTGTTGTCTGAAGAGATGCGGAGGAAGTCTTTAGAGATGGCCAAAGAGGCTCTTGTTGTTTGAGGTAGACCAAAGGAGAAAGACAAAAAGGACAAGAAGTCCAAATCCAAATCTGTAGGGAATCAAAGTCTTCTGGTAAAAATTTCAAGGTGAAATGCTAGAACTGTGGGCAACCTGGTCATATCCAAAAGGATTGTAAGGAGAAGAAGAAGAAGATGATGAACGCTTCAGAAATGACTCTTCTCAAAGTGATGCATATGTCTTCATTGCAGCCTTGGCAACTCAGGCATCAGATGATGTCTGGCTAGTTGACTCAAGTGCATCCTTTCACATGACATCCCATAGAGAACGGTTCTCCAAATACGAGAAGTATGATGGTGGAAAGGTGTACCTGGCAAGTGATTCAATGCTGGAGATTGTTGGTAGAGGAAGATTCAGAATTCAGTTTCCTGATGGTAGAGTCAAAGGGATTAGTGGCATACTACACATACCAGGTCTGACTCGTAATCTTCTTTCTATCAGTAAGTTAAATGATGTCGATGTAGAAGTTTATTTCTCAAGCAAGGGATGTAAAATGGCTAGAGGTGCAATGGTGTTGGCTAAGGGTGTACGTATTGACACTTTGTACAAGCTAGATGCATGTCTTGTTCAATGTAACAATTCCTCTGTAAAGTCAAAAAAAGTTGTTCCTATAGAGGAAGATGAGGACACTTCTCTGTCTACAAATGCTTTGGAGGTAAACTACCAACATAGAAGACTATGTTATGGCATCATAGACTTGGTCACATAGGTGAGAAAGGTTTAAAAGCCTTGAAGAATAAAAATCTTGTAGAAGGGCTTGACGATTGTAACCTTGGGTTCGATTTTTTTGAATTTTGTATTTATGGAAAACAACACCGTGTTTCATTTTACTCGAGTCCTCATAAATCTTCTGGTATACTGGATTATGTTCATTCTGATGTATTTGGTCCAGTTAATGTTCCTTTGTTATCGAAGTCTAGATATTATGTTTCTTTTATTGATGATTGTTCGATAAAGGCATTTGTATACTTTCTTAAAAGTAAATCAAAAGTGTTCAGTCGGTTTAAAGAATTTAAAACTTTGGTAGAGAATCAGATTGGAAGGAAAATTAAATTCTTGAGGACAAACACTGGCGGTGAGTTTTGTTCTGCAGATTTTGAAAGGTATTGCTTAGATCATGGAATTAAAAGGCATAAAACACATCTTATACTCCACAATAGAATGGAGTTGTTGAAAGGTTGAATAGGATGTTGATGGAAAAGGCAAGGAGTATGTTGAGCGGTGTTGGTCTAGAGCAGAAGTTCTGGGTTGAGGCTGTGGCTACAATATGTTATCTAGTGAATCATTCTCCTTGCTTTGCTCTTCTTGATAAGACACCTTTGGAAGAATGGTCTGGTAAGAATCCCTCTCTTAAACATGTTTGGGTCTTTGGCTATGAGGCATATGCATATGTGTCCAATGAGAAAGTATCAAAGCTGGATAACAAGGTTGTTAAATGTATTCTCATCGGCTATGGCATTGGTGTGAAGGGATACAAGTTTTGGAACCCTGTTATTGAGAAGGTTTTGTACAGTAGAAGTGTAATATTTCGTGAGCTAAAACCTTTAGTAAGTGATTAACAGCTCGAGACAGATCATAAAGAAAATAAGAAAGATGCAATTGAGATTTCTCAAACTCCAGAAAGGGAAGAACTGCATGGTGTACTTGAGACTGAGGAGAGTTCAAGTAGCTCTGAAAGTTCTGAAGATGAAGAACCACAACCTCAGCCAGTAGAAGGTCTACACGATAAAAATGACAACCTGAAAGGTATGGTTTCTCATTGTTAGATTCAAACTATGTACATGCCTTAATTACTAGCACTGATGAGCCTAGGACTGTAAAAGAAGCAATCAGCATGTCTGATTCTAATTCCTAGCTGGAAGCCATGAATGAAGAAATGGATTCATTGAAGAAGAATGAAACCTGGGATTCCTAAAGGGCGAAAGTCTATTGGTTGTAAGTGGGTATTTAAAAAGAAGACAGGACTTGATGGCAGTGTTGAGAACTATAAGGCAAGATTGGTTGCAAAGGGATTTTTCCAAATTGAGGGAATTGATTATGGAGAGATTTTTTCCCCTGTAGCAAAGATGACATCTATCATATTTTTGTTGTCATTGGCAGCAACATATGACTTAGAAATTGAGCAGATGGATGTGAAGATAGTGTTTCTCCATGGTGAGATGGAGGAAGAAATTTATATGTCCCGGCCTGAGCACTTCGTTGAAAAAAGTAAACAAAATCTGGTATGTAAGTTAAAGAAATCTTTGTATGGTTTGAAGTAGTCTCCTAGAATGTGGTACCAAAAATTTGACACATTTGTGTTGTCTATGGGATTTGTGAGATCAAAATCTGATCATTATGTTTATTATAAATCTGAAAATGATCGTGTACTTGTTATTACCCTGTACGTGGATGATATGTTAGTCATAGGATATAGCAAGTATATGATTTCTTATCTTAAATCTCAGTTGTCTGCAAAGTTCAAAATGAAAGATCTAGGTGCAACAAGGTATATTCTAGGAATGGAGATAACTAGGGATAGAACAAGCAGAAAGCTTTGGGTAAGTCAGAGTAAGTATGTCAATACAGTTCTGGAGAGATTTGGTATGAATGACTGTAAGCAACTAGTTGTTCCAGTTATGTAGGAAACAAAACTATCTGTTGAAAACTGTCCAAAGTTTGCTATTGAAATGGAGAATATGACCAGGGTGCCTTATGCAAGTGTTGTTGGCAGTTTAATGTATGTGATGGTCTATACAAGGTCATACATTGCCCAAGCAGTGGGAGATCTCAGCCGGTTTATGGCAAATCCGAGAAGATCACATTGGGATGTTGTGAAGAGAGTGTTCAAGTATTTGAAGGGGACTTTAGACTATGCTTTGTGTTACCATGGTAGTTTGATTGCATCACAGAGAACACTCAGCATTCGTGGATATGTTGATTTTGATTGGGCAGGGGACATTGACAACAGGAGATCCTCTAGTGGAGACACATTCATTTTAAATGGTGGAGCAGTCAGTTGGATGAGCAAGCGACAAGTTGTAGTTGCTTTATCCACTATAGAGGCAAAGTACATGACAACAACTCACGCCTGCAAGGAAGCAATTTGGTTGATTCGTTTGTGTTCACATATTGGTTTTAATGCAAGGCAGATCAAAATCTTCTGTGACAGTCAGAGTTTCATTTGTTTGGCAAAGAACCCAACTTTCCATGTCAGGACTAAGCACATTGATGTGCAGTATCACTTCATGAGGGACATGGTGGAACATAGAAAAGTTAGTCTTGAAAAGGTCGGAACTTTGAAGAATGTTGCAGATGCATTAATGAAGCCAGTGAGCACAAACAAGTTCAGATGGTGCACAAAATCGATGGGCCTTGGGGCCTATGACCGTCAGTAATTTTTTGAAGTCTAGAGGAAGCTAAAAGTCTTCGCTAAGTGGGAGCTTGTTGGGAAATTCTGTCTCAACTTCCAGTCTTGTGCCTCTGTCAGAAAAGACTTGGCAAAAAATTCTTTATTTTTGCCCTTAACCGCTTTACCACAGTTGTCTCTTCCACCCCTGGCGGTACCGCGGTGAAGGGTTGGCGGTAGAGGTCGACGGTTTACCGCCCTACCGTAGTTGTCACTCTTGGTGACCGTGGTGGGCACGGTAAATCGTGTCAGTGCCTGTCTGCGGTCTGCCAGACCACCGCCGCCTTATCGCAAGTGGTGGGCTAGCTCACCACGGTGGTCACGGTAAGCCGCTTGCAGTCGACCTGGCGGTTACCGCCCCATCGCAGGTGGTGAGGACGCTTACCGCGGTGGTCATGGTGAGACCATTGGCAGTCTGTCGGGGTGGTCACCGTCCTACCGCGGGGTGGCCTAGTGGCCTCCGCGGTAGCGCGGTAAGACTATTGGCGACCTACCCAACGGTTACTACCACACTGTGGTAAGCAAGGATGAGCGCAACGGTAGCGCGAGGAAGGCCAGGAAGAGCTCAGGTGAGCTCACCGCCATACCACGGCTGGCTAGATTAAGCTCGACGATGGCACGATGGAATACTAGGTGAGCTCGGAGCTCGGTTGACCGAGCTTGACCGACTCAGACAAAAATTCAAAGCCAAAGGTGAATGAGAAGTGGATACATGGCATGGTTGCAAACATCCGATTAGATAAAGGCCAAAATAGTAAAAACAGTTAATACTTGACTTGTTCAGTTGATGAACATGATCCGATATGGGCAATGAATTTATTGCCTAGGGGGCTCGATGCAAAGAAAATTTGTAATTGAGTACATTCAAATTGTAGTTTTTGTTATCTTATGTATTCATCTCAATAGTTTCTATTTAGAAGGCTATAAAACTCATTTTTTCTCCTCATATTAATATTAAGGGAACATATTCTACACTATAGCATGCAAGTAGTATACACATCATTCATAGTATTGCCAACTTCGTTTCATTCACATACTATTGCTAGCTTCATGCAAGTAGTATACACATCATTCATAGTATTGCTTCATAGTATTGCCAGCTTCGTGTCATTCACATACTATTGCTAGCTTGTGTTGGTAGCACGAGGAAGGCCAGGAAGAGCTCAGGTGAGCTCACTGCCATACCGCAACTGGCTAGATTGAGCTCAACGGTGGCACGGTGGAATATTGGGTGAGCTCGGAGCTCGGTTGACCGAGCTTGACCGGCTCAGACAAAAAGTCAAAGCCAAAGGTGAATGAGAAGCAAATACGTGGCATGGTTGCAGACATTCGATTGGCTAAAGGCCAAAATAGTAAAAATAGTTAATACTTGACTTGTTTAGTTGATGAACATGATCCGATATGGGCAATGAATTTATTGCCTAGAGGGGCTCAATGCAAAGAAAATTTATAATTGAGTACATTCAATTTTTTGTTATCTTTATGTATTCATCTCAATAGCTTCTATTTAGAAGGCTATAGAACTCATTTTTTCTCCTCATATTAATATTAAGGGAACGTATTCTACACGTCATTCATATTGCCAGCTTCGTGTCATTCACATACTAGGGGAGAGGAGCCGATATGTAAGCACCCGAAACCGCACGGTCTAGTTGGCAGGCCACGTGGACCAATAGCATTTAAAAAAAAAATCCATTATAGAAAAAGGCTAATTAAAAAATAAATTATTATTTTAATTTTTTAAAAATAAAATTTGCCACGTGGAAGGTCCAATTTTGTCCACACGTCGAAAAAAATGAAAAAAAGACCCGTCGACCGATACAAACGCACCTCGGGTGCCACTACGTGTGTGGCTCGGCGTCTGAAGGTGACAGCCTTGCCACATCAACTCTTCCTAGTCCACCACCCTAGCAATCCACTACTAAGCATTTATCACTCGCCACCACTTCCTATTCCTATCTATAGTCTCAAATAAATGTTGCCACCTCTCCTAAGCTCCACACCACCCCGCGTTTATTCCGAAGCGAACTGCATTGAATGCTCCTAGTGCCTCGCTCTTCTCACCATTCAACCAACCTTTCATTTTCCCGAGGAAACATTCCATCTTCACTCCTTCGCCGGTACCTGCTCGTTTCGTCGTCTGCAACCTTCGCACTCTCACCACAACCTACAATGCTCGGAGACCATATACTGTTTGAGTAGAAGCCGATACGGAGATGGGTAGACGCCACTTACCGAACATCGCCAGCAGCTCCACTTCCGCCATGCAAGCAATGAACGGGTTCCTCACTGCCATGAACGGGTTCCTCACCGCCATGAACGGGTTCCTCACCGCCATGCAAGCAACGAACGGGTTCCTCGCTGCCATGAAGGTCACCGCAAGCAACGAAGGGGTTCATCACGTGTTCGACCTAGGTGAGCTTGCTCACTAAGGCTGGCCATTATTCTTTTGTTTGTGTTTGGTTTGCAATTTCACTTTGTTTTATATGTTTTTTGGTGTTGCAGATTTTATTTATTTTGTTGAAGTTGAGTGTTTATGAACACTGCATTATTTGTGTTCATAAACACACTAAATCTTTGGAAATTAGTCTTCTGTTCAAGCATCTCTCTATTTCGTATGAATTATATTTATGCAGTTGGTTGTTTTCTTCATTCGACATGTAATAATGTTTGTTGTTTATATGGGTTTTGCTCTGTAGGGTTTATATTGCAAATATTACGCTCATATTTACCTCATTTCTCTTTCAGTAGGGTTTATTTTGAGAATATAGCACGCATAGTTTACCATTTATGTTTCGGTAGGGTTTATTTTGCAAGTTTTACAGTCATAGTTTTGGGTTATCCTATTCTCATAGGATTTGCATTGACATTGACTTTGCAAATCGTATTCTCACAGGTTCTGCATTATCATTCACTCTGCTTAGCATAATCTCACAGGTTATGCATTATCATTCACTCTGCTTGTCGTTTTCTCATAGGTTCTGCATTATGATTCACTCTGCTTCTCGTATTCTCATACGTTCTGCATTATCATTGACTCTGGTTAGCATAATCTCACAGGTTCTGCATTATCATTCACTATGCTTATCGTTTTCTCATAGGTTCTGCATTATCATTCACTCTGGTTATCGTATTCTCATACGTTCTGCCTTATCAGTGACTCTGCTTAGCATAATCTCACAGGTTCTGCATTATCATTCACTATGCTTATCGTTTTCTCATAGGTTCTGCATTATCATTCACTCTGCTTCTCGTATTCTCATACGTTCTGCATGTGCATGTGCATGTGACTAGGTGTATGTTTATGTGTATGTGACTAGGTGTATGTCTATGTCTTTGTGTATGTGACTATGTGTATGTGACTATGTGTATGTGTATGTCTATTTGTATGTGTATGTGTATGTGTATGTCTATGTGTATGTGTATGTCTATGTCTATGTCTATGTTTATGTGTATGTCTATGTGTATGTTTATGTGTATGTGACTATGTGTACGTCTATGTCTATGTGTATTTCTATGTGTATGTGTATGTGTATGTGACTATGTGTATGTGTATGTGTATGTGTATGTTTATGTGTATGTGACTATGTGTATGTGTATGTGACTATGTGTATGTGTATGTGTATGTCTATGTGTATGTGACTATGTGTATGTGTATGTGTATGTGTATGTCTATATGTATGTCTATGTCTATGTCTATGTCTATGTGACTATGTGTATGTTTATGTGTATGTGACTATGTGTATGTCTATGTCTTTGTGTATGTGACTATGTGTATGTTTATGTGTATGTGTCTACGTCTATGTCTATGTCTATGTCTATGTTTATGTGACTATGTGTATGTGACTATGTCTTTGTGTATGTCTTTGTGTATATGACTATGTGTATGTTTATGTGTATGTGACTATGTGTATGTCTATGTGTATGTTTATGTGTATGTGTCTATGTCTATGTCTATGTCTATGTCTATGTCTATGTGACTATGTGTATGTTTATGTGTATGTGACTATGTGTATGTGTATGTCTTTGTGTATGTTTATGTGTATGTGACTATGTGTATGTCTATGTGTATGTTTATGTGTATGTGTCTATGTCTATGTCTATGTCTATGTGACTATGTGTATGTTTATGTGTATGTGACTATGTGTATGTCTATGTGTATGTTTATGTGTATGTGTCTATGTCTATGTCTATGTCTATGTGACTATGTGTATCTTTATGTGTATGTGACTATGTCTATGTCTATGTCTATGTCTATGTCTATGTGAATATGTGTATGTTTATGTGTATGTGTATGTCTTTGTGTATGTGACTATGTGTATGTTTATGTGTATGTCTATGTCTATGTCATTGCTATTTACACCTCTGTCAAACCTCCACCATATGCAATACCTGCAATTGAACACTTCAAGAACTCCATTGAATTGCAAGTCAATGTCCTTTTAGAATCCATTCCGTTTTCCCTCTTTAGTGCAACTATTGTTCTCCCATCTATGTTTGTTTAACATTCTTATTATTCAAATTGATAGGAAGAATGAACATCATTTATACATGATCGAAGTAAATTTTATCCATTGAATCAGACTCATCCTTATTCAATCTGTTCTTCTTGATAGCTCTTACTCTTAATAGTATAACATTGTTGTTTCAGTTTGTATCATTCAATTATTTCTAAGAGTATGATTTCTTGATGTCATACTATAACATGCAATTTTTGTTTCCTTGCAAACCTGCCCTTCATCACCTCAGGATATAAGATTTACAATTGTGGACTTATGGTGAAATAAGTCTAATCTGCCTAAGATATACCAAACTACTATTCATGATGGCATTAATGGTTTCTCTGTTCATCAGTTACACTCAATCTTACATGTATGATTTTGTTCTTACACTTTTTATCAATATTTGATATGTATAGGTATATGCATATGCAGTATATGCATGTGTATATGCATATGTACATGTATATGTATATATGCATATGCAAACAAAAAATGAAGTTTTTTTAGATGTAGAGTGTAGCGAATGGATGGAACATGCATAATTTGAAAGAAGAACACCATTACACTCTCCCTTAAGCTATGCATTGTACCTTCCATTCCTTACACTCTCCATTCAAAATGCATTGCATATGAATATATACGTTTACATATACATATGCATATATGTATATGTGTATATATACAACCTAATTGGATGTACGCTTTGTTTGTTGTTCAATTAAAGTGACTGTAAATATCGGCCTCTCTCCCTTACAGCTAACTATGATGATGGTTGACTCCTACTTATGCTATAACCATTTCTCATATAGATACTGAAATATAATTTCATACAACATTATCAAATGTATATATAACTTCGAACAACGCTATGGTATAGATGGATGGTTAGTTTTTTCATCCATTAGAATCAATCTTACATGTCTCAATTTTCTATTACACTTTGTATCATTGTTTGATTTGTTTCAATTATAATTAGGGATGTGATAGTATAACATGAATAGGACCACAAAGCCCCAATAAACCATAAGGGCCACTAGAGATTCATTAAAGAAGGATATGACCCCATAGCATATAGGTCTCAATTCTCATATGTGATAGAAATAAAAGCTATGAAGAGGATCCTATCTATAGTTTTTTTCCTTAGAATATTATTTCTACGTTGTCCTTTTAGTATCCATTCCTGTTTTTCCTCTTTAGTGCAACTATTGTTCTCCCATTTATGTTTGTTTAACATTCTTATAATTCAAATTGATAGCAAGAATGAACATCATTTATACATGATCGAAGTATATTTTATCCATTGAATCAGACTCATCCTTATTCATGCCTTGGGTATCCCAATTTAGATTAAACATTATAACATGTGTTAATGATACTCTCATCCAATCTCTTATTCTCACCTAAAATTCATTATCACAATCAACCAACTAATCCTCTACCTCAGGTACATAGTGAAAACAATATCCTAACTACAAAAAATAAGAAACTATTTGATGTCAAAGGGGAAGCAAAACTCAAATAATTGTCTAGCTTATATTACATCATATCTCTTTTCAATATGTTTGCATTATCATTCACTCTGCTTATCATAATCTCACAGGTTATGCATTATCATTCACTCTCCTTATTGTTTTCTCATAGGTTTTGCATTATCATTGATTCTGATTTTGGGTAATGCTCCATCAATTTTATATCTGATTTATGTTTGATGTGATCAAGCCTATCTATGGATGAAAATGCTCCATCAATTTTATATCTAATTTATGTTTGATGTGATCAAGCCTATCTATGGATGAAATTAACCTTACGTTGTGGAGGACCAGCGTATAGGTGTGGGCCCCAACAAGCGCATGTCCCATAGCACATTAGGGCCCCCGCTTACGTATTAGGGGAGAGGAGCTAATACGTATGCACCCAAAATCACACTGTCGACATGGCAGGCCACGTGGACCAATAACATTTAAATGAAAAAAAAACCCATATCCTTCAATAAGTCTGTAATGGAAATGTTTCTATCTTTTCTTAGGTGCCATTGGTTATTTTGGGGGTGTTATCTTTTGCATAGGTTATTTTCCATCATATTAGTCATCCAATTATTGTACCTTAATTTTGTGTCTTGGAAATATATGGGGGTTGTTCTATTTTTTTAAGGTTTTGCTTCATCAACATAGACATAGGCATAGACATATACATAGAAAGATAGATAGACATATACATACACATATACATAGACATATGGATATGTATATCAGATATAAAATGCACACGTAATTGTAATTATTTTGAAACAAAACAATTACACATTGGCAGCCAAACATGATGAAGTGTATCCAACTTGTATATGCTTAAGGTCTTTGCATCTTACTTATATATATATGCATATGTATAGACATATTCATATACATATACATATGTTTATGTTTATGTATATGTTTATAGATTACCATAGCTTTGTATTTGAATCTGTATATGTTTATGTCTATGTATGTGTGTATGTAAATCTATGTATATGTGTAAATAAATCTATGAATATGTGTATGTAAATCTGTATGGATATGTATATGTGTATGTGTATGTCTATGTCTATGTCTATGTGTATGTCTATGTTTATGTGTATGTGTATGTCTATGTGTATGTCTATGACTATGTGTATGTATATGTGTATGTTTATGTGTATGTGTATGGATATGTGTATGTCTATGACTATGTGTATGTCTATGTTTATGTGTATGTGTATGTGTATGTCTATATTTATGTCTATATGTAAATATGTATTTGTATATGTAAATGTGTATGTGTGAATGTGTATGTCTATATGTAAATGTGTGTGGGTATAGATGTGTGAAGAGGTCTTAAGTGGACAACCTTGCCACGTCTACTTCTCTCAGTCAGCCACCCTAACAATCCACTGCGTCGCATTTATCACTCGCTGCCTCTTCCTATACTTCTCTACAGTCGTGTTTAATTCACTTATGTCTATGTCTATGTCTATGTGTATGTGTATGTATATGTCTATATTCATAAATTCAGACCTGCAACAATTGTATCTTTTATATGTGCCATTTATTAATTTGAGGGTGTCAACTTTATATGGTGTGCACCTATACGCTAGTCCTCCACAACATCAGCTTAAATTCATCCATAGATAGGCTTGATCACATCAAACATATCTCAGATATAAAATGCACACAAGTTAGCATTAATTTAAACAAGGTGCCAACTCAAAAACTTTGAAACCCATCTGACCCATCTTTGACCGACTAGCGAACCCATTACAAGATTGTTTCCCATTGTAGCATAACCAAACCAACACACAAATGCATTCGCCTGTCCCATTTACCATGAGATATACAACATGTATCAACTTCAGTCTGTCCCATCTTGCCAAGTAGGGTGCGCACTTATTGGAGCCAAACGCAAATATCCCACCGGCATCCATTTAACACTCCTGTAAGGCCATTATTCAAAACAAAAGCATGGAAACAATTTCAAATAATCCACCAAACCAATCAAGTCAAGAATTAAAGGCTGAAATCAATCAAATCTCCAATTCATACGAAACAGAACTCAAATTCAAAAGAGGATAGCAATTTATTTCACCACACTAAACAACCATCAATCAGATTCAAATAATTCCCAAGTCAAATAGCCATGAAAACCTTCAAGTATTCACATGTATTACCATAGATCATTATTGAGCACTAAAGCTTTCTTACAACATGTATTTAGGGGACCTGGTTTTCCCAAGGCCTTTCATGCTTGCCTATGTAGCACTTCACATAGATTACCATAGCTTTGTATTTGAATGACTTAGGGGACTTGGTTTTTTGAAGGCTTGTCATAGTTCCCTATGCAACACTTCACAATTCGAATGGAGTTGTGGACCCGTGCAGCATAGGTTGCCATCAAATGAGCGTTCATAAAATCAAGTCTCCCTAAAACATGTCTCTATTGCTTAGTTGATTGAATTGATGAAGCATAACCTATATGTATATTTTTATGTCTATGTTTTATGTACATACATGTGTGGCCTATGTAGCACTTCACATAGATTACCATACCTTTGTATTTGAATGACTTAGGGGACTTAGTTTTTTGAAGGCTTGTCATGGTTCCCTATGCAACACTTCACAATTCAAATGGAGTTGTGGACCCATGCAGCATAGGTTGCCATCAAACGAGCGTTCACAAAATCAAGTCTCCCTAAAACATGTCTCTATTGCTTAGTTGATTGAAATGATGAAGCATAACCTATATGTATATTTGTATGTCTATGTTTTGTGTATATACATGTGTGGCCTATGTAGCACTTCACATAGGTGTCCATAGCTTTGTATTTGAATGACTTAGGGGACTTGGTTTTGTGAAGGCTTCTCATGGTTACCTATGCAACACTTCACAATTCGAATGGAGTTGTGGACCCGTGCAACATAGGTTGCCATCACCTATGAAAAATTTAACACCCCCAAATTCATCAATGGCACCTGAAAAAGATAGAATAGTTGCACAACTTAATTGTATACAAATATGTATATGTGTATACAAATGCATATGTATATAGATATGTATATGTATGCATATACATATACATATCTATATACATATGCATATGTATGCATATACATATGTATATGTATATGTATGTATGCATATATATATATATATATACATATACAATATATGTATGTGGATGTATGCATATATATATATGTACATATGTATATGTATATGTATATGGAACCCGTTCATGGCAGCGAGGAACCCGTTCGTTGCTTGCATGGCGGAAGTGGAGCTGCTGGTGACATTTGGTAATTGGCGTCTACCCATCTCCGTATCGGCTTCTACCCAAACAAGATATGGTCTCCGAGTATTGCAGGTTGTCATGAGACGGCGAAGGTTGCAGACGACGAAACGAGCAGGTACTTGCAAGCAAGTGAAGACGGAATGTTTACTCAAAAAAATGAAAGGCTGGTTGAATGGCGAGAAGAACGAGGCACTGGGACCATTCAATGCAGTTCGTTTCAGAATAAACGCATATGTATGTAGATATGTATTTGCATATGCATATGTATATGTATATAGATATGTATATGCATATACATATACATATATCTATATACATATACATATGTATATGCATATACATATCTACATACATATACATATACATATAAGTATGTATATGCATATGCATATGTATATGCATATGCATATGTATATGCATATGCATATGTATATGTATAGGTTGGTTGGAATAAAATTGCGGGGTGGCGTGGAGCTTAGGAGAGGTGACAGCATTTATTTGAGACTGTAGATAGGAATAGGAAGTGGCGGCGAGTGATAAATGTTCAGTCTAATATGTATATGTCTAATATGTCTATGTATATGTATGCATATACATATGTATATGTATATGTATGCATATACATATGCATATGTCTATGTATATGTATGCATATACATATGTATATACTGCATATACATATGCATATGTATATGTATAGGTTGGTTGGAATAAAATTGGGGGGTGGCGTGGAGCTTAGGAGAGGTGGCAGCATTTATTTGAGACTGTAGATAGGAATAGGAAGTGGCGGTGAGTGATAAATGCTCAGTAGTGGATTGTTAGGGTGGCGGACTGGGAAGAGTTGATGTGGCAAGGCTGTCACCTTCGGACGCTGAGCCACACACGTAGTGGCACCCGAGGTGCGTCTATATCGGTCGACGGGTCTTTTTTCCATTTTTTTCGACACGTGGACAAAGTTGGACCTTCCACGTGGCAAAATATTTGGAAAAAGGAATAGAAAATGAAAAAATGTCAATGAAGAAGCAAACATTTGAAATAGAAACAGTGACACATTACAAATTACATAAAACACACATTGCAATATGATCCTAATACATTGCAAATCAAAACAAAAACGATGCATCTGTAATTCTCATATATTTAAAAATGTCAACGAAGAAGCATACATTGCAAATTACATACAACACTTTTTCGAATCTGATCAGATTACTTCACAAAACAAAACAATAACGGTCAATCTGTACTTATCAAAAAATTACAACTGTCCACAATTTTGGTGCATTTGTAAATATCAATACTTCTAAAGTCTATGAAACTAGCATTTGTAATCTAGCTGCTGCTGTTGTGAAAAGGATCTTGGCTGGTTGGGGTGCCAATTGCCATGTTCTCGTCCCCTTCCAGTCGATGGGGATTGCTGCATACATGAGTGGGACTTGGAGTGGTAAATTGGGTGCAAGTGACATGTGTTGGGGGTGGTGGTGAAGACATTTGTACATCCCAAGTGCCAAATTGATATGGATATTGATTGCCCCTAAAGTCAGATTGGGAGAGGCTTGAATAATTCATTGCCGTGGAGAACTGAGGGATATTAATGTTGAGAATATCATGGAAGACTCCATTACTTTGAGACAACGGATTAGAAGTGTTCCTTAATCGCCTCTCTCTCTGTAAAGCCCTCTGTGCCTCCTCAATCTCTTTTTCTTTTCGGTCCTGTTCCTTGTGAAGCCTCTCTTGCTCCTTTTTTGCATCTCTATCCTTTTTTTGTTGTAATGTTTGCTGCTCTTTTTCTTTTCGCAGTATGTCCTTCTCAATTTTGGCATTCTCCTTCAACTCCGCTGCCACAATTCTTGCTTCCCTTTTCTCTGCATTTTGTTGTCTCTTTCTTGCTTTTATCTCCTCGACCTCTTTCTTCCTTTGCTCTTGCTCCATTAACAGCCTCATGTAGTCATCTGTTGTCAACAATTGAGACTGTCTACTGATCCGAATTGCACCTGCTTTGGATTTCATTTGACGGACAGTGTGCACAGGCAACTTGAGGAACTTGCTGATGTGCGAAATTGTTTGTGTTTGTTGTGTCCCATCTGACTGTGTGCCAATGACCTCCTCGACTACCTGTGAGCCTTGTGGTACATCTTCATTGGCTTGTAAATCTAAATTGCAAGAAGGAGCATAGCAATGGACAACTTGAGAAAGGTCAATTTATGGTGGTGGTGATGGAAAAGTATAGGTATCCTCTTGTTCTGGGACTTCCAAATGAATGCCCAAGTTCATTGCTCCCTCAACCAACCAGGATGGTTGGCTTCGTTGTGATGGAAGATCTAAACTTTTGCTGAATTGATCAACGGTCCTATCCACCATGGGAGGGGTGTGTTCATTAACCACCACTTGTGCAACTGATTCGGCAGGACATGTATGAGGTGAGTGTTGTGTTTCTATTGCAGGTTGCATGTGTCCATCTGGAAGAGTGGACTACAATACTGTGACATCATCACTTGACACACCAAGTCCAGAAAGGTTGAGAATGTTTTCAACTGCATCAGCATCCTCGCTGACCACAAATGTCTCACTTGGATGCATGTCGTTGACAAGTGCATCGGGATTCAACGGCCATATACCAGTCCTTCTAAACCCAGCCTTGATGTTGTCAACTATCAAAACTCTTTTCATTGCTTTGCTGCCTAACATTGCAAGTTCTCTCCTCCTCACTTCAATGTTTGGAAACCTTGACAAAAATTCTGCATGTTCTAATTTGAAGTAAGCTTTGAAAGGTGCAAACACACTCACATCCAACGATTGTAGCTTATGTGATGTGTGTGATGGCAATGTTAACAAATCTATACCGATATCTCTTGCTTCCTGGATGGTTTCGAGCGCTACGTGGCTTCCATGGCCGTCAAAGATCAGCAAGACCCTGTTCGTGGGTGAGACACCGCCTGGAATCGAGGTTTTGAAGTGGGTCAACCAATCTATGAACAAGTCTTTGGTCATCCATGCATGTGGCTAGGCTGCCATGCAAGCACTTGGTTCACAATCTATGATGTAATTATCTATGTTCGCACTCCCCTTGAACAAGTAGAATCCTGGAATGCTCTACCCAACAACATTGACACAACATAGAATGGTTATCCATTCACAGCTCTTTGGGATAATGTAAGAGACATTCCTGCTACCTTTTCTTGCGAGCACCTTCATGGACCCATTTTTTCTTGCTTGGATGCTAGTTTCATCGCAATTCCATATGCGATCAGGACCATATGGCATGGCTTTGTATGCTGCAGAAAGTGTTTTGTAGAATGCATCTACAACATCAGGTCTAAGATTGAATGCCCTATCTTTGTCTAGGCCTTCAGCAGTTCGTAATACGAGTTGAAGATGTCTGTGCTTGAAGCCTGTCCACCAAGACTTCCCTGGGAAGCCATTGGTGAAAGGGTTTGGCCTATTTTGACATATTTGAGCAACCTCAGACTTAAGATTGACTATCTCAAGACCATGACGAATATCAACCATTTGCTCGCACCATTCCACAATGCGATTTTCTTCCTCTTTTGTGAGGACTATTGGTGGACCTTTCTTGGAAGTTGTTGTTAGACCCCCTAGCCATTTGGACAGTGTGGCTATTGGGATTGACCACTTTTTGGAAGCCCCCCTTATCAACATGTCATTCTCTTCAATGTCATAGAGTGCCCTTTTCATGTCATCCTTAGACCACAGCTTCTGTATTTGTTTTACCTTCTGCGGCATTTGAGGTGTAGTAACCTCAATCTGCGGTATTTGAGGAGTAGAAACCTCATCTACTTGTGCAACATGATCTATTTCAAGGGGGAATCTGCATCCTCGTTTCTTAGTAGGCAACCTTGTCATGGCTCTTTTCTTTTTTTTGTTCCCAGTACGGGTCACCACTGCATTGCCCTTGGCCATCTACACAAAATAATTAGAATCAAAACAGTGATGCTTGAACAAAAAAACAATCACTTTGTAATGCAGAACATATGAGAATATGATAAGCAGAGTCAATGATAATGCATAACCTATGAAATACATCTATGTGTATGTATGAAGAGAGTGTAAAGTATGAAATACATCTATGTACCTATTATGCTTGAACAGAAGAATAATTAGTTTGTGATGCCGAACATATGAGAATATGATAACCAGAGTAAATGATAATGCAGAACCTAGGAAAGATAAATGGTAAACTATGAAACACAAATGCTTTAACAGTTATCTTTATATGTATGAAGAGAGTGATGCTTGAACAAAAGATTATTTAGTTTGTGTATGTGTTATATTTTTAGTTTCTTGCATTTCAATTGAGATTATCTTCTGTAACAGGAGTTTGTTATCTTGAGTTATCTATTCTGGAGTGAGCGACATAAGGAAGTAGAGGAGTAAGAAGCACAAAATTACAAGCTATGCAAGGGAGTTAGAGTTTAAGAACATCTCATAACCTTATAAGCGTTTACAACATTAACATTCTCATGCACAGGAAAGTGAAAACCACACTCATGTTTGAACAACAGAAACTTTAGAGACTGATAGTGCAGAAGATATGAGAATAAGATATCCAGAGTGAATGACAATGTAGAACTGAAAGAAGAATAAGAGAAGCAGAGTGAATGATAATGCAGAACCTGTGAGATTATGCTAAGCAGAATCAATGATAATGCATAACCTATGAGAATAATATAACTAGAGTGAATGATAATGCAGAACCTATGAGAATAAGATAATCAGAGTGAATGATAATGTAGGACCATTGAAACAGAAATGGTAAACCATGACCAATATGTAACATATAAACGATAATGCAGAACCTATGAGACTACGATGTGAGACTACGATAAGCAGAGTGAATGATAATGCATAACCTATGAGACTACGATGTGAGACTACGATAAGCAGAGTGAATGATAATGCAGAACCTATGTAACACAAATGTTAAACTATGAGTGTAATATTTGCAATATAAACCCTACTGAAATAGAAAGGGTAAACTATGACTGTAACATTTTCAATATAAACCCTAGGGAAACAGAGATGGTAAACTATGACTGTAATATTTGCAATATAACCCCTAGGGAAAGCCTTAAATGGTAAACCATGACTGTAATATATGCATTTATAAACCCTATGGAACACTATGCTAACCTATGACTGCAATATTTGCAATATAAACCCTACCGATACATAAAGAAACATGTAATATGATTGTAATGGGTGTAATGAAGATCAATATGGATGCTGTTAATGGCTGTAATGAAGAACAAGTGTGAAAAAGAAAACTTGGTACAATATAGATGTTGGTGCACTGGAATCTAAGTTGTTGCCTCCCCTTGATGTTAACTCGTTCAATTTTGAGCTTGTCACTCCTCATTTTCTTATGTCACTCACTACAAAATAACTAAATACTTGTTGGTTTTCACGACTATTTAAATTGAGAATTATTTGAATTTGAGTTCTATTTCGTATGAATTGGAAATTTGATTGATTTCAACCTTTAATTCTTGACTTGATCGGTTTGGTGGATTATTTGAAATTGTTTTGGATTATTTGAAATTGTTTCCATGCTTTTGTTTTGTTTTGAATAATGGCAACCTTATGTTTGATGTGAAAAAGAAAACCTGGTACAATATAGATGTTGGTGCACTGGAATCTGAGCTGTTGCCTCCCCTTGATGTTAACTCGTTCAATTTTGAGCTTGACACTCCTCATTTTCTTATGTCGCTCACTACAAAATAACTAAATACTTGTTGGTTTTCACGACTATTTAAATTGAGAATTATTTGAATTTGAGTTCTATTTCGTATGAATTGGAAATTTGATTGATTTCAACCTTTAATTCTTGACTTGATCGGTTTGGTGGATTATTTGAAATTGTTTCGGATTATTTGAAATTGTTTCCATGCTTTTGTTTTGTTTTGAATAATGGCAACCTTATGTTTGATGTGAAAAAGAAAACCTGGTACAATATAGATGCTGGTGCACTGGAATCTGAGCTGTTGCCTCCTCTTGATGTTAACTCGTTCAATTTTGAGCTTGTCACTCCTCATTTTCTTATATCGCTCACTACAAAATAACTAAATATTGAGCTGTTGCCTCCTCTTGATGTTAACTCGTTCAATTTTGAGCTTGTCACTCCTCATTTTCTTATATCGCTCACTACAAAATAACTAAATATTTGTTGGTTTTCACGACTATTTAAATTGAGAATTTTATTTGAATTTGAATTCTATTTCGTATGAATTGAAAATTTGATTGATTTCAACCTTTAATTCTTGACTTGATCGGTTTGGTGGATTATTTGAAATTGTTTCCATGCTTTTGTTTTGTTTTGAATAATAGCAACCTTATATTTGATGTGATCAAACTTATCTATGGATCAAACCTATGTATGGATGAAATTAAGCTTACCTTGTGAAGGACCAACATATAAGTGTGAACCCCGCCTACGTATTGGCACCTCTCCCCCTATTGCTAATTGCTAGCTTCGTGCAAGTAGTATACACATCATTCATAGTATTGCCAACTTCGTGTCGTTCACATGCTATTGCTATTTGCTAGCTTGTGCTTCGTATTGTTCACGAACCATTGCTAGCTTATTCACATATTACTGCTTCACTAAACGACGAGCATACACTATACCTCGTAGGATTCATTTATATTATAATAACCCATTGTACTGTCGACATTTTCGCAGAATTTGTCTTACATACATATATTTTAAAATCGGGTTTTTCAATGTGGGATTTTATTGGGTTTATATATATCAAGACTATTACGAGTTTTATACAATCAAACATTTTCCAGACAAATATAAGAAATTGATAATGGCGGCCAATGGTGCGGTATACTTGCCAATACCTCAACTTACGGTTGCGGCGCTTCGCCAGCAAGAACGAAATGCTCTCGAGTACTATGGCCAGAGTATGCTATCGCAGGTTGCTTTTTTCCGTACCGAAATTTTGCGGTTAGAGAGAGTTATCTCAGATCAGAATCAAGGAGCTCACAAGTTATTGAATTATTATGTAGGGATTCAGGGAATGATCATCACTGCAATATACTCAGTGCAAATTGTTCACATACAAATGCATTGTGCAACGTGGTGGGTTTTACCTGTTCTGACAGCTATCGCCTCTGTTGGATTAATATCAGCAATTGGTGTGAATCGTTTTCGCCATTTTACTGCATTGGACGAGAGACAACTTGTAACCCGCCAACTTAATATGTTTCTTGCCAGATATCTGGATTGCATTGAAGGTGCCTTGCTACGGAGGAGTAACCCTGTGCTTTTCTTCAACATATGCAACATGGGTATGCAAGCAAGTATTAGAGGGGAGCTGTCAGTAAAATTGCAGTTTGCTCAAAGCGTTGCGGTTTTGGTAATATTGACTGTTTTTTCCATTGTTATTTTAGTCTCCTGCAAACGTCTTAGCTGTTAGAAAAGTTTTTCTTTTGTTTCATTACTACTTTCATTTGTCCACCTGAAGATTTCCCTAGGGTTTTTTTTTTGGTTTCACATCTAGTTTTCTTTTTGTGTTATAGTATCTTGTTTTGCCTATTCCATGTCATTGTAAAAGTTTAACACTAAAAAAAATTCACCGTTTTTTTCTCAACATTTTAATAAAAAACTGTAATGAGTGAATTTTGACTGAATGAATATTCATTTTAACATTGTTGTCAGTAAAATTTTTAAGAGGATCAATTTTAGACAATTGACCAATTTATTTAATCATCTGTAAAGAGAGAATACATTTTTCTAACAATTGCATATAACTAGGCAGATATTGCCTTGAGTCTTTTCCAATTGTTAAATTGTTGAGATTGTAAGCTTTCCTAGTTTTTTACGGGGTAGATGTTGCCATGGATCTATGCATAAATATTTTAATGGTTAGTAAATTGTTTGCACATATTATTCATAGGCCCTTGCCATGTGTGCTTACAGTGGCAGGGCATTTTAGTATTCAAAATATTCTAATTGAATTTCAAAAGCATTTTTACAGGCCTACCATTCATCACTATGTACAAAAATATATCAATTTATGTACAAGGTTTGTACACTATTTTACTCATCCCAAGCAAACCGTGGGAATTTTGGTCTTTGGACTTATTAGACATATTACAAACAACTTTGAATTGCACATGAAGGATATAGGATGATAATCCACAAAATTGGAGATACCAATAATGTAGTAATAAATCAATGTTTACATTGAACAAAAGTCAAGTGATATAATAGTGATGAAAGAGAATACTCCATAACATGAGTATGCACATGGCGTCTAAATTTATTTGGCATTATCTTGATTCCTTTTTCATTCCAATTCAATGTCTACCAATTGTTAACACATGGTTAGTCGCCAATTTAAATTTACCCCTAAATTATATGTAAAATGTGTGTTAATCCATAATTGCAAGCAAACAATACTTAAAACAGCTTAATTATGACAAGAAGTGCCCTACTTATATCGAAATCTTGGGTTATATCTTTCTTTATGGTACTGTAGCAATACTTATTATAATTCCTACATGGGAGAATCTTCATTGACTTAGCACTTGATATAAAAAAAATCATTAAGAGAGTAAGCATGCAGGCCACCATAACTATTGTTATCCCTAGTGGTATGGAACTCCTATCTCCAAATGTACGTAACAATGTAAAATAAATATTTCCATGGATTCTAAACCTCAAATTAGGCCAATAAAAATATGTAAAATATGTTGATGTTAGAACAACTTCGGGCCTCATCCTTCCAGCCATGACTTTGAAGGAATAAATTCCAAGGTTACCCCAAGTTTCTGGGACGGGGACGGCAGGGGACAGCGGGACGAGTCCCCAAGTTTCCAATTTTTGAGGCCAAAATTAGGGACGGCAGGGGACGGCTATATAAAATATAGGGAAAATTTAAAATATTCATATGAAAACATGGATAAAGCATACATAATATACGTTATAGAACCTTAACATATAGCATTTGTGTTCAATATTATTTGTCAATACTCAATACACATTGAAAATTCAGAATTAGCATACATGAATCATAATACAACCTCCAAGTTATACTTTATAAACTTATATCAAATTACATAAGGTTATTTCCAGCTCACAAATTGTTGCACTCAAGGAGTTTTGGGCATCAAATTGCCTTAATATTCAGCCTATTTCCAATTGTGAAGAACTGTTTAAAAAGGTCAAAATCCTAAGTCTTTGTCTCTAAAACCTATTAGTGAACAGCAAGCAAATAAATTCAAGTTTACACACTTTTGGAATAAATTTTTGTTATTTTTATATATCTCTAATAGAGCATCAAATATTTATCTGGTGATTGTTCCAAATATTGTGAAAGATATATGAAAATAATATAAACGAACAACTCAAAAACCAAAAAACTGAAAACTATTATATATATATATATATGTTTTATTTTTAGAACATGTTTTGACGTGGGGGACTGCTGGGGGACGGTTGGGGGACGGCTCAAGCGTCCCCTGGCCGTCCCTGGGACTGGTCAGCCGTCCCTCTTTTGGTCAACCCCGTCCCCCCGTCCCCGGGATGTTTCTTGAGATTTCTGCAAAAAGAGGGACGGTCCCCTGTCGTCCCCCAGTACCCGGGACGTCCCGGGAACAGGTACGGAGCATTTTTTGGGGGGGACGCGTCCCCGGATTTCCCTGATAAATTCAATATAGCCTATTGGCTATTTAATTTATTTAAGTTGATATTAATGTGAAGAGGTGCTTCACTTGCAAACATAAACAAAAGATTAATTATTGTTAATAATTACTTATGGCCGACTTTGTTTGTTCACCACCCTTGGAGACATATCGGTTCATATTGAAGGCCGACATTATGCATTGAAGAGGCATGATCTTTCTCTCTCCCGTGTATTTATATTAGTTGTTGATTGTTCATTCCATAGTTTACATACTCGGAATCGGAGAGTACTCAACAAGCCCAAAAATTTTGACTCGGGGAAAACTCGGCAAATGTGTGTGGATATTTATGCATGTGTATACTTAGGACTGCACTGTGCACACATACATATCTATAAACATACACAGGATGCCAAGTTTGCATGCATATACACACACAAACATATTTATACACACACAAACTTGCCAAGTTTGTGGGTTTTTTGCGAGCTATTGGCGATTACTCGATAATTTGATGGGAGAAAATCCATTTGCATACTGCCCGAGAGTAAAAGGAGAAATTACTCGAGATGCAAATTTTTTGGAGAATACTCGGCTACTCGGAGAGTATGTAATCTATGGTTCATTCTATCATCTATTACATTCATTCATTCACAAGTGCAAGTTCATAGAGAAGTGCGAATTGGTTCAAGAGCAGATCGAAGTTCTTCAAGGAGGCTGAATTCAATATCTAGAAAAAGCAAGATAATAATCTGTTATTACATCAAGTTGTGGTGCTGCTGTTTGGCCTTCTAACCGTTCTCATTGTAAAGATCATTGTTGTTTGATATTCAATATATAAGTGATATATTGTTGTTGGGTATTTCTCCTTCAAGTTGGAGGGTTTTCCTAGGGTATATGCTGTGTCTACTTGTTTGAATTTAAAATTAAAATCTGCTTTTCATATCTGATCATAAAACTAACATGGTATCAGAGCGGGTTTAGAAAGATCGTGATCAGATTTCTATAAGCAGCGTTATCTTCCACTCTTGCTCTCATTTTCTTGTGTCTGTCTTATCTTCAAAATGGTGAACGGGCTCAAGATTGAAGATAGACTTGAAGGTGCTTCCAACTTCACCTCTTGGAAGTTTAGAGTATTGCTTGCATTGGAAGAAAACGAGATTGCTGAGTTCGTGGAGAACGAAGTTCCCAAACCTTCCAATGAAAATGAGAAGTCTCAATGGAAGAAGAATGGCACTAAGGCGAAGAAGATTTTGGTTGATTCTGTGAAGGACCACCTTGTGCCAATTATCTCCAAGTTGAAGACAACAAGAGAAATGTTCAAGACCTTGGAGGAAATGTATGAGATCAATAATACAAGCAGAGCTCTTGCATTGAGGCAACAACTTCATCATATCAAGATGGCGAAAGGAGATTACGTCATCTCATTCTTCATGAAGATCACTGAATTGAGAGATCAACTTTCCACCATTGGGCATATGGTTGATGATAAGGATTTGGTTATGCTAGCACTTAATGGACTTCCTCAAACATGGAAGCCATTTATCCAAGGCATCAGTGGGAGATCAAAACTACCTAATTTTGATCGCTTGAGGGCAGATTGCATTCAAGAAGAATCAAGATTAGCAGCGAGAGGCAATGGGCAAAGTTCTACCAATGAAGAGATTCATGTACTTGCCACTCAATCTTCTAAGAAGAAAGGAAGAGAAGGGAAGAAAGGCAACTTCAAGAGGAACAAAGATAGAATATCAGATGGTGCTCTTGCATCTAAGAAGAAGAAAGATCTTTCCCACTTACAGTGCTTCAGATGTGACAAGTTTGGTCACTATGCAAAAGATTGTCCAACTAGACCTAAGCAACATGCTTCAGTTGCGGATGTGGGCGAGATCTCTCCTCGGAAGGAGTCAAGTGGATTTCTATTCTATTTTGCCTTATCAAGCAATGTTCCAACGGATAGCAACACTTGGTTGATTGATAGTGGTGCCTCCTGTCACATTACTGGATTTAGAGAACATCTTTCAGATTTGGTGGAGAGAGATACAAGTATTCAAGTCATAATTGGAGATGATGCATGCTATTCGGTGAAAGGTGTTGGAACCTCCTCTCTTCACTTAGATTTTGGCATCTCTCTTCAATTGAGTGATGTACTATTCGTCAAGAGGAACCTTGTCTCTATTTCAGCCTTGGAAGATAAGGGATATCAAGTTGCATTCTCTGAAGGAAAATTTATTGCATGGCCAAAGAACTCTAGCATCAAGTCAGCCTGAGTGATTGGTGTTCGGCAAGAATGTCTCTACAGACTTTGCACTCATCCACTACAAGCTTTGTTGCATAATTCATCAAGTTCATGTGAGCTTTGGCATAGAAGACTTGCTCACCTTCACTTTAGAGCACTTCCAACCATGGAGAAGATGGTCACTAGCATTCCTAAACTCAGCCAGGAGCATGAAGGTACTTTTCGAGGATGCGCTTTGGGTAAGAATACTAAAGGACCTTTTCATAGTAGTGAAAGTAGATCCAAATGCATTCTAGATCTTGTTCATTCTGATTTGTGTGGTCCAATGTCTGTTGCTTCTTTGATTGGTTTCTTGTATTATGTAATTTTCATTGATGACTACTCTAGAAAGACTTGGATTTATTTCTTAAAGACTAAAGAATTTGAGGAAGTACTTGAGAAATTCAAGGAATTTAAAGCTCAAGTAGAGAACTTGTCCTGGAAGAGGATCAAAGTTCTGAGATCTGACAATGGAGGAGAATACATCTCTAGAAGCTTTCGTAAATTTTGTGTTGAGGTAGGAATTAAGAGGGAGTTTTGTGTCCCCTACAATCCATAACAAAATGGTGTAGCAGAAAGGAAGAATAGATCCATAGTAGAAGCAGCTAGAGCCATGATCCATGATCAAGATCTGCAAACCTTCCTTTGGGCCGAGGCATCTAGGACAGTTGTGTATGTTCAGAATCGATGCCCTCATCGTATCTTGGAGAACATGACTCTTGAAGAAGCTTTCACAAGTGTGAAGCCTGAAGTCAGCCATTTGAGTATCTTTGGTTGTCCAGTGTATGTTCATGTGCCTAAAGATAAAAGGACTAAGTTGGAACCATCTAGCAAGAAGGGAATATTTGTGGGCTACAGTGAATCTTCAAAAGCCTACAGAATTTACATTCCAGGTCAGAAACTGATAGAGATCAGCAGGGATGTTACATTTGAAGAGGATGATGAATTCAAGAGATCTAAAGGCTCTCTCATGGAGATAGATAATGAAGACCATGAGACTCCTCAAGACATGGAAGTTGACCATACACCTGAGATTCAGAGGGAGTCTCCTGAGCCAAAAGAACATGGTGACCCAGTTGAGCCTTTGGAACCTACTGATGGGCCTAGAGACATTTTTATTGGTCGAAAGAGACCTCTATGGGCTAGGCATACAATGCAAGAGGCAAAAAAGTTTGCAGCCCCTAGAGGAACATTCAGAGAAAGCAAAAGACCTCAGAAGTTTTCAAGCTGTGTTGCATTGATGAGTCAAATGATTGAATCTGAGCCTTCCAGTGTTGAGGAAGCTTCAAGTCAGCAAGTATGGAGAGATGCTATGACTGAAGAGTATCAATCTATCCTCAAGAACAATGTTTGGGACATAGTACCTAGACCAGAAGGAAAATTTGTTGTATCTTCTAAGTGGTTGTTCAAGATCAAGCATGCGGCTAATGGAAGCATTGAGAAGCACAAGGCTAGATTTGTGGCCAGGGGTTCTCTCAGAAAGAGGGAATAGACTATGAGGAAACATTTTCTCCAGTTGCTCGTTATACCTCCATCAGGACTACTAGCTTTGCTATTGCAGCGGCTAAAGGATGGAAGTTACACCAGATGGATGTGAAGACAACATTTCTAAATGGTGTAATTGAAGAAGAGGTATACATTGAGCAACCTGATGGATTTGAGGTTCATGGGAAGAAGTTTCATGTTTGCAGATTGAAGAAGGCTTTGTATGGCCTTAAGCAGGCTCCTCGTGCGTGGTATGAGAGGATTGATCGATACCTGCTGAGCTTGGGCTTCTCCAAGAATGATGTTGATTCAAATCTGTACTTCAAGGTAATTGATGGCGAAGGATTGATCTTGGTCCTTTATGTTGATGATCTATTTCTTACTGGAGAAGAACACCTCATTATCAAATGCAAGAAGGAGTTGGCTTCTGAATTTGAAATGAAGGATCTTAAGTACATGCATTACTTCCTTGGTCTATAAGTATAGAAGAGGCCTAATGAGATCATTCTGAGTCAAGGGAAATATACAATAGACATCTTGAAGAGATTTGGTATGATAGATTGCAAATCCATGTCTACACCTATGGAAACCAATTTTCAGAAGCTTAAGGAGGCTGCAACTAGCTCAGATCTGGTGGATCCTACTATGTACAAGCAGTTGATTGGATCGTTGATGTATCTAGTCAATACTAGACCAGATATTTTCTATGCAGTGTGTGCACTTAGCATTTCATGTGTGAATCAAGGCAAATACATCTAGTTGCAGCGAAGCATATCCTGAGATAATTGTGTGGCACAGCTGGGTATGGCTTGAGATATTCTTTTGTTGTAGACTTGAAGCTGCATGGATATTTTGATTCTGATTGCATAGGGTGTGTTGCTGATCGGAAGAGCACCTCTAGATGTTGTTTCAGTTTGGGGTTTGCGATGATCTCCTGGTGTAGCAAGAAGCAGTCTTCAGTGGCACTAAGCACCGCAGAGGCCGAGCATATTGCAACTTGTGTGGTAGCTCGAGAAGCAGTGTGGCTTTGGAAGCTCCTTGCAGGATTGTTTGGACAATCATTGGAGCCAACTGTCATTCATTGTGATAATCAAAGTTGTGTGAATCTTTCTATCAATCTAGTGTTTCATAACAGAACAAAACATGTTGAGATCAAATACCACTATATCAGAGATAAGGTATTGAGGAAAGCTATCCAGTTGAAGTACATTAGCATTGATGAGCAGACGGCTGACATTCTCACCAAGCCTCTCTCCAGAGTAAAGTTTGTGTACTTTTGAGACAAGCTTGGAATTGTGGAGAATGAAGCCCTAGCTGAGAGAGAGACTCGACTTCAGTGATCTTTTGTGATTTTCTCTAATGCATTTTTCTCTGTGAGAGAAATTTGAGGTGTAAGCCCTTGTTTAATGCATCTTTCTATGTGAGAGAAATTTGATGTGAAAGCCCTTGTTTCCACCCTCTGGGAGTAGCCATGGTGGATGTCATGTTGAGTGACTCCATGACAACATCACGAGAGAGTCCGCGATGATTTTCTTGTACTTGTGTTTATTCACCCTCTAGGAGTAGCCATGGTGAACGTCATGATGAGATGACGACATCACGTTGAGTGATTCCGTGATGGGCACTTGTGCACATATGCTTTACCATACATGGGAGTAGCCATGATGGTTGATATCACGTTGAGTGACTCCGTGATGAGCTCCTTTCACATTTGGGTGTAGCCATTGTGGATGTCATTTCATGACATTGGTTGGCTGGAAGTATTCCTCCCTAGCTGAGAGGGAGTGTTGATGTTAGAACAACTTCGGGCCTCATCCTTCCAGCCACAACTTTGAAGGAATAAATTCAATATAGCCTATCGGCTATTTAATTTTTTTAAGTCGATATTAATCTGAAGAGGCGCTTCGCTTGCAAACATAAACAAAAGATTAATTATTGTTAATAATTACTTGTGGCCGACTTTGTTTGTTCACCACCCTTGGAGACATATCGGTTCATATTGAAGGCCGACATTATGCATTGAAGAGGCAGGATCTTTCTCTCTCCCGTGTATTTATATGAGTTGTTGATTTTTCATTCTATCATCTATTACATTCATTCATTCACAAGTGCGAGTTCATAGAGAAGTGCGAATTGGTTCAAGAGCAGATTGAAGTTCTTCAAGGAGGCTGAATTCGATATCTAGAAAGAGCAAGATAATAATCTGTTATTGCATCAAGTTGTGGTGCTGCTGTTTGGCCTTGTAACTGGCCTCATTGTAAAGATCATTGTTGTTTGATATTCAATATATAAGTGATATATTATTGTTGGGTTTTTCTCCCTCAAGTTGGAGGGTTTTCCTAGGGTATATGTTGTGTCTACTTGTTTGAATTTAAAATTAAAATCTGCTTTTCATATCTGATCATAAAACTAACAAAATAGTTCACAAAGGATTGAGTTGGGAATAAAAAGAAAATGACATACATGTAAAAGATCGGTTGAACTTCTATGAAGGAAGAGTATATGTTTCTATGTGAAAATGTTGCAATTTGTATTGAATTATATGCACATACCATTTAGAGGTCCATGTTGTGTGTGCTTATAATTGATTGATTATACTTGAAAAGTATTGGCCTACCTTTCATCATGATGTGCAACAATATGTCATATCATGTGTAGTTTGTGTTGATTCTAATCCTTCAAATTGGAGATGGGGTTTGTACATTCCTAGTAATCGATTGGAAATTTGTGTCTATGGATTTATGGATTCACTAGTTTTCCTAAAACAGGGCATACTTGTGATTAGTTTCTAGTGGTATGAACAATTCTCCAAAAACAAATATTCTTGTTGCTCTCACTAATGCCATTGCAAACAAAGCAAATGTTGGATATAGTCCATCATAGTATTTTTTTTAAGATTATATAGGTAGGAATTTCTATTGGCCCCCCAACCCATGAATTGAAGCTTCTCATACATATATGAGAGTGTAAGGTCCAAACACTAGATATAAAGCATTTATGATTATAAAAACAAGTAAAGCATACTATAAACTATCACCCTACCATCATATGAACACCTACCACCTCCTTGCTTCACCACCCTTCTACCCCACCCATCTCCTATCCTAGCACTCTAAACCTGATATACTACAGCATGTAAAAGAGAGAGAAAATAAAAATAAAGCGAAGAAAACAGAAAAACTCCTATTGGCCAAAACATTGGTACCCTTATATGACACCACTAAGCATATACTCCAAATCCCTAGAATAGAACGTCAAGAAGAACATCAAGAAACATGCTATTGTGAACATTGGGAAGCACTACTAACTCATTCAAATCACACACCAGCGTCCTACACCAAAGGATGAAGCTTCTTTCTACTCGATATACTCTTCCATTAGGGTCCCCACCCATGAATTGAAGCTTTGCTTACATATAGGAGAATGTAAGCTCCAAAAACTAGATGTAAATCATTTGTGATTACAAAAAACAAGAGAAACATACTATAGACTATCAACCTACCATCATTTGAACACCTACCAACTGCTTGCTTCACCAGCCTTTTGCCCTCTCCATCTCCTATCCTAGCACTTTAAACCCGATATGCTGCTGCATGCAAAAGAACCAAAATAAAAAACAAAGCCAAGAAAACAACAAAATCCCTATTGGCTAAAATATTGGCACCCTTATATGACACCCTAAAGCATATACTCCAAAATTGCTAGAATAGAACTTCAAGAAGAACACCAAGACACACGCTATTCCAAACATTGGGAAGCTCTACTAACTCATTCAACTCACACACCGACATCCTACACCAAAGGATGATGCTTCTCTTCATTCCACATACTCTTCCATTGCCACATCTCCCACTCTTGATAAAGGGTTGGTTGCATTAAGCTGTACCCCTTTCTATATTTCTTGTTGCTTATAGGCCCTATAAATTGGCTGCAACCATTTCTGCCACCAATGCCTCCCACTCTACCTCAATGTTAGTTCTAATACTCAAAAAAGTGGAGTTTCCATACACTAGTTCTCTTTCGAGTTTCTAATGGTGAAACCACCTCTACCAATTACAAGGTTTCCCTCAGCTGCTCCATTGAAATTCAACTTTATAATGTCTTTAGGAGGGGGAGACCAACAATTGCAACATTCAACCTTGCTATAATTTTTCTCTCTTTCTTTTTGACTAAATTTTGCATTCTCTCATATCCCTTGAACGGGAATACATCATTGTGTATTTATTACTAAAGGTTAGCATGTTAGTATATAATTGATGTTAGTGTGTTAATAAATCATAAGTTAGAATGTTTGTTGTTAGGAACTTTCCCATAGGGTAGTTGTGGTAGGAATATGGCTTTATAAGCCAATGCAAGAAAATTGTAATATTGACCTTTTGTAATCCCCATAAATAAACTATACCATGTGCTATCTCTGCAATAATGGTGTAATTTGCAATTTGTGTGCTCACTATTTTAATATAGCATCAGAGCATTGTAGATTATTTGAGCCATGGTGAGAAAAAATGAGGGAAGACTGAAAGTGAAATATTCAAAAATCTTTTTTGAGTAGAGGAGATTTCCATAGTTCTCCTTCAATGGCATTCTAATAAGTTCTCTCTAATGGCAACACGAGAATATAATACAAATAAATCTTAATATTATATTGCTTGCCTTGTTCTAGAAGTTTGCATCAATTTAGAAGAAAACTTAGCCACCTGCATTTTTGCAACATCAGTCCACTCCAGTCCCAACCAGCAGCACCAATAATATTGTGTCATTTGTGCGTGCAGAAGTTTCATTGTCCTTTTCCAGTGAGACAGTGTGAGAGTTCGAATTTCATAATTTTTTTCTTCTTCTATAGCACCATTACCTGCAGTGATAATCATGCAGGAAAATAAATATTGGCATTAAAATAAGGTATACTTAAAATAAAAAATTGGTTTATAGCACAGTTGGTATAAGGTAGTCTCTAAATTGTCGTTAGTGATGGGGGGAATCTTAAATTAAAATCTCCAAAGCTTCGTTTTGATCCCATCATTTTATTCAGATATACAAGCTCACTGAGATGTGCTAAATTCTTTGTTTAACCAAATATAGGCATATAACCAATCAATCTATAAGTTTTGGCATCTTGTGGATCCATTGGTGATGCTATTTTGGAGACATTATAACACATATTTTGGAAATTTCTTTGTAATAGCCTAATAAGTGCATTATCAATTGAAATTGATACCACAATGCTTGAAAGCTTTGATTATGTTAATGATGCTTTTGGAGGCTTTTATGCTGCATTTGGTGAATAAAAAGTAATGTAAATTAAAAAGGAGGTTGGAGGACAAGGAGGATGGAGGCTTATTTCCATCTCAAGTTAGCTTCTCACTTGAAGATGGTACATAGCTTGAGAGGTACTAGATCTTCATTTTGTGTCCCCTTTTGGATCAAGAGAGGCCTTGACAATTTTTTGGACATGGAGGTAATTTTTCCTAGTGGATATTTGAGAATGAATGAATTCCTATCATGCGTTGGAGGATTTTGTACTCTCAAAGTAGGGGTTCTCTCATTATGCATTGGAGAAAGGGTTTGTTCTCTTAGAGGAGGTATTTAATCTCTCATGTTGTACAGAGGATTTTGGATGGATCATTAAGGCATCCATAGATATTCTTGGTGGGGTGTCTTGGTTAGTTAGTGGTGCTTATTAAGTTGTGTGTATGTCTAGGTTTATTGGGTGTTTATTTGGGTGGTTGTACTTGCCCAATACTAGTGTTCCCACATTTGTTTGGACTCTGGAGTGATGTGATAAGGGTGAAATGTTGGATATATTATATCATAGTATAGTAATTAGTAATAGTAATAAAGGTCAGTATGTAAGTTAGAAAGTTTGTTGTCAGCAGCTAGGGTAGTTGTAATGGGAAAATGGTTTTATAAGCCAATGCAAGGAAATTGTAATACTGATCTTTTGTAATCCTTGTAAATAAAATTTATTAAATGTTACCTCTGCAATAATCGTGTAATTTATAGTTTGTGTGCTCATCGTTTTAACAAATTTGGTCTTACATCTTCTATAATTATTGATAGATTCCAAATTTGTTTATACTTATTGGAGAACTTTGTCAAAAAAATTGGTTCTAAATTGGAGATACCGATATACTTCATTCACAATTAGATGGATAAAAGGTGGCTGTGAATGGAATTGTTCAATTGTTCAAAATGTATAACCATCAATCATAGTGAACTTGGGATGAGGACATTCCTTATGTTCAACACAATTATTAAGGTCTTAAATAGTTCTACAAGGAATATTACATTCGAAGTGTGTTTTGGTTTCCATCTATCAACATTAATAGACTTGGTCAACCCACCAAAACTAGGAGTAGTTCCTTTGCATGTGCAACACAAACTTGACAAAGCATTGTAATTCATTCATAAGCTTCAAATGATAAATCAACAAGTTCAAAAGGTGTGCCATAAATTAGTGCTTAGGGAAAGGCAAGGAATAAGAAGTTTGGAAATCTTCAAGAGTGTCAAGCAAGGGATTAGGTTTGGGAGCAATTGCATAAGGAGTGATGTGTTAGGCCACATATGAAATTATGCCCTTTGCATTATGTTCATTATAGGGTCTCGTAATGGTCAGAAACAAAGACTATAAATAAGACATTCCATATTGTTGGCTTTGCATTGAATTTTAAATAATTGTTTCTAAAATATTACCACCCTCTCTTTGGAATACTCTAGAGAATCTATTCAAATTCCAACAAAAATCAATTTGAAGCTACAAACTTTTGTTACAAAAGATACTCTTCTTCACTCTTATGATAGACATATGCAAAAGAAAACATTTCCATTGTTTCAAGTGGGAAGGAATACGAAAAATGGATTTTTTTACATGAATTGAAGCTCTAGTGTCCACATGTACAAAAACAAGCAATGGAGGCCATTGCAAATAATGGGTAAGGATTGATTTGGATATGATGACCATGTTAGTCAATTGACCCATTCATTCAAGAAGAGTTTGTAAGCTTCCCAAATGAACCAGTTAAAACAATTGCCTAGAAAATATAGCTATGTTTGTTTTTTTTCCATTGTATTTTCAAATGTAATATATTTTCCCCTACTAATGACTTCTTTAAGATACTTGTGTGCTAAGTGGATAACCTCATCTTGGAATTATTACTAGGATGCATGAGGAAAATTGTTGTTAGTATAACACTACTCATGGAGGCACTCTTGAGATGATTAAAAATATAGAGGGTCAAATCCCATAAAAATAACTCAAATATATAATATATCATAGAATTTGAAGGTGGGAAGAGGTAACAAATGGAGAGAAAGATATAAAGAGTAAAATATGAGATTTGTTTGATACAATAAGTTTTGGGATCCTCCTTATTCAATTTAATCCCTATTTGCTTTTACTATGGTGTTTGAAATGTGTATTGTGTTTTGGTTGTTTCCTTGCAAAGGGCAGATCACATCCCTAGAAATTGGAGGATTCATTATAAATCTCCTATTGTGGAAATCTCTAGAATATTCTTCACCAAAGGACGCGTTATGGTCTTTATGTACACACTCCTAGAAAATTTTCATCATTTCTTCATCTTCAAGATCATGGGAGCAAATATTAAAAAAAGTGTTGATAATCTTGGCCCAATATTAACAAGATTTGGGTCAAGCTTGTGGAATTATTTCACAGTCACTCAAACATGGTGCAAGAGTTCAAGGACATTATTTTCATATTATCTTAATTCCTAATGGTCTTGGCTCCCTCTGCTCCAATTTGTTATATAATCAACCAAAGTCAACCAAGTAACAACCCTCACACAATGCCATGTGTTCAATTTCTAAGAAACAATCTCCATATTGCCAAGATGTGAAATGTGAAACAATCTCCACATTTTCGCCACCTAATGCAGAACTAAAATTGACTAAACTATGGATGAAAAGGAGCTAAATGATTATTATCATACTATTTGTCCTTGAAAAGTTGAGTAATTTTCTCATTTTGGGCTTTTACAAAGGCTTTCAACATTGAATCGGTCAATGTTTTACTCACCATGTCAACTCATTTCCTCATACCATTATAAATTGAACTCTTAGTACAATGATGAGCAAAAACCCCAGTTTTAAGACATTTTTATTAGGACAAGTTCTCTTTGGGACCTTTGTTTATGAGGAAAAGTTCTCTTTGGCACTTGTCCTCAAGTTAGTTGAGTATCTCAAGGTATTGGCAAGATTTCTTCACAAAGTAGTCAAGAAAATAAAAAAATCTCATCCTAATAAATGAGTGGTGTGTTATTGCTCAATATTCACACTATTTATCCTTCTCATTGAATGACTGCACTCATTTTGGTTGATTCTCAACCTATTGATCAAGCATTTTTCTATCACTCACACCTCATCCCCTATCGGACGAGTTGTTCAATCCCCTAAGCACCTTTAAAAACCAAACACATCCACAATTTCTTTCTTTCCACTTTAAGTCTCACATTCTAGACATTCTTCAAATATTAAACCATACTCATTTCTATGACTATGAGAGGTTGCTTCTTTCCACCTAAGGCTTGGCCCTACAGAACCTCTACTTCTTCCTAAAAACAATCCTAGTACACGCCCTCTTGGATTTGGAATCCATAAATTATTAAAAAAATTATAGAGAAAATGAGAAGAATGTAGCTTACCTTTTGGATCACGACTCCAAGCTGAGGAAGAACCATAGCTGCACTACCCCAAATTCCTCTAAATGCATAAATATACACAAGAAGTCAACTTCCAAAAGCAAAGAAATACCATTTATAAAGACACCTTTATTGACCTTCCCTATCACATACAAAGAAATGAAACTGGAGTACAATTTTCAAAATTTAAAAGGCCTTTGCAAATAGTAGCTTGCTGAATCATGATGGGAATGCAAGCCCCATTAACCAAATCACCACCTACCATGCGTATATTCATACACTTGAAAGGATAGAGAGATGGATTTGGAGAATATGATGCCCTGTATCTTTGTAATTATTATTATTTTCTGGTGTTCTCCTATATCTTTTCATTGAAACACCATTCCAAGGATCCATAGCCTTAAGTTTGAAAGGAGAAAGCAAAGAATATGAGTATGAACAATAATATCTTTCTTGTCTCCATTTCCCGTCAAGAAAAGTTTGTAATATATTTCTTTACAAAATATTGAGCCATAAATTTACTTTTGCAGTTTTTGATAAATAAATCTATCTAGTAGAGTAAATTAAACTCTTTAATAAGGTGATAGCACTTAGACTTGTTGTTATGATTCCACTTACCATTATTCTACCATTTATGTTTTTAGTCCCTCCACCCCATCAACACATTTTTTCCTCTAAGCATATCTTAACTATTTTGGATTGCAAAAGCAAGAGATTTCTAAATTTGATAATGTGAATTGGATCAAGCTGTCCAAGATAATTCTGACTTTGATCAGTAATACTCACTCTAGAGGAAGATTAGTTGTAGCTGGGGCCAGAGATTTGGAAACTGTATTCACTTTTCTTGGTTCATAGCACTTTTATTTTCTGCAAAATATTCATTGAATTCCTAACTTGTTTTATCATTATCACTTGTACCATAGTGACACATCTCCATGACTTAATGACCGTTCCCATTTCCTCATTTTGTTCCTTTCAGCCTATGCTTTTTTTCTATTTACTTTTGTTTCTAGGATTATGGGGGTACTTCTATCATCTATGCATTATTTTATGTTCCTGAATTTTCATGCCCCTCCCAAAAGGGAACTTTATTGAACACCAATAGCTAATAGATGCAAGAGAATTCTTGGGTTGAAGTAGTTATCCAACATCAAATATGAAAAAGTTTGTTTCATTGAATTATTGGTGGGCTTCTTTTGGCATTGACTTGGAACTTAGAAGAAGGTCATCACACTAACTATTAGGTTTGTTTGTGTTTCCCATTTCTTACCACTTAGCCTCAAGTTGGAGTCAGCATTGGAATTAAGAGGAATTTTCTAGTTGGGCTATCTTGCTGAGTTTCAAGGTCATAACATCATTTTACAACCATCCAAAGAAGATTGAACATGATAAAGCAAGTTACAAGTCTTCACTACCTTGTAACCAGCATTTGGACCTTCTTCGATACTCTATTCATATATCTCTCCTAGTTCTCAACAAGGGTGTTATAGCCAGCCTTAATGGTGTAAACACCTAAACCCTATCTTCTCCATCTAAGGTCAACAATTTCTTCCAACCAAGAGGTTTCTCTTTTGTGTAGGATTTTCTAGAGTATCTTTTTCTGTCTGAGGAAGTGTAAATGGGCCATTCCTATGTTTCCAAATAAAAATCTATCCAAAAATACTTTGGTCCATCCTTTCCTATCAAATTGTTATTTCAACTAACCAAAATGAGAAAATCACTCAATTATAGGAGGATATTGTACCTTGGCATCTTCCCAAACTATATACATTTTACTATTTTTTATCATCTAGAAATGTCCACCTTAGTTAAGTTATTGCCATCTATGATACACTTCCAGATCACGTATCTTTTTCTATATTAGGTTTTCTAGGAAGTTTCTGACCTTGGACCATAACTGCTTTGTGAGAAAGAACCTTTATATAGAGAATTAAAGTCTTAGAGCAATATCTCCAAGATAGTTTTTTTCCATGGCAATATTACTAGCTGCAGAGACAAACCTACTTTGGAAATCTGAACTTAGTGCTAGAAGCAACCGTGTCAATTTGTTGTCTTGAGGAGGATGTACTTGAAATTTTGAATGCAAATGAAAAAATAGATTTTTAAAGAAAATGTGCAACTGCAAGCACAAAACGATTCATTCATTCCTTGTAGTGGTGGGATTTAAGGCCTTTATATGTCTATTTTTCTCACCTACAAATAAGCCCAGGATGATATATATGGCTTAATCCAAATATGGTGGCTGTAACTAGAGACTGGTATTTGACTCAACCTGAATATACCTGGCAAACTCATCCGGGCCAGAATTTTCCAAATAGGACCTAGGTCCTTAGGGAAAGATGGTAGATCAAGATGGAGTGATAGATCTAGGGCCAAATGATTGTAGATGATGAGATGGAAAGTGTAAATGGGTAAATGAAAAATGTTGAGGCCTAGGGAGGTTTATTGGGCCTAAAGGCTCTATGGCTTGGGGCCAACAGAACTTCATTTGCAAGTCAGATGATCCCACCCTGGTCATGTCAATAGATCATGAGAACTCAATGCAAAGTAAGTCATTTGGGATGTTCATACATCTTTGTTATTGGGTGAAACTGACTACAGTAAACTATCTAACCTTGCATAGTTATTTACCTTGTTTTTTTACTTTGCTTGGTTATATTTATAATCTGACAATTGTGAGATGTTGCATAAATATATACAAGTTGACAGTTCAAAGGTTCCTTTTGTTGAAAGATTCAATGTTATGTTTTGGAGGTTCACCAACTATGATATCACAACTAGTAGTACAGAAACGTATTCAGGTAAGTGCAGATTCTTCTTCATCTGTGTCTTTTCTTGTTGCAGGTTATGCAGAAATGAATGATTTTGGCATTCTTCAAATGTGTATCAAGCACAAAAGTCAAAGTTTAGTTCTTATAATTTTTGCCATGAAAACTCATATGCTGTGATCTATTATGTAACACATTGGCTTGGCCTGTGGAAGTGGACATGATTTTTGTATTTGCAAAATAAGACCACGCCTAGATTAATATGGATGTGTTAAGAAAGTATTGGTATATTAACTACAGTTCAAAGAGAGTTCCAGTTGAGTATTCTGCTGAGAGTTCATCGGCATCATGAACATAGGTATTTATAAAAGTGTTTGTCTACTTCAAGAGATCACATACAGCTTGTTTTTTTGCATTATCATATATAATCTGATTAATGCAGTTGTGTTAAGAAGATAACTTTGAAAGTAAACAAAGACCTGGATTCTATCACCTCCTCGCCTCCTTAAAATCCTTTTAGCCAATTTCTGTGACTAGATTTAACAAACTGAAGTCCTTAACCAATTTAATGTGCTACATTATCTTTAAGGAAAGTCAGACTAAGTAATCCAGAATACGATACACCGTAAGACTGAATTTAGGTCCTTCAAAATTGTTATCAAGTTATTTAAACTAGCTCAAACTGTCTCCTTTGACTTTGCCATTGTGCTCAAAGGAGCACCCAAGTAAATGAAATAAACTATTATTTTCAAGTTCTATTACAAGTCATTTCTTGCAAAAATATATAGATACATTTATCACCATAGCCTCCATACGTTTTCTACGTCTAACCTAAAAATGAGCAAGAATTAATTGGTCACCAAAGAATGCCAAATTGAAACTAGGCCTTGCCTTGCAGTACTGGTTCAGTCAAACAATGGAGTAAGTCCTGCTATAGACACAAGAATGGATAGATTGGTATCACTGGAAATAATTAGATTAGTATCAGGTTTCAAGTCCATGAAAATTATATATGGTTGTGTGTGTGTGTGTGTGTGAATAGCTTTTCCCTGTTTATGACCCTAGCTAGGCCTCAAAACTCTTTAATTTTCTAAATAAACTATGTATGATAATGTCTCTTTTAAAGGTTTCACAGCAAAGCAAGTTCTCAGGCTGTTAGCTGAATTGTTTGTAGCTTCTATCACAAGGGGGTGAATCTCATCCTGTCTCAGATGGTCAGCCTGACAATTGGCAAAGGAAAGCATTGTCAGATTTGATCCACTAAATCTCCTTCAGCTGTGCTCCTTGGATAAATGAATTGGATTGATGCAAATTTAAGGGGCTCCTTCCTGATTCTGTCATAACTTAATTGTTTGTTCAGGACCTGTTTCTGGTTTTTGAGTTCATCTGTGTTTTTCATATAAATAATTCTGTTCAAGTTTAAGGTTGTTTGAGACTGCGAAAGGTTTGTTAGGGGGATAATTGTCTTGTCAAGATCAAAGAAAAGATTCATTTGCTAGTGTTAAAATATATTAAATACTGAATTTGATCTTGACCATGTTGGTGCTGCTGCTATTTGTGAGGCTGCTTTTAATGACGTTGCTACTTGCAGAACTCTTTTTTATGATTCTATTGTTTCTGATTTTGTGGAGTTATTATTGCTATTAATTGTCAGTTCCTATTCAAAAGTTCTAATTTTTCTCCTAATTTAGTTATAATTTGATATTTTGATGTGCCTAGTAGCATAGAATGGGTTTCCTTTTTACTCAAGACTAGTTTATTTTTGTTGAATATTAAATATCCAGTTTGTAAGTGTTGTATATGTTTGAGTAGCTCTACGGTCTGTTTTTTGGTTTCCTATATGTGATTAAGTACTGTAAGCATTTCTAGAGAAATGTCATTTTGAGAACATCAATACAAAGGGATTTATTTTAATTTTTAACTAATGGTATTTAGAATAGCTGAAGGACAAACTTATGTTTACAAATACACGATTCAAATTTTCAAAAGCAATATGGAAAATATTATGGTAAAAATGCAAGTTCTCGTGTCCAAAGAAAGAGTACATAATGTTGTACTAAAATGCTGTTCCAAGAATACAAAATGGTAACATAAAAACTTTCTGAGAAAATTTTTGCAATCTTATGATTCTTAATGCATTTAGTAATGAGCAGATACACAAGATTACTAATTTAATAAATTTATCCATCATATAAAATCTCAATTCAAACTATATTCCAATTTGCTTGTAGATGTTCAATCCAAAGGTACACATTGGAGTTCCAGAGGTATTCATTCTGTCTGGAATAGTGTAGGAGGGTGATGGAGGCAAGAAGAAGGTGAAATGGTTGCTCTGCAGGAGAAAGTAGGAGTGGTTGCTCTGCAGGAGGAAATAACTAATACATCATTGCAGCAGTATCGCTCACTGGTAGAGCATTAGTGAAAGTAGTAATCCTGCAAATGAATTGTATGAGATGTGAGTCCTGTAAACAAATCCTCGCAATTCAAGGGGAGGGTCCTCTATAGAATCCCATCTAAATTTAAATAATTAAAACCACACAATTTAATTTCTCTTTTTGTGAAAATCAAGAAAGAGCTGCTACCTTGTCAACAGAAGTAACTTTCCTACACATGATATTTACACTCTCAATATCAACTTTCCGTAAGGAATTTCACTTCTTCCTATATGGTATCAAACTAATCAAGAGCCAGGGATACATTGTCTTGGTAGTGAATCAGCAAAAGAAGCCTTATACCTAGGGAAGCCTGGTTATAAAGCTTGCAGAAGATTCATCATTTGTTCCGAGTCAATGTACAACTATGGGAGATGGATTTGATTATAATACAGGTGGTGATGTGGTATATAATAATAATGCAGTCTGATATTGAATGAGGCAGTAGCAAAGATAATGCATAATAGAAAAAGATAGCATGGATTTCGCTTACACTGTTCCCATATTTTTAATTATTGTTGGAGTTCTTCCTGCAAAAGAAATTTGAAAATCCTAGTTTCCCCATGGCACATTCAATAAAATAACAATGAAGCCTTATACCTTGAATTGCTTATTATCTATTAAATCCAACTATTCATGCAATGGAAATGGCGCCACTGTGGTACTTTATTTATAGCAGCAGCAAGGAGGAAAAGAACACACCAAACTTCAGATTCTTTCTAGGATGTTAATTCTTTAGACAGTGATCCAATAGTAGCTACGTCCAACTCATCCAGTAATTCACTTTTCATTTTTATGTACTTGCCATCATCCATTAGCAATCACAGTTATTCTTTTAGTTTCCTTGCTCAAAATTTAGAGAAATTATATGCTTTTTCCATTTTCATATAAATTTTCTCAGATACATCCTCTATCTCCCTTAAATCAAGTCTATCTTCCATCCCTTCATTGCTTGAAAATTTGGAAGGCCAGGTACTGTTTCTAACACGGTCTCTACTCTTTATGCACAATTAGGGCTTAAAAATATTCAGGTCATTCAATCTCAAAATGTCTTGGAGTACACCGGAGCAAGCTGTCAAAACTTGTACAAATAAAAGAGATCTGCTTAAAATCTAAAAAGAAAACTTCTTTCGGGATTGCACATATTTTTGCAAGAAACAATGGGGAGTGTTATCATTCTGACTTGTGTTCAATTTGCATTTTTGGATATCAGAATTTACCAAATCTTATACATATAGAAGAACAATCAGGTATTTGAGGGAATTGTCATTGTTGCTTCTAGAGGTGACAATCTATTTTACAACAGAAGCAATTTTGGGTTGTGATGGAAAGAACTTACAATAATTCGAGGCTTTATTAGGTACATTCTTTATGGAATTTATTTTCTCCTGATGATAATTATCTTTTATGAATTTAATCATGTGACTACGAGTGAGTAGAAGTGCAATCAAATTTAATAAATTTGCAATGCATTTTATGTTTCTTTCATTTTACCTTATTGAAAATTTTCATACGTTTATGCAAAAGATAAATCAGAACACAAGCATTATCTGATGTTGCAAACCTTTTGATGAACCTTCTGTGTGTCTGATTACTTTGAAGTTTGAGGTTATATATGGATTCGCACCATAATCTTATTCAAACAAATTAAGTGATTTTTTTGCACTTTAGTGGTGTAATTGGAGACACGCCTCCCCCTGGAGGAGATGGGGGTTCAAAACCCCTCTAAAGTTATCACCTTTGAAGTATCCTCACTGAGGAGGCATAACTCTCAAGCTCAACCATCAAAATAAATCCTATTACTGGTTAAGAAGAAGCTACTGCAGCATATATGTAGAGATAAAAGTGGATAAAAGATAAAATGCCAATGATGAGTCATATCAATGTAGCAAAAATTTGGAATAGTTTGCAATAAAACGCAAGTTATTGGGATTCATACCTATCAACAATCCAATCTGAATTAGATTGCCGATTTTTTTCTACTCGGGCATGATTCCTGATTCTTGATTACTCCTACTGACTTCTATCATCTCTTGACTTATAACATTATATTTCTTATACATTCCTTATTATTGTTAAGAAAGAAATAAAGTAATTGATGATAGAAACTAAAAATAAATTGAACCTTTTAGAAGTGTTTCTGCATATCCTTAAATTTGAAGTATCACGGCTTTGTACCACAGTTACATAATACATCACTGCACAACCATTGTTTATAATTATATTATATACAATCAAGACTATCAAGTTAAAGAGGAATAAATTGAGGCTTAAATAGGTGACGATAAATTGTAAAAGGTCTCAAACTTTTTCCATAATAGTATGGTATACTGCCCTAGTCTGTGAGTTTGCCAGAAAGATTCTTTGTGGTCAACTAACTACACTTATTTCATCACTGAGCCTAGGACAAATTTCATTTGCATGCAAGAGTTTCAACCATAGAAGCGTGTCTCTAAAATATCACAATATATTCCAATAAATCTTTCTTCAGCAGGATTCCCTTTTCTTTTTTTTTTGAAAGTATCACAAGTTTTTCAAAATATTGTTGACCTCAACTTTGACTGAAATTTTCACCAATACATTGTGATATATCATGGGTAATATCACAATAAATTAGTTTTTTTTTTTCTATGTAAGCATCAGACCTGCAATTTTTTTTCTGTCTTCACTGGAATTTTTATAAATGGGTTACACACCTTGAATGGTGCAAGTAGATGTCAAAATTTCCAGCTTCCATTATTGAATAGCAGTTGGCTCTGTTGCCAAGGGACAGCCACAATTATTGCTATCATTATTTCAAAAATGAACATAGGTATCTACTTTTGTGAAATAATTGGGCTTGAAAACCTTGTGAATATGGAATATGACTTGTTATTGTGATTAGTGATTATCACTGTTGCCTTTGATAACAGTGAACACTGTAGTCATTATTCATGATTCATGAGCATTGTTATTACTAGACAAAACTATCAAATGATTATGCTATCCTTTGACTCAACATTATTATTGTATCACAGATGTTAGTGCTGTCATTGACTTGCTCTCGTTTTTACTTATCAATGAATTTTGTTGCCACTCCTTCAATTGTAAACATAATTGTATTATTAAGGTAATTGCTTGAGAATTTTCCTCTTTACTTTTCAGCTTTTAATAGCGTTGCATCAGTTGAGATTGTTGTCATCATTATTGTCTTGTAATTGCTTGAGAATTTTCCTCGTTACTTATCAGCTTTTAATAGTGTTGCATCAGTTGAGATTGTTGTCATCATTATTGTCTTTTAAATTAACTTATCTTCTACAACTAGTAATCTTCTTATGATCTCTGATAGGAGCATTCTGTCATCATTGTGATCTGTATCATTCTTGATCAGTATGGTGCTCAGTAGCATTGTTATTAGTACTGCTATCAATTAATATGGGCATCATTACAGCTGTCAACATTATAGGAATATTGCTGATCAAAATAATTAATATGAAACATAGTTGTTAAATGCTAGACATGATTGTTGTCACTGCTATAAACTTATGAGGTATTTGAAGAGGTTAGGAAAACTGTTGTTTTCTAAGTTATTATTTTGTGTATAGATTAGTCTCTTGGACTGGATAGTTAAGGCGAATAGTAGGGTTAACAGGCATTATTTATCGTAATTGTGTTTTATTGCATGAAGGGTTCATTATCATTCTAGCAGAGTTATTTATTAACATTGTTAAAGAGATTTGTATTATATAATTATAACTATCTGTAATCAGTGATCTCAACATTAATGAGAAAATATATTTCAAAATTCATGGTGTAAATCTCGTTTACTTTCACTCTCTCACTCTCTATGCTATTAGGATAGCTTTAGATGTTAAAAGCATCAGCTATTTTTCTTTGTTTTTTTTTAACTTTCTGTGCTCTTTTGGTGTCTGATAATATCCCAAGGAACTGAAAATATCTTTATCTTTTGAGTTGCCGAGAAATTCCTCAGAAAGATATTTGCTTCTCTGGTTCCATCAAGGATATACCCAAATGTTTTTTGTGGGCACTACAGCATTGTGGTTGTATCAATGGGTTCCTGACAAGTGGGGGATTCAAGACCTCTGGATACTGCTCAAGCAAGCAATTCATAAAAGAAACTACACCGCAAAGAAGGAAAAGAATGCAACATCTCCTATTTTACACTACAAATGTAATCATAATTCTTGTCATGGTTTTGTCTCTCATATCAAATACTTACTAAATTTGCCCCTTTTATGTATGCTGCTTGTTTCATAGTTACTGTATGCTAGAACTGGATTCTGTGATACACATTATTCTATGATTGTTATTGCTGTTCAACTGGTACGATATTCTAGTCCATGTTTAAAACTGCAAACATGCCAGTTAAAACTGCCTTCTTTTTGTTGTAGGAAGAGCCATAAATAACTAAACAAGATTATAACTATGTGCAAGCATAAAATGAGGTATTTCCCCACAAGTATTCGAGCATGGTGTTGCTTGCTTTCTGCCCGAGTTCTCTTATTGGTACAGTTCTGCAAGAGAGAAGCACATGGGTTGTGGTTCACTAAAAAGGCTTTTTGGTTCATATCCACATTTGCTTCCAGCACGGGCTGTTGAAGAATGGACAAGGAGCGTAGGTTGTTAATCTGGTTGAGAATCCAAAGGAACAGTGACACCTCCTTAAATGTGTAATGCCATGCCACAGTGTTATGTATTTATTGTTAAGCTCCTCTTTTTTAATGGAAACGGTTGGATTATATAGATGTTTTATATAACATATTACAACATGTGTAAGCATATATCTAAATCAGAAGTCTTCTTTTGACTAAGCAGTAAGCAGTCAATGCCATCCATGAAAATCACCTAGGGCGGCCCAAACATACTTCGGAGGTTTGAATCTTAATGGATTGCTTTTTAATCACATACCATCATTGTCATCAACTGTGCTCAACCAATTGAACTACAACTTTTGAGCAACAATACATCCACTAATATCACTTCTCAGATTGTGAGGTTATTTTTTCGCTGGCGTCATGTGCATCACCAATCCCTGGAGATAGGTAAATTTCATCAACCACTCCAAGAATGATAAAGAGCTTATTGTTGGTTTTTCTTTGGGCCTGGCTTCTCTTATTTCTGTTAGTAGATTCCTAGTCTCTGTGGACTTATAATATTGTTTCCATTTTATATATTCCAAGATGAGTAGTTATAAATTCCTGGAATCTTAAAATTTGTTATAGGTAGCAAAGAAATTTACTATTACAGGATGAATAAGGATTAATTTTATTCTGTCAAAATGAAATAAACCGGTAACTGTCTGAATTTTAATTCAATTTAATGAAATAAATCTTGAACCATCTCTATCAAAATGAAATAATCTGGCATTGCCTGGGTTTGGATGTCTTTGCTTCGTTTAGTTATAATCTTCTGGACTTGCAATGAATGTTAAAAATGGTTGAAATTCTCTACACTTTATGGACCTTTGACGAATCCATACCCTGGCCACACTGATCAACACCTGAGCAGCATCAAACCAAACCCGAGTGGCGCCCTTTACTCTTTACTATAAACGTAGTAATGACAAAAAGGAATGAAAGAAGTCTAGACATAGAAATTCCAGATGCAGACATATTGTAATATTCCTGGCGTGTATATAATCCGGCATAAACATCACATTTGGTACACGATTTATCAGTTTGATATCTCTCGTTTCTTCACTCAATCTCAATCTCTTGGAAATGACGACAAAATGATTTCTTACCACATATTTTTCCTCTTTGAACATCTTTTGCTCATTTAGTCGTGTTCAAATGTTTATTATCTTAGGTAGATCTCATTTGTGAAATTTGCAATATATTAATGAATTTGAAGATAAACATCATTTCTTTTTAATAACAATGTGAGAATCACAATTAATTGAATTTATAATTCAATTGATTTTCAATATTTTTTAAATAATAAATGTAATTATAATTTTTATGAAATTCTATGAGAACATATGTTTTTGAGATGGTTTCTCAAAAAACTCATGTTTTGTTTATGCTTCCACTTTTAGCATACATGTCTATTAAGGTACACGTACTTTAAATTATATTTTGATGGTTGTCGATATCTTGTTTTAAAACTACCATTTTAGCATAGGTTGGGAAGATGTTTGTGGGTGTAGATTTTTATTCTTTTACATTAGCTTATTAAGTATTTTTTTAGATTTAGTTTAGCTTGTTTAGGTATACATATTTAGGCTTTACACTTAATAATAGTGAGTGAAGCAATAATTGACCATCTTCCCTTGAAGTTATACATTCTCCATGTGCATATTGAGGTGCATTCATATCTTGGGAGTTACCCTTCTTTATGGTTGAGTGGTCCACCTTCCTCCTTTGCATATATACATGTATTCACCTAGCTTTGCTTTCTTAATACTCTCAATCTCTTATTGTCTTGCATTTAGTGATATAGATATCTAGTTTTCTTTATATCTCACTCAAGTATTTTTCTCTCTAATAAATAGGAGCAACATTGCTAAGCATATCATATAGTACTAAATAATGTTTGACAATCAGTATGGCATTTTTCCCTATTTGATTTGTCGCTTCTTGCAAAATATAACAATATTAGCAAGGATTGTGGTGTCTAAGACTTATATGTTTCAGTTTCATTTGCTTAAAAGATTCAAAGGCATTTTTATAACCTCAATTTGTGCATATCCTACAATCCTTCTAGTTAATCGGACCACATCTTTTTGAGACATTTTTCAAGTAGTCGTAAGTATGCTTTCACATTTTGTGTACATGTCCACTAAGGCACTTGCGACAACATGGGACCATTTTTTTCTTTTGATTATGCTTTTAAGGAAATTTGTTGCTTGTTCTGAAGCTCCTATTTTGGCTCAGATGGGGAGGATGTTAGCAAAGTAACTAGAATCTATCTTTATGCCTTCCAATTATACTATGTTTAAAATATTTTAGGATATTTTAAAAGACACAATTTTGTGCATATCCTACAATCATTTTAATCTATGAATCCATGTTCTTTTGAGGTACACAATGTTGCACCTTAACTTTGGAGGTATTCACAAATAAATGGGTGTCATGTCAGCACCCTAAATTGACATGGTGGATAGTCTAAGCTATCACCAATATAAATATTTTATTTGAAACTTGATCTTCCTATTTTTATACCAGCCACATCAATTTAAAAAAAAATGTTAATAATCATCACTTTTGTAAGAAAGTTCCATAAATGACCGTGTGTGTCATTAGTAGTTGAAACCTACCACATATAGTCTAGTTATTAAATTTAGGGGAAGCCAACATATATGGTATTTCAAACTACATGAAATGAATTAAACTTGTATCAATTGGGCATTTAATTCTTGCAAAAAATGGTCTTTCACTCCATTCTTCATCACCTTCCATAGTTATGTGGAGACCCTAAGTTGTATAGACTTCTACAAATAGTATGATGTTTGTGCATTATATCATCTTTTTGAATGTCATTCTTATGGATGTAGTTTGAAGAATGAGTCTTGGCATCTTTATGTTAGAGAGACCATAGACTTGGAATTCAAACACAAGAGTTTAAAAGTGTTACTCAAGAACTCACTAGGACTTATGACCACAATGGAAGTGAGAAGTGCAATAATTAGTACAATGGTTTGTAGCACCACATTCCTAAAATCATATAAGAGATAGCTTTTATCCATGATTAAAAAATATAATGATTAATGAATATATTGTGGGTTTTTCATTAACAATTAATAAATACATTTTTGTGGTATCACATTGTTGTTTACAGTTTTAAATATCCATTTTATTTGAATAGATTAATGTGTTCAATATATACTTCAATGGTTCATGATTAGTCTAAAATTGAAATGGTGTAGATAATATATAGTTTCTAAAATTTTGAAGTCCATACACCATTGCTAAGTCCTCTCTCTCTATGGTTGTATAATTATTATCTACTTGTGAGATTTTCTTGCTTGCAAAGGTTATGGGGTGATTTTTGTTTCCTCTTGGTTGTGCTAAAATTTCCCCTATAGCTATTTTGAATTTGTGTACATGGAAATGGAAAGGGGATGTCCAGCTCAATAAGATAAGAATTGGTGCTTCTAAATTTTTTTTCTTTTGTCACAGTCAAATGATTGCTAGCCTTGTTTTGTCCATTCAATTGCTTTATGTAATCTATTTTTTAACAATTCCTCTAGGGGGTTGTGATTGACACATACACTCTAATGAGTTTGTGGTGATATATTTTATACCCTAATATTTTTGTTACCTTTGGTGTAGTCTCTGGTGGTAGTAATGTCATTATGATTAAAATTTTAAGGGATCTACCATTAACCATTCCTTACAAATTATATGACCTAGATGTGTGCCAACATACACCAAAAAGATGCATTTTTTAGGTTCGGGTAAATTATTAAACTCCTAAATGTGTCTAACATCATGCAAAGTGTTTGTATATGGTCTTTCACTAGCTCATAAACTATCCAATCATCCAAATACACCTCCAAGAAGTCATGTATAAAATATTTGAAAACACTTACCATTATCCACCTAATTTGTTGGAGCATTATTTAACCCAAAAGATATCATTGTATACATAAAGGATCCCCATTCTATAGAACAAATAGTTTTAGGTTAGTTCTATTTTATTTTAACTTGGTGATATCCAAAGAATTCATCTATAAAGGAGTAGATCTCCCTCCTTGCAACTAAATCAAGAATTTCCTCTATGAAATATGTGGGAAAGGGGTCATGTATGCATGCCTTATTAAGTTCCTTGAAGTTAAATAAAATTCTTATTCCCATATTTTCTTATTTTGTACCACTATAGAGTTGACCCATTCTATGTCTTCTATTAGTTTGATGATTATTGCAATTAACATTTTATCTAGCTCCACTTTAACTTTCTTCTTCATGTTTAGATTCAAAATATAGGGTCTTTTTTAATGTGGGTTTTCCCCTTATTTAAATTGAATTCCCATTACCCCTTCTTATTTGATCCATTTCAAATTAATGCATGTTCAAAGAAAAGGTTCTTGTACTCTGATAACATTTCGGATACCTGGATCACCATTGTTTCATCCCAATAGTCCCTAATCTATGCTAGCTTTGGATCACTTATAGTAGCTATGTTTTCTTCTCTTAATTTTAGTCGTTAGTTATAATTTACTTTTCTTTGGATGTATTATTTAGCATGATCTCTCTTTCTCCTTGATTTACTTATATATCTAGATTCAAATTTTCTTCTTCATCTACCTGATGTATTGTGTAGGATATATTCTTGGGGTGTTGATTTTATTTATCCATCTACTCAACAATTTTCCATATTCCTTCTATTTTTAGTGGTGGAGGAATGTGTTGGTAGATCTTTGATATGGCTTCATCCATTGATTTGAATATGATTTCCTTCATTTTGGGTAATGTGGTATGTATACCTTTATTTGCATCATAGAAGGAAAATGTATGCAAGAAGTCCTCTTGGAGTTTTTCTCAATATTTATTTATTTTCTTTTATCCTAGTTAATATACTAGGTTTGTGCTACTGGTGTTAAGGTCCAGCAAAAAATTTATATGTATAATATAGTATCATTCTCTTATGCCCCTCCATACAATTATTTTAAATGCTTACCATTGAGATATTTTATCTTGGTAGGCCTTGCATGCAGGAGTTAATGGTGAACTCCCAACACCCCAGGGGAAAACTGCTAAACCAAAATATTTTTTATAAGAGAGAAAATGGAAAGAATAGCTTGTTTGATTATGGATGTAGGATTACAAGATTGAATATATCGAATGCACATAAGGTATCTTTCTTATAAAGCAAGGTGTGAGATAGGATTAGATAAGATCTTGGCATGTGTCTTAACCATGTACAATGAGATAACTACCTCAACATTATTAAATGACCTACCTGATAAAGTATTAAATCACATGATAAGATAAGATAACATCACATAAAACCTAAGACTTCTAGAAAGATTCCCTAGGACCTAAGTAAACTTAACATGCAAATAGGACCTATAAGTGAACTATATAGGTAAAACACCTATTTACACCAACACCTACCCCCCTTGAGTTTAACTTAAGGAGAATATTATTATGAAAATGATGAAAATATGGGTCTTGACTACTAAGCCATGTTAGGTACCCATGTATATAACCAATCTCTCACAAATGGAGAAAATGAGAAGACCTAGTGGGACAAAACTCCTCTCCAAAAGAGAAAAAAGATACAATCAATAACCCCTACATATGAAGGAAAAAAGAGAGACTATATATCCCCCTCCACCCATAATGAGACAACCTACTCCAAAGAAAAAATAGAAACACACTGGTGGAGTAACATTGGAACCTTAATCCAAGCAACAAAGGAAAAGATGATTATGATGCTAGAAACACGAGAAGCTCTTGATTTTTGGAGAAACTCTAGAATCGTGATAAAGCAACAAAAACAAATATTGATTGTTTTGATTCCAAGAAACATTTGAAAAATCTTGATATGGAACAACCCTAAAATATAATTGAAGTAACATGAGACAAAACATTGTTCCATAATTGAAATGAAGTGCAAAGATCAAAACAAAACCTTCCCAAGTTGTAATATGTCAAAGTGATCAACTAGAATGCAAATACACACAAATATGAATAAAAGATACCTGGGATGAAACTATAAAATGTGTGTGTATGGATTGATAAAGCTCCTCTATACCTTTCTAATGCTATTAGAATCACAAAAAATTGAGATCATGGCAAAAAATTATGAGCTCGAGAGTTAAAAATGAAGATTTGAATTCAAATAGAAATTATAGGTACCAAATAGGATAATCTAGAAAAATAATCTTCACCACTACAAAGTACACAAATCTAGCTTTTTGATGATAGTTTGTTTGCAAAATTTTGACACCATGGTGAGAAGTTATGGCCATTTGAAAAAGTTGCTCAATTCAAGCATTAGGGGGCCAAAAATGGGCCCCAAGGCCTTAAGCCCATGGGCACCCATAAGATTGGTTGTCAACATAAGGTTTTAAAAAAATAGACTAATGCCAACAACAGTGGCACCATGGGTGGAGCAATTAGGGGGTGACAGGTCACTAGCCCTATGCCACCTGGGGCTCTCCTCCCCCTTACAATAATGAATTGTGGGCTTTATTGAACTACAACCAAGTGGCTAGACAACCCATATAATAATCAAACAAATGAATGGTAGCAATTTCATACAAAACTTAAGACTAAAATATTTTATTAATAAAAAATGCCAAAAATTATACCACCAAAGACCAAGTACACTAAATGTACCAACGATGATATAGATAAGTACATTTCTATACCATAACTATGTAGAATTATAACTGACACAAGGAATATGCTAGAATATGCTACCCATACCATAAATTGTACTATATCGACTGATGATGTCGTACAATATAAATATGTATGATCGTAGAAAAATGGTGATTGTGCAAAAAAATTGCTTTACGCCCTCATAACAAAGTGTCCAACTTTGATGATTTGATGCAAGTGATTTTTAGGTTTTTGATACTTTTTGATGTGATGGCAGGGTCAGTTTTGGCCATAAGTGCTTTGAAAATTCCACTACCTCCTAGATATGGTAACTTTCACCCAACATGAAACCCTTGTATATCTAGCCCTATATGTCAGATTTTGATGAAACAAAATCCAATTTTGAATTTCTCTTACACTTTGAATTCAATTGCAAGGTCCTTGAAACACCAAATCGCACCTAATAATTTCTTCAAGCCAACATATATCCCTCAGATCTGGGAAGGATTCTATATTGAACACATAGGAATACTAAGAGGGGGTGAATCAATATTCTATCAAATCTCAAACCTTCTAGAACAAACATATACTGTAAACTCTACTGCATAAACAAGAACATGAAAGATGAACACAATGCACAATATAACACTATATATATGTGGAAAATCCCACAGAGGAAAATCATAGTGAGAAAATCTACTAGGATCTACTGCCCTAATCTAGCCTCAGAAGATGAAAAACATTTATGTAACTTTGTTTTAGGGCTACAACCCAAGGAAGCTACATCTCCCTGATTTGAGAACCCACTCAGAAATGATTATAGAATGGTAGTCCTTCCATTATTTGAAACTAACAATTGATCTCAATCTCTTTTGATGATTGCAATTATTCTTTACAACCTCTTCAAATGTCTTCTCAATTGCCTACTAGCTCACTACTTTGAACAATCAAGAGGTTATGCCTTCAGCTCACTGCCTCTAGCAAACAATCAAGCACACTTCTTCACTTCACTTTTGTCATAGAGATATGATCAAGATGAAACCATATAGGAACTACCACAACTGCTCTTTCCCTTTCAATCACTTAATTATAATCATTATTGTTCACACACATCATCCTAGATCAACTAGGTTTACAATTTATACATGATATTAAATTGATTACATTTCAAATGTTAGCCTACAAGAAGAAATATTACATTTGTAAGTTAGCCAGAGATAAAACAAACAATATGAGACGTGTAGAGGCCCAATAGACTGTATGCAACATCAAGAAGAGGAAAATTTCTTGTGTATTCCAACACATGCTTAACCTGGTTCAAAACTATCCTCGCACCTTTGATCTTCTATAAACATCATCCACACACTTCAAAAATAAAAATAGGTCAGCCATAACTAGAAAACATGTAACATGTAGCATGACATCCTTCACAACCATTGGTAGTACACAAGAATGATAAGAACACTATTTACATTTCTCTTAGATGAGTTGGCATGACCCATACAACACCTTCAATCACTCCTTAACCTCAACTCAAACTTGAACTTGTGGCCCACATCATCAACATACCTTAGTCAGCTAGGCAAAAGCATAAGACAACAAAACATGCATTCTAGACCACAACCTATTTCAAAGAAGCCAAAAAACACTTTAGAGAGTATCAAAAAGAATCACATGATGTTTAGGAACATTCAAATTCATCCCTTTCAAAACTTTTTGTATTAACCAGTTGATGTAAGCCAATAGACATTGAAACCAATTTCCAAAAAACTCAGCTCTAAACTCTGTCACTTCTAACTTTCACTATGGAAGGTTTATTGACATGAAAATTTGGATACAAAACCTTCACATCTCAATGAATGTAACTTTTGATATGCACAACCATATTTGCAAATGTGGAGATATGCAGATCCAACCTTTACTCTTCTAAGAACATCCTCTGCCACTCTCAAAAACACCTTTCCAGTAACTCAAATGATTTCAAACTTGGAGCATGCATTTCTTGACACAACATAAATCTATCCTCCAAACTTTAGGAGAAACACATCATCAATAGAGAAATGTGGAGCATTTCTCAGAGACTTTAGAAACCAAATATTCAAACTAAAACACCCTTTATATAACTTTTGACATCAATGACAACTAAACAACAACAATCTCCCCCTTTGGCATTGAAGGAAAAACAAATAGGCCCTCCTCCTTTGGTGTATAATCTCTCCCCCTTTGACATCAAGGGTAAAGTTCAAACAACATACAAGCTCCCCTATTAGAAACAACCACTACCTTCTCCCTTGAGAGGTAACCTCCATCAATCCTGGAATAAGGATATGACTTGAATTACTCCCCCTGGACAAATGCACCAACTATGCATCTAGCAAGAAGGAGGGGCAATTAACCCTAACTTATTTTTGAGATATTGAAATTTATCTTTTGCAAGTGACTTTGTGAAAATATCTACAACTCGATCCTTTGTAGATACATGCTCCAACTTTACTTATTTATCTACAACCTTCTCTCTTAGAAGGTGATACCTAATTGATATGTGCTTGGTTCTAGAATGCATCACTAGATTCTTTGAAATATTGATCATTTGTATTATCACATAGAATAGGAATGGGCTCATCATAATTTATCTGTATATCCTTCAACGCTTGTTTCATCCATAATACTTGAGTACAACAAGATGTTGCAACAATATACTTTTCTTTTGATGTTGATAAAGATATTGAATCTTGATTCTTACTATGCCATGAAACCAACCCGTTTCCTAGAAAGAAAGCACCACCACTGGTACTCCTATCATTGACACAACTAGCCCAATCAACATCAATATATGCACCTAAATCAAAATCATTACCTTTTGGATACCATAATCCATAATCCAAGGTGCTCTTCAAACATCTAAAGATTCTCTTGACTACCTTCACATGAGTTTCTTTAGGATTAGATTGAAATCTTGTAACCAAAAATATCACATGCATAATATCAAGTCTTGAAGCAGTTAGGTACAAAAAGATTCCAATCATAGATCTATATAGAGTATGATCGGCTAGGGGAGACTCATCATATTTTCTCAAGAGACAACCAGTTACCATAGGATTAATCTCTGGTTTGAAACCATACCAAACTTTTTCAGCATCTCTTCAACATAATTGGCTTGAGAAATAAAGATACCATCATCTAGCTAAGTGATTTTAAGACCAGTAAAGAAGGATAACTCACTTATCATAGACATTTCAAATTTATTCTACATTTCTTCATAGAACTTCTTGCACATTTCATCATTTATGTCAAATATTATATCATCAACATACACAAAAACTATCAAAATTCTTCCATCCTCAATCTTGAAGTAAATATTATTCTTTGGCACCTTTCTTAAGACCTTGTTGAAGAAATTACTTTCCCAATCTTGCATACCAAGCTCTAGGAGCTTGTTTGAGACCATAAAATACCTTATTGAGTTTTCACACCATGTTTGGGTCTTTCGATAACTGGAATCCATCAGGCCGCTCGATATAGACTTCTTCCAAATCTCCATTTAGGAAGGTTGATTTGACATCCATTTGATATACTTTGAAGTCCTTGTGGGGTGAAAATGAAAGAACTATTTGGATTGATTCCATTCTTGATATCGGAGAAAATGTCTCCTCAAAATTAATTCGTTCTACTTGTGAATAGCCTTTACATACCAGTCTTGCTCTATTTCTTACAACTTCTCCATCTTCATTCAACTTATTTGTAAATACCCACTTTGTTCCTATCACATTCTTGTCTATAGGCCTTAGAGTTCTAGTTCCCAAGTTTGATTCTTCTCAATCAGATTCAATTCTTCTTCTATTGCTTGTATTCATCCTTCATCCTTGCTAGCATCAGTAAAAAAATTTGGTTCTATCTTTGATAATAAAAAAATTTACTTGTTCATTTGTCCTTGCAAGCCTTTTCCTAATCTATATTCCTTCATTCTTATCTCTAATAATCTGATCTTCTAAATGATTCTTTTGGACATACTTGGTAGAAGTCTTATTGTGCCTTTCTATTGTTTCTTCCTTTTCTTCATCTTCTTCTTCTGAACAGGGAGGTGTATCAGATTTTCAGTTCTCAATTTCATACATTCTAATGTAAATCTTCATCAACCTTAACATTTGTGCTTTCAACTATCTTTCCTTCTATTTTGTTGTAGCATCTATATGCTTTACTCTGAGTTGAATATCCAAGAAAATACCTTCATCAACTCTTGAATCAAACTTCCCCAAGACATTTTCATCTCTTTTGATGTAACATTTGCTTCCAAAGATTCTAAAATATCTAATAGTTGCTCCTCCATGTCATAACTTATTCGGGGTCTTAGTACTATTCACCCTTAATAATCCACTATTGAGAATATAGACCGTAGTACGAACTACCTCTTTCTAATAAACATCAAGAAATTTTTCTTCCTTCAACATAGTCCTTTCCATCTATTGAACATTATTATTCATTCTTTCCACTACCTCATTCTGCTAAGAAGTTCTAGTAGAAGATAGATGCCTCTTTATTCCATGTTCTTCACAAAAATCATTAAACTCATTTTATGTGAACTCACCTCCTCTATCAGACCTTAGACACTTGATTTTAGCATTCACTTCGTTCTCAACCAGTGATTTGAAAATCTTGAATCTCCTAAAAGCTTCATATTTATCTTTTAAGAATGTAACCCATGTCATCCTAGAGAAATCATCAATAAAAAGCATGAAATGCCTTTCTCCTAGAAGACTCATTGTTCTAGTAGGTCCGCACAAATTAGTATGAATCAAATCCAATGGTCTAGAAGAAGAATACTCTTTAGACTTGAAACTTATCCTTGTTTTCTTTCCAAATTGACATTCCTTGCACAAAGTACTTATAGGCTTGACTATCTTAGGCATATCTCTTACCGCATGTAGTGAACTAATCTTCACAAGGTTATCAAAATTGATGTCTCCCATTCTCTTATGTCAAAGCCAACATCCACTTGTTTTCCCTAGAAGAAAAATTCTCACATTAGCATCCTTTAGATTTTATATGTCACCATTAGTCCTAAATCCTTCTACCACTGATTTTCTAGACTTTCCTTTTTTGATTTCGCATCCTCTTTCATTGAATATGAGATTGTATCCTTTGTTGCACATCTGAATCACACTAAGAATATTGCACCTAAGACCTTTAACATAAAGAACATCTTCTATCTTGCGCTTTCCATCAATACTTATTGTACCTTTTCCATAAATATCTATTGAAGTATCATCTCCAAGCCTGACTATGCCTCTATTCCCCTTCACAAGCTTGATAAGATTGATCTTATCCCTTGTCATGTGGTTGGAACAACAACTATCAATTACCCTAGGAGTTTGCCTCACCTTTTGCATGAAAATAAATCCACACAACCCTTGAATATTTAGTTTTAGCTTCAGTCTTCTTAGCAACCATGAACATGATTTCATCCTCATTATTCGGATCATTGGATTCCTCGTCCTTTGAAGAGAAATAATCTTCCTTGGAGTAGAGACTCTTCTTAAACTTATTTCTTTTGGAATCTTTGTTTTTGTTTTTAAAATATTTTAAGGGATATTTAGAAGAAAAATGGCCAATCTCTCCACACTTAAGGCATTTGAAAGGTAGCTGACCTTTGTACTTGTCAATACTCCTTTTCAACTTTCTTACATTTTTTCTTCTTTTTCATCAATGTCACTACTCTAATTAGATGCTTCATACTTCTCCTTCTTACTGGCTTTGAAAGATGCTTCTTTATTTGGAGCATCTTTGTCAAACTCTCTCATCTCATAGGCAGTGAGAGCACCATATAATTGATCCATTGAAAGGTATATAAATCTTTAGCTTCCTCAATAGAAGATAATTTAGGATTATAATATTTAGGAAGATATCCTAGTACCTTTTTAACCACCATGGGTTCTTCCAATTCTTCACCAAGTCCTTTGATTGCATTGACCACTTCATCTACCTAGAGAAAATATCTTGTAATATCTTCATGCTCTAACATTTTCAATTTCTCATATTTTCCTTTGTAGATCTGTAACTTGGATTGTTTTACTTTAATGTCTCCTTCATAAATTCCACTAAGATTTTCCCAAATCTCCTTTGTTGACTTTCAGTGCATCACTTCTACAAGTTCAGAGTTTGCTAGCCCACTCAAGATAACATTATTAGCGTTTCCATTGTTCTCATAGGCCTTAATATTTTCTAGATCAATTGGAGTAGAAGGAACACCATAACCATCCTTGACTGATTTCCAAACACTAAACCCTAAAGAGGATAGATAGTTATCCATCCTGAATCACCAAAAAGTAAAATTCATTCCATCAAACCTAGGCACCTTGTGAGACCTTTCTTGTGCCATCCCAGATCTTCCTCAAGCTGGTAGACTTCTTCTAAGAAACTTATCTCTGATACCAATTATCAAACACACTAGAATACTGAGGGGGGGTGAATCACTATTTTATCAAATCTCAAACCTTCAAGAAAAAAAAAAAAACTTTAAACTCTACCACATAAACAAGAACATGAAAGATGTAGGTAATGCACAACACAACACCGGATATACATGGAAAACCTCACAGGGGAAAATCCATGGTGAGAAAATCTTCTAGGAGTTGTTGTCCTAATCTAGCCTCACAAGGTGAACAAATTTTATAAGTTTATTTTAGGGCTACAACCCAAGAAATCTACAACTCCCTGATCTAAGAACACGCTAAAAATGATTATAGAATGAAAGTCCTTCCACTATCTAAAACTAAAAATTAAGCTCAATCTCTTTTGATGATATCAATTCTTCTTTGCAACCTCTTTAAATGTCTTCTTAGTTACCTATTAGCTCACTACTTTAAGCGATCAATAAGTTATGACTTCGAATCACTGCCTAGTCCAATAAACAATCAAGCACACTTCTTCACTTCCGTTCTATCACAAATATATGAACAAGATGAGATTGGACAGGAACTACTATAACTTTTATTTCCCTTTTAGTTACTTACTCAATTATCATCATTATTGTTCACACACATCATCCTAGATCAACTAGGTTTACAATTTATACATGATATTATATTGATTACATTTCACATGCTGACCTACAAGAAAAAATATTACATCTATAAGTCAACCAAAGATAAAATAAACAATATAAGACGCGTAAAGGGAAATACCCAAAAGACTACACACAACACCAAGAAGAGGAAAATGACTTGGGAAATCTAAAAAATGCTTAACTTGGTCCCACACTATCCTTACACCTTTGATCTTCTATAAACATCATCCGCATGCTTCACTATAAATAAAAATAGTTTGGCCATAACCATAAAACATATAACATGTAGCATGTTGGCCTTCACAACCATTGGTGGTACATAGTAATGATAAGAATATTATTTGTGTTTCTCTAGATGAGTTAGCATGACCCATACAACACCTTCAATCACTCCTTAACCTCCACTCAAACTTGAACTTGTGGTGCACATCATCAACATACCTTAGTCAGCCAGGAAAAAGCATAAGCCAACAAAACATTCATTCTAGACCACAATCTCTTCCAAAGAAGCTAGAAAATACTTTGTAGAGTATCAAAAAGAATCACATGATGTTAAAGAAAATTCATATACATCCCTTTCACAACTTCCTATAGCAACCAGCTAGCACAAGCCAACAAACATTGAAACTAGTCTCCAAACAACTTAGCCTTGAACTCTATCACTTATAAATTTCAGTACGGAAGGTTAATTGACATGAAAATTTGGACAAAACACCTTCACATCTCAATGAACGTAAATTTTGATCCACACAACCATATTTGTAAATGAGGATATATACAAATCCAACCTTTACACTTCTGAGAACATCCTCTTCCACTCTCAAAAATACCTTTCTAGTAACTCAAATGATTTGAAACTTGGAGCATGCATTTCTTGACACAACATAAAGTTGTCCTCCAAACCGTAGGAGAAAAACATCATCAGCAAAGAAATACAGATCATTTATCAAAGACTTTGGCAACCAAACATCCAAACTACAACACCCTTTATAGAAATTTTGACATCAATGACAACCAAACTACAACAGTCTGCAACACTAGAGCTTTGATACCATGTAGGAATTAATAGTGAACTCTCAACACCCCAAAAATAATTGATAGACCAAAATATCTTCCATGATAGAGAAAATTACAAGAATAACTTGCTTGATTATGGATGAAAGATTACAAGATCGAATATGTAAAATAGACATAAGATGCCTTGCTTATAAAGGCACAGATGTGAGATAGGATTAGACAAGATCTTGACACATGTCTTAATCCTGTACAATGAGACAGCAAACTCAACATTATTAAATGACCTAGGACAAAGTATTAAATGGAATGATAAGCTTAGATAAGATCACATGACACATAAGACTTCTAGAAAGATTCCTAGGACCTAATTAAACTTAACATGTAAATAGGACCTATAAGTGAACTAGATAGGTAGAACAACTATTAACACCAACATTGTCCTAACTTGTGACATTACATATCAAGGTATGTTGGAGTGCAAATAATTGTAGGTATTATTTATCAAAGGTCCATTTCATATCCTCCAAGTAAGTATTCAAGTCTCCAATCCTTAAGTTTTTTGGTAGTTTAATGTTTGAAATACCCCTTGAAATTTGGTTAATTTTTCATGATCTTTGGAGCGTGATATTGTAGGTATCTTATGTTTTATTTTCCATATTTTTGTGGTAAGTTTCTTAAAATTTTGATGGATTTCAATATGTTTTCTTTGGTCTTGTGTATTTTAAAGACCCTTTTGAACCCTTTGTTAGGATTTAGGTGACACCAACCTTGTAAATCCATTAATTAATTGTATTCCTAATGTCTTTTGTGAATTACCCATAAGAGATCAAACCATTTAACCAACGGTGGTGAAAGAGTTCATGTAAAGATGAAGTTACTATTATTATTTATCTTCCAGGAAAAGGAAAAAATAGCTAGGAGTACCATTTGAAATCTCCTATTTTTAGAGGTTTATGACATTCCTCACAAGTTGTAAGAGGATCTATGACAACTATGACAACTATCATAAGATGTTATAGCAATTATGACAACATTTATGACAAATTACTTCCCTAGGCACCCATGCATAAGAGATGAAAACTATAAGAGCATCTATAAGTTACTATTTTGGGTGGATTTGGTGGTTGCAAGGAGGTAGGAATTGGACATTTCTAGGTATTTTTCCTACATGTTGTTTGGTTCAGATTTCATAGTGATATTCATCCCCACAAGTTTCTATAAAAAGGGGCTTTGAGCTTGAGTTATTTATTCAATTTTGTTTGGTGTGTGGGTAATAAGGTGTTCTTGGATTCTAAAGAGCTATTTAGAGAAGTGTATTGTTGTTGTAATCTCTCTTGGATTAGTAATATACTTGCCTCTCTCTTTCTATGGTGGAGATTTTTCCCTAAGGTTTTTTTCACATAAATTTGGTGTCATGTTTTATGGTTTTCTATTACTTGCTTTGATTATCAAATCACATACATTTAAGGGTTAATATTTGGATTCAGATTTGTAATTATAGTTGATTAAAGTTCTTAATGCAAGCTTTATTCACCTTGTTTTATAACACCCTTAAGCCTTGTGGTATTTTAGTTCTGGTTCTTCCCTAATCCAAACATTTAAAACTTCCTCACTATTAGTGCTTTCATTATCACTTTCAACTTCTCTCTTGCCTTCTAAATTTGGTTCTTCTAGGGATTGTGTTTTAGGTAGCTTAGCTATGGAGTATAAAATTTTATGATTTTCTTTTTCATTTTAGTCTTGATCTATTTCCTTTATATATGAATGTCTTTTTCTACTCATAGGGGTATGTAGAATATCCTATTATATATATTTTGAATCCACTATACCATTTGAGTTAAAAAACCATTGTAATCATAGTATTAAAGGATTCAAATGGTTCATTGATAGTGATGATTTCAATGTCTACTAGTTACTTGTTTTACACCTAATACATCAACTTCTACCTTTTTCCATGTTTCAACTATGCCTATTGATGACCCATCAACTAGGTTGGTTTTGTATGGTGTGCTTCCTAATTTAGGTTTCCCTATTTGTTCCCAAACTCTCTTTGGGAGAATGTTTAAATATGATCCTAAATCTATCATCACTTTTTTAATTTTCTTATGGTTGATGTGTGTTGTGATCATAATTGGTTTGGCTTTCTCTGCTTTGTTTGTTTTAGACATTTTCCTAACTTGTGGTTTCAATTTTGTTTGTTTATTCCAATATTTATAAAATTGTTTAAATTTTTCTAGTAAATTATTTTGTTGAGCCAATGTGGCTAATTTCTTTAGTGCAGAGGCTCCTCCTTTTAAAAAATAACTAATTTGTTAATGCTCTTTCTTATACTCTTTATTGGCAATTTTCCTATCTTTTTTAAGTATTTGTTCATGTTGACACCTATTGGGAAAAAAATGTTCTTCATCCTCCTATTCTTCATCATCTTCTTCATTTTTTGCATCATATATGATCTATTTACTTTGTCCAGTATAAATACCTTTCTTACTTACCACCAAAATGTTATTCTTTTCTTTACATCCACTCAAGTTCTTTTTTGTATTTTGTCTCTTTTCTTGGTAATCCTTTTTAGAGGTTTCTTATTCCTTAGATGTGTTAGAGTTGTAATTTTCTTCTTTTTGACACCTTCTTGCACCTTGCAGTATTTATTTGGGAACTTTCTTCATGACTCTAGTACCTTTGGTTGCATTAGGTCCATGTAGTTCATCACTTAGATTTTGACAATGCATTTTTAAATTATTGTTGTGATTTAGCATATTAATATATATCATCGTCTAAATTACCATAGAAATAACATTGCTTTTTCTTATCAGACCAACATTTAGTTGAATAGTGTCCTTTCTTTCTATAGTTGTATTTTTCATCCTCCATTCAAAAAATACTTCTACCTCTTCCCCCTTCCTCCTCTATAATTGATGAAGTACCACTTATCATCATTTTTATTTTGTGGAGGATTATTTTGAAGTGTATTAAAATTTCTTTGGTTTCTCCAGTCAGGTTCCCTACACCCACAATATTAGTTATACAAGGGTTGTTTTTCAATCCCCTTCACATAGGCCATATTCTATTCTACTAATCGTCTATTGGTGGGGTGATTATTGCACAGTGGCTCATGGTATCCTTATTCTTTTATTTATTAATGTCTAAATAGGAGTGATGGGAAATCACCAATCGTGTGGTCATCCCATTCTTTATAGATGGCTCAATATAGTATTTAATGTTTTCAGGGGGTTGTCTTCAAGTCTACTCTTAATGGGATAGACCTCTTCTCCTCTTTCATCACAAGATACTCACTCCTTGTGTGCCCTTCTCATCAAAATTATTTGCATTAGATGTTTTTTTCTGCTTTTGTGGGCTACTATTGAATCATTTTTGGCAATTATCTCCTGCTTTAATTTTAAGTGCTCCACTTCTAATCTTAAATTTTATAATTCTTTAATTTCACTATATTTTTTCCCTTCTCCAAGTTCATGATTCTATGTGGTAGGATAAATTTACCACTTTACAGTATGTATTGAATTACCTTCCATCTAGAGATTATAATTTAAGGACTTAATCCCAATACAAACCATTATATTTTCTAATTTTTTGTCAACAAGTCTTCTAGTTTCCATTATTTTATAATATTTCATTGGTTCTCCTTCTCTCTATACTAAATCCCTCATTTTACTCATGCTCTCTATGGGAACTTTCAAAGATTGAAAGTTTTCTAAAAAAGTTCCTTTTTACCTCATCCTATTCTTTTTCATGTTATGAGTAGGATTTTTTGTACCAATTTGAGGCATCATTTCTTAAAGTTCCAACAAAAATAAACAATTTGTCTTGTTCCCTAATTATGTCTTTCCTTTGTTAGATAATTCTAACATAAATATGTGTTATATAGATTTTTTAGTATATTTTCCAAAAATAGGGAGCTTGACTGGGGAGTCCATTGTATTTTGAGGGTCCTCTTCTTTCTTGTGACATGTTTATTTTGTTCCTTATTCTTCTTTTTTTGTTCATATAACTTCTCTATGACATAAGCTTTTTCTCTCTTCCTTTATCCCTTGGCAATAAAAAGTCAAAATATTCCTTCCCAAGTATTTCTCCAAAATATTCTATAAACTATTATTGTTGATCTACTGCTAAATTTAATTATTCTCATGTGCTTTGTAATGAAACTCTTCTTAAATTATATGGCACATGAGATGGATCTTGTCTCAAGTGTACAATTCTTCAAAGTGGCATTTTTTAGTTTGGGAGATATTTTTTCATTAGTAAATGACATTTGATTAGTTAGAGATGATAATTATTTTCTTAGGTTGAATATAGTTTTATTTTTTCACACATTTCATCTGTCATTGATTTTCACACACTTTTATTAACAAATTGGTATAGGTAATCCACAACAAAGTTGTTGGTTGTAATTTATTTAGGGTTTATATAAATTCCTCAAATATTTCATCCAAGATGATTTGAATATTATATAAATTAGGCTCTAAAATGGCAATTTAAGTAAGGGTGAAAGCATTGAAGCCTAAATAATATTACAACTTTCTTCTAACCCATTTCTTGATACCTCATATTTTTCCATACTTCCTATTAGTTTTATCAACATTTATTTTTCTTCAATTTTTTTGGGAGTTTGGTAAAGTTCCATTTATTTATTAGCATGGCCCTGAATGGTGTGCTCTTCTTTATTCTTCTTGGCAACACCCACATTGACGCAATTAGCAACACCCTTCTTGGTGTGCTCACTCTTAGTCTTTTATTCTTTTCCTATCCTTTTGCGGTACCTTTTATATCTCTCTTGAAATTTTTTTGGCATCTTGACTCAATGCTCATGCCTTCTATAGTGTTCTTTAATCAACTTAATAAATAGGAACATAAATTGCTCTACTCAGGGATTGAACATCACAACTGGCAGTCATAACCCACTAAAGAACCTCATTTAATCATTAACCCAGGGACGTAAACTTGAAATGGGTCAGCACAATATATGCACTAATCACCCTTCCAGACATACATGATTCCTAAAATGCTTCATACTGAAATTTAATTTACTAGAAACAAATTTACTAGATAACTTGCTTAGAAATGAAAACTTGAAAGATAAAACTATTTTGCACCTAGTGGCTGCAGGAATAGTTGATAGCTCTATTTTTTTGTCAGCTATAGGAACAGTCACATTAACTTCTATGAAAGAAAATGCAGCTATTCTATTTTGCAGAATAAAAGTATGGATAGTTCCCTAAGTGGGCCCCCTTAGGTAATGCCAAAAGTAAGCAACAGATTAGGTGAAAAACTTCATAAGATTTATTGATTCAATGGAAACAAGTACATAGCACAAACTCTTGACTGAATTTCTGAAACTGAAAAATGTGTTACAGTACTAACTTCTTCCAGCCCATTCTTTGAAGGAGAAGGGGCTATTTATTGAAAATTGATTCTAACTACTAGCCAACCTTTCCCTTATAAAACGAGAGGCATTTATTACATTTAACTAACTTAAGCAAGGGGATGAATGGCGATGGAAGAACTAAGTCAAATCAGTTTAACAGTCTTAAAGCGCCATCATCCTAGATTCATGCAACTCCAAGACGCCTAGCCTAGATTTCTGGAAGACTCTCCCTGCATGGCGGATGAGTTGAAACTGTCTCCTCATATTTTGCTGTTGAACCAGTCTTCATGGATTTGGTCTTCATTCTTCAAGTGGAAATTGAATTCCCTTCCTCCAATCGTGGTTCCTACAAAATATCTCACCATCTTTTCCTGAGGAAGAAGGTTAGCTCAACACGTTCATCATTTAAGACAATCCATTACTTTTATTTATTCATTCATTAAGTATTAAACTAAGGCAAACATTGTTTCAGATATGGCTGCAGGAAGTTTTGGTAGTAGAGGCTATAGGAAGATTTTATGATCACAAAAGCCATACAGTATTTATCAGACTAATAAAAAATTAAAGATAATAATCATGGGACTTTTTATCAGAATATACTCATCATGTTTAAGTCATAAAAAGGTTTATGTCCTATCCCATAATCAAACTGAATGTTTGTTTTAGCATAATAAAAACAGAAAAGTATTTATAAAAGTATGATCAAAATGCGCCAAAAACTTGGCTCATCACTCCCCTCAACCAACTACTTGCTGGACCCTTTAGCAAGTCTAGCATTCCTTCTTCTGGAAAACTCTCTTAGATCTGCACTCAATTGCTGCCCACATTCGCCATTCTGAAAACTCAGAAGTGAGCTCTCATTGCCTCTAGCCTTTGCCATCTATTATCTTCAAAACTTCTGTTATAAGTGTTGTTGTCCCCTTGTATAGACAATGATGGCCATAGAAGAAAAGGTGGTTGCATAACCAATGGCAACCAATTCTCCTTCTTTGTTCTGGCATTCCTCATGTACCTCTCTGCCCTTCTGGTTGCTGCATACAAGGTGTTGGGAGTATGTGGTTCTGCTTTCTTCAATTGAAATGAAAGATGCTCCCATCTGTTTTGAATGTGCAGGGTTGCAACATTGAAATCACTATTTATGATTTGGGAATATTGAGAAAATACCTCTTGTCTTAGAGGCTCAATCAGAGGCCTGGCTCTTTCATCCCTCCACAATTTCTTCCAGTCAAAGTAATACCCATTCGATTTCTAGATTCATTTCTCACAGACAATGGCGTATTTACTGTATCATGTATATGGCTATTAAATTGTTCCCCTCTGCTTATTTCATTGGTGATCTAGGAGATTAAAGCGCTGATATGAATATCACCGACATAACATAAGGGATTCCATTATTTATCCTGGGATACAACCAAATTGTGCAGATAAAACTCACATAGGAGGTTCCTAATATGCAAAGGTGAGTCCCAATATGATTCATAAAAATCCTCAGCGGTATTTAAAGAAGGATTCTTACCTTTCCAGACTCTAATTACCTGGAAGTTCAAATACAGCTCCTTGAGATACATTGCGTAGACGGGTAAGGGTGCTCGACATTGCATTAGCTATGGAATGAGCTCTACTACCTGGTTGAGAGTGTCATTCAAGTTAGCAATTTCTAGATTCTTGTTCTGGATTATCCTTTGTAGTCTCTCAATTTCCAGTGCAGAAGCAGTTTGTTATTGCTGAAGCTCTTCAAAGCATGCCATTCCTACAACAAAGTTTGTGAAATGGAGTGGTGGTCTATGATTATAGCATACTGCAGGTGTCTCCTGTACTTCTTCAAGCACATCCCCCTTTTCTTGTTCTTCTTCTTCTCCAATTACTTCTGCATTATGTGATTCTTCATGGTTATCCTGTCCCAAATCACCATCCTATTGCTGACCTTCCTGCAGCTGCTCTTCTTCGGGCGGAAACACAACCGGTTCTTCCTTCTTCTTATCACATTCCATACCTTCCTGTAGCTATTCTGCAATGGCGCCAAAAATTTAGTGTTCTTTAATCAGCTTAATAACTAGAAACATAAATTGCTCTACTTAGGGATTGAACATCACAACTAGCAGTCATAACCCACTAAAGAACCTCATTTAATCATCAACCCAGGGACATAAACTTGAAATGGGTCAGCACAATATATGCACTAATCACCCTTCCAGACATACATGATTCCTAAAATGCTTCATACTGAAATTTAAATTACTAGAAACAACTTTACTGGATAACTTGCTTGGAAATGAAAACTTGGAAGATAAAACTATTTTGCGCCTAGTGGCTACAAGAACAGTTGACAGCTCTGTTTTTCTGTCAACTGCAGGAACAGTCGCATTAACTTCTATGAAAGAAAATATAGCTATTCTATCTTGCAAAATAAAAGTATGGACAGTTCCCTAAGTGGGCCCCCTTAGGTAATGCCAAAAGTAAGCAACAGATTAGGTGAAAAACTTCATAAGATTTATTGATTCAATGGAAACAAGTACATAGCACAAACTCTTAACTGAATTTTTGAAACTGAAAAATGTGTTACAGTACTAACTTCTTCCAGCCCATTCTCTAAAGGAGAAGGGGACATTTATTGAAAACTGATTCTAACTACTAACCAACCTTTCCCTTATAAAACAGGAGGCATTTATTACATTTAACTAACTTAAGCAAGGGGATGAATGACAATGGAAGAACTAAGTCAAATCGGTTTAACAGTCTTAAAGCGTCATCATCTTGGATTCATTCAACTCCAAGACACCTGGCCTAGATTTCTGGAACACTCTCCCTGCATGGCGGATGAGTTGAAACTGTCTCCTCATCTTTTGTTGTTGAACCAATCTTCATGGATTTGGTCTTCATTCTTCAAGTGGAAATTGAATTCCCTTCCTCCAATCATGGTTCCTGCAAAATATCTCACCATCTTTTCCTGAGGAAGAAGGTTAGCTCAATATGTTCATCATTTAAGACAATCCATTACTTTTATTTATTCATTCATTAAGTATTAAACTAAGGCAAACATTGTTTCAGATATGGTTGCAGGAAGTTTTGGTAGTAGAGGCTGCAGGAAGGTTTTATGATCACAAAAGTCATAAAGTATTTATCAGACTAATAAAACATTAAAGATAATAATCATGGGACTTTTTATCAAAATATACTCATCATATTTAAGTCATAAAAAGGTTTACGTCCTATCCCATAACCAGACTGAATGTTTGTTTTAGCATAATAAAAACAGAAAAGTATTTATAAAAGTATGATCAAAATGCGCCAAAAACTTGGCTCATCACCTTCCATATATATTTTTTTTAATTCAATCTCCCCTTTAACTTCTCTTTATTTCTTATTCATCTATTTTGGCCATTAGTATTTTATGTTTTGTTATTACATTAATTTTTTATGCATCCCATGGTGTTATGGTATGCTTGCTTTGATTAGTTGCATTTTTTTGTGGATCTCTTTTGGAGATTCTTCTCCCTTCCATCATCATCCCCTAGATGCCTAACCCCCTCTCATGAGGTTAGTAACTAGGGGATCATGTTGCAAATCTTACAAAAAATCTACCTTTCTTACATTATCTTTTTTGATTCATTGGTTTAGTCCACAAGTTTATTTGGTTCTCTAATTTATTTTCTATTGCTAACCAAGGTCTTGATAGAGGAACTAGTGTTGGAAAGAAAAATGGAAACAATCCAAAGCTATGAGCCCAAGAAATTATTAGTTGTATTTGTACCCTAGTGATAGCAATATAAGAATGATTAGCAATTATAGTGTAAAATAACACAATGTGGTAATAAATCAAAACCATAAGCATATACCTTGGTCACATATAAAATTAAATAGTCATGAATATTGCCTCTATATAGCATTTTTATATAATCTAATACATTTTTTTATTTCAATATATTCCTTTTATACTCTTATTCTTATCTCATTTTCTATCGTGTTACTCTTACTTCTACTTATATTTTACATTATATATACATACTATTTGAGACGTGTCTTGATTAATATACACCTAATATATTATTTGTCATAGTTAGCATTAGGCTCCACATTCCATTTTGTAGTGATCCCACAATAGTGGTTTACAATTTTTGGCCAAACTAGACAATGAAATTATTATTTTTAACTAAATCTTCATATTCGGGCACTTATAGCGGCTAAACCATGAGAAATTTGAAGATGATGCAAACTAGAGTCTCATCACATTTTTCCTGTAGATTCTAAAAATATTTTTTTCAAAATTTATGGAATAAGATTGCACTTCTTTTTCCATCTCCCACAAAAACTAGTTTTTTTCTAAAACAACATTTTAAAAAAGTGACGCTCACCGTATACAACTTAACATTTTTTGTATGAAGGATAAAATTCTAATTTTTTTGAATTTAGATTTGTAACTATGATATATAACACTTTCATTTGATCTAATAGTTTTTTATTGAATATTTTTTCCTTAATAGAGTTTTGAAGTCAAACCAACTGCAATTTAGACATAGGCGAACTGTATACAACATAATTTTTTTTGTATGTATCAAAACTATTTTTTTTTTTTTTAATGGATCAAGGACATCAATACCCAGCACAATCATATTTTTAAAAAAATTATTTTGATAATTTTTTATTTTTCCACATGTGCAAAACATAGAGCTTGATTTTCGGTGAAAAACCTATGTTTAATAAAACTAAAAAAACACATACATAATAAAACCAAAACATATTAAAATTATATTTGTGGGATAGCTCATTTCGAGGAATACCATAATAATTTTAAATAAATTTTAAATGAATTTATTTGATCCCCCAAAAGGTAAATCAAAAGTGATTTTTTATCAGCATTTTGATAGGTGTAAAGGAGACTTATTGATAGGTATGGTTTAAAACTAGTGAGGTTCTATCCAAGGGGATTTGATCTAAGGTGGTTTGATCAAACCCTCTTCAATTGGAATCCTTAAAATGGAACTTTTAAAGGCTTAAATCATTATATTTTCTAAAAATATGTGATTTTGGCTAAAATCAATTCCTCTCAGAAATTGTAAACCAACTTTGTGGGATCACAAAACAACATGTAAAAATTAGTTTCTTTATTCTAATTTATGTTATAGATCCCTACCAATAGAGAGATATAGATGTCTCCATATCACATTGAATTTAAATAAATATATACATGCAATATAATTTAGTACTTTATTAGGGCACATTGTATGTAAGAAATGGAGGATGGTGGATCCCTTAAAAGTGGAAATAACAATAAAATTTTCACCACCAAAACAAGTATGAGAAGTAAAAGCATTCTTGGGGTACACAAGATACTATCATAAATTTATCAAGAACTATGTGGCAATCTCTAGCCCAATAGAAGAGATGTTAAAGAACAAAAACAACAAAAAAATTCAAATGGATATAGAAATGCCAAAAATTATTTGATGCATTGAAAACTAAAATTGTAAAGGCGACAATTTTTCCATTATGTGATTGAAAGACAAATTTCCATGTCTATGTTTATCTCGATGCCTCAAATAATGCAATAGATGCAGTACAAGTGTAGCTAGGAGGAAACAAAATTATCTTATGTCTTTTGCTAGTAAGAAATTATCACAAGTTAAATATAATTACACAATGACTTAGAGAGAAGCCTTAGAAATGGTTTATGTGCTTCATAAGTTTAGAGATTATCTACTGTATACTCCTAATTGTATTCTTTACAAACCATGAACCACCAAAACATCTATTAAATATACATGTGATTCATGTTAGGATTAAGGTGTCATCAACCTTGCAAATTATATGTTTTTATTTAATCATAATATTATTTATAAATAATTCACAAGGGATGAGGGATTCTCTATCACTAGTAATTATTTTTTATCATTAGGGTTTACTAGCATGGTAATTAATATTTATTGGGATGGTAAGGGTAAGTGCACCAAGTTGTAACACAAAAATGGCTCTTAAGATGCCACCTTTTTTTGAAATTAACAAAGTTTGATGTTCACGAGAAAATGAAGATAGTTACACCCAAAATTTGAAGATGCAACAAGAACAAGAGTTGTAGTGCTCTAAATCTACTTTTTAAGCTACTATTTTTTTTAAATAATGAAGATTAAGGGTTTCAAAAAGGGGGATCACCAAAAGTGGTCATGTTTTTCTCAAAAAAAAAAACAACATAGTGTCTATTGTGACCCCCCTTTTTCATTAACTTTATTTTAAAATTTCAAAAATATGAATGGTGAGAAATTAGCTAACTCCATGTAGTTTATCTCGGTTATTGCGGCTAAATTTTTAATGAATATATAATATTTTATAAATTTTTGAAGTGAACACATCCTGAAAAGCTGAAATTTGAGCGTGCTCCCCTTAATTTTTTTTGAAAAATAATCAAAAATCATTTTTTTCATTACATGTAGAATAGAGTCTAGTTTATAAAATTGTAATTTATTTCAAAATTCAATGAACAAGTAAAAATCTATACTAAAACTGGCACATGTTGGTTTTTGACAAAAAACAAAGGCACCGACAAGAGAAGTTATGGATTAAAACCTTAACATAATAAAAATGTTAAAATATATATATTGTTATATAGGTAAGAGAGAGCCTAAAATCATCATAATTTTTTTATAAAATTGCATTGAAAGACGTGCAAACCTGACGATTAACACACCAAAAAATGTGTGAAATTTTGATAAAATCATGTCCTTGGCATGAACTAGTCATCCAACCCGATGCCTAAGGAAAAATCCAGCCTTTTGGGTTGGTATTTCCCAATGCAACCCATTTGGTGAGCACCAAATGTGAAGCATGAGTTTTGCAATGCATTTTGTGAGCTCTTTCTTTTTCTCTTTCTCTACGAGGGAAACTATATACATCAAATAAACATTTAAGTATAAGTTGACACTTACATATGTACATTTACTTTCTTATACTTTAAGTTATATTTCATGTATATAGTTTCAAGATATTTGAGAGTAGTTTCAGATCTCTTGGAATTATAATGCAAATTCTAGTTTTTGAAAGATCTTATAATTTTTCAAACTTAATCAAATTTTAGTAATCAGCATGTCAAATTTCAGTAATCAACAAGTTGTATCATCTTTCTCTCTCTATCTCAACATCTCTTATGCTTTAGACCTCTATCTCACTATCTAAATCCCTTTATCTATTTCTCTCTCCGTTGATCTCAAGAACTACCTCTCTACATGTCCATCTCTCTCTCTCTCTCCTTCCCTCTCTACATTTCTCTATCTCCCATCTCTCTCTCTCTCTACTCTCTTTCTCTCTATCTCACCTCTCTCTCTCCCTACCCATTCCTCCCTCCTCTCTCTCACCTCTCTCTCACCTCTCCTCCCTCTCTCCCTACCTCTTCCTCCCTCTATACTTCTCTTTATCTCCCCTCCCCTCCCCTCTCTCTACCTACCTCTCTTTATTTATCTCTCACCTCTCTCCATCCCTACCTCTCTCTCTACCTCTCCTTCCCTCTCTACTTCTCTCTACCTACCTATCTAGGTTAATACCTATTTCTCTCTCCCTCCTTGCCTCCTCTCTCTCAATCTCTCCACCTTCTTCCCTCTCTACTTCTCTCTTTATCACATCTCTCTCTCTATCTCTCTCCTTCTCTCTCTACTCTCTCTATCTCAACTCTTTCTCCCTACCTTTCCCTCCCTCTCTCATCTCTTCCTCCATCCCCCTCTTTCTATTTATCCCCTCTCTCCCCCCCCCCTCTTTCTATCTCTCATAGATCTCTCTCTACCTATCTCCTTCTACCTATCTCAACTATCCCTCTTTACCTTTCCCTCCCTCATCTCTCTCTCTCTTCCTTCCACCAAGCTTTGCTCTCTTCATCTCTTTATCTAACCTACCCCTATATACCTCTTTCTCTCTCCCTCACTCCTTCCCTCTCTCTCTCTTTGTACTTTGAGGTAACTGAGGGCTATTTTCTCCCTTTAGACCATGTTTATCTTAGGACTTGGGAGTAACGAATTATCCCCTCCTTTACAATAGCCCTTTTCTCTATCTTCTTATTTTGTGTATGCTATGGGAATAATTTGTTATTTTTTCCTATTTTACTTGCATGAAAACAATTACTCATTATATAACTTTTATTTATTTTTTAGGTTTCTCTGAAGTGCTCATGTCAATGAATAGAACTCAATAAGAACCCATGAATGGGCCATTATTTTCAATGGACCAAATATCCTTTTTGAAATTTCTTTATAACAACTAAAGAAATTAAGGAAAAATAATTTTTTTGGGTGATGCAAGATTGGCCTACACCACTGGATGCTCCTGCATCATTTTTCATGGTTGTTGGAAGTTTCTATATCCAGATTTTGGGTCTTTGAATCGTTGTATAGTGTGAGATATGTTCACTAGTTGTGACTGCACTTTTTTGTGTATCTAGCTGAGGTCTAAGAGAAATGTAGTTGCTCTGGATTTCTTCTTCTTCAGATTTTATGACTTGCAGATCTGTGGATAAGTGAATGAGGTCGTGTTCAAGTGAAATTTGTTGACCGGATATATTGGATCATGTTAAGGTTGTGTGTTCTTAATTGATTTATGTGTTTTACACTAGTGTTGGTCGACCTTGTGTTAAACACTAATTTTATGAAGATCATTGAAGCATGTTGGGGCTTATTTAGGTCCTCATTTAGTGTGTGCTTGGGTTTCCCTCATTCCAATTCCACCGTAGAATGTTTTGGCTCCAACCTTATTTGAATTTGAAAATATAAATGGTGTGTGGATGACCTTGGATGAGTTTCAAGGTTGAAGATGGTATAAATAAGAGTTGAGATGTTTGTGAAAGATGAAATAGTAAGATAGATGCAAAATTATGTGTGCGTGATGTGAGGTTGAGAATATCAGTGCAAAATTCAAGTGGCGAGTTTTCAGAGGTAGTGAGATGAAGGTGTACTCTATCATTCAAGCATGTTTGCAAGTGTGTGAGTGAATTGTGGTGGAAATCTCTATTACATTGGGACTATATTCTCTTTCTAACAAATCTCTTCTATCTTCTTTGTAATTCTGTGGCAGTGAGCCTTCTGTGTGGTTAACCTCTTTTGGACAGTGTGTCTTGTTCCAGACAGTAAGTCATGTTTTGGCAATGAGCCTTTGTATTCAGTTTTGATATTCTTTATATTGTGAGCCAATCCTCATCGTGGTTTTTCCCTCATTGGGTTTTCCATGTAAATATGGTGCTATTGTGTGTATGGTTTTCCTTCTTTCAGTTTATGCTTTTGCACTTAATGATTAATCACATTAGCAGAGTAAAATATTTGTGAATGATAATAGATCTAATCTCTAGTGGAAGTTTTTAAAGGTTAAGATTGTGACAATTGATTCACCCCCTCTCTTAGTTGTCTTGTTCAACAATTGGTATCAAAGCTTGGTTCCTTGGAGAAGAGCTTAACCGCTTAAGGTTCAGGATGGCAAGCAAGATTACTATTGAATGTCCTAGGTTCGATGGGACTGACTATGCCTTTTGGAAGACAAAAATAGAAGGATATCTTGAATAATATGGATATGATGTTGAGAAAGCTTACAAGACTCCATACATTGCTCCTACTAATGGTCTGAGTATAACTAATGAGATCAAGGCACATGAAGAAAACAATAAGACAAAGTTCATTCTGAAGAATAGTCTTTCACACTCTGAATTAATTAAAGTTGCAATTTGAAGACTACTAAAGAGGTCTAGGATGCATTGGAAAAGATCCATGAAGGATATGGAAAGGTCAAAGAAGAAAAGTTGTAGAATTTAGAGGCACAAATTGAGATCCTACGAATGTCTAGAGATGAGAACATTAAATCCTATGTACAAAGAGTGGATGAGCTAGTAGGTGGAATGCGAGGACTTGGCGCAATAGTAGATGAATCCAGGATAGTAAAAAATATTCTCAGAACTCTCCCTGATGCATATAGTGAAAAGGTATTTTCTATTGAAGAATTTATATATTATAAAACTTATACTAAAGATCAGTTGTTGGGTACTCTAACATCATTTGAAATGAGAAATCCTAGATTGAGAAATGGATCCAAGATAGAAACCACTTTCAAGGCTACAAGAGCTGAAGATCCGAATGAAGAGAACTTCAATGAAGTGGAAGCTAACTTTGTAAGAAGAATAAAAAAGGGCTATGGTAAGTATCAAGGTAAGTTACCTTTCAAATATTTTAGTTGTGGAGGAATTGGTCATTATGCTTCGAGATGTCCGAAAAGAGCTAAGAAGAATAAAAATAGAGAAGGCAAAGATAACAAAGGAAAGATGATCAAAAGAGCATATTATATGAATGAAGATGTTGATATTTTTGATGAAGAATTTGATTATGGAGATTTTGATGATAATGAATTCTTGTTCTTAGCTATAAAAGATGAATCTACTCCTACTAATACTGAAAGATAGATAAAGGAAAATGCTTCATAGAAAGTTGAAGATACAGTAATCTCCACTCTTCATACTAAACAAGAAAAGAACTACTGGTTTGTTTATAGTGGTTGTTCACATCACATGACTGGTGATAAGAGTAAGTTTGTTAAACTTGAAAAATATGATGGAGGCTTAGTTAAGTTTGGGGATGATATTGGTGCTAAGATTTGTGGGATAGGTTCAGTCAGTTTTGATGGCAAGCATAATACTAATGATGTCTACTATGTTAAGGGCTTAAGGCATAATCTTTTAAGTATTGGACAGATGCGTAGTAAAGGATACAATCTTGTATTCGAGGATGAGAGGTGTGAAATCAAGAAAGGATTTGGAACAATGATTGTTGCTGGTAAGAAGTCTGAAGGAAATATTTATCAACTTAAGGGTGTTGATGGACATTGTTTTATGTCTCAGATTAATGATAGTTGGTTATGGCACCAGAGGATGTGTCATATGAAATATGATAATATGGTAAGAATTAGTGTTGTACAAGCTATAAGATATTTACTGAGAATTACAAAACTTGTTAATGTATTTCCAAGGTTGTTAGTTTGGAAAGCAAGCTAGAATCTACTTTAGGTCAAAGGAACAATCTACTACCAGACTACTAGATTTGATTCATAGAGATCTTTGCGGTCCTACAAGAGTGATAAGTCTACAAGATGATAGGTATTTTATGCTTTTGATTGATGATTACTCTAGATATACATGGGTTACTTTTCTTAGAGAGAAATCTAATGCATTAGATAAATTCAAGGGATTTAAGGCTATGGTTGAGAATGAAGCAAATTTGAGAACAAAATATTTGATGTCTAATAGAGGTGGTGAATTTACCTCCAATGAGTTTAAAATGTTTTGTGAAGTTCATGGAATAAAGAGGCAATTGTCTGCCCTAGATCTCCTTAGCAAAATGGAGTTGTTGAAAGAAAGAACATAGCAATTCATGAAGCTATTAGATCAATGATAATAGAGGCAGGTCTATCAGAATTTTACTGGAGAGAAGCTATTCACACTGTTGTTTATGTGTTCAATCGAGTTCAAAAAAAATCTAATAGTACTAAGACCCCCTATGAGCTACGGTGTGGAAGAATTCCTACTGTAAAGTATTTCAAGGTATTTGGAAGCAAATGTTATATCAGAAGGGATGAAGAAAATTTAGGGAAGTTTAATGCTAGATGTGATGAGGGTATCTTCCTTAGATACTCTACTAGAAGTAAAGCTTATAGATGTTTCAATAAAAGGCTAAGAAATGTTGTAGAGAGAACAAATGTCAAAGTGGATGAAGCATTGAAGAATTCAATTAAAGTTGATGGATATGTATCGAATGAACTTGATTGCATAGAAGTTGAAGAAGTTATTGAAGAACAAGAAAAGAAGAATGAAGAAGAAGAAACTCCGATAGTGTCCCCAAAGACACATAAATATGTGTAAAAGAATAATTCAAAAGATCAAATCATTGGAGATAAGAGAAAAATGAGTATTGACAAGAAGCAGAGCTGCTACTGCTACTAAAATAAATCCGTGTTTACTTTTGAAGTTAAACCTAAGACAATAAGTGAAGCATGTAAACATGAGCATTGCATGAGAGAAATGAAAGAAGAATTTATTCAGATTGAGAAAAATCAAACTTGAGAATTAGTTCTTAGACCGACAAATAAAAACATAATTGCATCAAAATGGGTATTCAGAAACAAGTTGAATGCGAATGGAGAAGTGGTCAAAAATAAAGCAAGGCTTGTGTGTAAGGGCTACTCACAAGTAGAAGGTATAGATTTTCAGGAGACCTTTGTTCTAGTGGGTAGGATGGAAGCTATCCGAATGTTTTTAGAATTTTTTGCACATAAATATTTTAAAGTTTATCAGATGGATGTAAAGTTTGCATTTCTAAATGGTGAATTGGAAGAAGTCTACATAGAACAACCAAAAGGATTTCAGTTGTCAGATCAACCGGATATGGTTTGCATATTAAAGAAATATTTATATGGATTGAAGCAAGATCCTAGAGCCTAGTATGCAAGTCTAGACAAATACTTGATTCAACAAGGGTTTAATAAAGGCACGGTAGATGGTAGTCTATTTCAAAGTTGAAAATGACAAAATCTTGATAGTAGTTGTATATGTTGATATTATCTTTGGAAGAAATGAAACAATGTGCAAAATGTTTGCTGAAGAAATGTAAAAAGAATTTGAGATGTATATATTTGGTGAGATGAATTTCTTTCTTGGGTTGCAAATCAATCAAACAGAAAAAGGGATTTTTATTTCATAGTCAAAGTATGTTTAAAAGAAATGTTGAAGAAGTTTGGGATGGATGGTTCCAAATCGGTATGCACTCCTATGGTGACAGGCTACAAATTGAGTAAAGATGATGATTCACCTAAGGCTAATCAAAGAAAATACAAATCAATGATTGGAGGATTGTTCTATTTAACTACTACTAGAATGAATATCATGTATGTAGTTTGTCTTGTGGCTACATTTCAAGAAGACCCTAAAGAAACACATATTTTTGTTGTTACGAGGATATTCAAATATTTGAATGACACTCTGAATTATAGCTTATGGTATCCTAGGGATACTGATTTTACACTAAGTGCTTATACAGATGCAGATTGGGTAGGTTGTGTTGATGATAAAAAAACACCAGTGGTGGTGCATTCTTTCTTGGTTGAAAATTGGTGTCATAGTTAAGTAAAAAGAAAGATTCAATTTCCTTATCCACTACAAAGGCTGAGTATATTGCTGCAACATCCTGTTGTACACAAGTTTTGTGGATGAGACAAACATTGAAGGATATCAGATTAATGTATGATGATCCCATCTCTATTTTCTGTGATAATACAAGTGCAATAAACATTTCAAAGAATCCAATGATGCACTCAAGGACAAAGAATATATCAATAAGGTATCACTTTTTGAGAGAGAAGTTTGTGGAGAATGAAGTAAAACTTGAGTAGGTACCTACAAAGGATCAGATTGTTGAAATATTTACTAAGGCTCTTCCTAAAGATACTTTTGAGTATCTCCGAGAGAAGTTAGGGGTTATCACCCCTCCTTTCTTGAACTAGATGCATATGGATATGCATCAGTCTAGTGGATCTATGGATCTATCTTCTTTCTAGATTGATGTTTGGAGGCTACCTCTTAGGGGGAGCAGGTAGTATCTTATGTTGTCATTGTACAGTTGTTTGGGTGTACTCCTAAGGGGGAGTATTCAATACTGGTAATGTCAAAAGAGGAAAACAATGTAAAATATCTCTTTCCTTTGCCATTGATGTCAAAGGGGGAGAAAGTATCATGTGAAAAAGAAAAGTAAGGAGAAGAAAGCATTCTAGAGTTTGATGGTTCAAAGCTACTGGGTTGTCTTTGATGGTTTTTCACATCATGTGTTGCCATCAATGACAAAGGGGGAGATTGTTGCAAGTATGAAGGTGTTGTTATTGATGTCAACTCGTTAACTAGTTGGTTGTTATTGTCATTGATGTCATGAATGTTGGTTATTGGTTGTATATGTCGAGGATATTGAGAAAATTGTAATAAATAAAGGTTGCAGGTATTCATTTTTTTCTCTGAGATATGCTTCGGGATGTACTTCTATGATAGTGAGGATATTAGGTATTGTTCATGGTTGTTGGAATTTTCTATATCCATATTTTGGGTCTCTAGATCGTTGTACAATGTGAGATATGTTCACCAGTTGTGAACTGTTCTTTTTTGTGTATCTGGCTAAGGTTCAAGAGAAATGTAGTTGCTCCAGATTTCTTCTTGTTCAGATTTTATGACTTGCGGATCTGAGGATAAGTGAATGAGGTCATATTCAAGTGAAATTTGTTGACCGAAAAGATTGGATCGTGTTAAGGTTGCATGTGCTTAATTGATTTATGTGTTTTACAGTAGTGCTAGCTGACCTTGTGTTAAACACTACTTATGAAGATCATGGAAGTGTGTTGAAGCATGTTGGGACTTATTTAAGTCCCCATTTAGTGTTTTCTTAGGTCGCCCTCATTCTAATTCCACCATAGAATGTTTTGGCATTGACTTAATTTGAATTTGTGAATACAAATGGTGTGTGGCCGAACTTGGATGAGTTTCAAGGTTGAAGACGGTATACATAAGAGTTGAGATGTTTGTGAAAGATGAAAGAGAAAGATAGATGCAAAATTATGTATGTGATATGAGGTTGAGCAGATCAGTACAAAACTCAAGTGGTGAGTTTTCAGAGGTAGTGAGCTGAAGGTGTACTCTATCATCCAAGCATGTTTGCAAGTGTGTGAGTGAACTGTGGTGGAAATCTTTGTTGCATTGAGACTATTTTCTCTCTATAACAAATCTCTACTATCTTCTTTGTAATTCTATGGCAGTGAGCCTTCTGGTGGTTAACCCAATTTGAACAGTGAGTCCTGTTTCAAACAGTAAGTCTTATTTTGGTAGTGAGCCTTCCAGGTGATTAACCCAATTTGAATAGTGAGTCCTGTTTCAAATAGTAAGTCCTATTTTGGTAGTGAACCTTTGTATTTGGTTTTGATATTCTTTATATTGTGAGCTAATTCTCACTGTGGTTTTCCCCTCATTAGGTTTTCCACATAAATCTAGTGTTATTGTGTGTATGGTTTTGCTTCTTTTAGTTTTTTCTTTTGCACTTAGCAATTAATCACATTAGCAAAGTAAAGGATTTTTGAATGATAATAGATCTAATCTCTGGTGGAAGTTTTTAAAAAGGTTAAGATTGTGACAATTGATTCACCACTCAATTGTCTTGTTCAACACATACTATTTGAGATGTGTCTCACACAATATACACCTAATATTATTCGACTTCGTTAGCATTAGGCTCCACATTCCATTTGCAACAACTTGTAAACATTAGTTGCTTTATTCTAATTTATGTTATGATCCCTACCAATAAAGAGATATAGATGTCTCCATATCACCCTAAATTTAAAGAAATATATGTTTGCAATATAATTTAGTACTTTATTAGGGCACATTGTATGCAAGAAATGGATGATGGTGGATCCCTTAAAAGTGGAAATAATAATAAACTTTCCACCACCAAAAAAGAGTATGAGAAGTAAAAGCATTCTTGGGGTACACAAGATACTATCATACATTTATCAAGAACTATGTTACAATCTCTAGCCCAATAGAAGAGATGTTAAAGAAGAAAAACAACAAAAAAAATCAAATGAATATATAAATGCCAAAAATTATTTGATACATTGAAAACTAAAATTGTAAAGGCAACAATTTACTATTCCTTGATTGGAAGACAACTTTCCATGTCTATTTCTATATAGATGCCTCAAATAATGCAATAGATGCAATACACGCACAACTAGGAGGAAACAAAATTATCCTATGTCTTTTGCTAGTAAGAAATTATCACAAGTTAAATATAATTACACAATGACTTAGAGAGAAGCCTTAGAAATGGTTTATGTGCTTCATAAGTTTAGAGATTATCTATTGTATACTCTTGATTGTATTCTTTACAAACCATGAACCATAAAAATACCTATTAAATATACATGTGATTCATGTTAGGATTAAGGTGCCATCAAACTTGTAAATTATATGTATTTAATTAATCATAATATTATTTATAAACAATTCACAGGGGATGAGGGATTCTCTATCATTAGTAATTATTTTTTACCATTAGGGTTTTAATAGTATGGTAATTAATATTTATTGGGATGGTAAGGGTAAGTGCACCAAGTTGTGACACAAAAAAGGCTCTTAAGATACCACTTTTTTTTTTGAAATCAACAAAATTTGATGTTCATGAGAAAATGAAGATAGTTACACTCAAAATTTGAGGATGCAACAAGAACAAGAGTTGTAGTGCTCTAAATCTGCTTTTTAAGCTACTATTTTTTTTTTAAATACTGAAGATTAAGGGTTTCAAAAAGGGGGGACCAAAAGTGGTCCTATTTATCTCAAATAGCATAGTGTCTATTGTGGCCCCCCCTTTCCATTAACTTTATTTTAGAATTTCAAAATTTTAAATGGTGAGAAATTAGCTAACACCATTTAGTTTATCTCAATTAGTGCGGCTATTTTTTTAATGAATATATAATATTTTATAAATTTTTGAACCCGACACATCTTGAAAAGTTGAAATTTGAGTGTGCTCCCCCCTAATTTTTTTGAAAACTAATCAAAAATCATTTTTTTCATTACTTGTAGAATAAAGTCAAGTTTATAAAAATGTAGTTTGTTTCAAAATTCGATGAACAAGTAAAAATCTATACTAAACTAGCAGAAGTTGGTTTTTGACAAAATAAAGAGGCACTAACAAGAGAAGTTATATTGTTATATAGGTAAGAGAGAGCCTAACATCATCACATTTTTTTTATAAACTTGCATTTTTAGAACCTAATGGTTAGCACGACAAAAAATATGTGAAATTTTGTTACCCTTTCATAAAATCATGTCCTTGGCATGAAATATTAAAAATCCAATTTTTTTAAAAATATTTTAATTAGCATTTAAAAAAATTAAAAATTGCATAATATCAATGATTATTTTCTTAAATAAAAATACTAAAATTTATTAAAAATATATAAAATATAAAATATAAAATTCTTATAACATCAATATAATTATATTTATTTTAAATAAAATAAACATTAAAATAACATCTTAATAAAATTTATATTTTCAACACACTTAATTTTAAATATTCATTAAAATTTACATAAATTTATTGTCTTGGTCACAAATCACAATACTGTGGTTTACACCATACATTCAATAAACTTGTTATCAACAAACTTATTGTTGTATTAGTTTACATCAAATGCATTCAATAAATTTATTGTCCTATACACAAACCACAAACTCTGTCTTATTCTCAGCAAACTTATTATTATATTGGTTTGCCTCAAATCCATTCAATAAATTTAATGTTCTACAATTATAAACTTATTATAATCCATGATAATTGTTCCTAAACGCTTATGGTTTAGATTGTGTTAGTATATTTGCATCAACCTTTCAAATCATATTGTGTAAAAGCAACAAGATGGTGAAAGCAACAAAATGAAAGCAACAAAATAGACTAAATTGATTAGATGTTGGATAAACTTATTATTCTATTAAGAAATCACAATCACAATACATTGGTTTATCAAATACAAATACAAATAGAGTAACCTTGTTTTTTTTTATGGTCCGACACCATTTTACCAATACAAGTCAGTGCTTTGTTGAATCAGACAGAAATACACGATATAGGTTATACCTATATACCTATCTTATTTTAACCATATTTGTACTAGCCCCAGCGGTGATTCCCAGATAAAAATAGATAAATAAATAAAAGAACCTTTCGGATGTGGGATTAATTGAGTATATATAGATCGGGAGTATTTCGACTTTTATACAATCAAATATAAGAAATATACATTGGTCCAGAGAATATAAGAAATAGATAATGGCTGTCTACTTGTCAATACCACAACTCAGGATTGCGGCGCTTCACCAACAAGAGCGAAATGCTCTTGAGTACCATGGCCAGAGTATGCTGTCGCAGGTTGCCTTTTTCCGTACCGAAATTTTGAGGTTGGAGAGAGTTATCTCAGATAAAAAACAAGGAGTTCATAAGTTTTTGAATTATTATGTAGGGATTCAGGGAATGATCATCACAGCAATATATTCAGTGCAAATTGTCCACATGGAAATGCATTGTGCAACGTGGTGGGTTTTGCCTGTTTTGACAGCTATCGCCTCTTTCGGATTGATTTCAGCAATTGGCGTGAATTTTTTTCGCAAGTTTACTGCATTAGCCGACAGAAATCTCGTTACCCACCAACTTAATGTGTTTCTTGCCAGACATTTGGGCTGCATTGAAGGTGACTTGCTGCGGAGGAGTAACCCTGCACTTTTCTTAACCATACGCAACATGGGTATGCAAGCAAGCATGAGAGGGGAGCTGTCAGTAAAATTGCAGTTAGCTCAAAGCATTGCGGTTTTGGTAATATTAAGTGTTTTTTCCATTGTTATTTTAGTCTCTTGTAAACGTCTTAGTTGTTGAAAAGGTTTATTATTGTATCTTTCTTTCCTTTCTTTTCTTTTTCAAAAAAAGCACCCTTTTTTCTCAAAAATTTCAATAAAAAATTGTTGTGAGTGAATTTTGACAAAATGAGTATTCATTAAATAATTTTAGGAGGATAAATTTTAGACAATTGAGCAATTTATCTAATCATTTATAGAGAGAGAATAAATTTGTATATCGACTACATATTTTTGTTAATGCCTAGGAACTTCGTCCATGGGTATATTGGTTTGAGCGTGAAAATAAATTTGAGATGGGTTTGATTATATAAAAATCTATGGTAGTAGATATTTTAAAATGAGCAAATTTTGTTCAATCGAACAACATAGCTGTCAAGTTGTGTATCAATTAAATCTAATTGTCAAGATCATAATTTGTTTATTTGTTTTTTATGGGGCAAATATTGCCTTGAGTCTTTTCCAATTGGTAAATTGTTGAGATTGTAAGCTTTCCTAGTTTTTTATGGGCTAGATGTTGCCTTGGATCTATGCATAAATTTTTTAATGGTTACTGAATTGTTTGCACATATTATTTAGAGGCCCTTGCCATGTGTGGAATTTAAGTATTAATAAATTTATAATTGAATTTCAAAAGCATTTTTACTGGCCTACCATTCATCACTATATATAAAAACATATCAGTTTATGTACAAGGTTTGTACACTATTTAACTCATCCCAAGCAAACCTTGGGAATTTTGGTCTTTGGACTTACTAGGCGTATTACAAACAACTATCAATTGCACATGAAGGATGTAGGATGAGAATCCATAAAAATGGAGATACCAATATTGTAGTAATAAATCAATGTTTACATTGAACAAAATTTATGTGATCGAACAATGATGAAAGAGATTACTCCATAACATTAGTATGCACATGGTGTCTATATTTGTTTGGCATTATCTTAATTCTTTTGTCATTCCAATTCAATGTCTAGAGCATTTGTTTGCACATGGTTACTCACCAATCTAAACTTACCCTAGATTATATGTGAATTGTGTGTGTCAACCCGTAATTGCAAGCAAATGATACTTAAAATAGCCTAACTATGACAAGAAGTGCCCTACTTATATCAACATCTTGGGTTATATCTTTCTTGATGGTATTACAACAATGCTTATTATAATTCCTATATGGGAGAATCTTCATTGACATACCACTTGATATAAAAAATTCATTAAAAGAGTAAACATGTAGGTCACCATAACTATTGTGATCCCTAGTGGTGTGGGACTCCTATCTCCAAATGCATGAAACCATGTAAAATAAATATTTCTATCGATTCTAAACCTCAAATTAGCCCAATAAACAAATACAAAAGAGTTCACAAAGTATTGTATTGGGAAAAAAAAGGAGAGTGATATACATATAAAAGCTTCGTTGAACTTCTAGGGAGAAAGAGGATACGCTTCTATGTGAAAATGTTGTAATGTGTATTGAATTGTATGCACATACCATTTATAGGTTCATGTTGTGTGTGCTTATAATGGATTGATTATACTTGAAAAGTATTTCTATTGGCTTACCTTTCATCATGATGTGCAACAATATGTCATATCATGTGTAATTTGTGTTGTTTATAATCCTTTCAATTGGAGATGGAGTTTGTACATTCCTAGTCATCAATTGGGAATTTGTGTCTATGGATTTTTGGATTCACTAGTTTTCCTAAAATAGGGAATACTCATGATTAATTACTAGTGTTATGAACAGTTCTCCAGAAACAAATATTCTTGATGTTCTCACTGATGCCATTGAAAATAGAGAAAAAGGGTTAATTTTGTTGGATATAGTACACCATAGTATTTTTTTTAAGACTATATAGTTAGGGACTTCTATTGGTCCCCACACCCATGAATTGAAGCTTTGCATACATACATGAGAGTGTAAGGTCCAAAGACCAAATATAAAGCATTTATGATTACAAAAACAAGTGAAGCATACTATATACTATCACCCTACCATCATATGAACCACTGTTACAAACTCAAACTCACCTTAGACTCCGCAAGGTGATTTTTGACTTGGATTTGGAATCGGTGCCTAGACTCGAAAAAGACTCAACAAATTGAAAAAACCATGAAATATTGAGATTTTAAGGATGCAAAACTTGTTTCATGCACCCTTAAGAAATAAACTTTAAAGACATAATAAACTAATCAAATAGAAGCTACTTTGACCATATGCACAAGTATACATCGATCACATGAGTATAAATATGAATTTTAATTTTGAGTTGAAGGAAACAACATTGTTAGATATATAAATTTAAAATTATACATATTGTCAAATGTATACGAATATCATGGACTATGAAATCCATGGCATCAAAACAAATATCAAACTAAAAAGATAAGTCTATGGCTTAGAGAAGCCTACATCACTCATACCAACATCACAACAAGTCATGCACTGGATAGGTCCTGGATGATGATGTAGCCATGATATTTTCTCGTGTCTTAGTGACTGGTGTGTATATTCAAGTGAGGGATTTATTATTAAAGTTTTCTTGAAGCCTTCAAGACTACATGTTTTGTTGTCAAGCTCATTAACAAAGAGGAACAGTTAAGTAAAAAGATAAATGGTTATGTTCCAATTTGACCTTAGCTAGGATACTAATAGATGGGATTGTTCTATGAGTTGTTTGTGCAAAGCATGATTGATACATTTTTGTATTATGAAAATGAAATTTCTTGCCAACTATGAGTTAACTTGTATTCAACAATACAATGATTGTAGCATGCCAACTTTGCCTATGGTAGTTCTTGTATACTAAACAAGTTGTCCAATGTATAAACAAGATAATTCTTGAGTGTGGCTTTGATTGTGAAGATGCAGAGATTCGCAACAAGGGATATGTATTTTGTAGGTTTTATGATCATGATTCATCATTGGTCTATTACTTGGTTAGACTTATAGTTTGATAAAGGCTTGGGGGCAACACCCCCAATGGGGTTGAGAGGCAGTGCCCCTTGCGAGGGTATGGGGGCAGCACCCCCAGTGGAGTTGAGAGGCAACGCCTCGCGCAGGGATCTGGGGGCAATGCCCCCAATAGGGTCGAGGGGCAACACATGGACCTTCATGGAAAACACGTATTTTTGTAGTTTTTTGTAAATCCTAGATGGCCATGCCATAATCCTTGAAACAAGTATTAAAAGGTTACATAAGTTTTTTTTTTTAAGTAATTAAAATGTCGGATTAACACTTTACATTTTTTTTTTTTTAGACTGCTAGAATCGGAAACAGGTAAGCGTCCCCCTATAAATTGTAGTGCGCCTAGTAAAATTTTTTCATGTGACCAGTGGTGTTGGTGTGGCATGCCCTCCAATACCACGGGGACGATGAGGAGACTAGACCTTGTGACCTCTTGCTTGCAACATGATGCTTTAGCTAATCGAGCTAGGCCCACCGCCCAACACTTTACATTTTTTACTATTATCTTTTTTAAACTGTTTTTTTCCCAATCGTGGTTGAGTCTACCTTGCGGGACTCGCTAGGTTTGGTGAGTTTGGAAGCCCTAGCAAGCCTCTAGGACTCACTGGGTACCCAAGTTTCATGTCTCGAGGACCCATTTTGACCCACTTGAGTCTAGGCAAGTCTTGTAACTATGATACAAACACCTACCACCTCCTTGATTCACCATCCTTCTACCCTCTCCATCTCCTATCCTAGCACTCTAAACCCAATATTCTACTACATTAAAAAAGAATGAAAACAAAAAAAATCCTATTGGTCAAATCATTGGTACCCTTATATAAACCTCTAAGCATATACTCCAAATTGTTAGAATAGAATTTCAAGAAGAATACCAAGACACGTGCTATTGCGAACATTGGGAATCCCTAATAACTCATTCAATTCACACACTGACATCCTACAACCAAAGTATGAAACTTCTCTCTACTCCACATGCTCTTCTATTGGGGTCCTCACCCATGAATTGAAGCTTTGAACACATATATGATAGTGTAAAGTCCAAGGACAAAATATAAAGCATTTATAATTACAAAAAACAAGTGAAGCATACAATAGAGTCTAGACCATCACCTTACCATCATATGAACACCGGCCACCTCCTTGCTTCACCAGTCTTCTTCCTCCTCCATCTCCTATCCTAGCACTCTAAACCCAATATACCACTGCATGCAAAAGAACCAAAAATAAAAAATCAAAGCCAAGAAAACAACAAAAACCCTATTGGCCAAAACATTACCCCCCTTATATGACACCCCAAAGCATATACTTGAAAATTGTTAGAATAGAACATCAAGAAGAGCACCAAGACACATGCTATTCCAAACATTGGGAAGCCCTACTAACTCATTCAATTCACACACCAGCATCCTACACCAAAGAATAACACTTGTTTCTTTTCCACATACTCTTCCATTGCCACATCTAGCACTATTGACAAAGGGTTGGTTGCATTAGTACCCATTTCTATATCTATTGTTGCTTATTGGCCCTATGCATTGGATTTAACCATTTATGCCACCAATGCCTCCCACTCTAGCTCACTATTAGTTCTACTACTAAAAAATATGGAGCTTCCATACACTAGTTCTCTTTCGAGTTTCTAATGGTGAAACCACCTCTACCAATTACTAGGTTGCCCTTAGTTGCTCCATCAAAATTCAACTTTATAATGTCTTTAGGAGGGGGAGACCAATAATTGCAACATTCAACCTTGCTATAATTTTTCTTTCTTTTTTAATAAAATTTGTGTTCTCTCATATCCCTTGAATGAGAATACATCATTGTATAGTTATTACTAATAGCAATAAAGGTTAGCATGTAGTAAATAATAGATGTTAGTGTGTTAATAAATAATAAGTTAGTTTCTTGTTAGGAACTTTCTTGTAGGACAATTGTAGCAGGAAAATAGCTTTATAAGACAATGCAAGAAAACTGTCATATTGATCTTTTGTAGTCCCCATAAATAAATTATATTATGTGCTATCTCTGCAATAATGGTATAATTTACAATTTGTGTGCTCACCATTTCAATATAGCATCAAAGCATTGTAGATTGCTTGAGCCACATTGAGAAAAACGGAGGAAGGTTGAAAGTGAAAAAATTCAAAAAAAATAAATTGAGTGGAGATTTCCATAGTTCTCCTTCAATGGCATTCTAATAAGTGCTCTCCAATGGCAACACGAGAATATAATATAAATAATTTTTAATATTATATTTTCTGCCTTGTTCTAGAAGTTTGCATGAATTTAGAAGAAAACTTGTATTTTTGCAACACCAGTCCACTCTAGTCTCAACTAGTAGCACCAATAATTTTGTGTCATTTGGACATGCAGAAGTTTCATTGTCCTTTTCTAGTGTGGGAGTTTGAATTTCATCATTTTTTTCTTTAGCACCATTACTTGCAATGATAATCATGCAGGAAAATAAATATTGACATTAAAATAAGTTATACTTCAAAAAATGATTTGGTGTATAGCACAATTGCTATAAGGTAGTCTCTAAGTTGTCCCTAGTGATGGGAGGAATCTTAAATTAAAATCTCAAAAGCTTTGTTCTGATCACATCATTTTATTTATATATACAAACTCAACGAGATGTCCTAAATTCTTTCTTTAGCCAAATGTAGGCATATAACCGATCAAAACCTATAGGTTTTGGCATCTTTTGGATTCATTGGTGATGCTATTTTGGAGACATTGTAACACATGTTTTGGAAATTTCTTTGTAATGGCCTACTAGGTGCATTATCAATTGAAACTACCACAGTGCTTGAAAACCTTGATTATGCTAATGATTTTTTTGGAGGATTTTATGCTGCATTTGGTGAATAAAAAGTAATACAAATCAAAAAGGAGGTTGGAGGACAAGGAGGATGGAGGCTTATTTCCATCTCAAGTTAGCTTCTCACTTGAAGATGGCACATAGCTTGAGATGCACTAGATCTTTATATTGTGCCCCCTTTTGGATCAAGAGGGAACTTGACAAGTTTTTGGCTAAGTTACCGGTTCAGGTTCAGGTTCGGGTTCGGGTTCGGGTTCGAGAACCCGGTTCGCCGGTTCGGGAATTTTTTCATTTTTTTTATTTGGGTTCGTTTTGGGTTCGGTAATACAAAAACATATAAAAATCAGAAATATATACATATTTGCAGCACTAATTGAGTTCAGAATACACCACCATATTTATAGTCAAATAACATAGCAAAAATGAAAAATACACCACCACTTTATACTCAAATCATCAAAGTTCAAACATAAAAAAGTAAAGTGTTTACAATCAGCCATTAATAATTATTGATCATTGATCAATCTGAATCATATGGGTCATCAAAAAAAGCAGCATCATCAGCATCATTAGATGCTACATTATGTGTAGAACCACAAATAGCATTAGTGGCACTCGCACAAGCACTGCCACTAGCACTGAGACTACCACTCTCATGCTCAGCGGTTGCTTCAGGCTCATAGTCATCATCAATATCAAGTGCAGCTAAGTGACTTGTGGAAGCATCCAAGTCAAGCTGCTCTGGCTCAATATCCCACCTCCTTGTGTCTCCTTCTTTGTAGGAACTTTGCTTGTGTGTAAGGAGGTGCAAGTTTGAATGCACATACACCAAGTCCTCTACCTTTTTCGAATGTAGCCTATTGCGTTTTATTGAGTGGATGAAGGAGTATGTGCTCCAATTCCTCTTAGAGGAAGATGAACTAGCAACCTATTAAGACCAAATTAAATAGTTAGGAGTTACAAAATTTAACTAAACAAAAATATTAATTAATATAAATTTAAAATTAAAATTAAAATTACAAAATATAAAACTTACTTGGGATAGAAAATTTATTGCAATAGGTTGGAGGTGCCTGTATTCTTGCCCATGGAAGTACCATCAACTATGAGCATCCACCCTAACCTTGTCTCGAAGAGCATCAAGATTATGATCAACACCACCAGAGCATGCAAAAGCCATGAGCTCAGCCCTCACTTGATCACGTTGGTTACGATCAGTGAAGAGTCTACGAATTGCTGCCTTGTACCCTTGAACCACTTCAGCACCCCTATATGGAGCAACTCTTGATGAAGTAGAAAGTATCCCTGGACTATAATATTTGGGACTCAATGCAAAAGCGAGAAGATACAACGGAGTGGTCATTTTGTTCCATCTATCAACAATGATTTCCTGTAGCTCTTTGAAGAACTTTTCTTCAGGATCTTCCTCTTTTGCATTGATGATGGTTTTCATCTTCTCAATCATTGAGTCGATACCATCATATACTTCACCCAAACAAGGTCTATCCATGTCAATGTAATGGATCATGCTCAATATGGGCTCAGTGAAATTGACGAGATACTCAACAAGGTCCCACCAACTATCATCTAGGATCCTTTGCTTGACCCTATTTGCCCTTTCACTGCTAGATTGCCTCCATATGGCCCAATTAGGGCTGATTACCATGGCAGAGAGTGCCTCACGAACCTTTATAAGTCGTCTCAACACAATTGTGTTGGAGGCAAAACGAGTCTCGACAACCTGTTTGAAAATCAAAATTAAAACTAAAATATAATTTAAATTTACAAAATCAAAATTTAAAATTAACAAAAAATTCAAAAAATAAAAGATATTGAGAATTAACTTACCTTCAATAACTCCAATTTTGAGAATTGTCTAAATATTCCTTGTGTCATATGGTGGTTGGTGACAAACATTTGGATGTCTTCGCCCTCAGCATACACCTGTTTGATCCATTCAATTTTGGATCCAATTTTTTGTAGCATTAGATTAAGGGAATGGACAGCACAAGGTGTCCAAAAAATGTGTGGATACTTTTCCTCAACCAATAACCCAACAGCCCTACAATTTTTGGCATTGTCAGTTACAACTTGCACAACATTTTGATATCCCACTTCTTCAATATCTTGGCAAATGATGTTAACAATAAATGGACCATCCTTCACCTGTCCTTCACAATCCACTGCTCTCAAAAACATTGCCCCTTTAGGGGACACAACAATAACATTGATCAATGGGCGATTTTTTGCATCTTTCCATCCATCAGAAACAATGGTCACCCCTGTTTTGATCCACGAGTCCCTTATGGGCTTCAAAGAGTCTGCTACATGTTTCACCTCTTTCTCGAATAAGGTGCAACACACCTTCTCAAAACTTGGGCCCTTAAACCCCTTTGGAGCCTCATTAATAGATTTCACCATTTTTTGCCAATACGGTGAACGAACAACATTGAATGCCAATCCATTGGCATAGATACATCTTGCTATGTCTTGCTCAGCAATCTCTCTTGCCTCATTCTGAAATGAAGCTTCCAACGGTCCCTTAGATCTTTTATTTGAAGAGGGCATGGTTTGCTCTTGAGGGATGTCCATAAATGAATGACTTTTTGTAGGTGGAAAATAAGAAGGCGATGTAGGGAGTTTCATGGATAGAGATCCTTTCTTCAAAGGATGGCTTGTTTTACCATTGGCTGCTTTTTGGTCTGCCTTTTCTTGCTCAGCAATATATTTCAACACTATATGTTTTGGAATGCCTTCCTCATTTTCACTTGGACAATTTTTTATGCCTGTTTCAGGGATCCCACACAAGTGCCCTTTCACTCAACTATATGAGCTCGAATATTGAACATGGCAATGACTACAAATCCAAACAAATCCTCCACCACCTAGAAGTTGCTGAACCATTTCTACATATTTCCAAAGGGGAGAGTTTGGGTTTGTTTTGAAACGAGATTGGATTGAGCCTGAGGAGGTACCGGTTGCCATTGTAATATGGAATACCTAATGCACAACATATTGAAATTTTGGTATTGATTGATTGAATTTGAAACTAATAGACTTAATTAATTTCAAAAAAATGAAAAAATTGAACATGTGTTATAGACATTTAGAGGAATGAAAAGTAAAACAAAACTAAAACTAAAAAACAAAACAAAAGAGTTGAAGTCCATTTGTTAAAAAAAAATGTAAAAAAAAATTAAAATAATCAAAAAACTTAAAAAAACCTAACTCTTTTGAAGAAATCTTGCTCTATGATCTTCTTGGCAACGAATAGGCACTTGCAAGTGCTTAGGAATAGCACAACAACCAACTTCGAACAATCTACAATCAACCTTCAAGTCTATTCAAGCTTGTGCAAGCAAAAGAGAAAGTTCAGCAATGGAGGCAAAAAATCCTTTTTTTTCATTCACAAATTAGTAAATGACTATCACTTTACCTATTACATGTTTTAGAGGCACATATTAGGGTTAGAAGGAATAAAAAAATATCAAAAAGTCAACAAAGACTAAAAAATTATTAAAAAAATGCAAAAACGTGCTTTTACGTTGCCTGGGCACAAAATTCTACCCGGGTTCGAAAAATTCGAACCTTGGTCGGACCCACAGTCGAATTTTCGGACCCTGGGTGAATTTGGGCGAACCGGACCCGAATTCCGAACCCGGATCGAACCCAAGCCTCCTAGGGCCCAACCCGGTAACTTAGGGTTTTGGTCATGGAGGTGATTGTTCATATTGGACATTTGAGAATAAATTCATTCCCATTATGTGTTGGAGGGATTTGTATTATCAAAGCAGGGATGTTCTCTTATTTTGCATAGGAGGAAGGGTTTGTTCTTTTAGAGGAGGGATTTGATCTCTCATGTTGTACATATGATTTGGGATGGATCATTAGGGCATCCGTAGAAATTTTTGGTGGTGTGTCTTGGTTAGTTTGTGGTGCTTAGTGAGCTGTGTGTATGTCTAGGTTTATTGGGTGTTTATTTGGGTGGTTGTACTTGCTCAATTCTAGCATTCCCACCTTTGTTTGGAGTGATATGATAAGGGTGACATGTCAGATATATCACATCACAGTATAGTTATTAGTAATTATAAAGGTTAGTATGTTAAGGAAATAATAAATGTTAGTGTGTTAATATATAAGTTAGAAAGTTTGTTGTCGGCATGTTTCTTGTAGGGTAGCTGTAATGGGAAAATGGTTTTATAAGCCAATGCAAGCAAATTGTAATATCAATCTTTTGTAATCCCTATAAATAAAAATATGTTAAATGTTACCTCTGCAATAATAGTGTAATTTACACTTTGTGTGCTCATCATTTTAATAAATTTGGTCTTCCATCTTCTATGATTATTGATAGATTCCAAATTTGTTTGTACTTGCTGGAAAACTATGCCAAAAAAATTGATTCTAAATTGGAGATATCGATAGTGTTTCATTCACAATTAGATGGATAAAAAGTGGTTGTGAATGGAATCGTTCAATTGTTCAAAATGTATATCCTTCAACCATAGTGAACTTGGGATGAGAACATTCCTTATGTTCAACACAACTATTAAGGTTTTAGATAGTTCTATAAGAAAGATTCCTTTTGAAGAGTGTTTTGGTTTCCATCTATCAATATTACTAGACTTGGTCAATCCACCAAAACTAGTGGTAGTTCCTTGGCATGTGCAGCCAAAACTTGAGAAGGCATTGCAATTCTTTCATAAGATTCAAATGATAAATCAAAAGTTCAAAAGGTGCTCCAAAAATTAGTGCTTAGGGAAAGGCAAGGAATAAGAAGTTTGGAAATCTTCAAAAGTGTCAAGCAAGGGATCAGTTTTGGGAGCAGCTGCATAAGGAGTGATGTGTTAAGCCACATATGAAATTGTAGCCTTTTGCATTATGTTCATTATAGGGTCTTGTGATGGTCAACAACAATTCCTATAAACAACACATTCCATATTGTTGGCTTTGCATTAAGTTTTAAATAATTGCTTCTAAAATCTTACCATCCTCTCTTATGGAATATTCTAGAGAATCTATTCAAACTCCAACAAAAGTTAACCTGAAGCTACAAAATTTCATTACAAAAGATGCTCTTCTTCACTCTTATGATAGACATCTGCAAAAGCAAACATTTCCATTGTTTCAAGTGGGAAAGGCAGGATTGATTTAAGGAATAGGGAAATGGATTTGTTTGCATGAATTAAACATCTAGTTTCCACGTGTACAAAAAAAGCAACGGAGGCCATTGCAAATAATGGTTAAGGGCTGATTTGGATGTGATGACCGTGTTAGTTTATTGAGCCATTCATTCAAGAAGAGTTTGTAAGCTTCCCAAATGGACCAATTAAAACAATTTCCTAGAAATATAGCTATGTTTTTTTTTCCATTGTATTTTCAGATGTAATATATTTTCTACTACTAAAAACTTCTTCAAAGTGCTTGTGTGCTAAGTGGATAACCTCATCTTGGAATTATTACTAGCATGCATGAGGAAAATTGCTGATAGTATAACACTACTCATGGAGGCACTCTTGAGATGATTAAAAATACACAGGGTCAAATCCCATAAAAATAATTCCAACACATAATATATCATAGAATCTGAAGGTGGGAAGAGGGAACAAACAGAGAGAAAGATATAAAGAATAAAATACAAGATTTCTGCAATACAATAAGTTTCTGGCTCCTCCTTATTTAATCTAACCCCTATTTCCTTTCACAATATAATCTAATCAAACAGTAAATAAAATATGAAGATAATCTTGGCCCAATATTAACAAAATTTGGCCAAGCTCTTGAGTGTTTCACAATCACTCAAATATGGTGCAAGAGTGTAAGGACATTATTTTCATATTATCTTAACTCCTAATGGTCTTAGCCCGCTTTGATCCAATTTGTTATCTAATCAACCAAAGTCAACCAATTAACAACCCTTACACAATGCCATGTGTTCAAATTCTGAGAAACAATCTCCACATTGTCAAGATGTGAAATGTGAAAAAATCTCCACATTTTCGCCACCTAATGTGGAACTAAAATTGACTATACTATGGGTAAAAAGGAGCTATATGATTACTATCATACTAGTTTTCCTTGAAAAGCTGAATAATTTTTGCAATTTGGGCTCTTACAATGCCCTTACAACATCGAATCAGTCACAATTTCTTACTCACCATGTCAACCCATTTCCTCATACCATTATACATTGAACTCTTAGCACAATGATGAAACAAAACTCCAGTTTTAAGACATTTTTATAAGGACAAGTTCTCTTTGGGACATATGTCGATCGAGTGCATAAGTGCTCTTGTCCTCAACTTAGTTGAGTATCTCAAGGTATTGGCAATACTTCTTCACAAAGTAGTCAAGAAAATAAAAACCCTCCTATCAAATGAGTGTTGTGCTATTGCTCACTATTCACAGTCCTTATCCTTCTCATTTTGGTTGATTCTCAACCTATTGATTGAGCATTTTTCTTTTACTCACACCTCATTCTATTGGACAAGTTGCTCAATCTCCTAAGAACCCTTAAAAATAAAACACATCCTCAATTTTTTTCTTTCCAATTTAAGTCTCATATTCTAGGTATTCTTCAAATATTAAACCATACCCATGTTGACAATTCAAAGGTTCCTTGAAAGATTCAATATTGCGTTTTGGAGTTTCAGCAACTATGATATCACAGCTAGTAGTACAAAACTGTTGAACTTGAAACGTATTCAGGCAAGTGCAGATTCTTCTTTATCTGTGTCTTTGCTTGTTATAGGTTATGCAGAAATGAATGTTTTTGGCATTCTTAAATCATATATTATGCAGACAAGTCAAATTTTAGTTCTTATAATTTTTGCTACGAAAAATCATATGCTGTGATCTATTACGCAACACATTGGCTTGGCTTGTGGAAGTGGATATGATTTTTGTATTTGCAAAATAAGTCCACGCCTAGATTAATATTTGATGTGTTAAGAAGGTATTGGTATGTTTACTACAGTTCAAAGAGAGTTCCAGTTGAGTATTCTGGTCAGAGTTCATTGGCATCATGAACAGAGGTATTTCTAAAAGTGTTTTTCCACTTCGAAAGATCACATGCAGCTTGTTTTTTCGCATTATAATAAATAATCTGATTAATGCAGGTATGTTAAGAGGATAACTTTTAAAAGTAAGCAAAGACCTGGATTCTATCACCTCCTCGCCTTCTTAAAATCCTTTTTGCCAATTTCAGTTCTGTGACTAGATTTAACAAACTGAAGTCCTTAACCAATTTAATGTGCTACATTAAGGAAAGCCAGACTAAGTAATCCAGAAATATAATACACCGTGGGACTGAGTTTACGTCCTTCAAAATTGTTATCAAGTTATTTAAACTAGCTCAAACTGTCTCCATTGACTTTGCCATTGAGCTCAAAGGAGGACCCAAATAAATGAAATAAACTAGTGTTTTCTAGTTCTATTACAAGTCATTTCTTGCAAAAATATATAGATACATTTATCACCATAGCCTCCATACGTTGACTACCTCTAACCTAAAAATGAGCAAGAATTAATTTGTCACCAAAGAATGCTGAATTGAAATCAGGCCTTGCCTTGCAGTATTGGTTCAGTCAAACAATAGAGTAGGTCCTGATATAGACATAAGAGTGGATAGATTGGCCTCACTGGAAATAATTAAATTAGCCTCAGTTTCAAGTCCATGAAAATTATATATGGTTGTGTGTGTGTGTGTCAATAGCTCTTCCCTGCATATGACCCTATCTAGACCTCAAAACTCTTTAATTTTCTAAATAAACTGTGTACGATAGTATCTCTTTTGAAGGCTTCACAGCATAGCAAGTTCTCAGGCTGTTAGCTGAATTGTTTGTAGTTTATCAGAAAGGGGGTGGATTGCATCCTGTCTCAGATGGTCAGCCTGACAATTGGCAAAGGAAAGCTTTGTCAGATTTGGTCCACTAAATCCCCTTCAGCTGTGCTCCTTGGAGAAATGAATTAGATTGAGGCAAATTTATGGGGTTCCTTCCTAATTCTGTCATTATAACTTAATTGTTTGTTCAGGAACTGTGTCTGGTTTTTGAGTTCATCTTGGTATTTTTCATATAAAGAATTCTGTTCAAGTTTAAGGTTGTTTGAGACTACGTAAGGTTTGTTGGGGAGATATTTTTCATGTCAAGATCAAAGAAAAGATTCATTTTCTAGAGTTAAAATATATATTAGATATTTAATTTGATCTTGACCATGTTGATGCTGCTGCTATTCGTGAGGCTACTTTTAATGAAGTTGCTACTTGCATAACTCTTTTTCATGACTCATTGTTTCTGATTCTGTGGAGTTTTTATTGCTATTAGTTGTCAATTCCTATTCAAAAGTTCTAATTTTTCTCCTAATTTAGTTATAGTTTGATATTTTGGTTTCTCTAGTAGCATAGAACGGGTTGCCTTTTGACTCAAGTCTAGTTTATTTTTGTTGAATCTTAAATATCCAGTTTCTAAGTGTTGTATATGCTTGACTGGTTCTAGGGTCTCTTTTTTGGTTTCCTATATGCGATTCAGTACTGCAAGCATTTCTAGAGAAATGTCATTTTGAGAACATCAATACAAAAAAATGTATTTTAATTTTTCATTAATGTTATTTAGAATGGCTGAAGGACAAAATTATGTTTACAAATACACAATTCAAACTCTTAAAAGCAATATGGAAATTGTTATGGTAAAAAATGCAAGTCCTCAAGTCCAAAGAAAGAGTAGATAATGTTGTAAAAATATGCTGTTCCCAGATTACACCACAAGATTACTAATTTAATAAATTTATTCCGTCATATAAAAATCCCAATTCAAACTATATTCCAATTTTCTTGTAGATTAAGATTCAAGGATGAAAGTGAAAGGGGTTGTGGTGGAGTGGTAGGAACTCTTGGTTCTCATGTTGGAGACCAAGGCTTAGTTCTCCCCAAGTGACATCTTAGTGCTGGTAGGCATCCTGCAGTAGTCCTGCTCCAGTTGACTGTTAGAGCAGTAGTAGCGGGTGATGCTGATGGAGTACGTTGGAGGATTGAAGGAGAAAGAGGGGAGGAGATGCCTTCCAAGAGGAGATCGGCAGTGAAGCAATCAAGTAGAGGAAGTACATGTTGGAGGATGCTTTACAAGAGAAAATAAGAGGAGAGATGTTAAATCCAAAGGCGTGTAGGAGTTAGTCATTCCGTCTGGAAGCATGTAGGAGGGTGATGGAGGCAAGAAGAAGGAGAAATGGTTGTAGAATGCTTTACAGGAGAATTGATATGGACAACTAATATCAATTAATACAGGATGCTTTATAGGAGAATTGATATGCTTTAAATGGTTGTCCATATCACTTTCACACTCAATATCAATTGTCCATAGAGGACTTCACTTCTTCCTATATGGTATCAAACTAATCAAGAGCCAGGGATATATTGTCTTGGTAGTGAGACAGCAAAAGAAGCCTTATACCTAGGAAGGTTTGGTTATAAAGCTTGCAGAAGATTCATCATTTGTTTCGAGTCAATGTACAACTATGGGAGATGGATTTAATTATAATATAGGTGGTGATATGGTATATAATAATAATGCAGCTCATGATTTTTGTAAGTGCAAGGTAATGTGGGTAGAAAATGGCCAAAAAAATAGATAGAATATTAACAATGTAAAATTAGGAATAGAATATTAACAATGTAAAAAATATGAAATATAAAAAAGGGTATTTTGAGTAGCAAAAATGGTGCACAGTCGAGACAGAGTAGGAGGAGCAGAGTATGAAGTAGCTGAGTGGAGCATTTGGGAGAAGCGGGAAGATTGGAGGCTATTCCGCTCAAATTACCACGAAAGGCTTAATTGGAACTATCTTGGACGAGGGCAGAGATATGGCGGGGGGAAGTCGTGGAGGAGAGAGCTAGCATCATTTTGGAGAAGGAAAGATTGGAACCCTAAAGACGATTCTTCTACGACTAGGGCAAATAGGGTCCCTCTAAAATTCCAGATTTCTAGAGAAGCATATTTCCTTTTGTATTGAGAATGTTGTTTTGAAAGAAAAGGTTGCTAGGTATAGAAAACATGCTTTTTCATAAAATGGGCAGGGGATTGGCCATCGAAAATCAAAACCCTAAATTGGTGTCAAAAAAACTAGGGGGAGGATATCTCTTTGAAATCCTTGCCCTACGACTTCTTCTTGAACTAATTCCCTAATCCAGAGAAAAAATTTAAAAAATTGAGGGGTGGTCCTTATCTTATGGATGGTGCAGGATTCTTGTGAAAGATTGGGAGACAGATTTCAATAGGATAAGACTATATAATTTTCCATAAGAATATTGGGAATCAGAAACCCTAGCAGAGATAGGAAACAAGATCGGTACATTTGTTAAGGATGATGATAAAATAAAGGAAGGTGATTTCAGAATTTATGCTAGAATCCGTATCGAGTTGACATTAACTCTCCCTTGGTAGATGAAATTGGGATCATTTTAGAATTAGGGATATGGAGACGAAAGGTGGAGAAAGATGTCTGGTTATTGAGATGTAAGCTTTGCCATAATCTAGGGCATTTGGAGGAGTTTTTCCAAGGAAAAAAGATCCAAAGTGGGCTGGAGAATGGACACATATTGGAGAATTCAAAAAATGAAGACATCTTTGAATCAACAAAGGATTCAAAGGCAATTGGGATGGAGGTTTTTGGTAACCCGTCATCTTCCCCAAGAGAGTTCCAATGGATCAAGGGGAGCAAAAGGTGTTGGAAGGGAATTCAAGGCATAGAGATTCAAATCCACAAGGTGTTTGCCTGGTTTTTCCTTCTCAGTCCTTAGACCAAAATGGTGAGGATACAACCATTTCCCCTCTTGAGAAGTTGAAGGGACTTTGTGGGAATGTATCTCACACAAAAGACAATGAAGGATATCATAAAGATTTCGTATTATTGGAGGAAGATAAAATGTTGGAAGCGGATTTGGATATAGATTTGGGAATGGATGAAGTAGAATCTTTGGAGGAAAGAATGTTGAGCCAATTAGAATCAAAACTAAAAAAAAATGGACAGTGGGTGAAAAAGGGATGAAGGGAAGAAAACCAAATGGAGCATTGTTGGGAAGGCAAAAGGGTAGAGAACTCTGAGGTTTGGGAAGGGAGCCCCTCTTCTCAAGGGGCAATGATTCTCCTAACGTGGAATGTTAGGGGCATGAATTCCCTTGACAAAAGGTATATGCTCAAGCACCAAATAGATTTGAGCAAACTAGACATAGCAATCATCCAAGAGACAAAATTATCTGGTGAAGAGGCTACAACAATGATGGATAGGTGGAAACAATGGCAAGGGGCCTTTGTTGCTGTTGGTGTGAATATAATATATTACCTATCTAGTCCACTAGTAGGTCCTATTCACATGTTAAGTTTACTTAGGTCCTAGGAATCTTTCTGGAAGTCTTAGTTGTCTTGATGAGATCTTATCTTATCTTATGTCATTTACTTCTTGTGTCCTAGGTCATTTAATATTTGTTGAGTTAGTCATCTCATGCTATAGGATTAAGACACATGTCATGATCTTGTCTAATCCTATCTCTCACCTTGTCTATTTAAGCAAGGCTCTTGTACATTTGTAGCATATCATATCAAGCAAATTGTTATCTTGTCATAGTCTCTTGTGGAAGGTTATCTTTTTTTTGTAGGTGATTCTAGGCTATGAGCTAATTTTCAGCTCCTATAGTTGCTATTAATGGGACCTTTGCTGGCTTGGGGGTTATTTGGAACCCTTACAAACTCATGGTAGATATCATCCAAGATTGCAGAGAATGGCAATTATATGAAGTTAAGTTTTTGCCCCTTAACCTCATCTTCTTTCTTTTCAATGTGTATGGCCCAATACAACAAAAAAGAAAGGTATGGAATAGAATATTTGTTTTATTAGCACAATCCCAGAAGGACTGTGTCATTATTGGGGGGGATTTCAATGCAATTCTACACAACAATAAAAAGGGTGAGGGTAACTGGAGGATTGGTCAATCCCAAGTGGAATTTCATAATTTCTTGGATAGGAATTTCTTGATAGTTATCAAACTCAACAATGACACCTACACTTGGTCTAATGGAAGGAAGGAGAGTTTTTTTTTATAACAGAAAGATTGGATAGATTATTGATGGGAAGTGATTGGTCTAAGGTACCTCTTATTGGAAATTTTGAAATACTATCTCTTAGTGGCTCAGACCATTTCTCGATTCAATTGACCTTTTTCTTGGATTCCTATTTGACCAAAAAAATTGAGAAAATATGACTATGCAATCTAGAGCTAGAAGCAAGGATGGCTGAATGGTGGAAGCAGGCTCTTGAAATCATAAGGTCTAAATCTTTCAAAGTCTTTAAGAAGATGGCTCTAGTAAAAGGTAAACTAAAAGAATGGAACATGACTCACTTCAATATTATTTTTGGAGAAAAAGAATTCATTGAGGGGGAGTTGGCTGAATTGAACGAAATTATCATTAGGAATGGTATGGGTCAAGACTCATATGCAAAAGAGGAATATGAAAAAATCATACAAAGAGAAGTAATATTTTGGAAACAAAAATGGAGTGAATGGTGGCTCAAAAAGGGTGTTAGGAATATGAAATGTTTTCACAACACAATGAAAGTAAAAAGGAGTCTAAATAGGATCACAAGTATCAGAAATGGAAAAGGAGACAAATTTGAATTGTGGTAAGAGATTGGAGAATCAGCAATAGTTTTTAAAATATTTTCTCAATGCGCTCAACCAGGATAATTCAAGGATTCGGGAAGATGTATTGAATAGGGTCCCATGTCTCATTGAGCTAGGACATAATTTGATGCTAAACAACTCAATCTCAGCAGATGAAGTAAGAAAGGTTGTTTTCCAATTGGGTGGAGAAAAAGCCCACAGGCCAAATTGATTCCTAGCTTGTTTTCTTTAGAATTTCTGGCACATTGTGGTGAACGATATATTCCAAGCTATAGAAGATGCTAGAAGAAAGACAATAATGCTCAAGGATTGGAATAACTCTTTGATTTCATTGGCCAAGTTGATTCAATGGAGGGATTCAAGCATATATCTCTTTGTAATACCATTTATAAGGTAGCATCAAAATTTATGGCTAAAAGATTAAAAAAAGATCCTACCAGAAATAATTTCTAATGAGAAAAGTGGTTTCACCCCAGGCAGCTTGATCACTAAGGGCATCAACATTGCCCATGAGGCTATTCACATCATTAGGAAATCAAGGACAAACATAATGACAATAAAATTGGATATTAGAAAAGAATATGATCAAGTGAATAGAGAATTCTTGATAAGTAAGAGGTATTTTTCCACAGCGTGTCAAATTGTGATATTGCTATCAGGATTCAACCGTGTAGCTTTATGAGTCAAACTCATTGACCCATGTTTCATGAGTAGTGGTTCACAAGAACCCATCTCTCATGACAGTGAATGGTCCACTTAGCACTCATTGCATCTAGGTGATGCTCATAGAGGTGAAGCACTGGGCCTTCTCGGGAGGTCACCCATCCCAGTACTACTCCAGCTCAAGCGCGCTTAACCATGGAGTTTCCCCCAAGGTTAAGCCCATTTAGCTTGCAACCCCATTTGCAAAACCTTCAACAAGTGTTGTGTCTTATGAACCATTCATTATAGAGCCCCTTTAGCTCATCAATTGATAAGTAAGAGGTATTTTCCACGGTGTGTCAAATTGTGATATTGCTATCAAGATTCAACCGTGTAGCTTTATGAGTCAAACTCATTGGCCCATGTTTCATGAGTAGTGGTTCACAAGAACCCATCTCTCATGATAGTGAATGGTCCACTTAGCACTCATTGCATCTAGGTGATGCTCACAAAGGTGAATTTTTGGGCCTTCCCAGGAGGTCACCCATCCTAGTACTACTCCAGCTCAAGCACGCTTAACCATGGAGTTTCCCCCAAGGTTAAGCCCACTTAGCTTGCAACCCCATTTGCAAAACCTTTAGCAAGTGTTGTGAATTATGAACCATTCATTATAGAGCCCCTTTAGCTGATCAATTGATAAGTAAGAGGTATTTTCCATAGCGTGTCAAATTGTGATATTGCTATCAGGATTCAACTGTATAGCTTTATGAGTCAAACTCATTGACCCATGTTTCTATGGCGAATGGTGTGACTGGAATAGCTGCATTAGTTCTTCAATATTTTTGATCCTTGTTAATAGAAGTCCTCATGGTTTCTTCCCTTCTTCAGGAGGCCTCAAACAAAGTGATCCTCTTTCACCTTTCTTGTCTGTTATCATGGCTAAAGCCCTAGGACACCTCATCCAAGATGCTAGAATAAATGGTGATTGGAAGGGTTTAAAGATAGCCCCAAACGTTGATCCAATCATGCACCAACAATTCACGGATGACACCATCCTTTTTGGGGTGACATGTCAGAAAGAGGCCAAAATAATCAAAAGGACATTGGAAAAATGTTGCCAAGATTTAGGACAAGTTAATTGGCATAAATTGGAGATTTTATTTTTCAATATTAATATAAGAAAGCAACAAGAAATTGCCACATCTCTAGGATTCAAAATCAGTCAATAACCAGGAAAATATCTTGGGTTACCTCTCTTTGCTAGGGCTTGTAAATCAAGATTGTTGGATTCTCTCATCTCGAGTTGTCTGAATAGAATGGAATCATGGAAAGGGTGTTGGCTTTCCTTAGGGTAGGATAACCATGCTGAAATTTGTCATTGCCGCCTTACCAATTTACTTGATGTCTCGTTTAAAGATTCCCTTAGAAATTATGGACACACTATATAAAAAGATGAGGGACATTTTTTGGACAGGTACATCATAAAGTAAGAAATTCACTTTGGTTGCCTAGAAAAAAATATGCTCACCAAAGGAGTTTGGTGGTGTGGGCATAAGGAATTGGTCTGATTTGCATCGTGCTCTTGGGGCCAAGCTTGTTTGGGATATGGTGACAAAACCACAGATGACATGGGCCAAAATTTTGCAAAATAAAAACTTGGATAGTCAAGATCTTGTTAGAATTTTAACGATCGTCAACCCCATAAGGGGTTCAGATAGCATGTTTTGTGGGAGGTTAAAGATGGTAAGAGGGCACTTTTTTTGTGAGGAGTCTTGGGATGGGGCACATTCTCTTAGCAACGATCCAGAAATGAAAGAGATTAGTGAAAAATTGAAAATTTTGTGGGGCCCAAAGGTGAGAGACTATCTAGGCTCGAGCTATGAAAATGGTAGAATTAAGTGGAAATGGAAATCGTTAGGTGGTTTGGATTTGCTAGAGTTATAAGTCATAAAACTAAAGGAAATCCTAAATGCTAGGAGGTTCTTTATTTCAGAAGAGTCGGATAAGGTAAGGTGGAGTGTGGCAAAATAAGGTATCTACAATGTAAGAATGGGTATAATGTTAAGGAAAACATGGAGAAGAAAGATGATTGGCCTGCCCATTTATGTTGGCACAAACATTGCCTTGCTAAGGCTAGTGCTTTTGCTTGGGTGGCTATTCAAAAAAATTTCTCATAGGAGATAGACTAAGGAAGTGAGGAATCTTTGGTTTGCACAGGTGTGTGCCATGCAAAGAGGAAGAAGAAAATTTTGACCACCTTCTTTTATCCTACCCCTTTGTTGAAGAATGTTGGAAATGAGTTGTGGGGAAGTTAATTTAGCATAGTCCGCTCCCAAATGATATCAAATCACTATTCAATGCTTGGCCAATTCTCCAGAGGAGAGCAATTTTTGCAAACTTATGGGTGTCAATTCCGTCCATTGTCATTTGGGAGTAGTGGAAAGAAAGGAATAGGAGAATATTTCAAGAGAAGGAGATGAGTTTGACGGCTTTTACAAAGAAATTGGAAGGTGTGATTGTTGAAGTAGTTAATAATGCTGCTAGGAACCAATCATTGAAAAACAATTCCTTTTCTCAGTGGGATGGACCAATGAAGAAAGCTTGGAATGGCCTCATCATTCTCCCTGCTCATGGGGCAGAAAGGGTTTATCATTTGCATTAGGCTAGACTCATGGCTTGATGGATTCTGCCGGAGGAGGGATGGATCAAAATGAACTTTGACGGTGCTTCCAAGGGGGATCTTGGGTGCTCAATTGTGGGTTGTCTATTCAGAGAATATGAAGGAAAAGAAATAGCGAAAAGGAGCTTTCCCTTACCTATTGAAACTAACAATGATGTGAAGCTTCAAGTTGTGTGGATGGGCCTCTAGGAAGGGCTTAAGTTAGGAATTAAGAAACTTGTCATAGAAGGGGATTCCCTTCTCATTATTAACACCCTTTGAATAGGAAGACTAATCAATTGGAAACTCAATACAATTCTAAAAAAGGTCTTGGAGATCCTAACGGTTTTTGATGGCTTTAGAATGTGCCACATTTGCAAGGAGGCGAACAAGGAGACTAATGCTTTGGCAAATGTGGCAGCAGATGAGTTGAGAAATTGATGTTGCTCATGGCTAGGTTGGTGTCGGCTTTAGGTGTGATATGTGTAGTGCTTTCAATTTTAGAACATGATGAGTAATCATGATGAGTTTTTGTGTGCAAGAGGACTCTAGAGAGAGCCAAGTTCTATCTGGACTTCTTGGACTTGTGCGATTAATTTTGTTTGGGCAGGCTTCAAACATATGAATGGGGTGGGTTGCCTCAACAATTGGGCATTATTTCAGTTGTGCTTGATGGGCTCACAATTCGTCTTCATACCATGTCGTGTTTTATTTCTTTCTGTGGAGCTATCACTGAGTTGAGGTTAAAAAAGATCTTCAATACCAATGCCCCGATTGTCCTAGAAGCCATCCAATTGGTGTTGGGGCAAGCATTCCTGAAGGATGGCGGTATCTCCTCATTTGGCCCAATTGGAGGGTGGTCCTAGTTCCCATTCTGGACCTAGTGGTGGTTGGTATGGGTTTGCAAAGCGATTAGGGGATATGTCCTACGGTGCATTCCTGTTATAATGGTCCCTGGGTGCCCTTTGTGATCAAGGTGATTGGTGACAATGTGGAAGGGAGGAGTTCCCGTGCTCGCAAAGGCTTGAATTTTCTGAAAGTGATCACTAGTGTGGCCAACACTGACCAATCCGACTAGTCCTTTGCTCTATTGACTAATGATGACTCTGTCGAGGTGGATTCTGATATGGAAGCAGTCTAAATGGCAGCCTCTATAATAGTTACTAGGAAAATAAAGCTATAGTATAGCTGAAGCTCTTGATAATCTTGTAGCAGACTATGTCATTATAGACTATATGATTTTTTGGCCCTCCAATGGAGCTGCCAATTTCGGTTTTTAATTTTCTCATGCTTTTATGGGGTACCACAAATCAAAAAATAATAATGCAGCTGATATTGCATGAGGCAGTAGAAAAGAGAATGCATAATAGAATAAGATAGCATGGATTTTGCTTAGACTATTCCCATATTTTAATTACTGTTGCAGTTCTTGCTACAAAAGAAATTTGAAAATCCTAGTTTCCCCACAACGCATTCAATAACGTAACAATGAAGCATTATACTTTGAATTACCAATAATCTATTAAATCCTTCTATTCAAGCATTGGAAATGGTGCCACTGTGCTACTTTTATTTATAGCAGCAGGAAGGAGGAAAGGAACACACCAAAGTTCAGATTCTTTCTAGCATGTTGATTCTTTAGGCAGTGATCCAATGGTAGCTACGTCTAACTCATACAGTAATTCACTTTTATTTTTTATGTACTTGCCATCATCCATTAGCAATCACAATTAATTTTTTAGTCTCCTCAAAATTTAGAGGAATTATATGCTTTTTCCATTTTCATATGAATTTTCTCAGATACATCCTCTATATCCCTTAAATCAAGTCTGTCTTCCATCCTTCATTGCTTGAAAATTTGGATGGCCAGGTACTGTTTCTAACATTGTCTCTACTCTTTGTGCACAATTAGGGCTTAATAATATCCAGGTCATTCAATCTCAAAATGTCTTTGAAGTACACCGGAGCAAGCCAGCAAACTTGTACGAATAAAAGAGATCTACTTAAAATCTACAATGAATACTTTTTTCGGGATTGCACATATTTTTGCAAGATACAATGGAGAGTGTTATCATTCTGACTTGTGTTCAATTTGCATTTTGGTTATCAGAATTTACCAAATCTTATACATATAGAAGAACAATCAGGTATTTGAGGGTCATTGTTGCTTCTAGGGGTGACAATCTATTTTACAACAGACAAGCAATTTTGGGTTTTGTTGGATGGATCAAATGCTGATAAGACTTACAATAATTCAAGGCTTTATTAGATACATTCTTTATGGATGGATTTTTTTTTCTTTTGTTGAGAATTATCTTTTATGAATTTAATCATATAACTACGAGTGAGTAGAAGTGCTATCAAATTTAATAAATTTGCAATGCATTTTATGTGTCTTTCATTTTACCTTATGGAAAATTTTCATTCATTTACGCAAAAGATAAATCAGAACACAAGCATTATCATGTTGCAAACCTTTTGATTACTTTGAGATTATACATGGATTCATTTTATTCAAATATCAGAATACCATAATCTTATTCAAACAAATTAAGCGATTTTTTTGCACTTTAGTGGTGTAATTGGAAACACACCTCCTCCTGGAGGAGATGGGGGTTCAAATCCCCTCTAAAGTTATCACCTTTCAAGTATCCTCAATGAGGAGGCAAAACTCTCAAGCTTAACCATCAAAATAAATCCTATTACTGGTTAATAAGAAGCTACTGCAGCATATATGTAGAGATAAAAGTGGATGAAAGATAAAATGTCAAAGATGAGTCATATCAATGTAGCAAAAATTTGGAATAATTTGCAATAAAATGCAAGTTATTGGGATTCATACCTATCAGCAATCCAATCTGAATTAGATTGCCCTTTTTTTTCTAATTGGGCATGATTCCCGATCGTCGATTATTGCTACTGACTTCTATCATCTCCTGACTAATAACGTTATATTTCTTATATATAGGCTTATTATTGTTAAGAAAGAAATAAAGTGATTGATGATAGAAACTAAAAATAAATTGAACCCTTTGGAAGTGTTTCTGCATATCATTAAATTTTATTTTTTTTGATGGAGGTCATCCACAAATTCTTTTTTGCTACCCGATACGGGAGCACGAGCCTTCTTGGGCTGAACCTCTTCATATCATTAAATTTGAAGTATCACGGCTTTGTACCACAGTTACATAATACATCACTACACAACCATTGTTTATAATTATAATTATATACAATCAGGACTATCAAGTTGAAGAGCAATGAATTGAGGCTTAAATAGGTGACGATAAATTGTAAAAGGTCTCAAACTTTTTCCATGATAGTATGGTAATCTGTCATAGTCTGTGAGTTTGCGATAAAGATTCTTTGTGGTCAACTCACTACACTTATTTCATCACCGAGCCTAGGACAAATTTCATTTGCATACAAGAGTTCCAACCATAGAAGCATGTGTCTTTAAAATATCACAATATATTCCAATAAATCTTTCTTCAGCAGGATTTCCAATTTTATTTTTTTAAATATCACAAATTTTTCAAAATATTGTTGACCCCAACTTTGACTGAAATTTTCACCAATATATTGTGATATATCTTGGGTAATATCACAATAAATTAGTTTTTTTTTCTATGTAAGCATCAGACCTGCAATTATTTTTTATCAATCTTCACTGGAACTTTTATAAATGGGTTACACACCTTGAATGGTGCAAGTAGATGTCAAAATTTCCAGCTGCCATTATTGAATAGCAGTTGGGTCTGTTGCCAAGGGAGAGCTGCAATTATTGCTGTCATTATTTCAAAAATGAACATAGTTATCTACTATTGTGAAGACGTTTGGTATAATTGGGCTTGAAAACCTTGTGAATATGGAATATGACTTGTTATTGTGATTATCAATGCTGTCATTATTCATGAGCATTGTTATTACTAGACAAAACTGTCAAATGATTATGCTATCTTTGACTCGTCATTATTATTGCATCACAGATGTTAGTGCTGTCATTGACTTGCTGTCATTTTTACTTATCAATGAATGTTGTTGCCATTATTTCATTTGTAAACATAATTGTATTATTAAGCTATGTTATCAGAAATGAGAAACGGAAACCACAACGGCAACGACAATGTGAGAAGAAACGAAACATTTAGAAATTGCCGTATAAGAAACGGCTTTTTTATATTTATACACATTTTGAAAAATTTAGATTCAATATAAAATTTTCAACGTGGATCAAGGCATCCGATGAATCCTAAAATTAATTACTCATAATTAATTCCATCTAACTCCATTTCGAGCTCTTTTGCATGCTTAAAAAATGGACATACAGCCTCTCTATTTACACCACTCCCATACAGCCTCTATGTATGCCCCTTTCCCCCTTCTACTTTCTCGAAAACAGTTAGAATGGACAGATTTTTGTTCAGACTTCAATACAGCTGTTTGAAATGGCTCAGATGGCATAAATCTTGTTGGCAGAGGGGCAGTTCTCTTGCAACACAAATCATTCAGTTTCACGTCGGAAAGTTCAAGAACTCCCTGCAATGGAAAAAAAACGGAAGAGCAGCCTAGAAATGGCCGTAGAAAATGAAAACAGTGTTTCGCCTGTTAGAATGCGCAACAGAGCCCTGCCATCACATTTCTGGTAACAGAGTTGTTAAGGTAATTGCTTGAGAATTTTCCTTGTTACTTATCAGCTTTTAATAATGTTGTGTCAATTAAGATTGTTGTCATCATTATTGTCTTTTAACTATTCTTCTGCAACTGGTAATCTTCTTATGATCTCTGAAAGGAGCATTCTGTCATCATCGTAATATGTATCATTCTTGATCAGTATTGTGCTCAGTAGCATTGTTATAAGTACCGCGATCAATTAATATGGGCATCATAGAGCTGTCGATATTAAAGGAAATATTGCCGATCAAAATAATTAATATGGGCATCATTACAGCTGTCGACATTATAGGAAATATTGCTGATCAAAATAATTAATATGAAACATTGCTGTTAAAGACAGGAAATTACTGTCCTTAGATGTCAGACATGATTTTTAATTGCATATCATCATTGGTTATGTTCAACCAATTGACCTACAACCTTTGAGTAACACTACATCCAACTAATAATGACTAAGATTATTTTTTCCCTGGCATCATGTGCATCTTTCATCAACCACTCCATCAACCACTCCAAGAATGATCATGATAAGAGCTTATTCTTGGTATTTCTTTGGGTCTGGCTTCTCTTATTTCTGTTAGTAGATTCCGATAGTCTTTGAGGGCTTAAACTATTGTTTCCATTTTATATATTCCAAGATAAGTAGTTATAAATTCCTGGCATTTTAAAATTTGTTATAGGTAGCAAAGAAATTTACTATTGCAGGATGAATAAGGATTAGTTATATTCTGTCAAAATGAAATAAACCTGTGTCTGAATTTTAATTCAATTTTATGAAATAAATCTGGAACCATCTCTGTCAAAATGAAATACGCAGGCATTGCCTGGGTTTGGATGTCTTTGCTTCGTTTAGTTATAATCTTCTGGACTGAAATGAATGTAAAAAATGGTTGAAATTCTCTACACTTTATGGACCTTTGACGAATCTATGCCCTGTCGACACTGATCAACACCTGAGCAGCATCAAACCAAACCCTAGTGGCGCCCTCTACTCTTTACTACAAACGTAGTAATGACAAAAAGGAATGAAAGAAGTCTAGGGGAGAGGGGCCCAAAGTAGGGCGGGTCAATTTTGGAGGTTCACGTGGACCAAAAAAATGTAAAAATTAGTCCGACTTGTCACCCTGTCATTTGTGCATCAGACCACCTATTTATTTTACAAAAATCGATCACCCCGTCACCTATCAAGCACCATTTACTCAAACGTGTCCAAAACGGGCCCATTTTTCCCTCCGCCAGAAAGTTTAGCCCTTCTGCTTCCTTAATTGGCAAATACATCTACGTACAGTGGATCGAACGACCGCATGTCCATGACTACCTCGCCACCCTAAACGAACAGTTTAGAGCATTAATCGCTCGCCGCCTCCTTCGTTACCTCCACTGACCAACTTGCCTTACGTGTCCCTTCACATTTACTCGAACTGTCGGACGTGTAATTTGGAGATCAAGGTTCATTCAATGCTCCACATTCTCACATATCTTGCTCTCATTCCTTTTGTTTGCAAACATTCTCGACTATTTGTTTGGTTTGACATCAAAATTGGTTCGACTTTCCATGCTTCATTGTTCAACTATTCATGCTTCTTCATTCGGCTTTGCACTCTCGAGAGCTCCCTTTCTCTTTCAAGTGAGGTTTCTAACCTCACTCAGTCTGTACCAGTGACTTTGAATACGACAGTATTTTGCCATGCACTTTTTTTTGCAGAAATTTTCGTTGTGAAATTTTGTCTTTTAGAAAGATTGCCTTAAATGAAATGTGGAGAGAGTTTAACAGGGTTTCTTTTCATCTACATTCGACCATGCACTCCTAATCTTGGGTTCTTCATTGCATGACATTTATTTTACATTGTGTTTTTCGTATTAGACTTGTTCGACGAAATATGGAAAGGGTTTGAATAGTTTTATGCCATGCACTTGTGTTCGTGTGTTCGTTATTGCACAAATTTTAACTCTGCACTTTGCTTATCACATTTGTTTGTTATTCCAAAATACGGAAATGGTTACAATATATTTGTTTGTTACTAGGAAATATTCATAGGGTTTTAACGTTTATCATTTCAAGGGTTTCTGCCATACACTTGCATTTGTGTCTTGTTCATTGCACAGACTTTAACTCTGCAATATTCTTATAATATTCTCATGCTAATTTGGAATATGAAAATGGTATGATTGGTTTTCATTTTGAAGATATTCTGGCATGTTTATGTAGGGGAGAGGAGCCAATTGTCGTATGGGGTCCAATAGTCGTGTAGTCAATTGTGATTATTCATATCAATACTAGGATGAATTAATATTATATCTTGTATATATTCATTTCACATATTAAACAAAATATGACCAAATACGTGACATTATGGGACCAATAGTTGTTCAATTAAAAAAAACATAAATACATTCATGAACAAGTGAAATAAATATTTTTTTGTCTCAAATAAAATATCTAAACTATCCACTTTAAGTGTGTCATTTATAAAATTAAATGTTTATTTGATAAAATAAGACACTCATTTAAACAAGTATTGTTATCATATGAAAAAATATTGTTCTTATGTGTACAACTATTGGGGTAGCAATGTATAAGCATTGGAATATTTAATATTAATAGTTTGTCCTTTCACAAATATAAAAGGTGAGCACAATAAAAATCATGTATTTTTTCAATAAATGTGAAGGATTTTCAAAAAGTTTTAATGTTCAACTATTGGTCCATTTTTGTTTGATATAAGTTGTAATTTAAATAGTTATGTGTTGTTTTTTATAACAACAAATAGTTTTCATGTGTTCAACTATTGGTCCATTTGTGTTAAATATAAAAGGTAGAGAAAACAAAGATTTATAGTTACCAATAGGTATTTGGTCCATTTAAGTTGCATATAAGTTTTATTTTAAATAAAATATGATATTTTACAATCAAAAATGATATTTTGTGTTCGACTATTAGGGGTAACATGATTAAGTTTTGGTTGAATCTTTCAAAAGTCAAATTTTGGACACTTCTCAGTAGATGCGCTGATGTGGCAAGTTGCATGATGAGTCACACCTCCAAACCTTAGTTATAGATAGATAAGAGGCTAGTCTACATTTCAAAAAAAAAACGAAGGTCCTACGATATTCCAGTCAATCGCTACATGCTGACAAAGTTAGCCCGCATGACTACTGGCCCCTCTCCCCTATTATTTTGTTCTTCCATGCACAATATTTTTATCTACGAAATGTTTTTTTCATTTGATTGTTACTACCAAACATGGAAAGGGTTTCACTGGTTCACAATTACAAGGTTTTTTGCCATGCACTTATATTCCTCTCTTTCACAATGCACAAACTTTAACTCTACAATTTTCCTTGAGTATTTGTTTGTTATTCCCAAATATGAAAATGGATTTACTTGTTTTCATTTCAAAGATATTCTGCCATGCAATTCTATTATTTTGTTCTTATATATGTATTTTTCTATATATATATATATATAATGCATGGAAGAACAGAATAATATATATATAGTGCATGGAAGAATAGAGTAATACATAGACACACACACACACACACACACACACACATATATATATGTAATTGTTTATGTGATTGTTACTTACAAAATTTGTTTTATATATTTATGTTCGGCTCTGCACTCAAGAAAGTTCCCTTTGTCTTTTAGTTGAGGTTTTCTACTTCACCATGCATGTATCATTGTTTTTTATTTTGACAATGTTTAACCAATGTTTGTTCATGTCTCACTAAACAGATCTGCTCTAAGCCATTTCAATTCAAATAATAAAATTGAACAAATTGTCAACATGCATATATTGAATAAAAACTAATTGTTCATGCACATTAAAGACAATTGCATTACAAAGTGTCAACAATTGCATTACAAACTATTCATAAAAAAAAAACATTGAATTGCAAATTGTCAAGATACATATATAAATGTCAATCTCTTGTATGATATGCATATGTTTTCCATAAATCTATAAATATGTTGTTCACATTGGGTTTTTCATTTAAACTCTTTAAGCCATGGAATGCAAATATGTTGTATGCGATGTCAACGTTTGTCACAATAAACTATAACTCAATATTGGGGGTTTCAATTTACACTATTTATGAATGTCAAGACATTTCAGGGTTTTTTTATATTCTATATGCATGTGAATATAAATCAGTTGTATGCACTATCAATGTTTGTCACCCACCTCCCTCTAACTCAGTATTTGGGGTTTCAACTTGCACTGTTTATGGATGTCAATGCATTTCAGTCTCATAGATTGTGATTGTTACACTCTATCATGTTGGTATATATGTATAACTCATGTACATATGTTCACAATCATTGTTCAATTGGATTCTTCAATTTGATTGTTCAATTGCATTGGTAAAAGTTATTGTTTTATTGCATTGTTCTTTTCAATTAATCAATTGGAATGTTCAATTTGATTTTTCAATTGGAATGTTCAATTAGAATGTTCAATTGGATTGTTCAATTGAATTGTTCATTTTGATTATTCAATTTGAATGTCATATATCTCACATGTATATTCGTTAGGAGTTATTCGTTTCACTCTTGTAGACATGTTGGTATATTCAACTGACACTTGTTGTAAATTTGTGTCTTGTTCAATCTTCTTCAATGGTGTGCAATTTCAATTCATTATTGGCTTGGTGATGGTGAATTGCATTTCAAAGGTAAACACTAGAGGATACTATACTTTCTTATTTTAAGTTAAATACTTTCCTTATTACACTTTTCTTATTAATGACTATTTTCATATATGTTTGCAAGATTGAGTTGGAGAAATTCACCATACCATTGGCCATCTCCAATTCATAGAGGTGAGGGTTTTAACCTCACTAAAGTTGTGTCATTGTCTCCTATCATTCCCTTTTCTTTCTTCTTATCACTTATTTTTTTTGTTATGGGTGTGTTGTGTTACTTAAATTGAATGTTATTATTTATTTTGTTGCTGATTTTGAACATAATATTTAAAGTGTTTATGTGATTATCCATAGATTGAAGGTTCTCTTGTGTTCTAAGTGCATAGACAATGTGCTCCATGATGTTTATGGCGTCTAGGGTGTTTATGAACACTTCCAATATTTGTGTTCATAATCACACTCAATTTTTCAAGGAAATATATGGATCTCTTCATGCATCACTGTGACTGTAATGGGTTTAATCTTTTCATTTAATTTCTATCTATACATACACTATAACTTCCAATCTATATATCAATGTATGTATCTATATATATATTTATAGATATATATGTACATGGCATGTATATATATATATATATATATATTGTTCAATTGCATTGCTCATATATATACATAGATACACATTGATATATATATAGTTTGTGCAATGATGAACATAATAATAGGGGAGAGGTACAATCATATATGTCAAATAGGTCACATCCATCTCTACCATTCAAAAAAAAAGAGTGAAGTGTAATGTACTGAAGCAAATAAACTTGAGATAAGACATACAAACATGTTATCTTTTGTAGAGGTATAGCCTAAAAGTAAAATTCAATTGAGCTACTGATATACAAAAGGATAGATTACATCTAAGTATTTATAGTTTAATTGAGCTACTGATATAAAAAATGATAGATTACATCAAGTATTTAAAGTTTAATTGAGCTACTGATATACAAAAGGATATATATAACCAAATTACAGATTTAAAGTTTGTGCAATGATGAACACAATAATAGGGGAGAGCTACAATCATATAGATCAAATAGGTCACATCCATCTCTACCATTCACAAAAACAGAGTGAAGTGTAATGTACTGAAGCAAATAAAATTGACATAAGACATACAAACATGTTATCTTTTGTAGAGGTATAGCCTAAAATTAAATTTCAATTGAGCTGGTGATATACAAAAGGATAGATTACATCAAGTATTTTGTTGTGAAGTGTTGTGTATTTTAGACATGTCTACTACACCTTTTTAATGACTATATGAAATGTATTCACATGCAATTCAAATGTTAAATTATCAGCATAGACTGTATTGTATGAAATGTTGTATAAGATTATTAGCATTGAATATATTTTCACAAATGTAGAATAGATATTATAAACATAGTAATGGTTGTAAACAAAATTGAAATAGATTATCTGCATATAATATATTTTCACAAATGTAGAATAAATATTATAAACATAGCAATTGTTGTAAACAAAATAGAAACAAAATATCTGCATAGAATATATTTTCTGATATGTAGATTATAAGACAACTATAAAAAAGTATTGAAATAGTCGTCAATGGGCCCCACACTAGAGCACTTTAATATGCAATTGTAAAACAGTTTTCAATCACAAAGTCAACTAGGGTACTTGTATCACATTAATAAACATATTTAGTTCACATTAATAAACAAATGAAACACAATGAAAATGGCATCCCCAACTACACCAAAAAAAAAACCAAGATATAAGGCACTATTTCAGTTGGTCCCTCCCAACCTCAGTTGAATTATCCAAGGAATGAATCTGGAGATGTGTTCTCGTCTCTTGCTACTACATTTAGACTTTCCATAAATTGATTTGCATTTGCATTTTTCAGTTGCGTGCAACTTACATTTGAAGGCGTTAGTGGTGAAGAAGTCAGGCCAACTAGAAATTGAGTGTAGCTAACTTGAGATGAGTTAGGACTCAAACACACATTGCTTGCACAAAATAGAGGGATGTTATTATTGGTTATATCTCGAAAGTAACCATGATTATCAGATAAGGGAGTTGTAGAACTACTTAAGCATCTATCTCACATCAATTCTCTATGGGAAGCCTCGATCCCCCTTCTTCTCTTGTTCTTTTTGTACCCTCTCTTGCTCCTTCTTCTACTCCTTTTCCTTTCTTTGCAACTGTTTCAACTACTCTCTTTCCTTGCACTCAATTTCCTTTTCAATTTTTTTTGTTCCTTCTGCTCTAAGGCCCGAATCTGTGCTTCCTTTTTATCCTCAGTTTGTTGCATCTTTTTGATTTTTAATTCTTCCAATTCTTTTTTTCTTCATTCTCGCTCCATTATGAGAGTCATGTAACTATCAGCAGTCAACAACTTTGATTGCCAACTCAGCCGAAGAGCACCACCAACAAACTTTCTTGTTCTTCCATTCAATCTATGAGTTGGCAACTTAAGGAAGTTACTGACCCGAGAACCACTTTCAGTTTGAATTGTTTCATTGACTTGGGAGTCAGTAAACTCCTCCTTGGCTAGTGTACTTGACTATCACTGTTGCCATCTACATAACAGTGCATTGTTTGTTTTGGAGGTGTGGGTGTTGGAGATGGGAATGTGAAATTCCCCATGTCTTCTTATGCAGTCTAGCTGTCCATGTCCTCAAGTTGTTGGTGTGCACCTTCATGCACTTGAGTATCCATTGGAGTATGCAATGTTTGTGATAGTTCATCTATTGAAACGTCAAGTCCCAAAAGACTAAGGATGTTATGCACTGCAAAAGAATCCTCGGTGTCATCAATCCCATATGTCTCATCGGGATGCATGTCACCCACAAGTGCATCAGAATTGAGGGGCCATATCCCCATCCTTTAAAATCTAGCTTTTATGTTGGATGGAGTCATAGATCTTCTCAGTGCCTCGCTGCCTAACTGCACCAATTTTTCCCTTTTGATATCAATATTGGGGAATCTAGTGAGAAAGTCAGCTCGTTCTGATTTGAAATATTGCTTGAATGGTGCAAACATGCTAACATCCAAAGGTTGTAGTGCGTGAGAAGTATGAACATGCACTGTAAGGAGGTCAATGCCTGACCTCCTTGCCTCCTATATATTTGACAATGCAACATGACTTCCATGGCCATCAAAAATCAGCAGGTGCGTATTAGTAGGTGACACACCCCCAGGAACTGACACACGGAAATGTTCCAATCACTCAAAGAAAATCTCCTTCATCATCCAAGCATGTGCTTGGGTTGCCATAATTGTGCGTGGTTCACAGTTCACAATGTAATTGTCTATCTCTGTATTGCCCTTGAACAGATAGAAACCAAGTATGCTTTGGCCAGATGCATTAACACAACATAGAATTGTTATCCATTCTTTGCTTTTTGGAATGATGTAGGAGACATTCCTACTGCCTCGTCATGCCAAGACCCTATTGTTCCATTTATGCTAGCTTGAATACTTGTTTCATCACAGTTCCAAACTCTGTCAAGATCATATGGGGTACTTTCATATGTTGTTGTCAGCGTTCTAAAAAATTTAGCTACTATTTCGAGTCTAAGGTTTACCACTCTATCTTTGTCAAGACCTTTAGCTATGCACAAGGTCAATTCTGGATGGTGCCTCTTGAGTCTAGTCCACCATGATTTTCCAGGCAGCCCCTCCATGAAAGGGTTGGGTCTAATCTGGCATATCTGAGCAACCTCTTGCTTGAGATTGATAATCTCAAGCTTGTGGCCAATATTTGCCATATATGTGCACCACTTCACAATCAGACCCTCCTCCTGTTCTATTAGAATTGTTGGTGGACCCTTCTTTGAAGTAGTGGACAGGTTGCCTAACCAATTGCTAAGTGTTGTAGTTGGGATTTTCTACTTCTTCACACCAGCTCTTGTCAACATCCCATTTGTTTCAACATCCTCCAGTTCCCTGTCCATGTCCTGTGATGACCATTCCCTTTCCTTTGATGCTCTTGCTTGCTTGATTGTTGGTCCAACAACCTCCTAGACAATCTCAACAAGTTCAGGATTCGTGTTTAATTTTATAACTAGTTGATGCACATTGGGGATTGTTACAGTGTCTTTCTTTGTACGTGACGTCTTTGAAGTCTTGGTTTTTGTTTTGGACCTCATTTTACCTTTAGATTGCACCTGCATATGTTAAAAAAGATTTTTGGAGCAGTTAAAAAAACAAAAAATGAACATTGTTGAAGTCACAGTGATGCATGAACAAATTGCATTTCTTTATTATGCATCTTGACATTTTGCAATTCATTGTTTGGTTTTTTATGAATAGTTTGTAATGCAATTGTTGATAGTGTGTAATGCAATTATCTTTATTGTGCATGAACAATTTGTTTTTATTGTCTTTATTTTTCTTGGTTTTTATGAATAGTTTGTAATGCAATTGTCTTTATTGTGCATGTTGACAGTTTGTTCAATTTTATTATTTAAATTGAAATGACTTAGAGCAGATCTGTTTAGTGAGACATGATAAAACATTGGTGAAACATTGTCAAAACAAATAACAATGGTACAGGCGAAGTGAGGTAGAAAACCTCAACTAAAAGAGAAAGGGAACTTTCTTGAGTGCAGAGCCGAACAATGAAACATGAAGAGCTGAACATAAATATATAAAACAAATTTCATAGTACAATCACATATTCAATTACATAATACATATATGAATATATATATATTCATGGAAATATGTCTATGTATTATTTTATTCTTCCATGCACAATATATATATATATATACATATATAAGAACAAAATAGTATAATTGCATGACATAATATCTTTGAAATGAAAACAAGTCAATCCATTTTCATATTTTGGAATGACAAACAAATATTAAAGAAAAAAATGCAAAGTTAATTTGTGCATTGGCAAAGAGAGGAATACAAGTGCATGGTAGAAAACCCTGTAATTGTGAACCCATGAAACCATTTCCATGTTTGGTGTAACAATGAAATAAAAAATGCATTTTGTAGACAAAACTATTGTGCATGGAAGAATAGAATAATACGATTGCATACAAGAATATCTTTGAAATGAAAACAAGTCATACCATATATATGTATGGAAATATATACGTATGAAAATATGTCTATGTATTATTTTGTTCTTCCATGCACAATATGTATGTATATGTATATATATATATACAATCACATATATAAGAACAAAACAATACCATTGCATGCATAATAACTTCAAAATGAATACAAGTGAAACCATCTCCATATTTGGTCCAATAAAAAACAAATATTAAAGGAAAATTGCAGAGTTAAAGTTTGTGCATTGTCAAACAGAGGAATACAAGTGCATGGCAGAAAATCCTGTAATTGTGAACAAGTGAAACCCTTTCCATGTTTGGTAGTAACAATCAAATGAAAAAACATTTCACAGACAAAACTATTATGCATGGAAGAACAAAATAATACATAAACATGCCAAAATATCTTTGAAATGAAAACCAGTCATAATTTTTTCATATTTCAGAATAACATGAGAATATTATAAGAAAATTGCAAAGTTTAAGTCTGTGCAATGAGTAAGACACGAATGCAAGTGCATGGAAGAAAGCCTCAAAATGATAAACATTGAAACCCTATGAACATTTCCTAGAAGCAGTCAATTATAACAAACAAAATGTAGTGTGATATATTGAATCCATTTCCATATTTTGGAATAACAAACAAATGTAAAAAGAAAACTACAAAGTTAAAGTTTGTGCAATGATGAATACATGAATACAAGTGCATGGCCGAAAACCAATCAAACCCTTTCCATATTTCATCGAACAAGTCTAGTAGTAATGAAAAACCATTTAAACCTGTCAAACCCATTTCATGTTTCATATGAGGAAGCAAATATGAAAAACACAATGCAGAGTAAACATTGTGTAATGAATAACACAATATATTGAAATTTACAATGCAGGGTAAACGCCATACATGGATGTGTATAGAGTAAAGGAAAATCAGTGAAACCCTTCATTCGAACTAAAATGACTTGACATTCATATAAATTATAAGTTCAAACCCCAGATATTGAATTATAGGTCAATATGACAAAAATTGACATCACATACAACATATTTGCATTCCTAGGCATAAAGAACATAAATAAAAAAACCAATGTAAATAGCATCACTATGAAACCCCAAATATTTACAGATTTGTGGAGAACATATTCATAGCATACAACATATTCGCATCATTAGGCATAAAGAATTTGTAGCAGTATACTACTTATAGTTTCTTAGGGTGCTACTGGTGCTACCTCTAGGCTTTCTTCATATTTCAAGAGAAAGTTGTATAATTGAAAATGAAAGTGGGACATGTTAAATGGAAATTGCAAGAGATTGAGTAATGCATTTTTGAATTTTAAAATCTTCTTATATGTTCAATGTTGGTTTGGTATGGAGTCTTTAATTCCCGTCCTTTTATTTTCAAATTTGAATTCTTCATCGCGTGCCTTCAATTGCAAAGTTTGTATGTATTAATGGCGTGCAATCCTTGTTTTCTTGATAGGATATTTTGGTGGCTTTAATGCCATTATTTTTGTGGTTGCAGGTGGCAAAAAAGAGGAGGATACAATAGTAGAGAGGTTCGATTTGACAAATGGGACACATATGAATCATTTATTTTCATCTGAGTGTTGTGTTGGTGGGAAAGTGGGATGGGGGTTCGGCTGGATTGGATTTGGTGATGAGACATTCTTGGCTCCCAGTTGTTCTCGTGGCATCCCAACTATCAAAAAGTTGGTTGTGATGTAATGCAAGTGGTGACATTATAGGGGAGATTGGGTTATACTAATTTTATATTTTGGGTGCATGTTTTAAAGCTACGGGCCAGTAACAAGCAATATGGCTTCTATGTTTGTGGTGTCAGATGTGCTTTGAATATTCTCTATCACATAAGACTGTGAATATCTATTTGTGTATGGGACAAATATTCATCGATTATAATACAATTTTGATGGTACAGTGATACGTGCACCCTTGTTGACTTTGTCAGTGAAAATTATTTTACATTTGCATATTAATCAACTCTATTGTGGGGCCCACATGGGACTACTTTTGTCCCCAGTATAAGCTCCTGCCCTACTATGGGCCCCTCTCCCCTAGACATAGAAATTTTAGATGTAGACATATTATAATATTCTTGACATGTATTTAATCCACCATAAACATCTCATTTGGTAGGGGAGAGGGGCCCAAAGTAGGGTGGGTAAAGTTTGGATGTCCACGTGGCAGTTCATGTGGAACAAAAATATATATATCACCACATCACCCTGCCACTTGTGCATCGGGCGAATTTTTTTTTAAAAAAAATTTGAGCACCCCGCCTCATTTTATGCACTGTTTAGTCCGACTTGTCGAAAACAAGCCCATTTTTCCCTCTACCGAAAGTTGAGCCCATCCGCCTCCTTAGTCGGTGAACAAATCTACCTCCTTTGGATCAGACAAATGTGTCACTTCAACAACCTCACCACCCTAAACAAAAAGTTTAGAGCATTAATCGCTTGTCGCCTCCTCCGTTACATCCACTAACCAACTTGCCTTACACGTCTGTTCACATTTATTCGAACTGTCGAGCGCATAAATCAAAGATCAAGGTTCATTGAATGCTTCAAAATCTCACATATCCCGCTCACTCTCATTCTTTTTGTTTGTGTTTATTCTTGAGTGTTCGTTTGGTTATGCACTGATACCGGTTCGACTCTCCATGCTTCCTTTTTCGGCTCTTCATGCTTCTTTGTTTGGCTTTGCACTCTCGACAACTCCCTTTCTCTTTCAAGTGAGTTTTCTAAGCTCACTCAACCTGTACTAGTGTCTTCGAATATGATAGTATTTTGCAATGCACTTATTTTTTTCACAAAATTTCGTTTCAAAAATATTAATAAAATAAAATGTGGGGAGGGTTTCAATATTTTTCTTTTCCTCTATACTCATCCATGCACTCCTAATCTTCTATTCTTCATTACACGACGTTTACTCTGCATTGTTCTTTTCATATTTTCTTCCTTATAGGAAATATGAAATGGGTTTGACTAGTTTAAATGATTTTTCATTACTATTAGACTTGTTCGACGAAATATGGAAAGGGTTTGACTGGGTTTTTTTTCATGCACTTGTATTTGTGTGTTCATCATTGCACAAACTTTAATTCTACAATTGACTTTTTACATTTGTTTTTTATTCCAAAATACGGAAATGGTTACACTATTATTATTATTAATAGGGTTACAATGTTTATCATTTTCTTTTTACATTTGTTTGTTATTCCATGCACAATAGTTCTGTTTGCGAAATGATTTTCTAATTTCATTATTGCTAACATACATGGAAAGGGTTTCACTGGTTCACAATTATAGGGCTTTCTTCCATGCACTTGTATTCATACGTCAACAATGCACAAACTTTAACTCTGTAATTTGCCTTTAATATTTGTTATTCCTAAATATGAAAATGGGTTAACTTGTTTTCATTTATAAGATATTATGCCATGCAATTATATTATTTTGTTCTTATATATGTAATTATATATGTAATATATGTGATTGTTACTACGAAATATGAATATGATATCACTGGTTTTCATTTCGAAGATATTTTTCCATGCAATTGTATTATTTTGTTCTTCCATGCACAATAGTTTTGTCTGTGAAATGATTTTTATTTCATTGTTACTACCAAACATGGAAAGGGTTTCACTGGTTCACAATTATAGGGTTTTCTACCATGCACTTGTATTCATGTGTTCAACAATGCACAAACTTTAACTCTACAGTTTTCTTTTAATATTTTTTTGTTATTCCCAAATATGAAAATAGGTTAACTTGTTTTCATTTCAAAGATATTCTGCCATGCAATTATATTATTATGTTCTTATATATATATATGTAATTATTTATGTATATATGTGTGATTGTTACTACGAAATATGGAGAGGGTTAGACTAGTTCCCAGTTAGTGGGTTTTCTGCAATGCACTTCTACTCGTGTGCTCATCATTGCACAAACTTTAACTCTGCAATTTGCTTTTCATATTGATTTGCTTTTAATATATATATGTATATGTATATACATATATATATGTATATATATAGGTATACATGTATGTATATATGTATTCATATATGTATATACATACATACATAAATATATATATATATATGTACACATGTGTATATATGTCCCACTTTTCCAACAACACAACACTCATGGAAAATCAATTGTTCACATGTGTCCCATTAGTCAAATTACAACACACAACTATAGTTGCCTTCTCCTCTTTTGCCACATACAACCACCAAAAAATAATGTGTTAAGGCCACCATAATCACCCGAGAAGCAAACAAATATTGCACACCATAAATACATACAGTCTCTGCAATTGAAGGCACCAAAACAATTTTCAAATTTGAAAAAAGAGGACACAAATTAAATACTCCATACCAAATTGGCATTGAACATATAAATAAATTTACAAATTCAAAAATTCATTTCTCAATCTTTTCCAATTTACATTTACCATGTCTCACTTCCATATTCATATCTACATGGAGGCAGTGGAGGCAAGAGAATAAGCAACAACAACATGACACTATAAAGTTACAAATATTCTACTGCTATTAATTATTTATGACTTTGAATGCCAATCTATTGTATGTCATGCAAAGTGGGATAGGGGTAGGTTTGATTGGATCTGGTGGTGGGACAGTCTTGGCTCTTAGTTTTTCTCGTGGAATTATGCCTATGAAAATATTGGTGGTTATGTAATGCAAGTGGTGATATTTAAGGGGAGTGGTGATATTTTGGCTGCATGTTTTAATGCTATAGGCCATTAACAAACAATGTGTATGCATATATGTATATACATGTATGTATGTATATATATACATGCATATATGTATATATATACATGCATATATGTATAAATATATGTATGCATATATGCATATGTGTATATATATGTATAAATATATGCATGCATACATACACATATATAATATATATGTATATATATATATATATATATATATATATGCTATATATATATATATATATATATATATATATATATATATATATATGTATGTATGTATGTATGTATGTATGTATGTATATATATATATATATGTATGTATGTATGTATGCATGTTTTAATACTACGGGTCGTTAACACGTAATATGGATTGTATGTTTGTGGTATCAGATGTGCTTTGAATATTCTATGACATATAATACTGTGAATAACTATTTGTTTTTGGGACAAATATAAACTGATTATAATACAATTTTTGATGATACAATGATTTGACTACTCTTGTTGACTATATGGATGAAAATTATTTTACCATTCTATATTAAGGTGATCCTATACACCCTATATTTGGAGATCCACATGGATTTCTTGGTGGACCAAAAACCTTGAACATAGTTTCCTGCCACGTGACCTTGCCACTTGTGCATTTTCCAATTTAGTTTTAAAAAAAAATTCCACCACATCGACATCTGTCACACACCGATATTACCATGGTGTTCCTATTTTTCACAGACTTTAAGTCCGCAATTTGTTTTTTCTATTTCACAAATGGATATCTGGGGTTTCTATCTCATACTTTTTACATTAGGTTTTCCATTTATATTCTTTATCCCAGGGAATTTCAATCTGTTGTATGGGATGTAAATGTTTAATTCTTAATGCCTAGCAATGCCTTTTTGTTATAAAGGATGTTTTTGTCTAATCCAATCTTAAATTTCTCTTCATTTTCTTCTTTAAATTCTTGTATTATAATACAATATATATGTATGTATTTATGTGTGTGTGTATGCATGTATGTATATACATACATACATACATACATACATATATACATACATATACATACATACATATATGTGTATGTCTATATATCATAGAGATTATGGTATATTCAGCCGACACTTTTCCATTTTGTGTCTTGTTCACTCTGCTTGATCGGTGTGAAAATTGAATACATGTTTGGCTCAACCCATTGTTCCTTATAAACTTCACTGATGGTGAGTTGCAATTGAAAGGTATACAGTTTTTTTATTATTCAGGTTGTATATTAACCTAAGCATTGCTACATATGTCTAATCCCTCCTTTCATTTGTTCTTGCAACAAGCAGGATATAGGTGAGTGCAACAAGACACATCATCAGTTAAATCCCTACTATAGAGGTGAGGTTTTTAACCTCACTAAGGCTCTACCATTGTCTCCTGTCAATAGTTTTTTTCATACTATTTATTTGATTTGTAATGGGTGTGTTGTCTTCCCTAAGTTGAAGTTATGTTTTTTGTCTTGATGATTTTGATAAGATTTTGTGGTTTCCCATAGTTTGAAGGTATTTTGTGGCTTTCTTGGTGCATCCACAATTTTCTTGATGGAGTGTATGGCATCTAGGGTGTTTATGAACACTTCCAAATTTTGTGTTCTTAGACAATCACTTTTTCAAGGAAAAATATGCTTCTATTCTAGCATCACTCTGATTTTAATGGGTTTAATTTCTTATTTTTCTTTCCTCTCATGATTAACCAAAACATTTCTTCATTCAATTTCCTGCCATGTGACCGTGCAACCTATGCTTTTAGTATGTATATGCATATATGTACATATGTATATATATGTATATGCATATATGTACAAAAGTATGCACATACATGTATATGCAATATGTGCATATGTGTCCACATACATATGTAAATACATTTTTTGATACATATGTATGTACATATAGATATACATATATGCACTAAATATTTGTGGAATACAGATCTACACAATGAATGATTATGCACTAAAGATCAAAATAATACAAGTGCATGGCATAATACCTTCAAAATTAAACTTATAAGATTGTTCAAAGTTATTGTGCACATACATATATATGAACATACATATGTATGTACATAGATTAGAGCATGTACATACATATGGACATGCACTATATATGCACATGCACTAATCTATGTACATACATATATATGTGTCTGCACTAATCAATTGTGAAATTCAGATGTGCACAATGAATGATTATGCAATGAAGAACACACAAATAAAAGCACATGGAAAAAAACCCTCCAAAAGAGAACCAGTCAAACCCTTTCCATATTTTGACATAGTAACAATCAAATATAAAAAGAGAATTGCAGATTGCATTATTGTGCAATGAATAACTGAATAATAGGGGATAGCAAAAAAGATTACATCACAATTGAAAGCCTATGTAATACCACAAACATACAATCCAACAAGTGTACTTGAATCATTGTACCACCAAAATTGTATTATAATTGGTTTATATTTGTCCCATACACAAATAGTTCTTCGCAGTCTTACATGCCATGGAATATTCAAAGCATATCTGATACCACAAACATACAAGCCACATTGCTTGTTAATGGCTCGTAGCATTAAAAAATGTAGCCAAAATATAAAATTAGTATAACCAACACTCCCCTTAAGTATCACCACTTGCATTACATCACTGCCAATATTTTCATATATCCAATGGCACGAGAACAACAAAGAGCCAAAACTGTCCCATCACCAAATCCATTATATTATACATAAGAGGTTGTTGAACTTCATACATTCTATATCATGTAAATGATGTTGCTAGTGTTGTGTACATGATTATGTGGATTGAAGTGATTGTTTGTGGTTGTCAATGCATAATGTTATATACATGTAATTGTTATGTGAAGTGTGTTGCACATTTCAGCCCAATCAAGTAGTCACTATAAACAAAGTTTCAGTATAATTAAGCAAACTTACATTAACAAGCAATTGCACTACACCGCCAACATGGACATCATATTGCTAAGTAGGCCCATATACATATCTATTTAATAAACCAATAAACAGATCCATTTGATTCAATTACATAATATAGCATGTGCATAATGCTAGAAACAACATTTACACATTACATGACATAAATTTGTACTGGCATTGGGCATTCTACCATTGAAGATAATTCTTTTTCAAAAGAGCATTTGAGTATTAAACTATGTATCATTATACATTCAAAATTATTAGTGTATGCAACATGGTTTAATACTAAAAGTGCTTTGGTGAAATGAAGCCTCTCCAATGCATAGCCAAACTAGTATGGCTATGTAACCAAACAAACACTTGAGAATAAACGCAAACAAAAGGAATGAGAGTGAGTGGGATATGCGAGAATTTGGAACATTGAATGAACCTTGATCTCCAATTTACTTTCCTGACAGTATGAGTAATTGTGAAGGGACACGTAAGGCAATTTGGTTAGTGGAGGTAACGAAGGAGGCAACAACCTTAATGCTCTAAATTGTTCGTTTAGAATGGCGAGGCTATCGAAGCCACATGTTCATCCAATCTAATGCATGTAGATTTTTTCATTGATTAAGGAGGAAAATGGGCTCCACTTTGGGGCAGAGGTAAAAATGGGTTTGTTTTCGACAGGTTAGATGAATCAGTGTGTGACAAGTGGCAGGGTGCTCGAAATTTAAAAATAAAATTGCCAGATGCACAAGTGGCAAGGTGACGTGGTGGGAAAATTTATGTGGTTAATATAAGGATATTACAGTCCCCAACAATAAAAGTAAACAACCAACAATTGAACTATATATTGCAACCCAAAATACACATAAAAAAAGTAGCCAATAATTCATAGATTTGTAGGGATGGTCCCTCCCAGCCTCAATGAAGCATGCCAAGATAAACATATGGAGATTTTTTCATGTCTCCTGCTTCTTTGTTTTGAGTTTTCATTACATGATTTGCATTTTCATTTGTAAATTGAGTGCAACTTACATGCAATAGTGTTGAATAACTATTTCCAACAAAGAGTGGAGTACAACCTACTTTTGGGTTGAGACTCGAACTGACATTAGCAGCAACAACAAAGGGATGTATATGTTCAATATTTCCCAAAACAAGGCATGGTTGTTTGTTGATGAGTTTGTAGGACTGGTTATATGTCTTTCTCACTGCAATGACCTATGGGCCCACTTGATTTATCTTTCCTTCCTATCTTGTTTCTTTTGAACTATTTCTTTCTTCATCTTTTGCTCTCTTTCCTTCCTATTTTGTATCTTTTGAAAGATATCTCTTGCTCCTTCTGATCTCTTTCCTTCCTATCTTATTTCTTCTTAGCTCTCTCTTCCTACCTCTTCTGCTCTCTTTCCTTTCTCAAAGTTGCATAGTAATCTAGCATTTGTGGTATGGGAAATGTGGAAAGTGGAGATGGTAATGAATAATTTCTTTGGTCTTCTTCCCATTGCAAGACAATACCCAATTTATTAGCTCCATCTGCCAACCAAGATGGTTGGGTAGGGGCCGAGGGAAGAATTAAACTGTCATTACCCACATCAATATCCCCCTCTACCAACCAAGACGGTTGGGTAGGGGCTGATGGAAGAGCTGATGGAAGACTTAGACTGTCATTACCCATATTCATAAATCCATTTGCCAACCAAGATAGTGGGCTAGGGGTCGAGGGAAGACTTAGGCCATCATTAAGTTCCTCACGTTGGCTATCCACCATGTCATTAGATTGTTGATTTACTATTTCATTCATTGTCAATTCCTAATGTCATGATATTTTTGTCCGCCTACTTGATGGAGCACTAACTACCACAACTATCTTCACTTCTACATTTATTTCTTCTTTAGGGGGAATGTAACCCATCTTTTACCTACAAGCCACCTTTTTGTGGCTCTCTTCTTCATTGGTGTGGACCTCATATCAAATTTATATTGTACCTACACACATTAGGAACACATGTTTCAAACAATGATAAGAACCACCAATGAACACCCTTAGAGACAGAGTGATGCATGAACTTTTTCTTTCTTTATTGTGTTTGTTGATAGTTTGTAATGGTAAATTTGGTAACTATTGAATTTTATGTGATCATACTACTTTGTTTGAATTGCACAAGTTTCAAACCTTTTGGATTTAAATGAAAGGAGTTGATCTTATGCCATACAACGGATTGGAATTAACAATGTAGATAACTAGAATTCATTTTCATTCATCAACAGTTACTAAGTATGAAACCCTGTGATATTGAGTTACAAGTTTGTGTGAGAAAAATTTACACAACATAGAAAATATTGGAATTCCCAGGTGTATATAATATTTATAAAAACATTGAAACTCAACTGAAAGCAAATGATGTTATGCACTTAGAGCATATTGGTTGAAACAATGACATTGAATTTATTTGGGCATTGACATTCATAAACAGTATAAGTCGAAACCCCGGATAATAAGTTAGAAAGAATATGTTGTAACAATCACATTGTCATTAAAAAAAATGACTTGGTCTTGTGCACTTAGAACACATAGGGTTCAACAATCACATTGTAAGGAACTAAAATGCATTGACATCCATAAATAGTGTAAGTTGAAACCCTAGATATTGATTCACAGGGTAGTGGGTGAGAGACATTTTCAATGTATATAACTAATTTATATACCCAGGAATATAAAACATAACAAATAACTAGGAGTTGAACTGAAATGACTTGAAATTCATAAGTAAAGAAAGTTGAAACCCCAGATATGATTTCCAAGACTTGTTGTTGATAAACAATTATGTGCCTAATCTATATTGGCAGACATATAGAGCATACGAAAACCCTAGAAAATGAACTCAAATGACTTGACATACATAAATAGTGTAAGTTGAAACCCCAGATATTGGGTTACAGGTTTGTGGGTCACAAACATTTACAGTGCATAGAACTGGTCTATATTGGAAGGCATAGAGAACATAAAAAAGAACCCATAAAATTAACTGAAATGACTTGAGATTCATAAACAGTGTAAGTTGAAACCCCAAATATTGAGTTACAGGTTATTGTGAGAAAAATTTACATAGCATACAGCATATTGTCATTGGGACATAAAGAATTTAAATGAAAAACCTAAGGTATTTATAGTGTTGTGAATTTTTTTGCATAGCATTGAACATATTGACATTTGTAGGCATAAACAATAAGTTTGTGTAAAGTACTTGTATCTTGATAGCGTGTTGTTACTTCTTCTCCTCTTTGTTCATCTACCTCTAGGAAAATGTAACATTGAATATGAAAGTGAGTCGTGGAAAATGGAAATGCATTTTTGAATTTGAAAATATCTTTATATGTTCAATGTTGCTTGGTATGGAGTCTTTATTTTCTGTCCTCCTTTTTCAAATTTGATAATATGTTTTGGTGCTTTCAATTGCATAGTTTGTATGTATTTATGGCATGCAATTTTTTTTCCACAAGCGATTTTGGTGGCCTTAACACAATTGTTTTGGTGGTTGAAGGTGGAAAAAGAGGAGAATGCACTAGTTGTCGTGTGTAGGGATTTGACCGATGGGACACATATGAATGATTGATTTTATTTTTAGTGTTGTATTGTTGGCATAGTGGGATAGGGGGTGTGTTCAATTGGATTTGGTGATGGGATATTCTTGGCTCCTAGTTGTTCTCCTTGATGTGGATGTATTAAAATATTGACGGTGATATAATGCAAGTGGTGATACTATAGGAGAGCATGGGTCATGCTAATTTTATATTTTGGGTGCATGTTTTAAAGCTACGGGCCAATAATAAACAATATGCCTTGTATGTTTGTGGTGTCAGATGTGCTTTGAATATTCTCTAACAGGTAAGATTGTGAATAGTTATTTGTGTTCGGGACAAATATAAACCGATTATAATACAATTTTGGTGGTATAGTGATTCGAGTACCCTTGTTGACTTCATGGATGACAATTGTTTTACAATTGCATATTAAGGTGGTCTAGTGTGGGGCCCACGTGGGACTACTTTCGTCCCCAGTATAGGCTCTCGCCCTACTTTGGGCCCCTCTCCCCTACATGATTTTCTCAGTTCGATATCTCTCATTTCTTCATATTTGCACCATTCACTCAATCTCAATCTCTTGGAAATGATGGCCAAATGATTTCTTACCATGTATCTTTTTCCTCTTTGAACATCTTTTTCTTATTTAGTCATGTTCAAATGTTTATTATCTTAGGCAGATTTCATGTCAAATTTGCAATATATTAATGAAATTAATGTGAGAATCTAATTCAAATGATTTTCGATATCTTTTAAACAAGAAATGTAATTTTATTTTTTATGGAATTCCATCAAAACATATTTATTTGAGACAACTTCTCAAACAACTCACATTCCTTGTTTATGCTTCCATTTTTTGTATATGTCTATTAGGGTACATGTAACTATAAGATCTGACAAAAATCTACTTTAAATTTGTTGGTTTTTGATACCTTGTTCTAAATCTCCCATTTTAGCATAGGTTGGAAGGATGTTTGTTAGTGTATATTTTTATTATTTTTATTAGTTTATTAATTATTTTCTTAGACTTAGTTTAGCTTGTTCAGGCATACATATTTAGGCTTAATAATTGTAGAGGGGTTAGAAATTATCACCAAAAGCATAAAAATATAAGGAAGTAAGCATAAAAGAAAAACAAAAAGTTATACTTTTGATGACCCTCCTTGATTGAGCTCCAAGATGTTGAAATGAAGAGGTGAAGGCCCAATTTATAGAAAATTGGAGGGAGAAATGAAGGGTCAAGATTGAAAGTTGATGGAGGGCTAGGATTGAATGGGAATGTGATGCATGGATCAAGGGGTGTGGTTTATTAGCATTATGACAAGTGTCACAATTAAGTGTACGGAAAAGGGTGAGGTGTGCTCACACATGTGTGAGCACACATTGGGATGAGAGGTCATTTAATTTTGGAGGCTAGGTGTAAGATAGTGGAGGTAAGTGAGACTTGTGACATTAATGAGACATGATTAGGGAGTTGAGGGTGAATTTTAAATTAAGAAATAATGGCAATGATGGAGATTAGGGTGGCTAATTAGTGATTAATTAGCTTAATTAGTTGGGTGGAGTTAATAAACCATGAGTTTATTAACTTAGGTGGAATTAATAGTTGGAGAATGGGATTTAATGAGGGTTAGTGACTTAATTAATCAATTAATTAACATAATTGAGATTGGAAACATAGGGGATTTTAATGGGATCAATTAAACAATGAGAACAGAAGAACTATAGTTTTAGATAATGATATAATTAATTAAATAAAATATTTAATTAATTATAAGAGGAAAATAAATGAATTAATTAAATAAATGTATTTAATTAATTAAAAGAGAAGGAATGGTTAAATTAATTAAATAAAGCTATTTAATTAAATAAGAGGAAGTGATATCAGATTTAGGGTGACTACATTTTTCCCCTCTTTGATGCAATGTCTGAAGTGATATTGTTTCAAAGAAGTTTAAATTTTGCCCTAGTGGAATGAAAGGTTAGTAAGGAGGTAATTCCCCCTCAAGAGAGTCTAACCAAAAAAAATTAGAAAAAATATTTTCGGTCAAGGTCTCAAAAAAGGTGGGCTAAAATGATGGGGGATGGTGTAGAAGAAAAAGTCAAAATCGGGAGAAGAAACAGAGAAATTAGGTAGAACGAGGTAGTTGAACGAGAGATTTGATGTGTCTAATAGAGAATAAATTAGGGTTGAGGAGGTAATTAGAGGTTAATTAGGGTTAAACAACCTATAAATAGGCTTGGAGGGGCCCAAAAATTCATTTTCAACATTTGATTGGAGGAGTGAAACTTAGGTGGAAGAGCGAAGCAATGACAGAGATTCCTTGTCATACTCATTGTGTGGAGTGATTTTAGGAGTATCAACAACTGGATGATGTGTGTGAGATGATATGTTATCTATCTATTAAGTTTAGGTTAGGTTAGGGGGATCGAGGGTAGGTCAAATTAGGAGACGAAGTTCAAGCAATGAATGTGTCATTTCATGAAACGAAACCTAAGGGCACAGTTGTGGCACTTGCATGCAAAGAAATTGCGCCTAAGTTTCTGCGACACTTGCAGTTGATTTCAATGCCTATGTTAAAATTCATGACACCTACATTTGATGTGCATGTTTTTGACACACATGTGTTTAACATGCATAGGAGGTATTAGGAAACGACACATATGTAATGTGATGCCTGTGTTGAAAATTGGTGTGCCTGGGTGATAAATTTTTATTCCTACATGAAGCGATGCTTAGGTGAAATATTAGCATGGTTGTGTTTGATAAAACGACACCCACACCAAAATGGAATCCGAGTTTCACAGAAATTGCAAGGGTGGGTTAGGCTAGAAATAAGTTCATGGTTTAGATGAAAAGGTTGATGTTAGTGTGTGGAATGATGCAGGAGGATCTAAATGTCCTACAGTTGCAAGAGCAATAGATCACAATGATGTGGACGCTTTGAGAGAAGTTGATGCTTGAGGATGAAAATTGGCTACACTTGATGGGTTTGTACTTTATTTCCTACATGCCCTAGATTCGAGCACACATATCACTGATGACAACGTTAGTAGAGCGATGGCATAGTGAGACAAGCAGTTTTTACTTTCCCACCGGTGAGGCAAAAGTTATGTTGGAGAATGTTTGGCGGATCCTTCAACTGCCAATCTGAGGGGAGTTAGTGGTTTACCGGCTCTAGGGGGTGAGGGATGCATCGTAGAGAATATTTGCATGCCAAGATTTACTATTCAGAGGTGTGGAGCTAGACCTGGATGCAAGGTTGGGTTAGTGGCCAAATCTCCGCCTCTTTGTAGCTACATTGATTATAGGCACCTTGATGTCGGATAGGAGGTCATGGGAATTTACAATAGGTTGGGCAAGAGTGATGGAGTAGATGTTTGAGGAGGGGACAATGTATGCATAGGGGTGGTTTTGTTAGGGTATTTTTTCAGGGAGTTACATTATTCTATGTACATGGTAGGGAGGAGTTTGGCTACAAAGTTGAATCTACTACACATCTGGTCCTTTGAGCACATTACCATGTTACGACTAGTTTACGATAGACGACAAGGGACAAACATGCCCTATGTTTTTATGTATGCGGGGTTTCAATGACAACAAAATTTGGGTGAGTTAGATCATTGGTGCAAGGTGATTGATGAGATGGATTCCTTCATTTGGCGGTTGTATATTGATTACAAGGACTAGGAGGATGATGACCGCTATATTCCCTATGTCCAAAGGGTTCATTACTTGATAGAGAAAACATCGACCATTATTGAGAGGTATTTGCCAATGTAGGTATGGTTGTCACATAAAAATGCACCCTATTGAACAAGAATTCAGTGTTCTAATAGCACAATGGAAACAACCTCAAGGTTTGGGACATTATGCAATGAGGTTAAATCTCCAAAGAAGGTCGACTTCCTTTTCTAAACTAAGTTCAAATGTGTTGGTCTAAATGAACACATGAAACCTATTACTACCGTAATCTAACAAATCACAGAGGAAAAGGGATAGAAGGAGAACATGAAATGAAAGGAAGGTGATGCACCAAGATAGAAGCATGTTTCTTCCTACTTCTAAACAACATAATACATCAATAAAACAACTAAAATACATACTGAGACACGAAGGTAAAAGGATTTTTCTCAAACGTGCAAGAGATAACAATGATAATAGTTGAACTTCATTAACATAAGAGCTTAGAAGCAATCTTTACAATGGAAAAATGTAAAAAATATAGTGTCTGCAAGAGAAAAACCCTAGAGGATCTAGAAGAAGAACCCTTAGAAAATATACAAGTGTTGCTTTTATAGATCAAGCATAACTTAGATGAATACACTCAAACCCTAACCCAACTAGGGTTAGCAGTTAAAGAAATATTTTCTCATGAAAACCACGTCAAGAGAGCCTAGAGTGAACCAACCTGCACATCATCCATCCTACCATAAACATTTTCCATAAAATCATCCAAAATCCCCCACGAAATGAAGGAAATGGGTAAGAGATGGTCAAAAAGAGTAAGGAAAAAACTATGAATGAGCATGGCCACCACAAATCCCCTTGGAGGAGTCATAGAAAGCATTAAAGTTGTCCTTAAACACCTAAAAATTAAATTTGGTAAATAGGGAGTTGTTGAGCATTAATGGTGTCACTTAGAAAAAATATGCCAAAGGTAGGAAGGTCGAGGCATCGGGCCTGAAAGGAAGCCTTTGCAAACATGTGAATTAAATGGTTGAACCCCCAAAAATATGTCTTTGTCAGATATCGGTGATCGGGCAGTTGGAGGTTAGGAGTTGGATGTCAGACCTACCTCGTGCTTATGACTTCATCAAACTTCATGCACACTGGCATTGAACATGAAAGATCGAGTGTCAGGTCATCAGAGGTTGGGTGTCAAACTTGCAACTTACCACATGCCAAAAGAGAAGAAGGAAAATGAACGAAAAAGTCTAAACGAACCATTGGGGTTGGAGAGAAGGGTTACCTCTTACCAAAGAAAGGTAAGAGGTAAAGGGGAAGGCCAAAGGGCGACATCTGAAAAATTGACACCTAGTCAAATTTGGAAGAAAAGAGTCAAAGTGAGAAGGAGAAGGAAGAAAGTGAAAGGTTCAAAGAAGATGAGACTTCAAAGGTCAAACCTCAGACCGTCGAGGATTGAACATCGGACCATTGGGTGACAATCAATGAAGGGAGCAAAAAAAGACAAAGGGGAAGGCCAATGACCGAACCTCAAAGGCTAATAGATGAAAGGCAAAAAATGGAAGAAGAGAGAGATCAATAAAGGGTAATGGGTAAGGTCGAAGGCCAATACCTGAAACACATAGAAGAAAAGGGGTAAGGAAGGGAGCAATGGAGAAAGCATGCAAGGTAAGCAAGTAAGAGACAACTCGAAAACTTGAAAATCTGGGACTTAGCCAATTTTAGGAACCCTCAAGGAAAACTCATGCAAGATGGCCTATGAAGGATCTCTCAGATCCTATATCAGTGATGGGTCATCTAAGGGTGGCATGAAATTTCAACATTTATGGTGATTTAGGTGGGATGATTTCCTATTAATCATGGAATCTAGAGGCCTTATCAGTCCATTACGCATAGATCCATGAAGGTAATTTACAAAATTGGGTCTCTTAAGGGGAAAAACAAAACATGTGCAAGCCTACACTTGGAGAAAAGCATGGAAATTAGGAACATTAATTCCCTTAAGGAGAATGCAGGGCGTGTAAAAAATTTCATGGAAAACAAGATATTTATAGTATGTACATGAAAATGCAAACTCACCAGAAATAAGGTTTGAAATGAATCCCATTGATTGAGATTGGAAGAACCTCACCATCCAACTTGGAAAGATAGAAGCATCCCATTTTAGCACTAGATCTCCCTCTTGGAACACCCTATGAACTACCTTCTTGTCAAATTTTCTTTTGACCTGTGCTTGATGTGCCTCTATGATTTGCATATATTTGTTCCTTGTCTCCTCCAGTTCCAAGAGCTCAACCAACCTTACTATCATAGCATCATTTTCTTCCAACTCCAATTGACGTGCCAACTCAAGAGAAGGAAACTCCAATGATAATGGTAACCTTGCTTCCCTTCTATAAACTAACATGAAAGGAGAATTACCAATCACTCTTTTAGGAGTAATTCTATCAACCCAAAGGGTTGTCTTTTACTTTCTATGCCAGACCCTTTGGTTTTCCTCAATGGTCCTTTTGATAATATTGATGAGATTTTTATTTGAAGACTCAACTAGGCCATTACCCTAAGGACATTAATTAGATGAGTTCAAATAAATTTTGTGCTTAATTGCCCAATCAAGGATCTGAGCACTAGTAAAATCCTTGGTATTGTCTGAAATGATGGTGGAAGGAGTGCTAAATCTTGTAACAATTCCATCAATGAATTCCAAAAATAAAGCATCAGTGGCATCCTTCAAGGCAACTACCTCAGTCCACCTGGTAAAGTAGTATGTGGTTGTTAAAATCCACTTATGACTAGCACTTGATGATGGATTTATCATGCCAATAAAATCCAAACACCACTGTGTAAATGGTTGATAAACTTGAATGGGGTGAAGAGGGAGGGAAACCAACCTTTTCTTTCTAGAAAAGAAAGCACACTTTTTGCAATTTCTCACCCCATTTGTGAGCATCATTGAGCAAAGTTGGCCAATAATAGCCAACCCTCATAATATTTGCAATAGTAGTCCTTGCAGAAAAATGGCCATCTAAAGAACCATCATGGAATTCATTTAGCATTCTACTGATTTGATCTGTCTCTATGCATCTTAATAGGACTCCATCGAAATCCTTTCCAAAGAGTATGCCATCCACTATGACATAGGGAATGGACTGTAATCTAAAATGTATTTTTTTGGTCCTATTTAGACCCAAAGGATATCTACCTTCTTGTAAATAGGTAGTCATATCATGCACACAATTGCCTTGTATGTTTGCATTGGTGATTTTTGTTCTTGTAGCATAAGGGAAACCTCTGTAGGAGTCTCAAATGTTGAGACAAGTTTCTCACATAACCCTTTGCCTCTCACTAGCTTGGTGATCTTGATGTCAACGTCATACTCCATCACCTTGGTGATCCATCCAACCCTTTTTCATTGATATCTCTACTCAATAGGAACTCTTTAATGTTGACATGGGGCACCATTAGCTATATCCTATTAGTAGACAGTATATGTTTGAATTTTTCAATGCTCTACCAGCAGAAAGAGCTTGCTTTTCAACTTAGCTATACTTGACCTCATAATCTTTGAGCCCTTCACTAAAGAAAGAAATGGGATGTTCCAAATTTTATTTATTTATCTGGGTTAGGACAACTGATAAACTTGCTTCACCTCCAAAGGTATAAAGAATGAAATCCTTGTCATAGTTAGGATTGAAAAGGGTAGGATCTTGAGCAATTTCTTGTTTGATAGCCTCAAAGCTATCCTTACCTTCTTTGTCCACTTGAAGACCATTTTTTTTTTAAGAATAGAAGTAAGATGCTTTAGAAAAGTAACAAGATTTGGAATGAACCTCCTCACAAAGTTAATTATGCCCAAGAAACTCTGTAATCCTTTCTTGTGATTGGGAAGTGGGATGGCAAAGATAGATTTTACTATTTCCCAAGAAGATTTCTCTGATCAATAGTGAAGACACATTTTTTTGGATTTATGGAATACCATATTCCCTACATTTTTGAAATACTTTCTCAAGGTGACTAAAATGGTCTTTTGTATACTTTGAAAATGTTGTGATATCATCCAAGTAGACCAAAACAAATTTTCTAAACATACCTTGAAATTCCATATCCACAGCTCTCTAAAAAGTGGTACTTGCATTAGTTAGACCAAAAGGCATTTTACAATAAGCATAGGCACCACACTTTGTAGTAAATTTTATCTTATGCTGATCTAATTCTTGAACCAAAATTTGATTATAGCCTAAATAACCGTCCAAAAAATAAAACCTTTCTGAACCACTAACTCTTTGTAGAATTTTCTCCATGAAGGGGAGGGGATAATGATATTTTAGGGAGGCTTTATTTAGATCTCTAAAATCTACACAAATTATTATTTCCCCATTCTTTTTGTCTGATAGGAACAAGACTTGCAACCCATGAAGAATGCTTGATGGAAAAAATGATTTTAGCCTCAATCAATTTGGCCAGCTCCTTTCTCATTAAAGGCTCAATCTTAGGATTTGCAGGCCTTTGTTTTTGCCTTACAGGTTTGGCATCGGGATCTAATTCAATAGTATGTTGGGAAAGGCCTGGGTCAAAACCCTTTAAGTCTTCATAATTCCAAGCAACTACATCATTATATCTATTGCAGAGATTTATGAAAACATCATGTTCAGTGATACAACATGCCTTTTCCAAGTTTAGAGATTTGCCTTCTAAAATCTCTATTGGCTTGAAGTCACCCCTCTTTAGAACTAACTTCATCCTTTTCTGCTTTAACTGATCATCAAGGTTGAAAATACCTTCAAGATTGATAAGACCTTTTGGTAGCTTGTTTCTACTCAGCTGCACAATCTGATCACCATACTGATTTTGCAGCTTGGAATAATTTCTTTTAGAAAATTTTTCCTCATCTTGTAGAAAAATCACTATCTGTTGGTCACTGTCAAAGACTTGTCAGTGATATTGATTATCCAAAACATCAAGCCTCACCACAAGTCTGATATTTTACTCCTTTTCACTAGCAATATGTGTTGGTATGTCAAACTGGGCACCAACTGTTGCAATTATATCAATGTGTTTATTCTGATTTCTCAGAGTTGTTTGGATGTTAAAACCTCCAAATCCCTCAATTAAATCCCAAACCCTATTCTTGTAGGATTTGGTCAGATTGTTCTTGGTTGAACTTTGAGTTCTAACTTCATGGACAACCAATTCAGTGTCACCAAAAACTTGTAACAAATTGATGTTCCTTTTTTGTGCAAGATGGAGACCTTGGATAAGTGCTTCATACTCAGCCACATTGTTAGTGCAACTAAATTGAATCCTGAAAGAGAAATAATATTTCTGCTTGCTCGAAGATACTAGAATTGCACCAACACTAGCACCATTTATGCTCCTAGAACCATAAAAAAATATTTTCCACAATCCCTCGAAATCCTCTTGAGTTTTTATGAGATTGGGGACAAGAGAATTCTCTTCATGAATGTAATAGGTGCCAAGATCAATCTCCTCCATTTCAGCAATAGTTAATGGGTCAAAAAGTAAAGCATTGTCCCATTCATCTAATAAAAAATCAAGTACCTCCTCTATAGGATTGGTAGGTTCATGAACATAAAACTCTTCCTTTTGATCATGTAATGTGCAGATCATGTTTATTGGACTAGGAGTGTAAGGTTCAAGATGATCCTCTACTATGGGCTCAAATTTGATGGTTGATTTAGTGTCATATCTAGTTTTGAATAGCATGTGAGACCAATCAACAAACAAGTACCACCCATCTTAGTAGTGAGATCTCTAGATAAGAAAATGGAAAAATGAGTAGGGAGGTCTATGACTAAAATATCTTACAACACATCAAAATGAGGAAATGCATGCAAGGAAAAATTTAGGTCTTTAATTAATTCCACTATATTGATAACAGTGCCATCCAATTATAAAACTTTTCTAGCCACCGGTTCATACTTGATACCAAGCATGCTAGCTATTCTCTTAGGAATAACAGAACTACTTGCCCCAAATTTATTTCATACAATTATGCACTATATGATTTCTAATAATTAGAGAAAGATAGAAGGGGGGTGGCTTACTGATTTTGCTTGAATTCCCTTCTTCTTTGGGTTGCACCAGACTTCTTGATGTAGTAGTTTTCTCTTTTTCTTGTACATCATTTGTTTGTTTATGTTCCTTTAAATCCCATTGTAGCAAATCCCTTTGTAATGGGATAGATAGAGCCTCCTACATACTAACATTCAAATTGAATTTCTTCATTTGTTCCACTATATTGAAAGGAAGTTGAATAGCTTTAGAAGGAACCTTTGTAACAAGGTATATTCTTGTTGCTTGTGTGATCTTAGGTTGCTCCACCACTTGTTTAGGCTTGTTAACATGATGATTTGATTGTGGAACCTCTGTTGTTCTACCTATTGGTCCAATATTTTCACTTGGTTGAGGTTTTTTAGAAATTAATGTTTTCCCAAACATGGAAGATGCACCGCCCTCCATTTCTCTTTTCTTTGATCTTGTATTATGGGCTATTACATTGGAATCTGCTTGATTTACACTACAAAAATCCTCTTTACCCCAAATGACAAATGAGGAGTCTTCACGTGCATGATTTTGATTACTAGCAGTTTTTTAGTTCATGCCAATTTTCTGCTCTAAAGTAGAGGCTTCATTTTGAGCTACCCTAGAGTTTGCACAAACTCTCCATTTTGACAAGCATCTTGATCATGAACTTGATCACAAGGGTATAAACACCACTCCTCCTCTTGTGCTAGATTATTTTGCACCGGGACCAAATCCTTAGAATTGTTGGTAGTAGGTGTATGCATGCTATTCATCAACTTAGTATGATTCCATTGGTTTTATCCTTGATAAGTTGGCCTATTTTGTTGATAACCTTGACCTTGAGGCTGATAGGATCTATTGTTTTGAGCTTGTTGCCTCTTTATTGACACTAGCTCATTATTCATACTTCAGAGCAAGGTGCCTAAATCTTCTACAAGTGCAGCGGATTGGCTCATGGGAACTGATAGAATAGGAGCCATTGGGATAGGTGTCACCAGTGGTTGTGAAGGAAGATTTAAAATAAAGACATTGATGGCCTAGAAGCTATCTTCTCAGCTTGAATTAAACAATTCTATGCCCTTATGGCAATATCATATGCACTTGTTAAAGTGTAACCTCTCATTGAATGAACCATAACAACTATATCATTGTTAAGAGATCTTAAGAAATATAGAAAAGAATGCTTAGGAGAGGGTTTGACCAAAACAAGAATTCTATCCTAAGTCTTTTGTAATCTTTAATTGAAATCACTCATGAATTCATGAGGTTCTCTTTTAATTGTGGTTATTTGTTCTACCAAGGACAAATGGTCACTCTTATCTTCAAAATGTTTGCATAATTTCTCCCCTAATTCATCCCAACTGTGAATGGAGTTGGGTGGCAATCCTCTATACCAATGTAGTGCTTTACCCTTAAGGGAATTGGCTAACAACCTAAAGGCCACATTTTCTTCTACTACATCATGAACTGAGCATGTGTTTGCCACATCTATGATGTGATCTGATGGAGTTGTAGATGATTCACCAGTAAAATGGGGAATAATTTTGAGGGAATTGACTCATATATCATATTTTTGGGGTAGAATCAAGGGGCTTCCACTAGTAAAAGATACAAAAGGTTGATTTCTAGGTAAAGCCATATGGAATAAATTCTTTTTTGTATGGACATTAGGTTTTCTATCGTGAAATAATCTACCAATAAGTGGCATAGGTGGGGCTCTTGGAGAAGGACTTATACTCCTATTTATTCTTATAGGTGAAAAATATTGTCTATTTCTTCTTCTAGAAGTAGAAAATGAGAGCTGGATGTACTGAAAATTACCTCTAGAAGACAATCTTGTTTGAATTCTTGGCACGAATTTGCAATTTTGGTCTTGAACCAAGAGTTCTAGGTAGCAGCAGGGTCACCAATTTATATGTAGAGTCCTCCCTTGATTGCAGAGTCACTAGGTACTTTTTTAAGATCCTCTTCAAGGTTGTAATGTTGAGAGAAACACCATTCTCTCAACAAAATTAAGTTAAATTTCTTCTTGTCTCCCACCGGGCATGCCAAAAACTGTTGTCACATAAAATTGCACCCTATTGAACAAGAGTTTAGTGTTCTAATGACACAATGGAAACAAGATCAAGGTGTGGGACCTTACACAAATGAGGTTGAATCTCCAGAGAAGGTCGGATTCCTCTTCTAAACTAAGTGCAAATGTGTTGGTCTAGCCCAGTTAATGAAACCTATTACTACCCTAATCGAAAAAATCACAAAGGAAAAGAGATAGAAAGAGAACATGAAATGAAAGGAAGTTTATGCACCAAGATAGAAACGTGTTTCTTCATGCTTCTAAACAACATAATACATCAATAAAATGTCTAAAACATATACTCAAACACGAAGGTAAAATAATTTTACTCAAACATGCAAGAGGAAACAATGATAATAGTTGAACTTCATTAACATAAGAGCTTAGAAGTAATCTTTATAGTGGAAGAATGTAAAAATTGCAGTACCTACAAGAGAAAAACCCTATAGGAGCCAGAGGAAGAACCCTTAGAAAATATACAAGTGTTTCTTTTATAGATCAAGCATAACTCAGATGAATACACTCAAACCCTAACCCAGCTAGGGTTAGCAATTAAAGAAATATCTACTCATGAATGCTGTGCCAAGAGAGCCTGGAGTAAACCAACCTACATGTCATCCATCCTACCATAAACATTTTCCAGAAAGTTGTTCAAAATCCCCCACAAAATTAGGGAAATGGATAAGGGATTGTTAGAAAGAGTAAGGCGACAATAATGCATGAGCATAACCGCCAAAAATCCACTTGGAGGAGTCAGAGAAAGTATTAAAGTTGTCCTTGAACCCCTAAAAATTAGATTTGGTAGCTATGGAGTTATTGAGCATTAATGGAAACGCCAAGAAAAAACACACCAAACATAGGAAGGTCTGGGCATCGGGCTCAAAAGGAATCCTTTGCAAACACATGTGAATTAAATGTCTTAGGCCTCCGAAAATATATCTTTGTTAGATATCAATGATCAAGTGAGAGGTTGGGAGTTGGGCGTTAGACCTACCTCGTGCTTATGCCTTCATCAAACTTCATGTGCACTGGCATTGAACATCAGAGATCAGATGTCGGGTCGTGGGAGGTTGGGCATAGACCTGCAACTTACCATGTACTAAAAGAGAAGGAGAAGGAATCGTGAAGTTCGAAGGAACCATTGAGGTCGAAGAGAAGGGTTACCTCTTACCGAAGAAATATAAGAGGTAAAGGGGAAGGCCGAAGGCCGACATCCAAAAACTTGACACTTAGCCAAATTTGGGAGAAAAGAGTGAAAGTGAGAAGGAGAAGGAAGAAAGCAAAAGGTTTGAAGAATATGAGACTTTGGAGGTCGAACATCAAACCATAGGGGATCAGACATCGAACTGTCATGCGAAGATTGATGAAGGGAGTGGAAGAAGATAAAGGGGAAGGCTGATGGTTGACCCTCGAAGGTCAATAGAAGAAAGGCAAAAAATGGAAGAAGAGAGAGATCAGTAAAGGGTAATGGGTAAGGTAGAAGGCTAATACCCAAAACACTTAGAAGAAAAGGGGAAGGCATGGAGCAATGGAGAAAGCATGCAAGGTAAGCAAGTAAGAGACAACTCGAAAACTTGAAAATATGGGACTTAACCAATTTCAGGAACCCTCAAGGAAAACTAAAGAAAGATGGCCCATGTAGGATCTCTCAGATCGAATATTAGTGATGGGTCATCTAAGGGTGGCATGAAATGTCAATAGGTACTACGAAAATTTGTTCAGTGGCAGGGTGTACCTAGATTGAGGTAGTGTTTTCCAGGGTGGCTCATGAGAGGCGATAGTGGGGTGGTTTCATTGAGTATGACACATCATATCAAAGCTAGAGAGATACACCAACAATGACATGGAATCCTAGATGAGGGATGGAAAATATCAGTATCATAGTAGAGTATGACACCTGGTGGGAGGGGCATAGGCTTATTCAACTTACCATGCCCCACGATCAGCTAGTGGTAATGAAGGCTAGTGGGGATGAGAGCAGTAAAAAAAATGAGTCAAAGAGTAATAATATCTTTGATGATGATAGCAGTGAGGGGAGCAATGATGGGAGCGAGGATGATGACGATGGTGATGATGATGGAGATGATGGGGACCAAGTTCTGAGTGGGGATGACATTAGAGGAGAGGATATTAGAGGGGAGAACATTGGAGGCGATAGAGATGAGGAGGGTTGTCACGTGCGACATAGGGGTGGAGATCTATAGGCCCAAGTAGATGCTATGAAATTGGAGAGAGACCAGCTATGTCAAGAGCGTGATCAGGCATGACAAGATCATTTATAGGTTGTGGGCGAGAGGGATATGGCACAGGCTGATGTGGTTTGTTTACAGGGATAGATGGATGGGAAGGTTCCCATGCTTACTACATAGATGGATGCATCCATAGTAGAGGTGGTTACTCTGAGGGGTGAGAGGGATATATCTAGGGAAGAGGTAGCTAGATTACAAGGTCTGTTGGATAGAGGGGTCGGTGTTGGAGGAGGGGATGATGGGAAACTAGCAGAGATGAGAGCATAACGGGATCAACTATGGAGGGAGGTAGATAGATTGTAGTGGGAGCGGGATGTAGCCTATGATATGTTAGGTGAGGGTGGAGTGGAAGTTGGGTTTACAGAGTTTGGCTGAGCTACTCGAGAGGCTGAGCGGTGGAGGAGGGCTTATGAAGAGGCAATGCCACCAAAGCGGAAGATAGCCAGTGTCTCAGTCAGTACCAGATCACATAGGTCAGCTCAATCAAGGACATCAATTACCATGGGTCGGTCGCCACTACCATGGAGGGATCCTACAGCGAGATCACTTGATAGACATTTAGATGCAGGAAGTATAGGGTAGTGCATGTTGATTATGATTTTTTGAATTTTTTCCAAAGATGGGTTCGGATTTTTGTACACATGAGAGACTATCATACATTTTGTATCATGACATTATTATTTGTATATATATATATATATATGATATGATGGATTTGAAAGGAAATCTAAGTGTGGAAATGCCTTCCTAATGCCAATTTTACAGGAGAGAGATACAAAAAGTTCATTCAATTTTCACAATTACACTTCACTTAAGATGCACATTTCATAAAATTAACAAAACAAATAATTAAAACATCACACAATTAAACAAAAAATTTATCATGAGAAAATCCTTATGGAAGAAAAACCCACACACCAAGCAATAGTATCTTTGTATTACAGTAAAAAGACATTACATACAAAGTCTTAGCACTTATGCTTCACAAGTGTTAATTACAATAGTAATTCTGGTAGCATTTGACTACACAACTCTTCAAGTACAGTCACTAATCAATCTCTATTACAGTATATATCCCTATTACAATTCGTTCAATACCATTCTCACTATATTTGCATTCACATTCAGTTTAATCTACACATTCGAGGAACAAATTCGTTTCATGTAACTAATCGTTTCATATTACATCACAGTCAAAACGAATAACTGACTTTACATATAATATGTATCGAGACCTCAGAGAGACCAGAGTTAGTCTCTCACCGAAGTCTTTATGTCGCCTTGACACAAGCTAGTTATCCACACTTGTTACTTACCCCTCTACATCAGGATATCGATGAAACTATAATACGTCTCTCGCCGAAGTTACAATATTACATTGACACAAGTTTACAACTCTATGGTCAACAATTGACTATCAAGAGTTCGGTGGGACACCTTTCATTATCTCAGCAACATGGCATTGTCTCACCGACAGTGAGTTAACAGCTAACACAAACTATGAGAATATTAATAATAACCACCTGTGAACGCACTTGATATAATGTAAACTGTGAACGCACTTAGTATAGCGACCAACACTTATCAAAATTTCGATGAGAGTCAACTCAATATTCCATCGACATTGCATTTTCAAACCGATAAGGTTTAGACCTGAATGCCACTACCATAATTTCTCAACAGGATTTGGTTCTATATGGTTTATGCAAATGTTGTTATATATGGATTTTTATTATGCGATGTGGATTAATTATGCAAGTGATGTATTTTATGTTTATGGATCCTATATGATGATGTTTATGCTAGATTTTATTAATGGATAATGAGGATGTGCATTTATATTTTCTTCATGATGATAATGTGATCGATGTTATGATGTTTATTATGATATGCATGAGATGTGATGATTATATTCAATTGATGTATTTCGTATAAAGGTGACACTTTAGCCAGTGGACCTTGTGTCTCATTTGCTTTCATATGTCATCTTCCATATCTCTTGATTACAAAGCCAGGATCAACGGCACTTTATTGAAATGACTTCAAATATAAAAATTAATTAAAAAAGCTAGGAGAACAATAGTTCCACAAGCTGAAGTGCACCTTTATGTGAGAGAACAAGAACTCCTTTGATGGTTGTTTATGTTTTAGCCTTGATTCTTATGATGAGACTATGATGGGTAGATAGTTTTATTTGTAGAGTATGTAGTTGGAGATGTTGTAAAATTCATGGTAAATTATTTTGTGGAAATAGATTTTTATGCATATGATGAATGGATGTGAAAATGTTAATGTTTATGTATATATGTCATGGTAATGATGTGAAGAAATTTTCTAATGCATGTTGCCTATATTATGTCTTCATGGGATATGTATGAATGTATTCCTATTGACAATACCTAATTTGTAACTTGGATGCTAGTTGTTTACATTTACTTTATCTCTTATAATGGTTTTTGCAACTAATTGGAAATGAATGATTTGCATCACAAAAAAAATAATGAGGAATTAGGATGGTCATAGGTACCTTGCAATATTTTTCTTTATCTTAGTCATTAGTGCATCCATGAATCTGACATCGTGTCAATGGCCTTTTTTAGTTTTGTACTCGAAATTCCCTTATTAAAATCATGTGCAATGCAGGTGTGAATGTTTTTGTGTCATGATACAACATGTATTCCAGTCCAAGTGTGTATTAGGGGATGCGGGGGTTAATAGAATATAAAATGTGGGGGGGAGGAATGGTTAGTGTCAAGGAAGAAAAGTGGATAGGTTTAGGGTTGATTATGTTGGGAAAATGTGGTGAGAAATCCTTAATTTGATATAGTAAGAGACATTATGCCCCCAATTGTATAAAGGCGCAATCATGTATCTTACATGGACTTTGAGACTCACAAACATATGCAAAACAAAGATTAAACCTAACCACTAAATGATTCTTGAAACCATAGTGGATCATAGATGGGATTATATATAGCAGACCAGAATTTTGAACCCCTCTAGCTAAGGTGTAAGAAATCATTAGTGAATCAGGTTAACCATAGAGATGCCATACAAGGTGAACCATATCTAGTTCATCCATTGTTGTTGACACACCAAGATATGAAAAGATCTAGGTGGCCTCAACTTGGCGACTTTGTAGATCACAAAAATAAATCCAAAAAGAAAAAATCCAAATCTCTTGCCAAAAAGGTAGGACTAGTAGAGGTTGCCAAACCAAGGAAGGATGCATCCTATCAAGCAAAGATGGGGTAGATTGTGATGGAAAACAAGTCAAATGGTGGGATTATTTTGAGGATTAAGTGGATGATTTAGTACTAAGGTCAATGTGGGAATGGATATTTTTTTCTTCTGCATTATTTGTCTCAAGGTGAGGTGAGTAGTGTATTTGGGATGGTGAAGTGTTTATTATGGGTGTTTTTTTATTGTGGAATGGGTTTTTATTATGTTATAGATGGATATGCAACTAGGTATAATAAAGATCGCTTCCCTCTACACATGATAGGGTGGGTTGATGGATTGAACTGGGGGAGGAATGGGGCAGAAGTATTTGTGGATAATTCATGCCTTATACATGTAAAGGCTTTTTTCTACAATTTCTCAAGAATAAACATTAGCATATTTAATCCATTTAAACAAAGAAAACAAAAGTATCCCAATGAGATATTTAATCATGCTAAATATTCCAAACAAGACACTAAATATCAAAGAAGTTAAATAAAAGCATATAAAAACATGTGAAAACCTATCCCATAGTGGGAGTGGTGCTCCTTTGATGTGAAAAGGATGACTTTTACCACCCCCTTGATAAGATTCCAATGATGAAGACGCAAAGATGCAAGTGATGAAGATGTAAAGATGCAAGTGATGGAGATGAAAAGTGCCTATCGTAGAAATGCTAATATTGTGGATGGATTTGAAGTAGAAGTGGCTTCTATTTATAGGTTGAAGGGTTGAAGAATGGAGAGAGAGGAGGAATGTGGGATTAAAAGAGAGCCAATGAGATTGAGACACTTGTCTCAAATATATTGGATGAAGGTGGAGCATATTTTGGAGAATGTGCAAGAGGAAAGGAGGATGGAAGAGAAATAAATGCATATGGTTGAAGATGTGAGAGGATGTAAGAAGCATAAATGAGGATCTAAGAGGAGTTAATGAATGTGGGTGAGATGTTTTGGAGATAAATTGTTTGGGTAAGAAAGTCAAATAAATGGAGTTAATGAATGAATATTCCTTAGAATATGCTTTTGAGAGGATAAATGAGGTAATTAGTTAATTAAAAGAATTGATTTTCATGTGCAAGTGGGTTGGTTAATCAGGGGTTGGGTTTGACCAAGGTTGAGTCAAAACCTAGAGAATGGGTAATGAGGGTTAGGAGTTAATTAATCCAAAATTAATTAACTTGGAATAATTTAGGGGATTAGACATTTAATTTAAACAATTTGATTTATTTAATTAAATTTGATGAACATTAGTGAGTAGGAAGTGAATTAATCAAATAAACTTAATTACTTGATAAATAGTAGAAATGATATTAATTGATCAGATTTAAATGCATAATATCAATTTTCATGTCTACATTTTTCCCCTCTTTGAAATAGCGTATCAGTTGTGTTGGTTCAAAGAATAACACTGTTAATATCGAAATTTAAAAATATCCTGATTTTTTTAGATGCTTCACTATTGCCCAACAAAAATAATTACACAGGTACACTGCCCCCTCGAGAGATCGGGCAATTTTTTTCATTTGAGGTCAAGCTCATGACAAAGAGGTTCAAGATGGATGTATGGATGGTTAGACTAACATATCTATATGATAATGATGATGCAAATGGGATGGATTAATATGCTTAGAATAACAACCCTATATTATCCTAAACAATTCAAATGATGATGCAATGCATGTGATATGGATGATGTTGCCTATTATGATGATATGCATGAGTATGCATGATGGGTATGTTGATGTTTTATGAATTTAGGATGGATGCATGTCATGATAGCATGTTAGCATGAAAGAGGATAGAAGAATGAGAGGGATCAACCCTTGAATCTGAGATGATGCAAAAGTCTAACAAGTCTATGAGTCATCGAGACTTTATTAGATATGATGGTGAATGATGATGATGTATTTCTTATCTAGGGATTGGGGATGTAAAAAACATTACTTTCCTTATGTTTGATAACACACATAGATATGATACATCAAGGTACAAACAACAAGGATGGCATTGTATCTAGTGAAATGGACTTTGACTCGACAAACAAATAGGAGTATTCTTGTTCACAATTGACATACAAAACCTTATTAGGATGTACTTCAGGCATTTCGAACATCTCGGTCCAAAACACAGAAAGGTAAAACCTTCCAATGTAATAGTCAACGAGGTATCAAAAACATCCTCCCTACATACCAAACAAAATTTGCATGACTAATGTTATATTACAAGAATATCCAACAAGCACAACAAACGAAAGATAATAATCAATGCCCCAGTCCTTTCTCTCTAAATCGTATTGATTAGACATCATCGAGATGTCATTGGAATGAGTGCAATAAAATAAATCAAAAGAAAAGATCAACTATGCAAACAAGTCAATGTTCTTCATAACTCTAGCCAAGACTAACTACGGTGATGCCTGATGTTGATGTCCATTGTAAGAAGGACGCATCCTAGGACATGATGTTACCAGGTGATTTTAACTAGATGATAGGCTATTAATGTGAAGAGTTGACCAACTTGTTTACCTACTGACCTAGACTTGAGACCCTAACATTTGAGTTTTCACTTTCTATTTGCTAAACTCGCTTCTGATTTTTTTGTCAAAGGTTGAAGGTGACGATTAATTTATTGTGAGTGGATACTTATTACAAGTGAATGTTGAAACATGATGGATGATTTTGGGTTTTTTGAATGTTTTTAATATTTTTGAAATGTTTTGAGGTTGTTTTGGAATTTTCAAGATGTTTTACAAATGTTTTGATTTTCTAATTTTCTAATTTTTTGGTGTTTTTCGAGATTTTGACCAAGAACCTAACCTAAAGACCTATCCTAGGGGCCTCAGGGGTTGATCAAAGATTAGCCTTGCCTACATTATACACATAGAGACCACTTCATTCGACTGACATGAACTCATTTATTGATGAAATATGAACAAATGGATTGTCAGTTTATTATGACAGACTCTTAAGGACTGACCTAATGTCTCGGGGGCCAATCAAAGATTAGCCTTGCCTATGTTCAAGCTAAGAGACGACGTAGTTCGACATGACTCTATTTTTTGACTTTTTCTATTTTCGACTTGTTTTTGTAGTTTTTTAAGGATTTTATGAATGTTTTTAGATTTTTTAGGATTTTATGAATGCTTTTGGATTTTTTAGGATTTTATGAATGTTTTTGGATTTTTTAGGATTTTATGAATGTTTTTGGATTTTCAAGGATTTTATGAATGTTTTTGGATATTTTAGGATTTTATGAATGTTTTTGGATTTTCATGGATTTTAATTATTTTTTGGATTTTTTGGATTTTTTGAATGTTTTTGGATTTTCAAGGATTTTATGAGGATATACACGAATCTGATCTGATGCAAATATAAGGGTGTGCCCCTAGTATGATGTGATAGAATACTCTAATATAGGCAAGAAAAATTGACCTTTCAAATGTGCCAAGTAGTACTAGGAGGGAACATGATACCAAAACAGGATCAAGCTATGATGCAGATGCAGATGGGTAATGGAAGGATCAATGGAATGTGATGGGTGACTGTGATGGTAGGTGATACAACATAAGCCAAAGGATCGATAGTGGATGGAAAGTGTTTATTTAGACAAGGTGCCTATTTGCCAAGTTTTTACCAAGGTACTTGCCCAAAGCGCCACCAAAGAGGTTTTCACTAGAGAATGATTTTTTTCTTTACTGTTTTAATCTTTCTTTTTTTCTTTTTTTTGATTTATACCTTGCAAGCTTAAGCATAATTTTTTTTTGAGATGGGAGCTATTGATGGGCTCTTGCAAAGGCTCACCTTCAGGTGTGGATAGATGATATGCTCCCAACTTGTAACTTGCCATGATGATGAAGGGTCCAAACCAGTTGGGTTCAAACTTGCCTTTATTGTCTAGATTTGGCACATTCTTCTAGTTTTCTTTCAATGAGATCTCTCTGACCTAGAAGGACCGACTCTTGATATTCTTATTATAGCTCCTTTTGAGGCAGTTTTGATAGACCTGCAAGTGGTTCATAGCATCCATGCATTAATCATCTAGTAGTTCTAGCTTGTTCAACTGTGACACCTGATATTATTCATTAGTAATGAGATTCCACAATGATATTCTTAAGGATGGGAGCTCGATCTCGATGGGAAGGATGGCTTCCAATCCGTAGACTAGGGAGCAAGGGGTTGCACTTGTAGGTGTATGGATACTCATTCGATAGGCCTATAAGGAGGGATTTAGCTGTAGGTGTTAGTCACGACCAACGTCATTGATTATTTTCTTTAGGATTTTCAAGATGGTTTTATTCGTAGCCTGAACTTGGCCATTACCCTGGGGGTAGTATGGAGTGGAAAAGCGATGTTGGATATTGAATTTTTGGCATAGCTCTTAGACATCTTGGTTTTTGAAGGGTGTTCCATTATCTGAGATAAGGGCTTAAGGACACCATAACGGTAGATAAGGCAGTTCAAGATGAATTTGGAAATCTGATTTCTTATGATGTAGGTCATGAAAATGGCCTCTACCCACTTAGTAAAGTACTCTGTGGCGGTAATAATGAACTTGTGTCTATTGGATGAGGTGGGTGAGATTTTACTGATGAGATCGAACCCCCATTGTGAAAAGGGCTAAGGTTTTACAATCGATTGGAGCTCTTGAGCTGGTGCATGGATGAGATCCCCATGGTGTTGATATTGCAAACATCTTTGGACAAATTTTTGAGCTTCCTTCTCCATTATAGGCCAGTAATTGTCAATCCTCAACAGTTTCTTAGCCAAGGTCATACCACTCGAATGTGAACCACAAATACCATTGTGTACCTCAATTAAAGCAGACAAAGCTTCCTTGGGGCTAAGGCATCTCAAAAGGGTTCCTTCAATACTTCTACAATATAGGGTGTCACCTAAGATAACCAAATGGGATGACTTCTTGATAAAGGTTCTTTTGAGGTTTGGGGTGATTTTGGCAGGGAGGTCTCCTATTTTTAGGTAGGTGTATATGTCATGGTACCAAGTGTAGACATCCAAATTTGACCAATTCCATATGGTCATAATCCCATCATTTATTCATCTAATCCATATATATTAATTAAATGACACATTTAACTAGTATTATCCCCTTTCCCTAAGGTTCCCAAAAGTATTTAATTAAATACTTTATCTCTTACCATTTCTCTCTCTAAATTAAAACCATTTCTCTCTTTATATTAAATCAGTCAATCAATTTATTTAATTTACTCAATTATCCTTTTCATTTTTTCTCTCTCCTTCTCACATCCTCCATAACCCCTCTTCTATTATGGATTAATTTAATTAATCTGTCATTAAGATGTGCACCACTTAATAATGACTAATGTCACATCCTCTTACATTTCCCACTTGCCTCTAAACATTATTAATTGGCCTAATCATTTGTTTGCACCACCTAATACTCTTCCAATCCTTCTTCAACATTAATCTAATCACTTACCCCTTTTAATATGTCCTTAAATCAACCTTCTTGGTACTTACCTTTTTTGGGTTGACCTCTTCCCCATGTGAATTAAAAATTCACATTTATTCCCCCCGTTCATTTGTCTTTCCCATGACATCTCATATGTCACATCGTACCCAAAGGACAAAGACCCCTTTTAGGGGAATCTTGTCTTACCCTTTGGATTCTTTCAAAAAGTGAATTAAAATTTCCCTTTTATTCCTCCAAGGCCATCTCAAATCCCCATGGTGACAAGAGTGGACTTTCTAAAAGTCCTCACTTGTCACTTTCAGCCCCATTAGGGGACAAAGAATATTTTTTTGAAGAAATCCTCTGTACCCTTCCCATCTCACCTTGTCCTTTGGATAACTCACCCGCCACATGTCAAGATGTGAGGGCTTGTGAGTCCTCAACTCGCCATAGCCCTCCATCTTGGCGATGGTGGCTCAATCTGGACCGTTGAATTGAGAATTCAACTTCATCTATAAATACCCCCTCTTCCTTCATTAAAGGATCTTGCATCTTATAGTTAAAAGAGTCATTACATGCATACCAAACTTTTGCTCTCAAGCCTTTTAAACCATTAAAGCAATTCATTGCAATCTTCATAGCATCTTGCATTTTTATCTACCACCATTATCACATCCACCCACCTCCATTAGTCACACATCTACTATCATTATTGCAACTTATCAATCCAAGGAGCACACATCCAAGCGATATCAAAGGCCAACCAAGGGATTCAAAAACACAAAGGTATAATCATTTATAATCATTATTTTGTTATCTTTCTTTATGTTATCATTCCTTAGGCTAATCTTGAGATGTATCTTTTGTGTTCTTCCATTAGTGCATAATAATTGTTTTTTATTTTTAAAATATGATAAACATTTAGGGATCAGATTTATGGCATGCCCAGTGGGACCCATGTCACGGGTCTTTTTTTTACTAACATCTATTGTTTTTAGTATTTTGCATATTATGATACAGAGGGGCGGTCTTGCCCACTGTTTGGGTGGCCCTAACAAAAAATGGCAGGCTTGTCCATTGTTTGGGCGGCCCTGACCTAGAGGGGCAACCTTGACTTGGCAACAGACTGTTCTATTGCCGTTTTTCAATTTTTTTGACTGTTTTATGTTGCAAATTTCTTGTTTGGGTGACCATGACCTGGCAATAGATTGTTCTGCTGCTAGTTTTTAATTTTTCTGAATATTTTCTATTGCAGGTTTCTTGTTTGGGCGGCCTTTTACCTAAAGGGGTGGCCTTGACTTGGTAATAAACTGTTCTACTGTAGTTTTTTAGTTTTTCTGACTATTTTCTATTGCAGGTTTCTTGTTTGGGCAGTCTTGACCTAGAGGGCGGCTCTGACCTGGCAATAGACTTTTCTATTGCCATTTTTCTTTTTTTTTACTGTTTTCTTTTACAGGTTTCCTATTTGGGCGGCCCTGACCTAGAGGGGTGGCCCTGACCTGGCAGCAGACTATCCTGTTGTTGTTTTTAAGCTTTATCTAACTGTTGTTTGTTGCAGATTAACTATTTGGGTGGCCCTGACCTAGAGGGGCAACCCTGACTTGACACCATACTATTATGCTACTATTTTTTTAGCTTTTTTTGACTGTTGATTTCTATAGATTGACTTAGAGGGGCGGCCCTGACCTAACAACAGACTATTTTGCTACTATTTTTCATCTTTTTCTAGCTGTTTTTTTGTTGTAGATTCATGTTTGGGTGGCCTTGACCTAGAGGGGTGGCCCTGACCTGACAACAAACTGTTTTGTTGCTATTTTTTAGCTTTTCTGACTATTGTTTGTTGTAGATTCATGTTTGGGCGGCCCTGATCTAGAGGGGCGGCCTTGACTTGACAGCAGATTGTTTTGTTGATTTTTTTTCACTTTTTTTGATGACTATTTCTTGCAGGTCCACAAAGTTTGATTGTCAAAGATAGAAAACAAACTATTGACACATGTTTTACAAGTGGAAAATTATGTTCAATTAATATTGTCTTTTCGTTTTTCTTAAAATAGGAACATATGACTAATTAAAGGGTCAAAGAATTTATGTGCCATGTTTGAAAGTGGGCTATTGATGTATCCAATCCCCTTGCACCATTTGGCGATCCTGGGTGAAGAGAAATCATAGCTCACTTAGTCCTTTTCCCCTTTTTTCACTTTATTAGCAGGACGTGCCTAGGATTTCATCACCCGAGGGATGATTCCAACCACATGTTACTAGCAGGGTATATAAAGGGGGGAGAATGAAAGTTTTACGTCAATCTAGTCACATCGTGTCTGGCAGAGCGTTGAAGCTAGGGTGATACCTAGATAGACGTGAAGGGTTGGTCTGAGCTCCCAGTCTCTCGTTGGCTGCTTCCGACTCATGCTTGTAGATGGACTGGTGTTCACGGTTGTGCCCCACGTACCGTGCATATATCGAGGATGTCACTAAAAAAATTGTTAAGCCCAGATAAATGACCGTGTTGGCCATACCTCAACACTAAAATTAGGCTTGTGTTGCTTGAAGTGTCTTCTTGTGAAAAAATGTACTTGTCAATCAGTTTTGGCCTTTTACTTGTTTTCCATCATTTTTCATCGATGTTTTTGACTAAGTTAGATTCAAACTAGTGCACGAAGGTGGTCTTGCCCTCTAGGGGTGGCCCTAACCTCTATTTGGGTGGCCTTTCCCCCTGTTTCTACTGTTGTTTACCCTATTTAAGTCAAAATTTGGCTAATTTTTTCTTGTTTGGGCTTCCTTGACCACTGTTTGGGAGACCCTGACCTTTTTTTGGGTGGCCTTGACCTTAAAAGGGCCGCCTTGCCCTCTGAAACAGTCTTTTTCAACCTCCGTTCATTAGCGGTTACCCTATCCCGAGAATCTATTTCCCCATTTCGAGTGTTGCTCCCTTGTTTGGGGTACCCGTTTACCTAAGCCAACCATTTGTTTATTTATTCTGATTAATCATTTACCTGTTTCATCCATCGTTCCTCTATTCCAACCAACTATTCACCCAATCTAAGAGGCTATTCACTCATTCTGGGAACTCATTTTATCGTTTCGAGTACTATTCCACAACCTCCTACATTAGTTCACCCATTCTGAGTGGTATTTTTCCCATTCTACAAATATAATTACCCATTCTGGAAGTCTATTTATCGATAACGTTTAACCATTTTTTGCTCTAAGTTGAAATCGAAACCTGTTTCGGTGGCCCTGACCTGGACAAGCGGCCTTGCGCCCCTAGATAGGCGGCCCTAACCTAGACAAGTGGCCCTGCCCTGGACAGGTAGCCCTGACCTAGACAGGCGGCCCTAACTTGGACATGTGGCCCTTCCCCCTTTGAACAGGCATCTTTGCCCCCTTTGAATAGGCATCTTTGCCCTCAAACAAGTAACTAAAAACCTTCTCGTTCTCTGAGTCATTCATCACAAACAGAAGATCTCATCGTCATCCTTCTCATCTAAAAATCCCATCATTTCATTAGTCGGATCATTAGGAAGTATCCTAGAACCCCCTTAGATCGTGTGTTCATCATCAAATCATCCATCCCAATTATCTAGACTTTGTTTTGAGGGTTGTAATTTTTATATAGAAACTTTTGGAGGCCATAACTTTTGACTCAGATGTGGGTTTTGGCTGAAATTTTGCGCATGGTTCTGTTATGAGGTGGCATGTGGATTCCCAACCAACTTTGAGTCAAGTGGTTGTGTATACATCTAAATTTGATCACTTCCACATGATCAAAATTGTCTACTCTATCCATCTATGTCATCAAAACTGATTAAATAATTTATTTAATCATTATTTCATTTTCTGCCTAAGGTTCCTAAAGTATGTAATTGAATAAATTAAATACTTTACCTTACACATTTTCTTCTCTAAATTAAATAAATAAGACAATTTATTTAATTTAGTCATTTGACCTATTTGGATTAAAACCAATTTTTAATCCCTCTTTTTATCTCTCCTTGTCACATTCTCCATAATCCTCTTTTAATCTGGATTAAATTAATTAATCTGTCAGTAGGATGTGCACCACTTAATCAAGATTAATGTCACATCCTCCATAATCTCCCACTTTCCTTTAATATCTCATTAATTATCCTAATCATGTGTTTGCAAAACTTTAATCGAGGTCATTAGCCTAATCAGTACCTTGGTCAACTCTCCCCATCCCCCAAGGAATTTTTAATTCCTTTTTATTCACCCAAGGCTCTTCTCTTCCCCATGCAAGTTCTAGAAGGCTTGACTTGTCACTTTACATGTTCTAAGAACTTCTAGAACCTTGGACTTGTCACATCATTTACATGTGGCAAATCCCCACCTTTTTGGAAAATCTCTCTTATCCACTAGATTCTTCCAATCATTGTGAATTTTTAATTCACTTTTATTCCTCTAAGGAATCTTCTCATCCCCCAAGGTACCTACAAGGTACTTTTCCTTCCTCCACCTCATGTACCTCTCTTCCACCTCACTCCCACATCATCCCACCCTAGGCTATCTCACATTCCACATGTCAAGATGTGAGGGATTGTGAGTCTTCAACTCACCATAGCCCTTCATCTTGGCTTTGTTGAATCAATCTCAACCATTGAATTCTCTAGAGAATTAAAATTATCCTATAAATACCCCCTCATTTCTCTCATTTTAGAGAGAAATCTTTTGCTATCCAAACTCTTGCAAAATTACCATTTGAGATCTCATCCACCATAGCATTTAACATTTCACCCATCTTGCATATCACTTTGCACATTCAATTTAGCTTGTCATCCAAAGAGCACACAGATCTTCAAAGATCAAAGGGTCAACCAAGGAAGGAGTAGCATGAAGGTATAACCAATTTCAATCAGTTTTTCATCTTGTTTTCATGTTTATCTTTCCTTAGGCTAATCATTGAAGTGCCCTTTTTTATGTTAGTTATTTTCATTGCATCATTAGTTGTTTAGCATCTCACATTACTCCGACTCCGATCTTTTGTGTTCCCATCTTGGTTTGATCCCGGGTTGACTTTACCTGGTCATAACTATTTCCAATGAGTTCCCCTTTGCCGTGGGCGGACGCGGAACCGAAATGGTTCCTGAACCTGAAATTTCGGTAAGGTCATGTTTTGACTCCGGTTCTGACTCTGACTCTGACTCTGACTCCAGTAGTGTGTATTTTCGGTGGAGTCCTATTTCGACTCCTGTTCCGATTCCGACTCCGACAGTGCTATTTATGACTTGAAGTCTTGGTTGCACCCGATGTCTATTTGACTATTTTGGTTGCTCTGTCAGTTGCGATTGCTGATGGGTCTTGGACGCGTGACACCTGGTTGAATAGTGATTGGATGGATACCAAGATAGTTATTGTGGCAGTTGCATTTGTCAACGAAGGGTGGCGAGCTCAACCATTTTGGTAATGGCTTTGAATGCAATGATAACTTGTTGCAGGAGATCTGTCAGATCTGACTAGATGTGTGATTTGAGGATGAACTTCATTGCTCTTCTGAGTTGGTTACATTTGGATGAAATGTGTTATTTTCTTATAAGTTAGACAGGTTGAGTTGAGTCAAAATTTGCAGAGCAAGTTGAAGTCACGTGCTGAAGAACAAGAAGGACGAGAGTTCTTGAAGAGGGTTTTGAACTGTATGTTGTGAAAACATTGTAACAGTGGATATGAAACTCTCTGGGTGATTGTGAGCTGAGCAAAGAAGTTTGGATATTGTATGTAATCGATTCATTACTGTAATACAATTGATTTGACTTTGTGTGGTGGGTTTTTTTCCTGAAAGGGTTTTCCCATGTAAATACTGTGTCATCTTTGTTTTCTCATCTTTCTGGTTCCTCATTGCCATGGTTTTATGCATCTCTATATGTTTTAGAAACTGTTAGTTTTTCATTTTTGCTTCTCTCCCCTATAGTAAAGGTGTTAAGGGAATGTATTCCGCACTGTTGGGTCATTAGATCCGCATTCTTTTCTCTTCAAAGTGGTATCAGAGCTTGGCCAATTCGTGTTATCCTTGTTAGGGCAAATTAGTTTTTTGCACTAATATTGTTTCAGTGGGAGAATTTTATTGTTAAACTTGTTTCTGTTGTGAGATGGCGGGTACATCTGGTAGAATAGATATTAAGAAGTTTAATGGCAGCAACTTTGAGTTATGGAAACTCAAGATAGAAGACTTGCTTGTGGATAGAGACCTCTAGATTGCAGTGTCTGGAATTAAGCCACAAACTACAACCCAAGAAGCTTGGGATCTTGCTGATAGAAAAGCAAGAGGATTGATAAGACTGAGTCTAGCCGATTCTGTGCTCTTGAATGTTTATGAGGAGACGTCTGCAGCTGCTTTGTGGAAGAAGCTTGGTGATATTTACCAAGGAAAATCTCTATTAAACAAGTTATTCCTGAGGAAGAATTTGTACTCCTTGAAGATGGACGAAGGTGCATCTATTGCAGACCACCTGAACTCATTTAATATGAGTGTTACTCAGCTGGCATCTGTAGGTGTAAAATTTGAGGAGGAGGATCGTTGCATGCTCCTGTTGTGTTCATTACCTGACAGTTGGGATCATCTTGTGATGGCTATTGGAAGCACAACCACTGCTTTCAAGATTGATGATGTGGTTGCTTCGCTTCTTTCTGAAGAAATGCGAAGGAAATCTTTTGAGATGGCCAAAGATGCTCTTTCTATTCGAGGTAGAACAAAGGAGAAAGGTAAGAAGAAAGACAACAAGTTGAAATCCAAGTCTAAAGGGAGATCAAAGTCTCCTAGTAAAAAGTCCAAGGTAAAGTGTTGGAACTATGGGAAACCTGGTCATATCAGGAAGGACTGGAAGGAGAAGAAGAAGAAGAATGCTTCTGATAACAAATCTTCTCAAAGTGATGCAGATGCCTTCATTGCAACAGCCCTAACAACTCAGGAATCAAATGATGTTTGGTTAGTTGTTTCAAGTGCCTCTTTTCACATGACATCCAATAGAGATTGGTTCTCAAATTATGAGAAGTATGATGGTGGAAAGGTATACTTGGCAAGTGATTCAACGCTGGAGATTGTTGGCAGAGGAAGGGTCAGAATTCAGTTTCCTGACGGGAGAGTTAAAGGAATTGGTGGTGTTCTTCACATCCCAGGTTTGGCTCGAAATCTTCTTTCTGTTAGTAAGTTAAATGATGCTGGTGTAGAAGTTTTTTTTTCTAGTAAGGGATGTAAAATGGCTAGAGGTGCAATGGTGTTAGCTAAGGGTGTTTGTACTGACACTCTGTACAAGCTAGATGCACGACCTGTTCTTTGTAACAGTGCCTCTATAAAGTCATGTAATTCTGCACCTATAGAGAAAGATGAAGACTCTTCACTATCTGCAAATGCTTTGGAGGTAAAACTCCCAGCAGAGAAGACTATGTTATGGCATCATAGTCTTAGTCACATTGGTGAGAAAGGTTTAAAAACCTTGAAGAACAAAAACCTTGTAGAAGGGCTTGATGATTGTAACCTTGAGTTCGATTTCTGTGAACATTGTATCTATGGAAAGCAACATCGTGTTTCTTTCTCCTCTAGTCCTCACAAATCTTTTGGCATACTGGATTATATTCATTCTAATGTGTTTGGTCTAGTTGATGTTCCTTCGTTATCGAAGTCTAGATATTATGTTTCTTTTATTGATGACTATTCGAGAAGGGCATTTGTATACTTTCTTAAGAGTAAATCAGAAGTGTTCAGTCAGTTTAAAGAGTTTAAATCTCTGGTTGAAAATCATACTAGAAGGAAAATAAAGTGTTTAAGGACAGACAATGGAGGTGAGTTTTGTTCTGCAGATTTTGAAAGGTATTGCACTAATCATGGAATTAAAAGGCATAAGACAACCCCATACACTCCACAACAAAATGGAGTTGCTGAAAGGTTGAACAGGATACTGATGGAAAAGGCAAGGAGTATGCTGAGTGGTGCTGGTATGGAGCAGAGGTTCTGGGCTGAGGCTGTTGCTACAGCATGTTATCTGATTAATAGACCTCCTTGTTCAGCTCTTGTTGACATGACACCTTTGGAAGCATGGTTAGGTAAGAAACCCTCATTAAGGCATGTTTGGGTCTTTGGCTGTGAGGCATATGTTCATGTGCCAAATGAAAAAAGATCAAAGTTGGATAACAAGGCTGTAAAATGTATTCTCATCGGCTATGGAGTTGGTGTGAAAGGATACAAGCTTTGGAACCCTATTATTGAGAAGGTTTTGTATAGTAGAAGCATGATATTTCGTGAGCTGAAACCTCTAGTAAGTGATCAACAACCTGAGACAAATCAGAGTGATAAGGAGAAGGATGCAGTTGAGATTCCCCAAACTCCAAAAAGGGAAGAGCTGCATGGTGTACCTGAGATTAAGGAGAGCTCAAGCAGCTCTGGAAGTTTTGATGATGAAGAACAACCTCAGCCTCTAAGGAGATCTACACGAGAAAGAAGGCAACCAAAAAGGTATGGTTTCTCTATGTTAGATTCAAATTGTGCTTATGCCTTAATTACTAGCACTGATGAGCCTAGGACCATGAAAGAAGCAATCAACATGGCTGATTCAAAGTCTTGGTTGGAACCCATGAATGAGGAGATGGATTCCTTGAAAAAGAATGATACCTAGAAGTTGGTACCACTGCCTAAAGGGCGAAAGCCTGTTGGCTGCAAGTGGATATTTAAAAGGAAGACAGGCCTTGATGGTAGTGTGGAGAAGTATAAGGCATGACTGGTTGCAAAGGGTTTTTCCCAAGTTGAGGGAATTAATTATGGAGAGATATTTTCCCTTGTAGCAAAGCTGACATCCATCAGAATTTTGTTGTCATTGGCAGCTGTGTATGACTATGAAATTGAGCAGATGGATGTGAAGACAGCATTTCTCCATGGTGAGTTGGAAGAAGAAATCTACAGTTCCCATCCTGAGCATTTTATTGAAAGAGGTAAACAAAATCTGGTTTGCAAGTTAAATAAATCTCTCTATGGTCTAAAGCAATCTCCTAGAATGTGGTACCAGAAATTTGACACATTTGTGTTGTCAATTGGGTTTGTTAGATCAAAATCTGATCATTACATTTATTATAAATGTGAGAATGATCGTGTGCTTGTTATTACTTTGTATGTGGATGACATGTTATTCATTGGTAATAGCAAGGCTATGATTTCTAACCTTAAAACTCAGTTGTCTGCTAAGTTCGAAATGAAAGATCTTGGAGCAGCAAGGTACATTCTTGGAATGGAGATAACCAAGGATAGAACAAGCAGAAAGCTTTGGCTCAGTCAGAGTAAGTATGTGAAAATTGTTCTAGAGAGGTTTAGCATGAGTGATTGCAAGCAGCTAGTTGTTCCAATCATGCAAGGATTGAAACTATCTACTGAAGACTATCCAAAGTCTGCTACTGAGATGGAGGACATGACCAGTGTGCCTTATGCAAGTGTAGTAGGCAGTTTGATGTATGCTATGGTCTGCACAAGATCAGACATTGCCCAAGCAGTGGGAGTTCTAAGCCGTTTCATGGCAAATCCAGGGAGATCACGTTGGGATGTTGTAAAGAGAGTGTTCAGGTATTTGAAGGGTACTTCAAATTATGCTTTGTGTTACCATGGCAGTATGGTTGCATTACAGAGGACTCTTAGCATTCAGGGATATGTTGATTCTAATTGGGTAGGGGACATTGACAACAGAAGATCCACCAGTGGATACACTTTCATGCTTAATGGTGGAACAATCAGTTGGATGAGCAAGCAACAAGCTGTAGTTGCTTTATCCATGATAGAGGCAAAGTACATGGCAGCAACTCATGCTTGCAAGGAGGCAGTGTGGCTAAGGTGTTTGTGTTCAGACATTGGATTTAATGCTGAGCAGATTTCAATCTGCTGTGACAGTCAAAGTGCCATGTGTTTGGCAAAGAATCTGACCTTTCATGCCAGGACCAAGCACATAGATGTGCAATATCACTTCATGAGGGATATGGTTGAAGATGGCAAGGTCAGTATGGATAAGGTAGACACCTTGCAAAATGTTGTAGATGCCTTGACAAATCCAGTTAGCACAGACAAGTTCAAATGGTGCATAGAATCGATGGGCCTTGGGGCCTATGATAGACAGTAAGGTATGATGTTTTGAGGAAGTTGGAAGTGTTCACCAAGTGGGAGATTGTTGAGAAATTATGTCTCAACTTCCAGCTTGAAGTCCTCATTTTCATGCCTTGGTGATTTTGTGTTGTTTACAAAGTTCTGGCAGAGGCGGAGCCAGGATGGAACTTGGCATTGTTTTGTTTACCTACGTTCTGAGTCTCTGGCGGAGGTGGAACCGGGATGGAATTTGGCATTGTTCTGTTTGCCTAAGTTTCGGGTTTCAGTTCTCATTCTTGCTCTGACTTCGCTTCCTACCGTATGTTCCTTCTCGCTTCGCTTCGCAGGTTCTGGCGGAGGCGAAACCAGTTTTGGAAGTTGGAAATGTTCGTTTTCCAGGTTCTTGTTACAGTTTTTGTTCTGACTCCGGGTCTAATTCTTGCTTTTGAGACTGGTTCTTCTGGATGTTTGGATTCTCCTCGGGGTGTTTTCCTCCACCTTGTCCTAGTTCTGGACTGTTCTTTCTTGCAGGTGGCGGAGGCGGAACCGAAACCGGATTGGTTCCTGATCTTGGATTTTTGGTAAAGTCCTGTTTCTGTTCCTGTTCCGTCCCCAACTCTGACTCCGATCTTTTGTGTTCCCATCTTGGTTTGACCCCGGGTTGACTTTACCCGATTAGAACTATTTTCGATGAGTTCCCCTTTGTCGTGGGCGGACACAGAATCGAAATGGTTCCTGAACCTGAAATTTCGGTAGGGTCATGTTTTGACTCCAGTTTCGACTTCGACTCCGACTCCAACTCCGGTAGTGTGTATTTTCGGTGGAGTCTTGTTTCGACTCCTATTCCGACTCTAACTCTGACAGTGCTATTTATGACTTGAAGTCTTGGTCGCGCCCAATGTCTATTTGACCATTTTGGTTGCTCTGTCAACTGCGATTGCTGATGGATCTTGGACATGTGGCACCTGGTTGAATAGTGATTGGACGGATACCAAGATATTTATTGTGGCAGTTGCATTTGTCAACGAAGGGTGGCGAGCTCAACCATTTTAGTAATGGCTTTGAATGCAATGACGGCTTGTTGTAGGAGATCTGTTAGATTCGACCAGATGCGTGATTTGAGGATGGACTTCATTGCTCTTCTGAGTTGGTTACATTTGGATGAAATGTGTTATTTTCTTATAAGTTAGACAAGTTGAGTTGAATCGAAAGTTGCAAAGCAAGTTGAAGTCATGTGTTGAAGAACAAGAAGGACGAGAGTTCTTGAAGAGGGTTTTGAACTGTATGTTGTGAAAACGTTGTAACAATGGATCTAAAACTCTCTGGGTGATTGTGAGTTGAACAAAGAAGTCTGGATATTGTATGTAATCGATTCATTACTATAATAAAATTGATTTGACTTTGTGTGGTGAGTTTTTTGCCTGAAAGGGTTTTCCCACATAAATACTATGTCATCTTTGTTTGCTCATCTTTCTGGTTTCTCATTGCCATGGTTGTATGCATCTCTATATGTTTTAGAAACTGTTAGTTTTTCGTTTTTGCTTCTCTCCCCTATAGTAAAGGTGTTAAGGGAATGTATTCCGCACTGTTGGGTCATTAGATCCGCATTATTTTCCCTTCAATTAGGAACTTAATATTTTAGGAGATCACAGGTTGGACCCCGTTTCAACACAATTTTGAGGCCTCAAAGTTTCATCTTGACCCTCAAAATCAAAATTTAGTTTTTTTTTTTCCAATTTTTGAAAAATCATTTTCGTTAATAACTTGGAATGTATGTCTCAGATTTGGGATGTTAGTTGTAAATTCATCCTATCTGAGTTTTGGGTATTTTTTGGGAAAAAATGGACTCTTAAAGGTATCCCTATGCAGTTTCCTAAAATGGCAAAATTGAACAATTTTTGAAAACTGCCAAATCTGCCAAAAATCTGATTGTCAACACCTTGCGTCCTCTAGTTAAAACCCCTGAACTTGGTTTAGAATCAATCCTATCATATTCGTCGATCCAATCCCAATTTGAGCCTTAATCCAATTCTAATATGAGCTTTACTCCCATCATCCTAATCTGAGTTGAGCTTACCCTAAATCCTGATTTGAGCTTTCATCCATCTTCTGATATCAAAAGATCTCTCCTTTTATCCTCCAATCCATCCTATTTATCTTTTCATCATCTATTATTCCCTTCTAACCATCTATTCCCATATTTTCAATCCATATATGTTCCCTATAATGTCATGAATCCTTACCCCCTCTGGCACGACCAATAATAGTAGTCAAGGGGAATCCTAACTACGTTGATGACGATAATGAAATTTTTGTTGATCACGAATAGTGTAATATGGATCCCCTTGATGCTATCATTTCTAGCAATATTTTTCCAATCGCCCCCCAAAATCCAATCACTTCTCCAAACTATCCCACCATGCCTTCAATCGTATCTAATAACAATCCTTATGCTACCCTTGACAAGGGATACCAGGTATCCTCACCATCGACATAGTCATCATTCCCTCCCTCTCCGCCTCTATCCTACCCAACATCCATATCCTCCTATCCTTACCATCATCAACAATCCCAATACCTCTACCTTAATCCCACATCCCAATCTTCCCATTCTAATCCAACACTCACACCTTCCTATCACAATCCTCCATCCCAATATCCTTACAATAATTCCACACCTTTCCATTCTAACCCAACCTCCAAACCTTCCTATCACAATCCAACATCCCAATATCCCTACCTTAATCCAACCCCCACATATTTCTATCCTAACCCTCCATCCATGTCCTCCTATGAGAATCCGCCACCCCATCCTAATCCATCATCCACATCTTCCTACTATTACCCATCATCCCAGTCTTCCCAAATTAATCCAACATCTACTTCCTCCTATCTTCATTCATCCTCTTTCATCACTACCCCATTCACCGCATTATATCTTAATCCTCCCTCTAATCCTAATCCACCAATCCCTAACCCTAATCCTCCATCTCCTCCTAGTCCTCCATTCAATCTCATTCACTAATCTAACCCTAATCCACCAATACCTAACCCTGATCCTTTGTCTCCTCCTAGTTCTCCATCCAATCCCATCCACTCATCTAAACCTAATCCTCCATCAATTCCCATCCCCTCATCTAACCTTAATCCTTCATCTCCTCCTAATCCTCCATCCAATCCCATCCACTCATCTAACCCTAATCCACCAATCCCTAACCCTAATCCTCCATCCAATCTCATCCACTCATCTAAGCCTAATCCACTAATCCCTAATCCTCCATCCATTCCCATCCCCTCATCTAACCCTAATCCTCCATCTCCTCCTAGTCCTCCATCCAATCCCATCCACTCATCTAACCCTAATCCACCAATCCCCAACCCTAATCCTTTATCTCCTCTTAGTCCTCCATCCAATCCCTAATCCTATTCCTCCAACCACTCATAGTCCTCCATCCATTCCCATCCCCTCATCTAACCCTAATCCACCAATCCCTAATCCTAGTCCTCCATCCATCTCTAATCCTCCATCCATTTCCATCACCCCACCTAATCCTACATCCCTTCCAAATTTCATCCAAGGACTCGTGACAGAAGTGACATCCCCAAATCCACATCTTGATGTTGTGGCACAATGCCTTCCCACTCTATCATGTACAGTCACTAGTGATGAGACCCTCCTCCATCCTACACCTATCACTCCCATTGCCAGTCCTAACATTTTCCAAACAGTTGAGCCCATTAAACCCATCAAATCCATTGACTCCCCATCTTCTACTTCTAGATCCACCCAATCCATTGGAGACATCCAATCCACTCTTCCTGGTCCTAATAATACTGAACTCCAATCCCATGACCTTCATGATTCCTCCATCTTCCTATCTCCCCCACTTAAGGAGTCCCTCCAACACTCTTCCATCATCATGCATCCCACATAAGATGAGTCATTCCGAGAGCTTGATTTAAAGCATACTAGCATATCCCCTCCTCGAAATCCAGATCCTACCATCACATCCACTCCATCTCAAGATCATAATCCTCCATCCATCCCATCTCATGATTCATTTCCTCAACCGGATCCCGATCCTACCATCCTATCTACTCCATATCAAGATCACAGTCCCTCACCCATTTCATCTCACGATCCCACTCCTACCATCCCATTCGCCACATCCCAAGATCACACTAGCTCATCCACTCCATCCCATGATCCCCTTTGCACTCAAGATCCAATTATTCCCTCTCATGAGCCCTCATCATCCGCTACCATAAATTCGGATCCTGTCATACCATCTAATCCCTCTCCCAATCCCTTATCACTCATTCCTCCTGATGTTGTTATCTCATCGTCTCCATCACATGATACTTCATTGCCATCTAGTCCTACCATCCCAATGCCACTTTTGTATCACCTTGGTAACATTACACATCCATGGTGGCCTTCTTGCAGAATAAAAACAAAGAGTATACACCACCCTACCTCTTTCACCTGCTAATGTGCTAGCATCATGCTTCCAACAGAATAAGCATCCTACCATAGATCAAATGCTCGAGAACATGAACTATCAAGGAAAGGGTTTAGGCCTTCATGAGCAAGTTAATTTAGAGCCCATTCAAGTCAAAGAACATCTAGGCACACAAGTTCTTGGATATATCTCCCAAGGATCACAATTCGAAAATGTTGGTACAATCTCCTTACATCCTAAATGATCCTCTTCTAAAGAAATGAGAGGAACTTCCCATATTTCCATCAAATCCTTTGTTGCCATCCCCCCTCCTCCATCATATTCCCTCAAAACAACCATCCATATTCCTCCATCCTCTAAATCCATTTTGGGTCCTTATGTCCCTCCATCCACTGTTACTCATCCTACATCTCCCGCAACATCCATTTTGGGCCCTTATATCCCAAAATCACCTCCTCCATGTCATCCTATTCATCTTTTCATCCATCCACCACTTATCCCTAGTGCACAACATAAGAATTCTACCTTCATAATTCCTAATCAGGATCAACAAAGGCACCCCTCCATGCATGCTATCTCACATCCTCCATGAACACTTCATCATCAAAATCCTACCTCTATCACTCCCTCCACGTCCTCTTTGCATTATCCATCGCCTCCTCATACCTATTCCATTGCTACTAAAAGCACTTTGGATGCCAAAGAAAAAATGCACCAATCTAAACATCCACATGGCTCTAAAGCTCCTCATGTCCCCTTCAAAAGACATGTCGAAGAAAATAAAAATCAAATCCAAAAGCCAAATCAAATGCATAGGCCACAAAGGCCCACCACAACAAAAATCAAAACCATGTGGATTCTCAAGAAAAAAGAGGCCATGCCTTCAAATTAGAAATCCTTAATTCCATCCAAATTTTCTAATCCCAATGCTAATTCTCCGCATCCTCCATCTCCTAAATCTATTTTGGGTTCTTATGTCCCAAAATTGACTATCCCAATGCCTCCATTATCGACACATTCTCCATCCATCAACGATCCTATCATTTCACATCCACTACATGTGCCAATATTGATCGTGAACACCTTCTCCCTTCCTACATACACTCCACCATTCCATCCATACACTTTCCAACACCCCATCCACTATCCCCCATATCTCCCCCAACAAATTTCTTTAATCCATCCGCGTGCATAATCCATCCATTCTAATAAGGTCGTACCAACATCCGCATGGTCGCTTTACACATGGGCTCTTTTTACCTCATATGGAACTTGATACTTGAGTCCTTTGTCCATCCCCTTATCACATGTCTTCCAAATCCACATCTTTGCATCTCTATCCTTACCCATCTCCCTTTCTATTTGAAAAATCCAAAAAAAAAAACCAAAAAGAAAATTGTAAAGAGGAATTCATTCGTCCAATGGTGAAAAATTGGAAAACAAGTGCCTTGGATAAGTACCATGATGAAAAAATGGCAGACATGCATCATGTGTAAATCCCCCATCTATTCTACTTCCACAATTGGGGGTAGCTTCCACCTACACATTCCTTTCCTCCATCTCCTACATCTGCCTATCTCCCCATCTTACCCATCATCTCTCATTTGTATCTAGTCCTTCCCTCTTCCTTGTGATATTGACCTAGATAGGGGCAAACATATATACATTCTTTGGACAGCTCTTGGAATCTATTCCCCTCATCCATATCCTCCCCATCTACTTTTTTGATCCATGCATATTACGACATCCATCTACTTTCATTATCCATCCAATCATGCCACCATCCATATCCTATCCTTACCCATATCTCCTATCTATGTCCATCTCACTCACTTATCCACCCATCCTCCTATCCCTCTTGCCTCGTCATGCATGAAATATTTAGAGTGGGGGCATCTCCTTATTTTCAACAGAGTCCTTGGAGACATCACCCATCCATCCCTACAAGTAATCCTTTCCATCTCCCCATCCTCCCCATTTTTCTCTCCCCACCCATTTATCCATCCACTAATCCCTTCCATGTACCCAATTCTTATCTTCATGTAACTTTCATCCACTATTCTTTTTAAATCATTTCATCCTTATCTCCCCATCCATCCCTTCCAATCTATCCCATCCATCTCCCTATCCTTATCTTCCTATCCATCTTTCCCAATCCTTATCCCTTTGTCCATCCATCCTAACATATCTCTATCTTTATCCCTCCATCCATTTACCTCTATTTTAATTTCATCGGATAATCCCTTTTCATTGGTCTATAGTTATATACTACCCCCATGAAATCCAATTCCATTCATCTCACCATCATCCATCCTATCTATTCCTCACATCTGTCTCATATCCTATCACCCTTCCTCATTCATCTATCCATCATTTCCTCCTCACAATTCATCTTTTGATGATTTGGATAATTATACCATCCCTGAGCTTCACATAACCAACATCCAACATATCAACTATCCTATCCACATGGCCTATCTTGGCCAATCATACAGACTCCATCATCATGGTCATCTCATCCTCCCCTGTCTGTTGTTTGTCGTCAGTCTCTTTTCAAACTATGTTGCCCCTACGCTTTCACATAGGCAAGGTTGATCATTTGATCCACCCCTGGGGCTTTGTTTTGTGTTTTGTCTATCTTGGCATATTCCATTGTCTATTCTTTGGCCTTGTGTTGAATTACGTTTTCACTGCGCTTTCACGTAGGCAAGGCTAAATCGTTTGATCCGCCCTTAGGGCATTTTTCTGTCCAGTCTTTGTCATCCATTGAGGTCTCCATTGTCCTCTTTCTACTTTTATCCATATTTTTTTTATCAAACTACAAGGGCTATGCACTTTCACATAGGCAAGGTTGATATTTGATCAACCCTTAATCCCCTAGGCCTTTAGGGTGTGTCAGTCTCATGACTTTTGTCCTCTTGTCATCATTTATCTCAAGTATGTCCCTATCCTAGCTGGTGCTTCCCAGACAAAGGTCATTAGTCTCATGAGATCTAATCGGTTTCCGATATCCCGCATCATGTCGATCAACCAATCTATCCTCCATCTTTGGTCTCAACGGGATATATCCTTCCTAACAGAAAGCATCAATCCCATCCATCATCTTGATCTTATGGCAAAGAAATTTTTTGAAATTTGATTGTGATATTTTGATCCTTTTGGTTTTTGTTTATCATTTTAGCTCCTTATTATCACTTGTCAAGGCCACCATAATCTATCATATTATGGTGTGTTTTTATTGGTTACCATAGGGTCATATCTTGATCTTTGTGTATTTTTGTCTTCTTGGTTGTCCCACGTAGTATACACCAAGATCCATGTGGTCTTACGTTACACTGGGGCATCCTTTTGTGCTTGTGGTTATCCTAATACCTGGCCCAACCAAAGTCATCGCAACTTTGGGGTATTGGCATAGCCTTCTTGTTTTTTTTTTTATGTATGCATTAGACACTAATCTGCCTTGGTTCCACATACCATGGTATTTGGTGTCTTATGCTATAGCAAAAATCAGTGCTCCAAAGATGGTAACTTTCATTAGGATTGCATTTCATTCCATCTTTACCTCCATCATCATCATTCATTTTAACCATCTCACATCTCCATCCAATCCTACTCCATTCAATCTAGCACAAATCATCTAGTCATATCTTTGGTCTTGTTCCCAACCTTGCTACAAGCCTTGACCCAATCATCATCATCATCATCGGGATATATCCTTCCCTATATTTTGTGTTGTTTGGGATGTATCCTTACCTCATCAACAACACTCTAATCGGGATGTATCTTTCCCTTTCCTTTTGTGTTTTTTTGTGATGTATCCTTCCCTCATCAACAACACTATCCTCATCATCATCTGCAGGATTTATCCTCCCCTATCCTCATGTTGTTCTAGGATATATTATTTCCTCATCAACAACACTCCATCCACCATCATTCCATCCTAGCTTGTAGCTTGAACGAGGCAACATCATATTTTTCCTTGAATTCATTTGTGTCGATCTTTATCTCTTCATCTTATCATCCTCTCTCATCCATCATTTTGCATCTACCCTTGCATCATCTCATCCATTTCAAGAGCACACCCATGTTCTCTTAAACCCGCATGTCCTCTCAAGGTATTTTCCTCAATCCCTAATCTTCATCTTCACTCCCATCACCTTTCCTCCTAGTCACCCCTCAAATGATTAGGGCATCTTCCTTAATCTAACCATCTTCTTCTAAGTGCTATATTTTAATTTTCTTTGAAATGATGCTACTTTGTAACACCATCTCAAAAAGGGGAAAAATGTAATCCAAATTTGACCACTTACATATGGTCATAATCCCATCATTTATTCATCTAATCCATCTATATTAATTAAATGACACATTTAACTAATATTATCCCCTTTCCCTAAGGTTCCCAAAAGTATTTAATTAAATACTTTATCCTTTACCATTTTCCTCTGTAAATTAAATAAATCAATCAATTTATTTAATTTGGTCAATTATCCTTTTTCATTTTGCAATTCATTATTTCTCTCTCCTTGTCACATCTTCCATAACCCCTCTTCTAATTTGGGTTAATTTAATTAATCTATCATTAATATGTGCACCACTTAATTAAGATTAATGTCATATCCTCCTACATTTCCCACTTGCCTCTAATCATTATTAATTAGCTTAATCATTTGTTTGCACCACCTAATCCTCTTCTAATCCTTCAACCTTAATCTAATCACTTACCCCTTTTAATATGTCCTTAATTCAACCTTCTTGGTACTTACCTTTTTTTGGGTTGACCTCTTCCCCATGTGAATTAAAAATTCACACTTAATTCCCCCATGTATTTGTCTTCCCCATGACATCTCATATGTCACATCGGACTCAAAGGACAAAGACCCTTTTTAGGGGAATCTTGTCTTACTCTTTGGATTCTTCCAAAAAGTGAATTAAAAATTCACTTTTATTCCTCCAAGGCCATCTCAAATCTCCATGGTGACAAGAGTGGAATTTCTAAAAGTCCTCACTTATCACTTTCAACCCCACTTGGGGACAAGGAATAAATTTTTGAATAAACTCTCTCTCATCCCAAGGTTCTTGCAAGTAATTTGGGACCACATGACCTCTTCCATGTCATTTGTATCCTTGCCATCTCACCTTGTCCTTTGGACAACTCATCTACCACATGTCAAGATGTGAGGGTTTGTGAGTCCTCAACTCACCATATCCCTCCATCTTGGTCATCGTGGCTCAATCTAGACCGTTGAGTTCTCTAGAGAATTCAACTTCATTTATAGATACCCCCCTCTTCCTTCATTAAAGGATCTTGCATCTTATAGTTAAAAGAGTCATTACATGCATACAAATTTTTTTATCTCAAGTATTTTAAACAATTAAAGCCATTCATTGTAATCTTCATAGCATCTTGCATTTTTATCTACCACTATTATCACATCCACCCACCTCCATTAGTCACACATCTACTATCATTATTGCAAGTTATCAATCCAAGGAGCACACATCCAAGCAATATCAAGGGCCAACCAAGGGATTCAACAACACAAAGGTATAATCATTTATAATTGTTATTTTGCTATCTTTCTTTGTGTTATCATTCCTTAGGCTAATCTTGAGGTGTATCTTTTGTGTTCTTCCATTAGTGCATAATAGTTTTTTTGCATCTTTAGAATAGGATAAATATTTAGGGATCACACCAAGGATCACTGGGACCAACGATTTCACACACGAACTCAGAATCTAGTACCTCGAAATTTGGTATGAGAATTTTCTCTACTAGGAATTCATGTTTAAAGAGGTTGCATGAGATATCCAATAATGATATGATTGTAGCCATGGCATCTGCTAGTCTATTGTTCACCCTCAGTATCTACTCAAATGTAATGTCGATGAATAATTCCTTGAGATCCTCCACTAATTTCTTATATGAGGTAAGTTTGTCATCTTTCATTTGGTATTCATCATTGACCTAGTTGATAATTAGTTGCGAGTCTCCATAAACCTTAAGTGCCATGATTTACCATTGTACTGCAATCTAGAGTCCTATGACAAGGGCCTCATACTCAGTGATGTTTTTAGTGAAAGGGAAAGATAGTTTGTATGATTTTGGGATACAATCTCCTTGTGGTGTGATAAAGAAGACTTCGGCCCCTAACCCATGTTGAGTATATGATTCATCAAAGTACACCTTCCAATGATCCGCTACACTAAGATGGAAAATTGACACATCGAAGAACTCTGGTACCAATGGATTCTGTACATATATCGATGCTTCAACCATTTGATCTGAAATTACTTGTCCTTTGATTGCCTTATGCTCTACATATTCAATATCATATTTTTTCAAGATCATGACCCACTTAGCCAATCGTCCGATGAGTGCTGCTTTAGAGAGTAGATAATTGAGAGGGTCTATCTTGGCGATGAGCTAGCATGTAGTGTCCAAATTTTGGTGAAGCAAATAATACTGCCAGACAAGCTTTCTCAATGAATGTGTAGTTGAGTTTGTTCCCTACCAAGGTTTTTCTGACATAGTAAATGATCCTCTCTTTTCCTATTTCATCATGTCGAGGTAGGAGAGCACCAAGGACTACCATTGTACAAGATGAGTGGGTTGTTTAGGATCGATGGCATGAGGACTAGCATTGTCAGCAAGTATTATTTTTATTTTATTGAATTCATGATCACATTTCTCATCCCACTTGTATGCCACCCCCTTGTGGAGTAGATGAGAATATGGGATATCTTTGTTTGCTAACTATGCTATGAATCTATGAATGGATTAGAGTCTTCCTTGCAATACCCTTAACTACTTCAATATCTGCGACGCCTGCATTTTAAGGATTGCTTTGACCTTTGCAAGGTCTATCTCGATTCCCCTCATTGATACAATATATAGCGTACAATTTTTCCTGATGTGACACCAAATACAAATTTCTTAGGATTTAGCCTTACCTTGTATTCTTCTAGTCTATCAAAGATAGATCCTAGTGCTTCTATGTGGTCTTGACGCTTTCTTGATTTGTCTAGTATGTCGTCCATGTAGTCTTCTACAAATTTTTGGATCATGTCATAAAAAATTAGTCATATCCCTTTGGTATGTGGCTCCAATGTTCTTTAAACCGAATGACATCATGTTCCAATAGTAGGTGCCCTGTGGACAAGTGAAGGTTGTCTTATGCTCATCATCTTTGGCTATCATAATTTGATTATACCCTAAAAACTCATCCAACAATGATAGTATTATGTGTCTTGTTGTTAAATCTACAATCATGTCTATGTTGGGAAGAGGGAAATCATCCTTATGGCATGATTTGTTTAGGTCCCAGAAGTCGGTGCAGATTCAGATGCCTTGGTGAGCTTAAAAATAGGTACAAGGTTGGAAACCCATTCAGAATAATCAGTCGGTTGTATGAAACCAACGTCAAGGAGTTTTTGCAGCTCAAGTTTGACCAATAATGTGATCTATGGATGCATATTTCTCAACTTTTGTCTTACTAGTTTTTCTTTTGGATATATGGCTAGATGATGGACTACGACTTGACTTGGATCAAGGCCTGGCATGTTAGCATAGGTCCATGTAAAATTTACTTTCCTTTCTTTCAGAAATGCAGCTAGAATTTCTTGTTCCTCAGTCAAATGTGATTCTACATAGAAAGTGATGTGTGGTGTCTCTTCAGTTCCTAGATTGACTAGGTTTCATTTTTTTGCCAATACTATTGATTTTTCCTAATGGATGGCACTAAGGGGAAGATTGAATCCCTCATCCTTTGGCGCCTTAGAGATATTTTCACCATTGGATATGTCCTTTATTTTTACTATTTTTAGATCAAAAAATGTCACAATGTGGTTTTCACTTAAAGATCTACATGTTATTCTTAGATTCTAATTTGTGATACGATAGAGTGTCACTGAGTCCCATGAATTCTGAGAGAGCCTCATTTTTTTTTAATGTGTCTAAGATCGGTGGTCCTCATTGGTCACAATCTATTAGTTGGGGGTAAACAAAATTTAGTTCAAATAACATGGGCAAGTCAGAGATGGGATCTTTGTCACATATGTCGGTTATATTGAATGTATATTTGTCTAGGGGAAGACCAATGGATAGCGGTAACTAAGGATGAGATTTGACTATTTTAACCTTAGCACCTTTTCTAAGTATGGTTATCTTTTAAGGGGTACATCTAAGGCCAAGATTCTTAAGATGCTTATCAATAACGATAGGTTTAAGCCGACCATTATCATTTTTCCCAAGCCTTCCATTTTTTTTGTAGCCCATGCCAAGCATCATCTTGAAACCTTTGTTGCTTTCTTCCATGGGGAGATTTGGCAAGGGCCTTTCATCTTGATACATCTTTTTTGTCTACCACCTCTTACTTAGGCCTTCCCACCTTTTGAAAGTGGGTGGTTTTGCTTGGAAGGTCCAAGATGTTAGGTCAATTGGTTGTGGTTTTCCATAGGATCTAGGAGATTGAGGTAACTCTCCTACCACAAAGTAACTCTTTTTTATTTTATAATATTCACATCCATTATCTTCATAATGACCATAATATCTGGGATTTCCAGTATGGAGGGTGTCTTTATCTCAGAAGTGGAGGCTAAGGTGGATGGGTCAATATAGGGAGATGTGGGTCCCTGATCATTTTTTGGGACTTGGGGGATCTTATAATACTTGGCCTCCAGGTTTTTGCAATAATAAAAAGGCTTAAGATCACCATGGATTGTGACTTCTTGGTTTTGATAGGGGAATTTGACACATTGATGGAATGTGGATGCAATAGCCTATATCCCATGGATCCATGGGCGCCCCAAGAGAATATTATAGGGAAGTTCTATTGGAAGAATGAAGAATATCATAACTCTCGATAATAGTTTTTTTTTCATTGGTGTCACCATGATATATGAGTTGCAACTGCAAGACTCAAATTCATATTAATATGGTATTCTAAACCAGTAATACAGGACCATCCTCTAGTATTTTTCTCTAGATTCCACTTCGGTAAATAGTTGCTACTTCAGTTTTTAGGAAATGGTTAGTGATTGATAAAGGCATGCATGAACAGGAACTCATGTGTACATATGTTGGTGGTTATCACTAGTATCATTTTGTTGATTAAAATTTTTCTATTAGGTCTACTGTTGGTTAACCTATTAAGTGGTTGAAGATGTAATGGATTAAATTTTTTTATGTAATCCATGTTGACATGTTGTTGCATGCCACAAGTTTGAATTATTTTCAAGAAGACTTGTGAAGCCGATCTAATTGTTATCTATGGACAATTAGATATATACAAGATGTTTTTGAAGATATTGCATGAGAGTTGGTGTGAGTGAATATTAGCATATTATATGTGGAAATGAAAAGAGAAAAGAGTGATATGTTGGCATGCAAATTTCTTGAACTACAAAGGAACTGAATCTGCACTTGTGGTTTACTTTTATTAGTTCAATTTTGGCGGTTAGCCATTTTTGTCACTTCAGTTTTGTAGGCAGCGAGCCTCCCATTTTGGAAAATGAGTCCAGGAAGTGAGCTGCCCCTTTTGTAATATCTTATAACTAGTTATACTATATTGTGAGCTAATCCTCACCATGGTTTTTCCCATTTTGGGTTTTCCACGTAAAAAAATTTGGTGTCTCTTGTGTTTTGTGCTTCATGTTCTGTTGATGCTTCTTCTTATCTTAATCATTATATGCTTTCGATTAATTGGTTGGTATTTGTTCAATAATTTTAAGAATATATTGATTCACCCCCCCTCTTAGTATATTGGATATCCAACAATTGGTATCATAGCTTGGTTCCTCTAGAGAAGTCTAATAGCTTGAGGGAGATCTTGGAGATTGACCAAATGGAGGATAATGCAGAACTCCAGACTGCCCTTAATGATTTTGAAAATTTTAAAAATGAGAATAGAGACTTGAAATAAAATCTTGATGAAGTAAATGAATGCATTCCTAAATTGAAGGGGCAATTAAATAAATTCAAAGAGAGACATAGAGAAGTCAACGACCAATTGAAACAAGCAAATGAAGATATTACCGAACTAAAGTTGCAAGTGGAAGAAAAGAAGAGGATTGAAAAGTGTTTGAATGCATAAATAGAAAATAAGTCTGATGAATGTTCCAGGCTTGAGCAAGAAGTGGTAAATCTGAGAGTTGAACTGGAAAAAGAAAAATTATGTGAAGATAGTCTCAAAACAAGCTCTACCAAGCTTGATGAACTAATTGTAGGATATAAACCCTCTAAAGACAAAGGAGGATTGGTATTAGAAGAAGGTGACAACTCAAAAGCAGTAAATGATCAAAAGAATCAAGATAAAGGGAAGCAAAAAATAAATCAAAGAAGGAAACCACCTGTCAGACAACCAAATGCACAAAGGTGCCCATCTTTCAATGACACTTTTTTTATGCAACAAGTTTGGACACAATGCAACTGAATGCAGAAGTGGGAGGAATCAATTCTCTGGTTCTTTTCTCAGACAATGTTATGCCTGTAATAATTTTGGACATAGAGCTAGTGAATGTAGAACTCAGATGATGAATTGGTTTAATGGAGGAAGGATGAATCAATCCTTTTGGTTATTGCTATACATGAAACAAATATGGGCATAAATTGAATCAGTGTAGAAAAAAGTTTAATGGAAGTCAACCAAATCAAATAAATATTGTTTGTTATAATTGTAACAAATCGATACATATTTCAAAGGTATGTAGAAGTAAAAAGGGAAAACAATCTACTCTGATAAAGAAGAATGAACCAGTGAAGAAGGTTGACAAAGAAGTTAAGCAAGAAATGAGTGAGATATGGAAAAATAAATAAGATTCAAGGACTACTAATGCATTTGTACCCTCATCTAGTATAGATGATTCCTGTGGGAACTAGACCTGGCATGGTCTTAGGGGGATTTTTAGCAGAAAATATTTTGAACCCCTTGATTTTGAGCATGTCAGTCCTTGGCACAAAGTGATCTTGTAAGAAATAAGTATGCAGAGGTTTTGAAAAATAAACCGAAAGAAAAGAGGCATGTATGCTTTCTTGCAAAGCATATTAGGGTTTTTTAGTGTAGTTGAGGAAATTTGCTAGCTTTTCGAATTTCAAGTGCATTAAATGCAAATTAGGGCATCACATTAATCTATAAAGTGAAATCATAAAGGAATTTCAATAATTTTTGCATTTGAAAGAGGTGAATAATGACTTGGAACAATTTGGAGCAAATTGAAGTGCGACTGGTTCAAACCCTAGTTTCGGCTATTTAGGAAAAAAAAGGCATTTTTTGATTCTATGTCATTGTGAGCTTGTGAAAGTTCTATCTTGAATCCTTTAAAAGATTGGTATATAGAAATAGAAACCCCTATAGTCGTAAAAACAACATAAAGGCCTAGACCCTCCTACAAGAAATACTCGATGAAAGTTTTCAAAGATGACCGTATGGGCGCTTTCTCTTCCATTCCTCATGGTGTCATGTCGATAGAATATACAAGAATGTATATTAGGGTTAAGATAGAGGAATTAAATCATACCAAATTGATTGATATGTGGATAAATGAACTCATTGGAGATGGTTTTTTGGTAAAACTTGAGCACTTGAATCTTATGACAAAGAATTTGATCTATTGGAACCACTTCCCAATTTTTTGTTCCACAATAGATGATCAATATGTAAAACTGGTCCTCAACAGAATGCATGATTAGTTCTTATGGACACATGAGTCGCACCTGATAAACAAGGAAGCAATCAAATCCATCATCAGATTGTGCGACATCAAACCAGTACCTATGTTAAAGGCAATGAAAAATGAAATGGTGATGAATCTCACTGGTGCAACCTATGATAAGAGGCCTCTTGCGAAAAAATGTAGTACCAATCCAACTGTGAAGTATGCATCCATAATGATTTGTCATAAAATCTACTTCACTATGTTCAGATAAAATTTTGTGTTTGCCACAACAATATATACTGGTTATGATATGACTGTAAATGGTGCAAATTATGACCTATGTGAGCTCCTTCAACAATAACTGATTGATAATCTGAGAATGTCAAAGGAGAAGAAGTACCCCTTTAAGTTTGGTTCTCTGATTGTTTGCCTGTTATTCTATTTTCTCAAAATGCTTCTAGGAAAATCTGAAACAGTTTTTTGGGACCCCTCCCAACCGGTTGCAAATCAATTTTTTGATCACATTCATAAGTCGGGTGATGTGAACAACATTGCAAACTCCTTGATGGAATTATTTTTTGTTTTTAAGAAAAATATGAATGATAGAGACAGAATTCCAAGGAAGATTGTTGAAAAATATGAAAATGAGATCATATTCCATGTATCTTTTGATGAATGTATGATAGAAGTGGTTGAACTTCGAACCATCTGGATTCAACCCTTGGGTTATGAGGTCTCAGAAGATGATGTTGAAGGTTATGTGCAACTCTTATTGAAGATTCCAAAAGATCCAAATGAACCTCGGATTAGAGCATATGCAGAGAAATCCATGGAAGTTCGTTTGGAGCACAACAAAGCTACAAGACAAAAACATTTGAATGAAATGCTTAGAAAATTTGGTTTCATAGATGAACAGATAGCTCAAGGAAGAGTCGGTGGAGGAAAAAAGTTTGATGAATCACCTAGTGTAAGGAGATCTGGTAGGATCCCTTCTTACACACTAGCTTCTGGACCAGCCTCAATGAATATTGAGCCCAACACTACAGCTAAAGGCAAATGCCTAGCCCCTTCCAGACCTACTACTAGATTAGGAAAGAGGAAAAGTGTTCCTCTGATAGCCCCCGCTAAATGAAGAAAATAAAAGGATACTAGGGAGAAGAATATGATCATCACTAATGATCAAGAGGTAGAGGACGAATGCCCAACTAAAAAAATGACAAGAAAGAGGAGGGTGGGCATCTCCTCTGATGAAGGTGTATCACAAGAAACTAGTGTTGGTTCGAAGAAAGTTCACTATGTGGCATCCTAAGAGGATTTTGATGAATAGAATGTTAGTAATGCAAAGAATGACAAGGTTGTAGAAGAATTTTCATTGGACCAGGGAGAACAAAATTCCTCTTCGATAGACGTGGTTCCCCTCTAAAATTGGATGTTTTGGTGAATAATTTGGTAAATCAAGAAAACATGGTGAAATCCACAACAAAAGTATATGATTTAGTAGGAGAAGATGATAAGGAAGCAATAATATTGGCTATCACAAAATATGTCATCATTTTGGAAACTAAATGGGATAACATTAAGAGTGATGTAACTTAAAAATTATGGGAAATTCTAATGAAGAGAAGAGAAGAGGCAGTTGAGATAGAAGAAAAAATAAGAAATAAAGCATATAAAGAAATTGCATCTTCTCTATCTTTGAATGATCTAGAAACTTTAAAACAGATTTATGCTAATATGTTTAGGGTAGAGAGAAGAGTTAATACTTTGATGAAAAAATACAAAAAGGAAATCAAAATCATAAGGAAGGAAACAACTAGTACTATCAAGAATACAACAGTAAAGTATGGAATGATTGGTGCATCCGGTTCGGTACCTAAATCTAGAAAATAAACCTCTACGGAAGTTGTGGAAGAACCTCCTTCTGATGTTGCTGATGATAATGTACCTTTGGAAACAAATGACACCAATACCTTTCCAGAAATAGGTAATGCATATGTTCTACTGAAAATCAATGTTTCTAATGAGAATTCGAAAAATGAAAAACATGTTAAAGAAAATGTTGACGCAGAAGTTCATGATGTTACCCCTCCAGTACACCCTAAAGAAGGAGATAGAGATAAAGCAAAAGAAGAGAAAAGGGAAGAAGAAAAAGAAAAAGAGAAAATAGAAGAAGAAAAGGTAGAAGGAGAAAAATTAGAAGAAAAGGAGATGGAAGAAGAGAATGCAGAGGAAGAGAATGTAGAGGAAGAGAATGTAGAGGAAGAAAAATCAAAGGAAGAAGAAGAAAATAGAAATAAGGAATTAGATACACTACTGGAAAGAATAAAGAAGTATCCCAGTAGGTTGTAGAATCACAAAAATCCACTAGAGAATCTTCCTCCAGTGATGATATCTTAAAGGGACCATTGTCTAAGAAGATTAGATTTCAATTGGTAATTCCTTTGGAACTCTTGCAACTTCCAATGAATCAAGGTTATGTAGATATGAACAAGATTTATTTTATACAAAAAATGGTATTAGGTGATGTGTTTCATGCATCTGGTAGAAGAGAAATCTTAGAAATGCATCAAAAGGGAAATGAACTAATTGAAGATGCTATTAAGGCCTTGCAGGATGTTACACCTGATACATTTGTAGATACATCTCTCTCTTTGATTGAGAACCTGAAGCTTCTATTGGAATCCTTCAAGGAGTATGCCACTAGGACTTGTTGAGAAAACAAAACAAGATGCAAAAGAGAAACTGAATGAGAAAAGGCTATTGATCCTTCATGACAAATGTTGCTTGGCACATACCAATGTAGAGAAGAGCCTTGAATCTGTAAAGGATTGTGAATCTAAAGCTAATTTTGTGTTTTCCTATTGTATAAAGTGGTTTGATGCCACTCAAAGCATAAAATATCTCATGGACTCTATTGAGTCATAGTTTATCGTTGTCTCCAATACCTACAATGTATCCCTGGATGGAGATAGGTCAACTTGGAATGTTATTTTTGCGCATAGGGAAAACAAAATCCATGCTACAGAAGTAGAAGGAAGGAATAATCAAAAAACTCAGCTTGCTTGGTGATAATGTGAGGATGGAGTATGCTCTGGTAGCCAATGCTTTGGCTAATGCAAAATTTTTGGATAATATCAATCTAACTTTGGACACTCCGGATGAAGCTGAAGAAATTTTTATTGCTTTAGAATCTTTGAACAAAATTTTGGTATCCGCTAAGTAGAGTTGGGAGAATGGAAAAGAAGCATGGCAAGGAATTCTTCAGGAACTGCAAAGTGCTCCCTCCTCTAGGTAAATGTTTTTTTGTTTCTACATTGCTTGAGATAACTCCTCAGGGGGAGTTCAGTAGTTTGATTCTGTGTGGACCCTATGTACTTATATTTCATATTTTATTTGACCTTTGATGTCAAAGGGGGAGAATTGGAAAGAAAAATAGAGTATATTTTTGTACATAGGATGTACATAAATTATTTTGGCACATGTTGTCATCAATGAAAAATGGAGAGATTGTTGGAAGAATGAAGAAGATCATAACTCTTGATAATAGTTTCGTTGTCATTGATGTCACCATGATATATGAGTTGCAACTACAAAACTCAAATTCATATTAATTTGGTATTCTGAACTGATAATATAGGACCATCCTCCGATATTTTGCTCTGGATTCCCCTCCGCTAAACAGTTGCTACTTCAGTTTTTGGGAAATGGTTAGTGATTGATAGATGCATGCATGAAAAGGAACTCATGCGTAAAACTGCTCGTGGTTATCACCGGTATCATTTTATTGATTATAATTATGTTATTAGGTCTACTGTTGGCCGACCTATCAAGCGGTTGAAGATGTAATGGATTAAATTTTATTTGTGTAATCCATGCCAACATGTTATCACGTGGCACACATTTGAATTATTATCGAGAAGAATTTTGAAGCCAACCTGATTGTTATCTATGGACAATCAGATATATATACAAAGTGTTTTTGAAGATATTGCATGAGAGTTGGTGTGAGTGAATATTAGCATATAATATGTGGAAGCAAAAAGAGCGAAGAGTGATCTGCTGGCATGCGAATTTATTGAACTACAAAGTAAGTGAATCTACACTTGTGGTGTACTTTCATCAGTTCAATTCTGGTGGTTAGCCATTTTTGTTACTTCAATTTTGTAGGCAGTGAGAATCCCATTTTGGATAGTGATTTTTGGTAGTGAGCCACCCCTTTTTTAATACCTTATAGCCAGTTATACTATATTGTGAGTTAATCCTCACCATGGTTTTTCCCATTCTAGGTTTTCCACATAAAAAATTCTAGTGTCTCTTGTGTTTTGTGCTTCATGTTCTATTGATCCTTTTGCTTATCTTAATCATCATATTCTTTGGATTAATTGGATGGTATTTGTTCAATAAGTTTAATAATATACGGATTCACCCCCCTCTCAATATATTGAATATTCAACAAGTTCAAGGTCAAGAACTTCGCAAGTAGTCTCCATTATCGCAAGTGCCACTTGAATAGGGAGTTGAATGGTGCCTTGGGACACCCGTTCTTGATCTTCATAAGCTCTGATTGTGATACCTTTTCCTTTTTCAATGACATCTTTTGAGAATCCCAGATTTTTTACCAACTTCAAAGCACAAATATTTAAACCTACACCTCCATCCACCAAGACTCTTTGACTTTGTTCTTGTGCACTAGGACTTCAAGATGGAGTGCACAGTTGTGAGATGACTCGGTGAGGAGATCATGTTCAAAGAAAGTGAGGAGATGAGGTGTAGTGATATGTCCGACCGTAGCTTGAAACTGGTCTACATCTAGGTTTGTGGGAATAGAGGATGCATCCAATGCCTTCTCTAGGATATCCCTATGTTTGGGCAATATTTTTAGCAGCTCCATGATGGAGATCTGGGCGGGGGTCTTTTTAAGTTGATCTAGGACATTGTAACCATTAGGTATTTATTTTGGATTCGTGGTAGGTACCTTGGATGGTTGTGATGGTCCTGGGATGGTAATCTTTCCATTACGTGTGGTGACTCCACACTCAGCTCTAGATCCTTTGATATTGACAACTATTACCCACTCATCCAAGGACACAACAACATGGTCATAGATGTGGTTGTCATTTTTTTAACTCTATCCTTTATCGTTGTTGCTCCCTTTATTGTGATCAGGCATTGGATTCGTGTATATTTTAAGATCTTGATGCCCGACGGATTGTTCGATGGTCATGGTCTTATCATCAATGAGATCTTGGATTAGGTTTTTAAGTCGCATGCAACTGGTTGTCATGTGTCCCTTTATTTTGTGAAAGACACAAAGATGCTTCTCGTTATACCATGGTGGTTTAACTTGAGGCTCTTGGTAACTTTTCATAAATAGGGATTTTGATGAGATTTTCTTGTACCAACTATTGCATGACTAATTCGATTCACTCCCCAAGTGGTGTGTACTTTCATTTAGAGGGATATCTATTCTTTGGGGGTGGTCCCCTTGAGCATTTAGGTTTTTGACAGTTTGATTGTTGGGTTGTTGTTGTGATGTGTTGGTTTGTGAAGTGTTTTGGATGTTCTTTTATGATTGTTGGTATGTTTGGTGTTGCACATTTGGCCTTGGGGCACTGATAACAAATTTAGCGTCAACGACATCGTCATTGGTGGCATTCTTGTTCTTATCCCATGTGCGAGATTTTTCATTGTAACTTGTTGATGGTCGATTGTCTTGGTATGTGGGAGTGCCCCCTTGTGTTATAAGGGCTCTTTCGATGTTGAAAACTTTGGGAATCAATTGGTCATGTGTTTTTATGCATTGCATTTTCAAATGAAAGGACAAGGTCCCTTCAAGGTTTGAGATGATAGTCTTGATTTCTTGTTCTTTTGGCATGGACCATTTTCTCTTGTTGGCCTTGGATTGCCATCATTGTAAGAAGGCTATGAATATTTCTTCTTTGAATTTTTTTAGATTGGACACTTATTCCAAGCTCACCTCCACACCCATGTTAAATGAATAATTCTCTATGAATTTGTCCACAATTTCTTGAAGCTTTTTTAATTCCTGGGGGAAGTTGAGAGAACCATTCCATTGTTGGACCATCCAAGCTCTGAGGGAAGATTCACATTAAATAAGAATCATCATATGCAACTTCCATACAGTGTACAGGGAATTTCGTAATGTGATCTTCAGGATTTCCAGTTCCTCGGTATTCATCGAACTTCAAAATTTCAAAGCCTGGTGGGAATGAAACCATTGCAATGCTTCTATCAAATAGATAGGGGCAAAAAATCCCTTGTGATTTATTTATCTTTCTTGACTGTATGTCCAATATTTGTTGTGAGAGAAACTTAACTTGTGAGGAAAAATCAATTTGTGGATCGGGTGGTGGGATGAATGTGTTTTGAGATGGTGGTATGGTTGCTTGGGTGATAGGAGGGATGGTTTGCATGTTAATATTTTTCAGTGTGTTTGTGAGCAGTTGTTGAAAGCTTTATTTCATAATCAATGGTTGTTGATATGCCTAATGTTGTTGTTGGTCTTGTTGTTGTTTTTGTTGGGACAATAATGCTTGTCATTGTGTGGTATGTTACTATTGTGCTATCAACACGTGTTGTTGTGTGTATTGTTGCAAGTCCTAATGATAGCCCAAATCTTGCGCTTGTGATTTTTGTGCTTGATCTTGTTGTGTAGCTTGTGTGGCTTGTGCAGCTTGTGTGGCTTGTGTGGCTTATGCGGCTTGTGCAACTTGTTATGCTTGAGCTTGTTGTGGTGTTCGTTGTACTTGTTGTGCAACTTGTTATGAATGTGCTTGTTGTGTAGCTTGTTGAGCTTGGAATTGTTGAAGCACCTTTTGGTGTGCTTGCTGTGATTCTTGCAATGTGATACTGTATTGATTTTCCATATTTGGATTTGGTGGTGGAGGTGGGGGATTTGGTGGAATGGTGTGAGATGAGGTGGCAAGATTTTGCTGAGGTGGTTGTTGTGGTATTTGTTGAGTGATGGCAAGGGGTTTTGTGGTAAATGGTATGGTTGATGCGCTTGGTCCTTGGGAGACCATGTTTTGAGATGTTTGGGGTGTTATAGATGATGGGATAATTGGTTGGGAGATTTGGATTGGTGCCACCTAGTGTTGTGATATCGATGGCATGGCTGAAGGATTTGATATGATTGACATGCTGATTTGATTTTTGATTGGGGAATTGATTTGATTTGATTGGTTTTGGATTGGTATGTTGGATAAAGGGGGTTTCCCTAAACCTTGGATTGGTGCAAATGTTTATGTCAAAAGAGGGAATGATGGGAAGATTGGTGGTATGTTCCCTCGCAAAAGTGAGGATGATGCATTAAAATTTCACTTGACCAAATAAATCCCATTGTCGTTGTGATGTCATGGGGAGAGAGCCTTGTGTTTTATAAGGGTATGTTGATGTTGCAGAGAAAGTGGAGGGATTTTTGGTGTCATGGAAAATGAGTGGCACATATGGATATTTTGGGTCTTGCGGGATGGTGCTAGGCATACCCAAGATCTTGTTTTCTTCCAAGTTTTGGTTGTTGACAAGTGGATGTGTTTGAAGAGCTTGGAGTAATGAACTTCCCTTGGTGATCATGGGTTGACTAGGAGCATGAGATGATGTTGGTTGTATGATAGGTTGGATGAAATTTGGGAATGAAGGTATGAATGATACTGGTGGCATGTTCCCAAGAGCTTGTTCAACAATAGTGCTCACATCAAAATTGGACGGGAGTTTAGCCCCTTCCTTTGCTAATGCCAACATGTATTGTGTGGGATTGAGCCTCATGAGTGTTTACAATCTTTTGTGTTTCAGTATTTTGGACTAGCTCAATTATTTCATCTTGGGTCATCCCTTGGAAGTTGTTGGTGACATCCTCCACTTAGCAACCTCCCTCTTAAGGATTTTGAGGTATTTGAGGGGGATCAAGTGGAAGATCGATGGATATCCTAGGGTTGAATTATGATGCAGTTAGACTCAAATCACTTGAAGTGGATGTTTCTTTGTTTTTCTCCATGATCTTCTTGTGTTGTGACCTTGTTTGCACCATAGATTGGGATCAACATGTAGGAATATGGGAGACGAATCCCTAACTCCTTTTGGTTGATCTAAAATTTAAGTACAAAAGGAAAATCTAGGATGTTTTAAGGATCAAATGATGATGGTGTGACAAATGAAGGATGAATGATATGGATGTTTAAGATTTTTTGAGAACTTTGGAGGAATACTAGACTTTAGGATTTAGGATTTTGATTTTGATTTGGTTTTATTTGATTTGATAATGGAATTATAAATCCCCAAATTTTGGATGTTATCTTGGGGTAAACTTGTCCACAAAGGTGATGATTTAACCAAACGGGTGAGGAAGGATTCATCCACACACGGGTATGTGCAGGATCATCATGGAAAAAATAGGCCCTTAAGTGGCAAAAATTCCAGAAAACATAGAGTTAGGCAACTTGACATAAAAATTTGAATAAGTTATCTATATTATTTCAAAAATATGTAAGAATATAATTTGTAGAAAATTGAATTTAGTTTCTAAATTACTAGGTTTATTTAAAAAAAATAAAATCTATTTGGTGAAAATTTGAAATTTCAATACAGTAGTACTTAAATTTTAGGGAAAAAATAAGAAGTAGGTGTCTGTCTGACCACCCTAACCACATTAAAATGATAATATTTTTTTATAAGATTTTAGATATAAGTAGAGGACTCATGTCCCAATGTGATACATATTTTTTTGTAATTTATTTCCAAGTAAATAATTAATTATAAAATTTGTATGACAAATTTTATAAAATATAAAGACTCGTATGTCTGACCACCTTAACTTGATCAAAACTTCATGAAATTCATTTTTTTATTTTTTAATATTATAGTATGTGAAGCATAGAATGTGACACATGTTTTGGATTCAAAAAATATGATATTGTTTGAAAGCTATAGATGTTTTTCAATCAACCTAAAAATCGGGACTTTAGTTGTAATTCAATAGAAAATGAATAATAATTATTTATTAAATTCAAAGTAAAGCATAATTTATATTGGTGGAAAGCTGATAATCTCCTTTAAAAACCCTTTTCATTTCATCAATTTTGGGTAAAAAAAAAGTCGTCAGCCACATACCCATCATATTGTCACTTCTTGGCCCATCATGATCTTGCACATACCCACACACTTAACCAAACAAAGTGATTTTGATTTTGATTGAGGGATTTACCAAAAGTCTAATATAAACGATTTTTCCAAGGTTCCAAAAGTTGTTTGTGAGGTGGGATTTGATTGATATTTGGGGATGGATGAGGGTGTTGATTTGATCCTACATGAACCTAGAAAGACTTTGCTTACAAGACCAAGGTTTTGAAGAACATGTTTTTCCCTACAAAGTGTTCAAATCCAAGAGACCAAAGTTTGACTTAAATGAGTGGTTCAAATTGAGCATACATATCCAGATTGTTGAGGTGAATGAGTCTATAAAACCTTGTAACCTTATTGCTTATCTTGGTGTATTACTTTAGGTTGCACTTCCTAATGTACTTCTTGATAACTTTTCAAGTGTGATACCTAAACTTGAAGTTTTTGCATAAATACTTTTGCTTTGGGATCTTGACCTTTTTGGAAATCATGAGAACAAGCACATATGTGGGGTTCAATTGTCTTTTATCTTGATTAAATGGATTTATTTATACCACATCAACACTTGTCTTGATTAAGTTCAAACTAATGGTCTATGTCTTAACTCTTTTTCATTCCACAAGGTCCATTATGTGAAAATCAAAGGGTCAAAGCCATAGTTTCCCTAAGTTGACTTTGGAGAGAACAAATTGAGATATAGGCCCAAATATTTAGAAGCCTCTAAGGATAAAATCCCTAGGGACAAGCAGTAATACTTGGACCTTTCACGGATATTTGTTCATTCCAAAGGGTTTGAAATTTTTATGAATTGTTGAATGTTTGTTTCAAATTTTGAGATCCAAGCAATGCATTTAACTGACTCACAAATTGTACAATCCTAGGATAGAAATGGCCATACTTTGTTGAGTCCTCACTTGGATTTCTCCAAACACTAGACAAAGCAAACAGTTAGAGATTTGGTGACACTGGCTCCCCTCCACGACACACACTTCTCAGGACCACCAAATCTCAAAATCCTTAAAATCCAAAGATCAAAAGGATTTTTTGTTTCTAAGTTATTGAATAGTACAGATTTGAAGTGGCTTTAGAACAACCATTCTTGCACCAACAAGTATTTAAGGATTTGGGTATCTAAACAATTTTGGCTCTTAGTAACAAACTGAGAACACCTAGTTGTATGTGCACCTGCTTTGCCACTTAAACCTCTTACTATCGTTCCCATTCCACTTAAGGTGTGGTACTAGGTGAATTATGTCATACCGTTCAAGATAGAAGGTACTTTCTCACGATTTCCTAACCTTTGATATAGCCCACCGATAAATATGCAAAACTTGCCTATGAGTTTCCCATTGCGGGTGTATCTCATAGTAAGCCCTCTCTTAAGGGTGACTCAAAGCAATAAAGTATACCTCAAGTGTTTCTCTTGCACCCCAAAATGCATGAAATGCAAGGGGAGAGGATACACACTTAAGATGCACTAAAGACAAAATTATACAAATCAATCACTTGTTTGTTTTAGCCTCAATGAAATGGTGAATTAATTTTAAAGCACCAAGGTAAATGTGAGTTTGTTTTGTTCAATTTTAACCCAGTTACAAAGTCTAATAAGTTTCTAAATTCAATTTTAACCAACTTGAAGAGATCAAATCAATGGTTAATTTTAAACCCAAAATTGAAGTGAGTTGTTCTAAAACATAAAATGAAAGGGGAAAACGGATGCTCTAAACTATTACAATAAGAATTTTAAAAAAAAATTCAAGTTCAAGCTCAATACCTTCGTCCAACTCAAAAATTCTTCAAAGATTGTTTCTTGTGCTTCAATTTTGCAATTTCCTTGTGTAAACAAAATCCCCTTCCCCTCCAAATTAAAGGCCGCTCTACCAAATCTTAGTCTGACAACACTATTCCGCTGCAAACACTTTCACCTCAAATAAGAAATCCAACCAATCGATTTAAATTTCTTGTGAAGCAATCTGCATCGGCAATGAGAAGCCAGCCAGGCTGCTAGTCACAACTGGTAGCGAGATTTCTAGTCGAGAGAAATTATAAATGAAGAAACAAATACCCAAAACTTAATTCCAATACACCTAATTTCAATGACCAAGGAGTTTGGTGCGGGATTTAATGCAGACAAGTAAGATTTGATGCAGACAAGATATATACATTCATCAGCTAAAGATTACAGACTTTGATTCATAAATGCATGTAACAATCCTAAATGCGTGGTTCATAAAGTCTATGGAATGTGTGATTTATAAATGTGTGATTCTTGGCATTCATATATTAATTGTTTGAAGATGAAAGTGTTGCTCCAAGCATTGTCTCATGGCACAACAACCACCATTATCGGCGCTAACGCACTCATTTGTTTGCACTCCTCACACTCTTTACTCATCCAAAAAGAAAAATAAAACACTAAACTACCCTCCCATTACACAGACACCGACACTAAACATTCTCTAAAATAAAGCTCACTCTCTGTAATTGGTTGCCACTTACAGTGTTCGACAAAAGCAATAAAGCGGGTCTGATGACAAGAGGAGAAGCCAGAACAGTTGCACATATACGTGTGTGAGATAAATGTGCAAGTCTAGGATTGGGAAATGCACATTTTGATTCCTCTGGAATGGCCCATAGGGAATGTTTGAATTCTTCAAATTGAATGAATGATACGTCCTTACTGCCTCAGTTGTACGTTTTTTCAAATGGCTGGTTTTTTTGAATGGCGAATAAATGGTTTGTTAAAATCTTTTAAGCTAATGCAAATTGCAGGTGTAAAGCCAACGAACAAATGGCTTTTAAAAACTTTCAAGCTAATGCAATTGGAGATTAAAGCTAGCGAACACAACCTTTGCCCGCGACTTCTCTGCCTGTGCCAAAATGGAAGCATCGAGAGGGCACATGAATTGTTTGACAAAATGCGTACCCATTAGGCTCTTTTGCAAGATAGCATTATTAAACCACCCAAATTATTTCTGAAATATATTATTGAGCAATTAATCAAAACTAGCACTGTAAAAAATAGACAACTGAATTGGAAAGGAAATCTAGTTTTTTGGTTGGTGCAAGATTGCATGTGTATCCAGATGCTTATGCATTAGTTGTATATCTTTACCTAGCTTTTCTTGGCATGCATTAGATACCTTCTATCCAATGATTATTAACTATTATTAACTAAAAAGAACCTTGTAAATAAATTGGCTTGCATGTCCATCCCATCATACTAATGCTAGAAATTCACAATATGGACATAGATGATGCATATCCTAGGTCTCTAGGTTTGATTTATTTCAAATTAGGAGTCTCTATTCCCTAGATATAGAGCTAAGATTAGTAGAAGAGCTACTTCTAATTCAATAGAAAAATGGTGAAAGTAAAGGACTCTATGAGGATATAGGTAGATTCTTATATCCCCCCTAGAATCTAGCTTGTTCCTCTCCCTCTTAGGTGATCATTGGTTGGTAAATCCGATGTCTCACATAAGATAAGTTTACCAATGCTCGAGCTTGATGGAAGTTAGGGAGTGTTCTCTACCTTTATAACATTAAGTCATACCTTGAAGTTAGTTGGCTTTTGTGAATGGCATGCATGTCATAGAGCTAATGAAATGCAAGCAATGATGTTAGGTGCTACTCTTGAATCTTGGATGGCTTCCACCAACGCATGCAAGCCATAGAGTCGATGGATTACAAGTGATGGATGCCATTGTCTATCATTAATCGATATTGAAAAGGAAGTTCTAAAGAAGAATAGGTATGTAAGAGATTGGTCTAATCCCTATAGTTAAATCCTTGGCATCCCCTATTTTGGGAAGTGGTAACTTAGATTAGTAGGGATAGGAAATCTCCTTGGGTAACTGGTTAAAAGGTATTACAATATGTATAGTATGTTGGCATAAGTGACATTTATTTGTTGTCCACAATATCCACATGGATGGGGTGGATAGGGGCTTATATCTACTTGGTTGGGATCACATTGCACCCTAATCTAAACCATTGGCAAAAATGACTAAGGAGCAAACTTGGCTACAAGGAGTACAATCAAGGTATACATACTTTATTTATGGTATTCATTTATAACAAAAAAATCACTCTTGGATGTTGATATGATATAATATTATGTCTTATAGATATTGCATAGGAATATCTAATTTGTATTGTTGTTTTGGATGCCCCATTTCATGATTGTTTCTCTAAGCTGCTTAATACTTCCCTCTATTATTAGTATTGTCACATGCTATAGAACCAATATATATATATATAATAATTTGAAAAGGTTTTAAATAAATTATTTATTTTATCATGTGGACATGAGATAGAAATTTCAAAGACCCTTAATTCTAGCTTCAATTCAATGGAATCCAAATCAAAAAGACATCAGAGAAACCAAAAGTCTTGAATTTCCTAAAACTCAAATAATTTTCATTGAGATAAAAATATAGATGCAAAAAGGAAAGTAAATCTTGTTGCAAGGAAGTGGTCAAGAGGTCCAATCCCCCATCCACATGGTATTAGAGTACATTCCATGCTAGCATTGTCGATCATGTTAGAAATTTTTCCCAACGCAATACAAATTATAAGGGGTTATGTTGATTCTTGTAGTATAAAAAAATTGAAATTATTCTGAATTTGAGCTCATTAGAGTTAAGAGGATTTTGAATCTGCCAACTCTAAAAATTCTCAAACAAAATAAATTCAAACATCTTAGAGTGACAAACACAAGGGATTTTTAAACTACATTTAAGTTAGCCATTTGGATCTCAATTTCTAAACCAGATTTAAATAAATTCAAACATCTTAGAGTGACAAACACAAGGGATTTTTAAACTACATTTAAGTTAGCCATTTGGATCTCAATTTCTAAACCAGATTTAGATTAGTGTAGACCTACAATTGAATCCATTAAATATACATAAGATAGGAATTGGTGAGGATAGGAGAAGGGTGACACGAATATCCACCAAAGCATAAGGGATGCATTATTATCGTTAGATGAGATTAGAGGTGAGAGAATGTAGAGAGGAGAGGATATAGGGAGTGTAACATAGTATGGTAGCTACTCATATAATTCATTTTTGTCTCTGCATTATAGAAGTTGCCAAGATTGATCATGTATGTGCACATAGGTGTATGGAGTGGATAAGAAGGGAGTTGCAATTGCCCTAGTCAATATATATGCAAACTGTGGAATAGGCATGGAGAGGCATGAAATTTGTTTTGATAAAAATCCTAACAAAAATGTGTTCTTGTGCAATACCATGATTGCAAGATATGTACAAAACCAATTTCTTGGAAAGACTTTATTTTTTTTAAGAAAATACAATTGGAAAGTGTAAAATTAGATTCTACAACCTTTATCAACATCCTCCATGCATGTGCCAAAATGAGAGCTTTGGAATAGGTTATGGACACCCATCAAAGAAAGAAAGAAATGATGGTGGCCACGACTCCCAATAAATGGACAAATGGAAGGCAATGGAAAAATATATGATAGAGCTTTCAAGATACATTAGGACACTAGAAAAAATGTGCTCCAAGCAGTGTCAAATATTAAGGGCTTGAATTTTTTAGGGTTCAAATTATAGGATTGATTGAGTTATGCACTCCATTTTAGGATGTCCCCCTTCAAACCACATACATTACAAACAAGGTTTAGCACTATTGTAAATTTGCATTCCTTTATGTTAAAGGAGTCACTTTCTTAGTATCTTATTCAATAGCCAAAACAATCTCTTTTTAGTTCTAAAATTATAGTGGGGTTTTTATTCAGGTATCCACTACTTTCTGAACTTAGTTGTAACAAAATTGATATTTCTTAAGCTTATTTATTTCTTCTTCAATTAGGAGTGTTGTTAGAGAACTGATTTTTCATCTCCACCTTGTCACTTTTATGCAAGAAAAGCATATTAAATCAAACTAACATAAGTAAATTATTATAGGATCTTGTAGGAAGGAAAAAATCTTGAACAATTTGATTTCTTGACATAGACTTATATTTCTCTGTGACATGTTGAATAAATGGGCTACCAATTACTTACTCCTACAATTATTGGGGCATTTTGTCAAATTAGTTCACATGCTTTATCCAAGCTTAGTTAATACCATCATAAAAGTTCCTCAAACATATTTGTGAAAGATGAAATAGGTAGCATGCCTCCTTACTTGGTATAGTGTTTATCCATTTTAACGCCCTATTATATAATGTGATATTTATGAGATGTATACTATTAACTTTATGATAATTTATTTATTATAATAAATTGTAGAAAAATTGGTAATAACCTATGAAATAAAGGAATGGTCAAGGGATTCCTATAAAGTGAAAACATGGGACTAAATCTAAATGTCAAGGTTCTTGGCATGAGATATGTTTGCATGTCTATTTGAATTTATTTGGTCATTGTAATTAGAAAATGTGGATATGAACAATGATGGTTCTAAGATCAATTTCATTTTGGGACCATTAATAGTGTGGAGCATTAATATCAATGGATATATTTCTTCTTTTGAGTCAATTTGATAGTTAGGTAAGATTAACTTATTATATCGTGAGAAGAAGTTATCCTTCTATCATGTAGGAGCAATCCATTTATTTAGTTGGGGTTATTTATTATTTCTTCCCTTGCTAGTGTATCAAGTTGGTTATGTTTTAAAAAAAACTACCCAAGATGGAGAAGAAGATTTATTATGTAGCAATTCACCAATGGGTTTTTTATTGTCACAACAATGTTATGACTACTACTACCATAGGCTCTGATATGACTAGATTTATTTTATATTGATATTCTATTATGCATCATTTTCATGCAAGGATTTGGTTTACATAATTTTCTCTTATAAATCCCCATTGTCTAAGTGTGTCATTAATATTTTGATAGTTCAATACTCAGCTAAGAATAAGATAGTGTATAATTGGGTCCTTTGTCTATCAAAGTAGCTCAAAGACCTTCCTAGTAATGTTCCTCTCAACACACTGAACTAATTCATTAGAGTAAAGGTTGTATATATTTTTGCTATGTTTCATTTACATGAAATTCCTTTGTTAAGCCCACCCTTAGTTTCTTGGGAAAACTCTCTACCAAGGTTGGGCAACCTAAGGCTTATATATTGTTTATGTATGTGAAAAAATGGTTGTTTCTAGTATATATATAGGTTAAGTTGGAAAATGCAAGTTCTCATCACAATAGCTAAACTCCTAGGAGAACTACATGGGAATTTGATCTCATTTGAAAGTGGGCATGTTGTCAGTCCTTGCGTGAAGGATGCCCCTTGACCCAAATCCATAGGGGAGGGCTTAGGGGATAACTCCAAGGTTTGGGGTTGCTCCTAAACTTGGTTATTTCTCCCTTTTCAATGCACTTTATCTTGAGGATAAATTTGCATTAAATAATTGTGAGCTCATCCTTTCAAAAAATTGTCTCCATTATATAGGTTTTAGCCAATGAAATGTAATCCATTGTCATCCCTCTTATGTACTCTTAAAAAAATTGGTATTTGGACTTCCAAAGCCTACTCCTATCTTGGGTGATTCTAATTTCATCATTGTCTATCTCGATGTGAATGTGTGAGAATGACTAGAATATTATATTAACTAAAATAATAAAAAATTGTGTCAACCATCTATAGTTTTGTGTCTTGGATCATTGACCAATATAGGAGGGTATATAGGTTAGTCTCAAGACTTGGTGAGGTATAGTTATAAATGATTTATTGAAACCTAATGATATGTATTTAATGACTATGTTGAGTTAATCCATTACGACTTCATGGTGTGAACAATTCTTATTAAGTATGGATTGTTGACTACTCTAACTATGTACTTAATTTTGTGATGAGTTCAGGACGGAGTTCCTTATGACCAGCATTGCTAATTATGGGAAATTAATAGTAAGTATTATTAAATATGGTTGGATATTTTTCCTTTATATCTATCTAGTGAAAATTATATACTAAGATTTATGACTAGCATTATACAAAAATGCTAGGTACTCAAAAGTAGGACATTTTTTAATATTACTATTTTGAGATGAATTGTATATAATAAATAGTGTGTCTTTGAGTAACAAATGAATGAAGTGAATAAGCTTGATTAATTTATGAGTTGGTATATGTTCATGTATAGATATTTGGATGTAGGTAAGCTCATGTGGTTTTAATGTGTTAATCGTGTTTCATTAATTTTACCTCAAGACCTATAGGACCCAATGTATAGGCTCATAGACCACTTTATGTGGCATATATCTAGGTCAACTTGACAAGTAATTGTGAACCCTTGTGATTGTGGATTGTGCCTGCCTAATTATAAGATGATCACACTTATTAGAACCATGTCTGATACAAGTGTATATAGTCAGTCATCACTAGTGTCATGCAAGTGATGGATATTAGGTGCTATTTCTTGTATCTTATAGATTGGTTGGTTGTCACGTGAGGTTGAAAGATGTGAGGAGATAACCATGATATGGTATAGGTGCAATCTAGCCAGTTGTCACAAATACCATTTAAGTGACACATGTTAGGAGTTAACCACCATATCTTAAGGTTTAGTTGACAATCACCAACAATATGAAATTGATGGATTCTAAGAGCTACCTACAATGATTGGATTTAGCAAAATTTCACCATTACCATGCAAGTGATAGATGCTAAGAGCTACCTCATACCAAGTTGGATCGAATTTAACTAGTGGCATGGAGGCAATAAATGTCAAAATTCACTATCTCAAAAGGTTCAACAAGCTATGAAAATCTTATTAATGGCTTTATGTAATGTGTGTTGTTACCCTTACATCTTGTCCAATGATGATCACAAATAGGATGGGATGTTTTCCTATCACCATAAGTAGTGTACAAAATTGGGGTAAAGGATGGAATCCACAATATAGTATGGGATGCACCAATATTATATTTTTGGCTAGGATACACTTAAAGGGAAAGTGTTAGTGAACCAAGTAATGGGAAGATACATGCAATACTGCTACATTCACTTCTTATTGCTAGTTGGTCACTATGTGTGTGAGAGTCAATCACTGTGTATTTGTATAAAAATGACATTAAGTATTATCTATGTTGTTATACTTATGCCCTTATTAGTGATGACAAGTGGTATGAGATGCTTAATTTTCATCATAGGTGGTGATGGATTGGGAAAAGGATGAAACCCATAGTGTAACATGGGATGCACCAACATTCCTTTTTTGAATGGGATGTCCTTATAGGATTATGTGTTAGTGAACTAGGAGAAGGAAACAAAGCTTGCAATGAGGTTGCAACTACTTTCCTTTCGCTAGCTAGTCACTATATGTACTTGTGAGGTTGTTAAGTTATTCACATCATGTATATGCATTGGGTGCTTGAGCTAGTCACACCGTGTATATAAGATGTATGTCAAAACTAGCCACCATGTGTGCTTGTGTTGTGGGCAATAAGCTAGTCACCCTATGTATAGATGTTTTCCTGAGCTATCCTTCATGTATAGATGTGATATGTATAAGAGCTAGTCACATCATATATATGTGATATAGTTTGGAGCTAGCCATGTTGTGCACAAGTGTTATGTGCTTGAGCCAACCACTAGGTGAACATGTGATGTTGCTATTATATGGTCCTTGTATGTTTTTGTGTGTGTTCACACACTAATGTTAGCATGGAACCAACACTTGATTAGAATGCACGTTTGTTATCTTTCTATTGTAATTGGGCTATTTTACAAGTATAAGTTCAATGGAATAATTGTGGTTTAAAAGTGATTATTGAGCTCATATAAGGGGAGAGAATTAATTCTCTCTATTATTGGTGTATAAACTACAAAGCCTCTCGTTGTCATGATATATAGGCAAAGATATTATGAATGAACCTTGACATTTTGAGCCTACCACATTCTAGTGTGAGTAATTTGAGCTAGAGCTTCTAATTTAGTTGGAAGATGCTTAGTTAATTAAGTTAGTACTTGTTTTTTTATTAAGAAATAGTATTAACCAAGACAATTATTACAAAAAAGTACTCTTAATTTTTCAATAAAATTGGGTTTATTTTTCAAGCAACAAGTGCTTAGACATTGAACATTTCTCCTTTCATATCTATTTCTTTAAACTATTGAACCATTTCCTATATTAAAGGGAATTTTTTGATAAGAAGTTTTGCATTTTAATCTAGTTGTCCTTGAGCAAGAGCTAGAAGCTTGGAACAACTAAGATCTATTCATGTAAATTAGTTATGAGTTTCCCATAAATATAGCTCAAAAGGGGACACATTAGTATTGTTGTGTTTGCGAGATAAACTTTTACAAGGAATTTAACCAAAGACAAACATTGTATGAATTTTACTATTAGTAATAAAAAAAATTTAAGAAAACATCTATAGTGAGTATTCCTTGTAGCAAGGGAGAAAGGGCCCACTCTCAAACTAACATAGTGGAAATTTTTTATTAACTAGTGATGTGATCGTGATGTTTATTTCTTTTGCTAAAGATTAAAGCATCTTAATAAAGTGTTCTAATATGGTTATGTTTTATACTAATTTGATTTTGTGGGATTTCCTTGGTAATTTGTTGCTTCTTTATTTGCAACATTTGTGACTTACATCTTCATTATTTATTTACAATATTTCCTTTTCTTAAGCATTTAACTTGCTTTGGAAATTAAGATTTAGTAATGTTATCATTTTTACATTAGAATAGAACATACATTCATATTAGACACTTAATCCAATCACCTATAACTATTGTGCAAATACTTGAATCACATGATCACAAGTGTATGTTTGTGGATTGACTCAAGACCCCACTAAACCTTATCACTTTAAATAATCTCAAATAGAAAAATTGAATTGGATTTTGATTAGGCAACTAAACCAAAATTGAAATAACTAAAGGCCAATTAAGTCCAATGAATCCTTCTCTTTCTATTTGACTCGATTTCATTATTTTGGTTGGAAGCCTATTGACCATGGGGATATTTTCAAGTTTTTGAGAATCCCCTTTTCTTTTTATGCTTTCCAATCTACATTATGGCAATATTTTCATGATAGAGTGAAAACAAGTTAAATACTAGATTGGCTAATAGGTCTTGGATATGTTCCAAAGTGCTTGTTGCCACACATTTTTATTACTCCTCTTGTTGGGCCCCTTCTGAGTCTTCAAACTACAAGCTTGGAAAGATTCTACATGATATTGATTGCCTTTTCAAAGCCTCCAAAGGATGAGGTCTTATCATTCTTAATAGAAGTGGAATTGTGTTTTATGTTTAATGTATAATTAGACCTTGTGATAATAATGAATCCTAAATAGTTATGTTGTGCAATCATATTGCATATGCTTCTCTATGTGGGATAATTGCCTATAATGGCCTTGTTTTCCATTCCTTGGTGATCTCGCATGTTCCCATCAATTTTTTTGGTAATTTCATTTCCAAATGCATATGTAAGGCCTAACAAGCCAGCAAGTTGTGGTTAATGTGGAATAAGGATGGCTTTTGTACTAGTTTATCCATCATCCAACAATCCTTATGGTGGTCTCCCACAATTATTTTTCAAGATAATTTGTTGATGAAGATTTCTTGGCTACACTAAAATTTGTCAAAAGAGGAGTTTGGCATCTCCAAGATTAACATTTCAAGGTCAATTCCACTTGGATCTCTTGTCCTCAATCCAAGGCTAAGTTCAATCTAAAATTTTTGGATGAAGAAACATTACAAAAGATTATTCATGGCATTCCTTCACAACACTTGTACAATTTTTGTGTGCTCAACTAAGCCTTGAAGAAAGGACTAGAAGTGGTATGTGGGTACTCACTTGAATAAGTATACCCTTGGAAAAGGATACATATAGCTTTTACCGCATCAACCCATGATTCTAATACTTAATTCAAGATGGTCTATTTAATCACTTTCTGAACCATTTAAATTTTCATGTCTAACACTTGTCATTTTGCATGTGAGGAGTGTTTGAATTCCACCTATTATTAAAGATTCACAATTGCAAGATGGCCTTGAGGAGGAAGAAGATACCACTCTCACCAAATAAGAGCCAATGGAATTAGTTTTAAGCTTTAGCTACATTATTTTGTTTGTGTATGTTAAAACTTGATCTAAAGGTTTAAATGGATGTTTCCATTTTAGGATCATATGTATTAGTGTTGTTTCCATAATTGGGCCACTTGATTTTTCATTTCCTAACTAGGCTAGTTTGGTTGATTTGGGGGCATGATGTTATTATGCACACTATTTTTTAGGATTGATCACATTTGAACCTTGTACTAATATATAGCTTTAATTCATAAAAAAAGAGCATGCCAACGAAAATTACTAAAGGTATTGCATTTTTTTATTTTTAACTTATTTCAATTGATAAGGGTTAAAAACTAGTTGAATTTTACACTTTTGAGGCTCGAACCAAGGACTTATGGGCTCAAAAAATGTCTAGTCAAATGGTTCTCGTCCAATTCATCTACAACTCATAAAAGTGTTGGCCAATTTGAAAATAAAATCCTTTAACATATATTCACAAGGAGTCATGCACACATAACCTTTATCATGCATCTCTTAATCAACTTTCCTAACTTCTAGAATAAACAATGCAATACACTATTTTATATTTTCATTATTTTTTAAAAACCAAAAATTTAAAATACCAACACCCAACTACAATAGCACATTATGTTTTTATATAACATATAAATTTCACCTTTCAAGTTCACACTATTCCTCATGCACTATTGTACAATTTTTTTTTTCACATCATTTATGCATTTAAATTTTCCCTTCAAATGTTAACATAGCCTATTTTAATGAAAGAAACATCACAAGATTAGATATATGATTGATAGTCTAACTAAAATTTCATTTTTCATGTGATAGAGCTTTTTAAAAGTTTCTTTCATATTTTATGGTTGTATACATCTAAAATTGGTTTGGAACATCCAATTAATTAAATACAAATTATTTGATTAATTATTCTAATTTCCTCTACTATTTGAATAAATAGAAATATTTATTTATATAGTTCACATTTAATATTCATCTTAATTAAATAAACAAAATTAAATACTTTGTTCGATTTAATCATCAAATCCCTATTTTATTTTATCACATCAATATTAAATTAATTAAATAAAGATCAAAACACTTTATTGATTAATTACCATATTCTTCTATTTAATTTAATAAACAACTTCTATAGTTCATTTTATTAAATTATTTATCTCCCTTTTGCTAATTTAAATAAATCAAAATATTTGAATAAAAGCACAAGGAATATTCCATCTATATTCTCTCAAAAATGAATTAGATATTCTATGTCTAAACCATGTCTAAAATATGTCACAATTAATGCTTTGAAACTTCACGGGAAGTTTTGGAGACAAATTGGAGACAAATTCCAAAATCTTCTCTTAATCCTCCTCCATCAATCTTTCCTCTTCTCTTGCCTGGTGTTTTCATGGGTAAAGACAATCTCCATTTTTCTCTCAATCTCCTCCATCTCTCACCATTCAATTCTCCAAATTGAATCCAAGCCTCTCAAAGCTTTCCCTGTACATTTCTACAGCCAAAAATTCTATAAATAAAGCCTCATTGAACCCAGAAAATGATCCAGATAATCAAGTTTATGCACTCTTACTCTACATGAATTCAAGCATCCAAAATCCAACAATCAAGCTTTCACATCAATGGCTGCCTCCTGTACCTGCAATTATCTGTTTCATGTCCATGTCATGCTAGTTTAATTCATTTATCATCTAGTATTATCATATTTTTGCATTAGCATCCATCTCGTTCTTCAGATAGTCATTTTACAATCATAGTGCTCAACAATCTGAGAGAAATTTTGATTTAATAAATATTTGGAGATAGAGAGCAATATGACGCTTTCAATTGATTATTGCTTTGAATTACTTCAATTTGATTTATCTTTGATATAATTTCATATTAAGAAGTGTTTTAATCTTATTTACCTAATTACACGCTTACAATTTGGCGCCCACCGTGGGGCATTAACCCCAATTTTTCCCAATTTTGCAAATTTTCTAGAAAGTATCACGCAGGTTCTTGATGTGTTTTTCTTGTAGTGCTTTCGTTAAAAATTTTAGCGCTTCCAGTCAAAATTTTAGCGCTTCCGGTCAAAATTTTAGCGTTTTCAACTTTGGCGCTTCCAGTCACTATTTTAGTGCATAGGGTGATTTAGCGCTTCCATGGCAAACTTCGGCGCTTCGGTGTCCTGTTTCGGCGCTTTCGGGTTTTAGTGCATCAGGTAACTGTTTTAGCGCTTCGGTGCAATATTCCAGTGCTTTTGTAAAAATTAGTTTGGATCCGACGTGGCCGTGACCAGATTTTAATTTTTTCACAGTTAGACTAAAAATTATCAATCCTAGGGTAGACACTTTTTGTTTTCTTAAAAGAAAATTATCAATCCTAGGGTAGTCACCGCATTTTTACAGTACAAGTTAAAAAGAACAAACATGATTTATGTGAAGCAACACTTTCACTTAGATTAAAATAAATAAATTTGGGCTTAAAACAAAGACAAACTTATATGTTGTGCTTGTGGTGATTAGGCTTATGCTCTCCCCTTAACTGGGTGACCAAAGTGTCAAATTCACTTTTTACTTCATGTCATTTATGCTTTGTTAAATCCTTTAGAAGGCCTGTCGTAGTGGGAAAAAGTACTCACCCTACAGGAACGACCTAAGTGGGAACACCTAACACCAAGGATTCCAACCCACTATAATAAAAATGCAAGTTGTTGATGAAATTCCAACTTGACAGTAGTGAGCAAGATAACCATCCCCAAAATATTTGTTCTAAAGATTGGGAGGTCTCCTGAGGGAGTTTATCTATTTGTCGCACCGCACAAAAGCCCTATTTACAAACCATAGAGTAGTTTCCCACTGAGTCAGTATCCATACATTGTCATACTCACAGTGCAAGGGGAGGGAAGAATCTGCCCCCAAGACACTCACCATATAATTACCAAGGACCGCTTGCTCAAGGGATTCGGTATCCACTTCTGTCACTTTCAGTATGCGCTTAGCAATGACAAAAACATGGGCGTCCTCTAGGGGGTGACACTGTTGCGTGAGTCAACGTAATTCAAGATGTGGGTTGTGAGTATAATGATGACCTACTTGTCCTTAAGTGTGAGTCTGTTTGATTTGTGTACAATTGTCAAAACAACCCGTCAAAATCAATAAGAATCATTCGTGATCCTTAAACATACATGATCTATTCAGTTAAAAACATTTATTCACAATTGCTTGCCTGTTTTCACAAATTCATTAAAATCAGATTTAAGATCATCCTAAAAACAACAAAGTCAAGTTAGATCAGAAAATCCATGCTGCGAAAGTGGAAGTCCACCACGTTTGTCAAGAGAAAAATCAAAATCACGAAACCCAAGAAACCCCTCGATTATAGAAATAAATTGAGAAAACAACATTTTTTATATCAAAATCGGAAACTCTTTTTACAACATAGAACATTCATCCATAGATATCACGATTTTGCGAGGGGTCACACCTTAGATTACGTAGTAGAACCACTCTATTCACGAGCCTTCTTTCAAAGAAGAGCTCTCACTTAGTATCACAACTGTAGTTAGTGCATACATCCTTCTTATCTTCCACAATCCCTGATACAGTATGCCACAAGGCCAGATCAGATTTTACAATAAAGTCACAAAAAGTCCTATTTTTAACGTTCTGGAATCTTGTTTTAGTGCTTCTAGTCATTGTTTTAGCGCTTCTGTGAAATAGCGCTTTCGGGCACTGTTTCAGAGCTTACAATCTATATTTTAGCGCTTTCATCAAATTCTACAGTGCTTTTATGCACTATTTCAGCGCTTCTGTAAAACAACGCTTCCATCAATTTCTGCAGCGCTTTCATGCACTTTTGTACCGCTTTTGTCACCTATTTTAGCACTTCAGAACTCTGTTCTAGCACTTCTGTGCAATAGCGCTTTTGTTCTCTGTTTAGCACTTTCAAAATAGAGAGTTCAAAATTTTCACCAGTCAATCAGTCTGTCATTTTATCTACAATTTTCATCAGAATCACTGTCTAGCGACCGAAAATAGACAGCTTTATACAAACTTTCCATCTTATCAACTCAAACAAGATCTTGCAAATCACAAGTGTCAAAATAAAAATACACAATCATTTACTACACTGAAGTTTCATCATCAGGATACTATCTTCCTTCATCACGAAACTAAGTATAGTAATCAAATTTTTAACATAGCCAAATCAATAAGATCAGTCATCTTATTCGACTTTGTTAAAAGTTCAAATTGACATTTTCCAGCAAATAAGATCAACATTTCGGAAGAAAGGGTAAAATTTTGTATGCCAATCTTCACTAGGTCCCAAAAATAGAGACTCTTAGAGCAAGAAATTTTAAAATTCCAAGCAATGGCAGAAGAAAATCCTTGGAACAACCTGAACCAAAACAATAAAAACAAAATAACTCCAGAGGATATCCAAGCAGCTCAACAAGATCCCAAGTTCCATATATTTATGGAAAAGATTCTAGAACAAGATATGGAGAAATATCTTTTGATGTTGGCTCAATCAGGTGCCAAACTTCCCAAAGACTTCGATTTAAACCGTTTGAAGGAAGCACCTGGCACAAGTGAGACTGAAATTTTGCAACCTACACAAATGATAGATCCAATTGCCGCTTTAACATCTCAAATGCAACTGTTACAACAACAAATACAAGATATGACGAAAGGAAGTACCAAAAGATATGTGATACAGGGCATTTATCCTTATCCTTTCGACACAACGATCAGTCTGATACCTTTCCCTAGACACTGTGAAATCCCAAAGTACGATAAGTACAATGGACGAACGGATCCAATAGATCATATCAGGGAATTCAAAACAATGAGTCTCAAGTTTTCCCAAGAGGAAACTTACTTAATGAGATTATTCCCAAGGAGCTTGGGAGGATCATGTATGGAATGGTTTTCAAAACTACAACCTGGTATAGAACTTTTGAGGAATTAGTCAACAAGTTCATTTCCCAATACTCTGTTCCTATCTTTTCTCCAAAGATGGCGATGCCTGTTCGCTAGATATCCTAGATCAATTCTTGAGGAAGAAAAGATGGATTTGTTCATTGACATTTTGATGGAGGAAATGAGTTATAGACTCGAATTACAATGTCCTCCAACATTTGAAAAACTCATAGAAAACGGTCTGAAAATTGAGGAAGCTTTAGTCAAAAGAGGAGTTATAAAACATTTCAACGATAAAATGAATAACACAAATAACTCCTCAAATCAATACTCAAGCAGTGATAAGCCAAAATTTTGGCAAAAGAATCACAACACAACTATCAACGAAACATCAACTGATCCCCAAAATGTCAAACCGGTATTTAACTTGACAGCATTTATATCAAAGAATCAAAACAATGACCAACTTATAAATTCAAAAAGCATACAAAACAACGAGATCATAAAAATGCAACCATATCATAAACCATCAAATCGGCAAAGGTTCACACCTTTAGGCCAAACGATAGAATCAGCAATGAAAGAACTAGTCGCTAGTGGCCTTATCACTGCACGGGAAGCCCAATTCTGGGATCCTAAGGTCAAACCACTGTGGTGGAATGACGTTGATTATTGCAACTTCCATAACAATAAAGGTCACAAATCTAACGATTGTATGGAGTTGAAACATGTGATACAAGATTTGATTGACAACAATAAAGCATATGTGGAAGCACCACAAAACAGCAACGATCACTCAGCTTTCAAAGACCCTTTGCCAAACTATGACAAAGGAGAATCATCATCTTCAAACAAAAAAGGGAAGAATGTCAATGATGATGTCTTTGACACCACCATCCTTTGCCTATCTAGAATAGAGAGTGATCACATAGTTGGTCACAACATTGACGGACCCAAAATCGACAACACTACTCCATCGAACTTGCTCTCGAACATATCAAACTCTGATAATCAAATCAATGTCAAAAAAATCAAAGAACATCAACCAGTAAAGGTAACGACTAGGGGGCAAGCCAAGGTCATGTTAAAAGGAATTGGGTCTACACACGCAATTCCACCTCCATCTCACTATAACACCGTCGATCAACTTCAAAAGATTCCTGCTCAGATATCGATACTAGAGCTCCTTAAAATATCACCATCACATAAGGAGGTTCTCGAACAAGCTTTAGTTGCCACTACGGTACCAAAGAATCTAGAGGTGTGTCAATTTCAAGCTATGGTGGGACATTTGACTACCCCACATTATCTATCATTCTCCGAACAAGATGATATCTCACTAAACCATCCACATAATACTGCACTCCATATTGAGGTCTTAATCCACAATCAATGTGTCAAGAGAGTCTTAATAGATGGGGGATCTGGTTTGAATATTTGCACTCTCAAGTTAATTCGTGCACTAGGATATTCAGATGATGCTATTGATTCTCGTAGAAAAATGACTATCAAAGCATATGATGAAGAAGAGAGATTGTCTAAAGGCTTGATTGTGCTACCCATCCAAGTGGGGCCCATGATGAAGCGTATTGCATGTCAAGTGTTGGAGAAAGAATTAACATACAACATTCTCTTGGACCGACCATGGATCCATGAAATGTAGGTTGTACCTTCAACATATCATCAATGTTTGAAGTTCCCAATAAATGGATGAGAGGTGACTATATCTGCTGATTACAATCATCCACAACATTGTGACACCCTTAGGATCTCTCAAGATACCTTTATACCACACAACAAGGAAGCATCATCATCCAAAGACGAACAATGTCCAAGCATCACTACTAAATGGGTAGAGAAGAAGGGTAAAGAAAAAGAGACAATTCCTGTTGAAATTCAATCAACAAAATTCTTTATCACACAAGTTCCAAGAGCAAGTCCAACTGAAGGACAAAGGAATGGGAACATATTCTATGGATCAATCGCTTAACCTATCACAGTTAATGCCATCTCCTAGGACATATGGTCAACCGTCTATGATCAAGTCTCAAACATCATTACCAGTTACAGCTCTAGATGAAAGGTTTGTCAAAAAGGGTACAATAGAGGATGAAACAAGCAACAAAGCAATCCTGATTGGCTATACAAAGATGAGGAACCCTCTACATCAGATATCAGTATCAAAAATGTCGCCATCAACACCGATAAATATGGAAAAGGAAAAGCTATTTTAGAAAAAATGGGATATGAAGGACAAGGACCCATTGGATTAAGAAAGGATGGAATCACAGAGCCAATTACACCCCTCACTCTCCACACAAAAGAGAAGCCAAGACTAGGATACTTTGAAGAAGAAAAGCAGGAGCTAACAAAGAGAGCCGTAGAAAATATCCTTCAGTTTAGGGATGGCTCCGAAACAAACTCAAATGAATATGAGTGGGCATTGTATTCTGATCTATTTTTCATTGATATTCCAATCAATGTAATTCAAAAATATGCACCTACGCATGAGGAGGGCCAAGGTTCTGGGTCTAGAACACTCGTGGAAAGGTCACTAAATATCGATGATTCTAGTGGGGACGAGCAGACTTTGAGTGACTAGACGATCTTGAAGAAAGTACCATCATGGGCCTCGACTTTCCAATAAATGACTATGATGAAATGACTGTCCAAACCCTTACATCCATCACCTTGAATGAATCTGATAACCTCATGCCATTAATCCATCCTGAACTCATTGACTGGGAACCTATCGAACCTTTGAGTATACCAATATTTACAAACGATGATGCCATCGTAAACTTCCTATGTCATGTTGAACCTGGTACAACTTTTGTTTGTAATGCTCATAACAACACAACTCGGCAGGAGGGTGTCAAATCTTCCAGTTGCAAAAATGACAACAGGGAAAATAGATCTAATGGTGAAAACAATTCTATGGCGACATTAGATCTGGAAAAAGTAAAAATAAAGAGCACATCTAACAGTGAAAACCTTTCTAAGGCACTGAAGGATGGAAGATTTGACACTCTTCCGAAACACTATCATGAAAGATCATCACTCCTAGTGGAACCAACACAGTCTGTGAATATTGGCACTGAAGACACGGAAAAAATCCTACATCTAGCAGAATCCATGACATAACAAGAAAGACTAGAATTCATCCAATTCTTTAAAGAAAGAAGCATCAACTTCACTTGGTCATATTCCGATATGCCAAGCTTAGACTCAAATCTGCTTATGCATTACTTGTCTTTGCTCGCAAGAATCAAGCCTGTCAAGCGAAAATTAAGAAAAATGCATCCTCACATCGCATTGATGGTAAAAACAGAGCTAAAGAAATTATTGGATGCTAAATTCATACGGTCTATAGACTATGCCGAATGGATATCGAACCTTGTGCCTGTTTCCAAGCCAGACAATAGTATCAGAATATGTACAGATTTCAAGGACCTAAATAAAGCATGCCCGAAGGATAATTTTCCACTCCCAAATATAGATATCATCATGGACTTGACAGCAGGGCATGCCTTGTTGTCAATCATGGACGGTTTGTCTGGGTACAATCAGATAAAAATAGCTCCAGAAGATTAGGAAAAGACAACTTTCACATGTCCATGGGGAACATTCTGTTGGAACGTCATGCCATTTGGTCTAAAGAACGTAGGAGCCACTTATCAAAGAGTAATGATGACAATATTCCATGATATGATGCACACCTTCATGGAGGATTATGTAGATGACATCTTGGAAAAATCTAGTACAAGGGAAGGACATCTGCAAATCCTAGACAAAATCTTCACACGGATGGAGAAATTCAATGTCAGGTTAAACCCCAAGAAATGTGTCTTCGGGGTCACATCAGCAAAACTATTAGGGTACATTGTCTCGGAAAAGGGCATTGAAGTGGATCCAGCAAAATTCAAAGCAATTATGGAGTTGCCACCTCCTAAGAATATAATTCAACTCAGATCACTACAAGGAAGGCTCCAATCGATCAGAAGATTCATCTCCCAGCTGGCGAACAAAAGTCATCCTTTTAATCATCTATTACATAAAAACATTGTTTTCAAGTGGGACGAAGGGTGTGAAGTGACATTCAAAAAAATCAAGCAGTATCTAATGTCACCACCCATTCTCATGCCACCAACAGAAGGAAGGCCACTCATATTGTACATTGCTACGATAGATATATCTTTGGGGGCACTTTTAGCGCAAGAGGATAATGAAGGAAAATAACATGCTATCTACAATATCAACTGGACATTGAATGGATATGAAATCAATTACACTTACATAGAGAAATCTTGCTTGACAGTGGTGTTCACTACTCAACAGTTGAGACACTATCTGTTAAGTGGGTATGTGCAAGATCATGATGGGCCAAAAAGTGGCAATGAGAAAAAAACACATTTTGAATTGGCTCAAAAACGCGGAAATGGCCGAGTTGACTTTTCTAGGTTTGGGTGTCAGTACTTCTACCCGAACCAAAAACCAAAGGTACTTTCCATAAATCGGATATCCGATCCAAATTAGATATCCGATTTCTGGAAACTGTATATAAAAAAACAGTCAACTCTTTAATTTCATTTCTCACAGTTTGATGTGAGCGCAAGAGGAGAAACCCAAATCCGCTATCCGTTCTGATCCGATATCTGATTTGAAAGGTATGTATTTGGTTTTTTCGATCTTGTAATCGATTTTTCAATAGATTATGTTAAGTTTAAGTAGGTTTTATTAAAAAAAATTCAAAAATACGGTTTTCTATTGATTCTTTTAAAAAACTAGAGTTTACATTGATTTTTTATTAAAACTTAATGTTTTGAAATGGATCTTGATTAAAAATTAGTGTTGTTGTATTTTTATCAAAAATAAGAGTTTGTTATTGATTTTTGTGAAAAAATCTGGTTTTTTTTGGATTTTTATTAAAAACTAGGGCTTTTTTACAATAATTTCATTTATATTGTGTAATTTCAATTAGTTTAATTAGTTTTTAACTTTAATCAAGTATTATGGCTGCGAATGTAAATCCACAAATTTCAAATGCTCCACCACCTCTGTAGCCACCAATTGACGACTTAATTGATGAAAAATTGGGGCAATTGAGGGGCATTTGTGAAATTTATCTGACAATGCCTCGATTGAGAGATATAACAAACACATTGAAAGAAATAATTAAAAATATAGAAACCGTCTCCACCGAACATAATTTATTTTATTTGTGGCGAGAAGACATGAGGGAATATTATCGATGTAGATTGTCTTACAATTATGTGAAAGATCTCCAAATAACCAAAGCCCAAATAGCCTTTTTATTCATTGACCCCTGCACCGGTTTTCCAGTGAATGTTAATAAAACAAAACTTTCCATAAAATGGTGCATGCATAGGGACATTGTAGCTAAATTTTGGGATTGTTGGTGTATGGTTTTTGATAAACCACCGAACAATAATTCCGACATACCATTTTACTTTATTAAAAAATTATATAATGAGTTTGTGTTAGGGCATCATGTCAATTACTTTGACATAAACCCTTCTAGGGCGTCAATGGAGGTATGCCCCAAGATAGACTAGGGGCAGTTAGAGTAGTCCCGCGCCCAAATGTTCCCCTTCCTCCGCCACCTCCAATATATCATCCAGAGATTATCGAGGATGCATCTACACAGACTATTCAGGCTATTCACTCTTTGAGTGGTCATTTGGTTTCGCATGCTTCTACAGTAGCTCAGCCACATTTTGGTTATGTTGGTGAAAGCTCGAGTGTTGTTGCATCATCCTCCTCAGGTCCACATATTTGTGTGCCACATGCTTGCACTATGTGCCGCCAGATATTCTTGGGTCCTCTTGTACAGCCCGTTGAGCATCCCTTAGAAACTTTTGATTATGACCTCCATGATGTAAACATTATAGATCAGTCGCAGGGGAGTGGAGCACAGCCTACAGAGTCCTCTCCTGCTAGAGAGGGAGATGCTGGAATAGTGACACAGGTAAGATTTAAGTTGTAATTTCATAACTTGCATTTGTTTTTAAATGAATATTAATAAGAGATAGTATCAAGTACTAATATTTATTTACATGGTATATTTAACAGTTGATGTCTGAGGAGGAGCTCGCACGGGTGACTGATAGCACCCTTAGGGCCATTTCATTTGGCTTGGACACACACGTAGTATATATTTTCGCACTCACTCATTTACATTTTATATTATATACTTGCTTTTCATTTAAATTGTCATTAATGAAATTATATAATAGCTTATATGTTTATCTTGTTTTCCTCCTGTAGGAAATACCCAGTGTGAGTGAGGTGCAGCCTCGTCCAGACTATGGAGGCACAAATCTAGATAAGGGGAAGGTAATTGAACTGAAATTGGATTGAATTAAGATTTTTAAGATCTTATATTGATTATACATACGTCGACATAGATTGGTAGTTTCATATGTACTTGTCAATTTTATTTACAAACAATTATGAGCTTTACAGATATGTTGACAAGGGACACACCACCTAAAGGAGTAGTTATTGGAACACCTCAAAGAGTAGGTGTTGAAACACCTCAAAGAGGAGGTGTCGAAACACCTAAAGGAGATAAAGAAAAAGATCAACCTAAAGAGGTACATGTGCTTATTTTACTTTGTGTTTGGTAAATAAGTTCTTATTACCAATAATCATATGCTAACTTGGATCAATTTTATGTTTTTGTTCACATATATAGATTGGCATTTCAAAAGTTGATTTGGTATATTCTAGGACTCCTGACCCTTTGAAGAGACGTATATTTTAGGTAATCAAGATTTTAATTTTAGAGTTCAATTAAAATTCAATGTATATTGATTTTGTTGTTAATTATTCGATTTTAAATTATATAGTATAACTAATCTCAATTGTGCTATGAATTTTTCTTGTGCAGCTACCTTCAAAGCCAACGAGTGCTTCAAAGAAGCTCCATTTTGATGATCCACCAGTAGTTTAGGATGAGATAGACATTTAGGCATGTAAATTTTGAATACATATTGAGATGGCATATGCCACATTTTGAAAAACTTTGTTTGAGATGGCGTCGATGCCATTTTTGTATATGGACATACACTTGATTATTGGATAATTTGATATATAGAAGTTGACAATCGAAATTTAATTTGTTCCTCATGTGCATGATTAAACTCTTTGAAAATTTTATCTTGAGCAATGATTAAATATCAATGTACAATAGCTTAAAACTTAATGGCGATATTATGTAGTTTATATTTATATCGTTGATTACATTGCATTACACATCTTTCAAACTCAAATCATTAATTCACATTGCATAACTAACAACTAGATGTTCATAGATGAAATATTTTCAATTACAATATAGTTCTTACAAAGTCAACCTAAGCAGTTATGCAATTACTTCACATTGCATAACTAAAAACTATGAGCAGTTGTCAATTGCATTTGTCTGTCATTGAGTTCTATGAGACCACATTTCTTTGAAGTTTTTTTTCAAATAGTCCACTGCCTTGTCTATGATACCACATTTTTCATACATGATAGCGATCACATTAAGTTGTAATAAATTAAATGATAGCCTATGGCTATTTAATTTATATTTATTTTATTTAAATGCATGAGGTCGACCTTCCTTGATATTATTTTGTAATTTATTATTTTCAAGAGAGGCCGACCTCCTTGGAGAGTCACCTTATTTTGTATAAATACGAGGTGATGTTTGTTCATTTCCTCAATCAAGTTCATTCAGCATAATTTGCAATCCAAGCAAACATTTGCACTTGAGCAGTAACACTTCATCTTGCAGCAGCAGGCCAATTTCAAGGAGAAGCATATTCGATTGTATCTTTGCATCTACGAGAGGTGTTGTTATTCATTGTATCAAATTCAGCCATGAGCTGGGCCTGAGTTGTAAGCAAATTTTTTGTTGTCTTTATTGTCTTATGTGTTTCATTTCTTGAGTGATTTCAGTTGTATTATTTGATCTCTAAGTTGAAATGGTCATATTGTTGATGACAAAGATTTGACCACGTTGGCTCTTAATGGTCTTCTTTCATCTTGGGAGTCTTACATTCAAGGAATCGATGTGAGATCGAAACTTCCCAAGTTTGATCGGTTGAGGGCTTACTGTATTCAAGGGGAGTCAAGGTTGGTTACGAGAGGTATTGGACGAAGCCCTACAAATGAAAACATTCATGTTCTTTCCGTTCAATCCTTGAAGAAGGAAGGAAAAGGAGGAAAGAAAAGATGCTTCAAGAGGAATAGAGATAAAGGGTCAAATGGTGCTCCTGCATTAAAAAAGAAATGGGACCTCTATCATGTTTACTGGGATAGGATTTGCTCAAAGTCAATCAATTTGGATTTAACATTGGTAGCTCTGCAAACCTATTCAGAATAGAGTGATCTAAAGAGGACATCCCTAAATCTCGAACTCATACGACCCAATGGACTATTCTAACACGTCCGGATGGGTACGTTTATGCTAGGTATGGTTCTCTTTTGCACCCAAACACGTCAAATCGCTCTGAGCTACATTGGAGCGGCTTTTTCCTTTAAGAATCCAAAGTGCTAAAAGGCAGCAACCTTTGATGGACTATTTCTTGGAAACCGTGATACTTACAAACTCTTCATCTGAGGATATGAAATCATGTTGAGACCATCTACAATAACCTCTCTTAGTTTTTGCTATCTCAAAGGCATTTTCCGGTGGTGATGAGTTTTCAGTTGAAAAAAAAGTTGCCAAATGCTAGGTATGGTTTTTTCTTGCACCCAAATACGTTGAATCGCTCTAAGCTACATTGGGGCAGCGTTTTCCCTTAAGAGTCCAAAGTGCTAAAAGGCAGCAAACTTTGACAGACTATTTCTCAGAAACCGTGATGCTTACAGACTCTTCGTCTAAGGATATGGGATCGTGTTGAGACCATCTACAATAACCTCTCTTGGTTTTTGCTATCTCGAAGGCATTTTCTCATGGTGATGAGTTTTCAATTGAGGGAAAAGTTGTCAAATGCAAGCAGTGTAAAGTTGCAAAGTGGTGCAACTTTCATTCTCAAACTCGTACAACCCAACGAACTGTTCCAACACGTCCGGATGGGTATGTTTATGCTAGGTATGGTTCTCTTTTGCACCCAAATACGTCGAATTGCTCTAAGCTACATTGGAGCGGCGTTTTCCCTTAAGAGTCCAAAGTGTTGAAAGGCAGCAAAATTTGATGAACTATTTCTCAAAAATCGTGATGCTTACAGACTCTTTTTCTGAGGATATGGGATTGTGTTGAGACCATCTACAATAACCTCTCTTAGTTTTTGCTATCTCGAAGGCATTTCTCCCATGGTGATGAGTTTTCAGTTGAGGGAAAAGTTGTGAAATGCAAGCAGTGTAAAGTTGCAAAGTGGTGCAACTTTCATTCTCAAACTCGTACAAAAAAATGGATTGTTCCAACAAGTCTGGATAGGTACATTTACGCTAGGTATGGTTCTCTTTTGCACCCAAATACGTAGAATCACTTCGAGCTGTATTGGAACGACGTTTTCTCCCTTGAGAGTCGAAAGTGCTAAAAGGCAACAAACTTTGACGCACTATTTCTCAGAAACCGTGATGCTTACAAAATCTTCGTCTGAGGATATGGGATTGTGTTGAGACCATCTACAATAATCTCTCTTGGTTTTTGCTATCTCAAAGGCATTTTCCCGTGGTGATGAGTTTTCAGTTGAGGGAAAAGTTGCCATATACAAGGAGTGTAAAATTGCAAAGTGGTGCAACTTTCATTCTCAAACTCGTATGACCCAATGGACTGTTCCAACACGTCCAGATGGGTATTTTTATGAATAGTATGGTTCTCTTTTGCACCCAAATATGTTGAATCGTTCTGAACTGCATTGGAGCGGTGTTTTCCCTTAAGAGTCCAAAGTGCTAAAAGGAAGCAAACTTTGACGAACTATTTCTCGGAAACCATGATGCTTATAGACTCTTCATCTGAGAATATGAGATCATGTTAAGACCATCTACAATAACCTCTCTCAGTTTTTTCTATCTCGAAAGTTTTTTCCCGTAGTGATGAGTTTTCAGTTGAGGAAAAAGTTGTCAAATGCAAGCAGTGTAAAGTTGCAAAGTGGTGCAACTTTCATTCTCGAACTCGTACGAAAAAATGGACTATTCCAACACACCCGGATAGGTATTTTTACTCTAGGTATGGTTCTCTTTTGCACCCAAATACGTTGAATCACTCTGAGTTGTATTGGAGCGGCGTTTTCTCCCATGAGAGTCGAAAGTGCTAAAAGGCAACAAACTTTGACGGACTATTTCTCAAAAACCATGATGCTTACAGACTCTTCATCTGAGGATATGGGATTGTGTTGAGACCATCTACAATAACCTCTCTCGATTTTCGCTATCTCGAAGGCGTTTTCCCGTGGTGATGAGTTTTCAGTTGAGGGAAAAGTTGTCAAATGCAAGCAGTGTAAAGTCTCAAAGTGGTGCAACTTTCATTCTCGAACTCGTATGACCCAATGGACTATTCCAACATGTCTGGATGGGTTTGTTTATGCTAGGTATATGGTTCTCTCTTGCACCCAAATACGTCGAATCGCTCCAAGCTGAATTGGAGCAATGTTTTCTCTTAAGAGTCCAAAGTGCTAAAAGACAGAAAACTTTGAAGGACTATTTCTCAGAAACCGTGATTCTTACAGACTCTTTGTATAAGTATATGGGATCATGTTGAGACCATCTACAATAACCTCTCTTGGTTTTTGCTATCTCGAAGGCGTTTTTCCGTGGTGATGAGTTTTCAGTTGAGGGAAAAGTTGTCAAATGCAAGCAGTGTAAAGTTGCAAAGTGGTGCAACTTTCATTCTCGAACTCGTACGACCCAATGGACTATTCCAACATATCCGGATGGGTATGTTTATGCTAGGTATATAGTTTTCTCTTGCACCCAAATACGTCGAATCGCTCCGAACTGCATTGGAGCGGCATTTTACCTTAAGAGTCCAAAGTGCTAAAAGGCAGCAAACTTTGAGGGAATATTTCTCGGAAATCATGATGCTTACAGAATCTTCGTCTAAGGATATGGGATCATGTTGAGACCATCTACAATAACCTCTCTTGATTTTTGCTATCTCGAAGGTATTTTCCCGTGGTGATGAGTTTTCAGTTGAGGGAAAAGTTGTCAAATGCAAGCAGTGTAAAGTTGCAAAATGGTGCAATTTTCATTCTCGAACTCGTACGACCCAACGGACTGTTCCAACACATCTGGATGGATACGTTTACGCTAGGTATGGTTCTCTTTTGCACCCAAATACGTCGAATCGCTTTGAGCTGCATTGGAGCGGCGTTTTCCCTTAAGAGTCCAAAGTGCTAAATGCAGCAAACTTCGATGAACTATTTTTTCGGAAACCGTGATGCTTACAGACTCTTTGTTTGAGGATATGGGATCATGTTGAGACCATCTACAATAACCTCTCTCGGTTTTCGCTATCTCAAAGGCGTTTTCCCGTGATGATGAGTTTTCAGTTGAGGGAAAAGTTGTCAAATGCAAGCAGTGTAAAGTTGCAAAGTGGTGCAACTTTCATTCTCGAACTCGTATGACTCAACAGACTGTTCCAACACGTCTGGATGGGTACGTTTACGATAGGTATGGTTCTCTCTTGCACCCAAATACGTTGAATCGCTCCAAGCTGCATTGAAGCGATGTTTTCCCTCAAAAGTCCAAAGTGCTAAAAGACAACAAACTTTGACGGACTATTTCTCGGAAACCATGATGCTTACAGACTCTTCATCTGATGATATGGGATTGTGTTGAGACCATCTACAATAAATTCTCTCAGTTTTTGCTATCTCGAGGAAGTTTTCCCGTGGTGATGAGTTTTCAATTGAGGGAAAAGTTGTCAAATGCAAGCAGTGTAAAGTTGCAAAGTGGTGCAACTTTCATTCTCGAACTCGTACGACCCAACGGACTGTTCCAACACGTTTGGATGGGTACGTTTACGTTAGGCATTATTTTTTTCTTGCACCCAAATACGTTAAATCGCTCTGAGCTGCATTGGAGCGGCGTTTTCTTTTAAGAGTCCAAAGTGTTAAAAAGCAGCAAATTTTGACAGACTATTTCTCAGAAACAGTGATGCTTATAGAATCTTCATCTGAGGATATGGGATCGTGTTGAGACCATCTCCAATAATCTCTCTCATTTTTTGCTATCTTGAAAGCGTTTTCCCGTGGTGATGAGTTTTCAATTGAGGGAAAAGTTGCCAAATGCAAACAGTGTAAAGTTTCAAAGTGGTGCAACTTTCATTCTCGAACTCGTACGAAACAACGGACTGTTCCAACACATCCGAATAGGTATGTTTATGCTAGGTATGGTTTTCTTTTGTACTCAAATACGTCAAATCACTCCGAGCTGTATTGGAGCGACGTTTTCTCCTTTGAGAGTCGAAAGTGATAAAAGGTAGCACACTTTGACGCGATCGTGTTGGGACCATCTACAATAACCTCTCTTAGTTTTTTTTATCTCGAAGGCATTTTCCCGTGGTGATGAGTTTTCAATTGAAAGAAAACTTGCCAAATGCAAGCAGTGTAAAGTTGCAAAGTGGTCCAACTTTCATTCTCGAACTCGTACGAAACAACAGACTGTTCCAACACGTCCAAATAGGTATGTTTACGCTAGGTATGTTTCTCTTTTACACCCAAATACGTCGAATCACTCCGAACTGTATTGGAGTGGCGTTTTCTCCCTTGAAAGTCGAAAGTGCTAAAAGGTAACAAACTTTCACTAACTGTTCAAACACGTCCGGATGGGTATGTTTATGCTATTTATGGTTTTTCTTTTGCACCCAAATACGTTGAATCACTCTGAGCTGCATTGGAGCGACGTTTCCCTTTAAGAGTCCAAAGTACTAAAAAGCAGAAAACTTTGACGGACTATTTCTTGGAAACCATAATACTTACAGACTCTTCGTCTAAGGATATGGGATTGTATTGAAACCATCTACAATAACCTCTCTTGGTTTTTTCTATCTCGAAGTCATTTTTCCATGGTGTTGAGTTTTCAGTTGAGGGAAAAATTGTCAAACGCAAGCAATGTAAAATTGCAAAGTGGTGCAACTTTCATTCTCGCACTCGTACGACCCAACGGACTATTCCAACACGTCTGGATGGGTACGTTTATGTTAGATATGGTTCTGTTTTGCATCCAAGTACGTCGAATCAATCTGAGTTGCATTGGAGCGGCGTTTTCCCTTAAGAGTCCAAAGTGCTAAAAAATAGAAAACTTTCACGGACTATTTCTCGGAAACCGTGATGCTTACAAACTCTTTGTCTAAGGATATGGGATCGTGTTGAGACCATATACAATAAAATCTCTCATTTTTTTCTATCTCGAAGTTATTTTCCCATGGTGCTAAGTTTTCAGTTGAGAGAAAATTTGTCAAATGCAAGCAGTGTAAAGTTGCAAAGTGGTGCAACTTTCATTCTCAAACTTGTACGACCCAACGGATTGTTTCGACATGTCCGGATGGGTACGTTTTTGTTAGATATGGTTCTCTTTTGCACCCAAATACGTCGAATCGCTCTGAGCTGCATTGAAGCGATGTTTTCCCTTAAGAGTCCAAAGTGCTAAAATGCAGCAAAATTCGACAAACTATTTTTTTGGAAACCATGATGCTTACAGACTCTTCGTCTGAGGATATGGGATCGTGTTAAGACCATCTATAATAACCTCTCTCGATTTTTGCTATCTCGTAGGCGTTTTCCCGTGGTGATGAGTTTTCAGTTGAGGGAAAAGTTGCCAAATGCAAGCAGTGTAAAGTTGCAAAGTGGTGCAACTTTCATTCTCAACCTCGTACAACCCAACGGACTATTCCAACACGTCTGGATGGGTACGTTTACGCTAGATATGGTTCTCTCTTGCTCTCAAATACGTCGAATCGCTCCAAGCTGCATTGGAGCAGAGTTTTCCCTTAAGAGTCCAAAGTGCTAAAAGGCAGCAAACTTTGACGGACTATTTCTCGAAAACCGTGATTCTTACAGACTCTTCGTCTGAGGATATGGAATCGTGTTGAGACCATCTACAATAACCACTCTCGGTTTTGTGTTGGAACCATCTACAATAACCTCTTAGTTTTTGCTATCTCGTAGGCATTTTCTCGTGATTATGAGTTTTTAGTTCAGGAAAAAATTGCCAAATGCAAGCAGTGTAAAGTTGCAAACTAGTGCAACTCTCATTCTCGAACTCGTACGACCCAACGGACTGTTCCAACATGTCCAGATGGGTACGTTTACACTACTTATGGTTTTTTTTTACACCCAAATACATCGAATCGCTCGAAGTTTCATTGGAGTGGCACTTTCCCTTAAGTGTCCAAAGTGCTAAAATGCAGCAAAATTCGACAAACTATTTTTTTGGAAACCGTGATGCTTACAGACTCTTCGTCTGAGGATATGGGATCGTGTTTACCATCTATAATAACCTCTCTCAGTTTTTACTATCTTGAAGGCGTTTTCCCATGGTGATGAGTTTTCAATTGAGGGAAAAGTTGCCAAATGCAAGCAGTGTAAAGTCTCAAAGTGGTGCAACTTTCATTCTTGAACTCGTACGAAACAACGGACTGTTCCAACACATCTAGATGGGTACATTTACACTATATATGGTTCTCTCTTGCACCCAAATACATCGAATCGCTCTGAGCTGCATTGGAGCGGCATTTTCCCTTAAGAGTCCAAAGTGCTAAAATGCAGCAAACTTCGACAGACTATTTTTTCAGAAACTGTGATGCTTACAAACTCTTCGTCTGACGATATGGGATCGTCTTGAGACCATCTACAATAACCTCTCTCGTTTTTTGCTATCTCGAAGTCATTTTCCCGTGGTGTTGTGTTTTCAGTTGAGGGAAAAGTTGCCAAATGCAAGCAGTGTAAAGTTGCAAAGTGGTGCAACTTTCATTCTCGAACTCATACGACCCAACGAACTGTTCCAACACGTCTGGATGGGTAGGTTTACACTAGGTATGGTTCTCTTTTGCACCCAAATACATCGAATCGCTCCGAGCTACATTGGAGCGACGTTTTCCCTCAAGAGTTCAAAGTGCTAAAAGGCAGCAAACTTTGACGGACTATTTCTCGGAAACCGTGATGCTTACAGACTCTTCGTCTGAGAATATGGGATCGTGTTGAGACCATCTTCAATAATCTCTCTTGGTTTTGTGTTGAGACCATCTACAATAACCTCTCTCAGTTTTTGCTATATCGAAGGCGTTTTCCCGTGATTATGAGTTTTCAGTTGAGGGAAAATTTGTCAAATGCAAGTAGTGTAAAGTTGCAAAGTGGTGCAATTTTCATTCTCAAACTCATACTACCCAATGGGTTGTTTCAACACGTCCGGATGGGTACATTTATGCTAGTTATATGGTTCTCTCTTGCACCCAAATATGTCGAATCACTTCGAGCTGCATTAGAGCGGCGTTTTCCCTTAAGAGTCCAAATTGTTAAAAGGCAACAAACTTTGATGGACTATTTCTCAGAAATCGTGATGCTTACAAAATCTTCGTCTGAGGATATGGGATCGTGTTGAGACCATCTATAATAACCTGTCTCGGTTTTTGCTATATTGAAGGCGTTTTCCCGTGGTGATGAGTTTCAGTTGAGGGAAAAGTTGCCAAATGCAAACAGTGTAAAGTTGCAAAGTAGTGCAATTTTCATTCTCGAACTCATACGACCCAACAGATTGTTCCAACACGTCTAGATGGGTACATTTACACTAGGTATGGTTCTCTCTTGCACCCAAATACGTCGAATCGCTCCAACCTGCATTGGAGCGGCATTTTCCCTTAAGAGTCCAAAGTGCTAAAAGACAGCAAACTTTGACGGATTATTTTTCCGAAAATCATGATGCTTACAAACTCTTCATCTGAGGATATGGGATTATGTTGAGACCATGTACAATAACTTCTCTCGATTTTTGCTATCTCGAAGGTGTTTTCCCATGGTGATGAGTTTTTAGTTGAGGGAAAAGTTGTCAAATGCAAGTAGTGTAAAGTTGCAAAGTGGTGCAACTTTCATTCTCAAATTCGTACGACCCAACGGATTGTTCCAACACGTCTGAATGGGTACGTTTACGTTATGTATGGTTCTCTCTTGCACCCAAATATGTTGAATCGGTCTGAGCTGCATTGGAGCGGCGTTTTCCCTTAAGAGTCCAAAGTGCTAAAAGGCAGCAAACTTTGACGAACTATTTCTCAGAAACCATGATGCTTACAGACTCTTTTTCTGAGGATATGGGATCGCGTTGAGACAATCTATAATAACCTCTCTCAGTTTTTTCTATTTCGAAGGCGTTTTTCCGTGGTGATGAGTTTTCAGTTGAGAGAAAAGTTGTCAAATGCAAGCAGTGTAAAGTTGCAAAGTGGTGCAACTTTCATTCTCGAACTCGTACGACCCAACAGATTGTTCCAACACATCCGGATGGGTACGTTTACGCTAGGTATGACTCTTTTTTTGCACCCAAATACGTCAAGTCACTCTGAGCTGTATTAGAGCGGTGTTTTCCCTTAAGAGTCCAAAGTGCTAAAAGGGAGCACACTTTGATAGACTATTTCTTAGAAACTGTTATGCTTACAGACTGTTTGTCTGAGGATATGAGATCATGTTGAGACCATCTACAATAACCTCTCTCGGTTTTTTCTATCTCAAAGGTGTTTTCTCGTGGTGATGAGTTTTTAGTTGAGGGAAAAGTTATCAAATGCAAACAGTGTAAAGTTGAAAAGCGGTGCAACTTTCATTCTCGAACTCGTACGATCCAACAAACTGTTCCAAAATGTCTGGATGGGTACGTTTACACTAGGTATGGTTCTCTTTTGCACGCAACTACGTCGAATCGCTTCGAGATGCATTGGAGCGACGTTTTCCCTTAAGAGTCCAAAGTGCTAAAAAGCAGCAAACTTTGATAGACTATTTCTCGGAAATCGTGATGCTTACGGACTCTTCATCTGAGGGTATGGGATTGAGTTGAGACCATCTACAATAACCTCTCTTGGTTTTTTCTATCTCGAAGGCGTTTTCCCGTGGTGCTGAGTTTTCAATTGAGGGAAAAGTTGTCAAATGCAAGCAGTGTAAAGTTGCAAAGTGGTGCAACTTTCATTATCGAACTCATACGACCCAATGGACTGTTCCAACACTTTTTGATGGGTACATTTACACTAGCTATGGTTCTCTTTTGCACCCAAATACATCGAATCACTCTAAGTGGTATTGGAGCGACGTTTTCCCTTAAAAGTCCAAAGTGCTAAAAGGCAGCAAACTTTGACGGACTATTTCTCGGAAACCATGATGCTTACAGACTCTTCATTTGAGGATATGGGATCGTGTTGAGACCATCTATAATAATCTCTCTTAGTTTTTTCTATCTCGAAGGCATTTTCCCATGGTGTTGAGTTTTCAATTGAGAGAAAAGTTGTCAAATGCAAGCAGTGTAAAGTTCCAAAGTGGTGCAACTTTCATTCTCGAACTCGTACGACCCAACAAAATTTTCCAACACATCTGAATGGGTATGTTTATGCTAGGTATGGTTCTCTTTTGCACCCAAATACATCGAATCACTCTGAGCTGTATTGGAGCAGCGTTTTCCCTTAAGAGTCCAAAGTGCTAAAAGGCAGCAAACTTTGATAGATTATTTATCGTAAACCGTGATGCTTACAAAATTTTCGTCTAAGGATATGGGATCGTGTTGGGACCATCTACAATAACCTCTCTTAGTTTTTTCTATCTTGAAGGCATTTTCCCGTGGTGTTGAGTTTTCAGTTGAGGGAAAAGTTTCCAAATGCAAATAGTGTAAAGTTGCAAGTGGTGCAAATTTCATTCTCGAACTCGTACGACTCAACGAACTGTTCCACCACGTCTGGATGGGCACGTTTATGCTAGGTGTGGTTCTCTTTTGCACCCAAATATGTCGCATCACTCTGAGCTGCATCGGAGCGGCGTTTTCCGTTAAGAGTCCAAAGTGCTAATGTTAATGAAATGTGGGGGCAAAAATATTTAAGGTTGGATCAAGATTCTACAAGTCCTAGCTCTTGCCCAATCAACTTGAATCAATTACATGGAAAATGAAATTCACAATGAAATTTTTACTTCTTTTTTTTTAAAAAAAATGGCAACCCACTATAATTTGTTATATATAAATAGGAGATATTACAAAACCTGGTTCAAACGAGCATACCGACAGGAAAGAACCAGGAAGAAAACCTCCAGTTGTAGTTCGATTAAGTACAATGGCAGACATTTGAACCGTATTTCAATAAACGTCACTGGATATAGATTATGCCTATACACAATTATGACCTTTTTACATTGTTTCACATTTCAAAATTCAATTTTTACAAAATTTGCTTATTTGAGGCATTCAAGGCACAGTCTTCCACAAGAGTAGTATGTTGTCATTTTTGAGTGACAAGCACTTGTACAAACCATTAAGGTAGCAATTAAACTACATACAATAGAAAATATGCTTAGAATAACCAATCGATATTATTGTAATTTGTCACATGCCTCTCTGAAAGGATTAGAGTTGCCTATTGTTGCAGCAAGTCCGTGAGCAATCATGTTAGGAATATCGCAAAAAATTTCAAATGATAAATCTATATTGTAACAATAAAAAATATGCTTAGACTAACAAATCCATATTAATCTAAACATACTGAATGATGATGAATTGGTAATGCAAACTATAAAAGATGCTTTGAATAACCAATCTATATTAAAGTAATATGTCGCATACCTCTTTGAAAGGATCAGAGTTGGCTATTTTTGCAGCAGGTCCATGATCAATCGTGCCAAGAATATCGCAAAATTTGTCAAATGATATATCTATATTGTCACAACAAAAAAGAGGTTTAAGCATTGTACTTTCCATTCTTGAATATGCTATTCAAGTGTGCTTGAAGGGTCATCTCTTTGCTTAAGAGTATCCAATATTGCTTTATGATCAACATTACTAAGTGTCCATAGTTGTTTTGTCTTTGGTTTGGCATGATGCTTCAACAACTTAACATTTATTGCTATAACAAGGTGTGAATACATGAGAATGGTTTTGTGTTTCTCGTAGTCTTCAAATGCAGGTATGCCATTCTTTCTAATCATGTATGTTTGCAACCAAGTTCCTGCAACCACAACTAAACCTGTAGGATACACGAACCCATCATCATCTTCCATCGATTGTGTTAGCTTGTGCTTTACCCGCACACATCGAGCCAACCAATATTCTGATCTTTCTTCATTCCCCTGCAATGAAACAACTGCAAAAACATGTCCTGGATGTAGTAGATCTAAAAGTCGATCGTAATCAAGTGAACTTTCCATTATGTAATTTGTCATGGATATAGTTTGAGATAAAAGAGTTAGATACTGTGGAACCCATGTATCCACCCACTCACTTGACTCGCATTGATCCCACCGCACTGAATACAACTCTGACAAAAATAAGCCAACTGTCGTGTCCAAATGGTCCATGTGCTTGCATCTGAGCTTCGAAACGAATGCATCTTTGAAGAATATTTGATTGTATGACAATCCAATCTTCCTCCCATTGTACCCTCCTCAACCAACCAAAAGAATCTGTGCACTGTTGAATCAAGTGTCCCTCCCTGTGACAATGTTGAACTACACCAATCAACAATAGAACGTGCATCACTAAATTTTGCTCCTGAAATCTTCAATTGCTCCTTAACTAGAGCTCTTTTTACACATGCACCTACTCCATCATGCTCCCCTTTCCCATGCCCAGCTTCAAAAAAACTCCAAATATTAGGTACACCCCTCTCTACATGCATTCTACTCAACCAATAAAACATACGAGCATTCTTGAATTGACCTGTACAGTTATCTAACCAAATGAGATGTCGACCTAGTGCTATATCATGCTCTTGCAAGAACTCAAAAAAATTATCGAAACAATGTTGGACATACTCGGACGAGTGAGATCTATCATCACTCATATAAAAATGATACTCTTTGATTATATTTTGATCCTCCTCTGTACTATCAGGTGCATGTATAAACGTTATGTGGACAAAAATAGCAATTTGAATGAAATTGTAATACTGAATTTGTACCTCATTTTGTCGTTGCAATGTGTAGTTCTCAGCAAAATCAACCACTGATATAATAGTGCCAATCGAAAAAGAGTCCTTACATATCATGAATTGTTGATCCAACCATTGAGACCTATGACTATGCCTTACATATTTGTAGAAAAGATTGTCCTTAAAATCTGAAATAAAATCAGCAACACCGCATTCTTTTGTAACTAACTCGCATCTAGAACCTTCACCTCCACTCTACAAAGTATATTTGACTATCTCATATCTCTTTTTCTCAACAAGATTCTTTCCAAATTCATGTTCCGAACCCTTATGAAAATATTGAACAAACTTTGACAAGCCACCACATTGTGAGCACTTCGCATTTAAACAATCATTTTTATAGAAAAAGGAACCATCATCCCTAGAACATAAAAATAGATCTAGCAAGTCCCTTGATGATTTTGGAAGATGCATTGCACCACACTCTTGCAACATTTCATTAGTATGCAAAGTAGAACGGATATAGTATAATAGTTCATGGTACATTGAAAACTCCACATGGTATTTGCAACAAGTATTACGAATCTTAAGAGGCACACAATATAATGGCTTCAAACCTTCAAAATTTCTTTGCGAGATTTCCATATTTGGATGTGTTTGATTAAATTTGTTGAACAACATTCTTTGGCTTGATTCCAAGAAATGTTTATGATGTGGTGTACAGTCTCGACTGCCAATTCTTAACTTTAAAACATCCTTTGCATTGGGTGATACTCTAGAGTTATCATGCCAAAATTGTTGAATTGTCTGCTTTACATTATCAGTTAGCTTCTTATCAACACGTGTAAGCCTTCCGGAAAAAGCCCATGTATCATTTTGAAGAGGATCATCTATTCTTTCTCTTCTTGCAAGTGCTATATCCAAAGTTTTACGATTTAAATCAAAATCAATACAAGTTTGTCTCATAAAGCGAGCCTTTTTCAATTGAGGTGGTAATGACTCTCCGAGCAACTCTCTTATCTTTTTCCTTGTTATTTTTTCCAATAGACTTGAGAGCATTAAAAATATTTTTGACAATAATAGAATTTTTTTCAGTCCTCTTGTTCAGACGAATCTTCAATTTGGCTAGCAAAGGTCTCATATTTTGCATCTTTAGCAATTGTACAAAAATTTGGCATTGCTCGGTCAATGTCTTATCTCTAAAATATTGGTTGAAAAGTATTCTAGCCCACAACCGAATAGTTCGTGTTGACCTCTTGCCTTCAAAATTGTTTATAATGTTATCATCAATTTCAACTAACCATTTAGGGGTCCTTGAAGGTTTTGAATTTGGAATACCTATTTCTTCCACACAAGGTTCTTCATTTCTCGTGTAATCTGGTGAAACATAATTTACCATTGCTTTAATATTATGTTCAACATCTTCATTTCCAACATTTTCACCTTGAACATTTTCAATATCAATTTGAACAATTTCATTCCCAATTTCAATATCATGTTCAACATCTTCAATTCCAACATTTTTATTATCAATTTCAATATTTTCATTCCCAATTTCAATATCATGTTCAACATCTTCAATTCCAACATTTTCATTATCAATTTCAATATTTTCATTCCCAATTTCAATATCATGTTCAACATCTTCAATTCCAACATTTTCACCTTGAAAATTTTTAATATCAATTTGAACATTTTCATTTCCAATTTCAATATCATGTTCTACATTTTCACCTTGAACATATTCAATTTCCTCTTCACTTGAAAGACCATAGGGCTCAGGTTCGCAAATATTTAACATACCTTGTCTTTTCTTCCTATGAACTTCTCTATCTCTTTGTCTATATCCTTCAATTTGTTCTTTTGTCGGCTTTCTTTGACGTTTTTTCTTTGAACGACTGCTGCTCCCCATTATACCAAATAAAAGATGCTAAAAACTCATTATGTATGAAAAATTTGAGTACAAGATGCTCAAATTTTTGTATCTTTGTCTCTTCCTTTCTGAAACTGCACGTTTGTCGCCTGCAAAGTGCTACAAATAGAATGCAGGGTCCATTGGAATGCACAAAAATGACCCACATGGTATTTTTCTATGGCCCACAAATCTGATATCTGATTTGTAAAACATGTTCTACAACGGTAAGATTTCACCTTTGCACAATGAAGTTTCACAAATCAGATATCCGATTTGTACACACATAGACCAAAGAGAGAGGGAGAGTGGGAGAGCGAGAGAGAGAGAGTGGCAGAGGGAGAGGCAGAGGGAGAGAGAGGGAGAGAGGAAGAGGGAGAGATAGAGAGAGGGAGAGAGGGAGAGGGAGAGTGGGAGAGGGAGAGAGAGTTTAGAGTTGAGGGAGAGGGAGAGGGAGAGATAGAAGGAGAGGGAGTGAGAAGGAGAGGGGAGAGTGAGAGAGTGAGAGGGAGAGTGGGGGGGAGGGAGAGGGAGAATGGGAGAGGGAGAGAGGGTTTAGAGTTGAGGGGGAGAGGGAGAGGCAGAGGGAGAGGGAGAGGGAGAGGGAGAGAGGGAGAGATAGAAGGAGAGGGAGTGAGAAGGAGAGAGAGAGAGGAGTGATTGAGTGAGACTTGAGAGAGATAGAGGTGGAGAGAGCGAAAGGGAAAGAGATAATATTTAAATATTTTATAAATTGGTAATATATATATATATATATATTTAAATATTTATGGATTAACTAAAATATTGAAATAATATTTAAATATTATACATTTAATAATATATTATATATTAAATACATAATTCGGTAAGAGATTACCATAAATTGTATATTAAATATATTACATTATAAACTTTATTGGATATTATATATATTTAATTATAAACTTAATTGCATTTTTAAATAATATATTAAAGATTGTATAAATTGTTTTAAAACTAATCTAAAAGATATCATATATTGAATTCAAATCCGATATCGAATTCAAATCGGATATCCGATATTCTGACACAAAATTTAATGCCTTGGTATTGGGCTCGGGATTTGGTTCAGACCTACCAATCCTAAAAGTCAACACGTAAAACGTGTTTAACAACTTACCTTGTTTTTCCAGACTTCGCCCATGTGGCTGACGACTTTTATTTTACCTAAAATTGATAAAACGAAAAGAGTTTGTAAAGGAGCTTCTCAGATTTCTACCAGTATAAATTATATTTTCTTTAGAATCAAATAAATTATTATTATTTATTTTTTATTAGAATTACGACTAAAGTCTTGATTGACAATCTGATAGAAAAACACCTATAGCTTTTGAACGGTATCACATTTTTTGAATCCAAAACATGTATCACATTCTATGCTTCACATACTATAGGATTAAAAAAAAAAAATGAATTTCATTAAGTTTTGACCAAGTTAAGGTGGTCAGACATACGAGTTTTTATATTTTAAAAAAGTTGTAATAACAAATTCATAATTAATTATTTATTTGAAAACAAATTACAAAAAAATATGCATCACATCCGGACATGAGTCCTCTACTTATATCTAAAATTTTATAAAAAAATATTATGATTTTATTATGGTTAGGGTGGTCAGACAGACACCTACTTTTTATTTTTTCCCTGAAATTTTAGTATTACTGCATTGAAATTTCAAATTTTCACCAAATAGATTTTTTTTTTACAAATATTAATCTAGTAGTTTAGAAACTAAATTCAATTTTCCACATATTCTATTCTTACATATTTTTGAAATAATATAGATAACTTATTCAAATTTTTATGTCAAGTTGTCCAACTCTAATTTTCTGAATTTTCATTGCCACTTAAGGACCTATTTTTTCCATGATGATCCTGCACATACCCAACTCATACAATCAAGTTAATAGCAAAGATCGATCCTTTAAAGTATCTACTCAGTAAAGCTGCCCTAACAGGTAGACTAGAAAAGTGGGTCATGTTATTAAGTGAATTTGACATTCAGTATGTAGAAAGAAAGGCAATCAAGGGACAGACAATCGCTGAACAATTAGCAGAGGCTCCTCTACCAAATGATAGACCAATGACCATAGAATTTCCAGATGCAGACATTCTGACACTAATGCCCCAACAATGGGTATTATATTTTGATGGATCATATACACAGCGCGGATCAGGAGCAAGAATTTTGTTCATCTCTCCACAAGGACACACCATTCCAAAATCATATAGATTAATGTTTCAATGTACAAATAATGTGGCAAAATATGAAGCATTAATCATTGGGGTCAAAATAGCCATTCAGTGGAAGATAACGGACTTACAGGTACATGGGGATTCTCAACTAGTCATTTATCAAGTAAATGACGAGTATCAGACAAAAGATGAAAATTTGATGCCCTACAAGCAACAAATAGATAATCTGAAACAGACCTTTGTCAATATCAAATTTGATCAAATTCCAAGAGTTGAGAACAAAGTTGCGGACGCTATGGCTACGATTGCTTCATTACTACAATTGCCTGAGAAGCGTGTTTGTTATGATTTTATGGTAGAACAAGTATCATGTCCTTCCCATTATAATCTAGAATCCGCTACCATCTGCCATATTGAAACCACAGAAACCTCCATCTATGAAACGATCTATGCTTACCTGAAAAACGACGTCCTTCCTCTTGATCTATCTAGGAACCAAAAATGAAACTTCATCCGTCAATCTGCATGACATACTTTCTCGTCAAGGTCTTGATGGTACTTTACTCCAATCTCTAGAACACAACAAGTCTGAAACGGCCCTACGAGAGGTTCACAAGGGTATTTGTGGCACTCACTCGAGTGGGATAACTCTAGCTAAGAAACTCCTCCGTTTGGGATATTATTGGCCATGCATGGAGAAATAATCCTATCAGTTTGTCAAGAAATGCCAAAAGTGTCAGATTCACAGCAATTTGATTTATGCACCAACACAGGAACTACATCCCTTCACATCAACATGGCCTTTTTGTCAATGGGGCGTAGATCTGGTAGGAAAAATAAATCCATCTTCATCTAATGGACACAAGTTCATTATAATAGCTATAGAATATTTCACAAAATGGATTGAAGCAGTACCTCTTACTACCATCACTGGGAAGTAGATCTCCTCTTTCATTTTGAACTACATAATATGTCGGTATGGAATCCCTCAATCCATTATCACTGATAATGGACAACTGTTCAAGAATCAAAATGCCAAATAACTATGTGATAAGTTTCATATCCAACATCAGTTTTCAACATCGTACTATCCTCAAGGGAATGGCCAAGCAGAGGCCTCAAACAAAAAAATACTCAAAATTCTCAAAAAGACGGTTAACAATGTTGGACGTGATTGGCATGTTCAAATCAACCCTGCACTATGGGCCTATAGAACAAGTATCAGAACACCAACAAGAGCTACACCATATGCCTTGGTATATGGATCAGAAGCCATATTGCCCATTGAAGTTGAGATTCTATCCCTACGTGTATCACTCAGAGGTATCATTTCAGATGAAGACTATAGGGTCTCTAGACTACAAGAACTAGAGTTGTTGGATGAGCATCATCAACAAGTTGTTAATCATCTAACGTCTTATCAACAGAGGATGTCAAGAAGTTACAACCACAGGGTAAAACCAAGGGTCTTTCAGGTTGGTGATTTGGTACTAAAAGAAAACCCTAGGAATTAGCAGGACAGAGAGAAGAAAGGAAAATTTGAGCCTAACTGGCTTGGTCCTTTTGTTGTCACATCAGTATATGGATTAGGAGCATATCAGCTATCAACATCAGAAGGGGATTTGTTTGATGAACCTATCAATAGTATTCATCTCCAAAAATTCTATGCTTAAATTTCCTAGTGCATAGGTCAAACTTCGGAAAATGGTTTCCTTGATGAAAACCTGGCAAACAGGCAGCTTGGCAACGCAAAAATACAAAAAAAATATAGAAAATACCAAAAAAAAAATATGGAGAAAAATGAAAAGCACAAAGACTGTAATCAAAACATATGGTGAAAATCTGGAAATAGGAGTCGTATGTGATTCTAAGATCAGTTTTGCCACCTATTTCGATACATATCAAGATCATTAGTCTGGCAGTCAGTACTGTTCCATATCATGTCAAGTACTATTGCCATCTTTGCATTTGTATCAAAATCATTTTCAAATAGTCATGTATCACTCCAAAACTTGGGGGCAACATCTGGATATCACTAGGGGCAACAAAAACATCGATTTCACCAAAGGGTGAACAACAGTATAGCAGAAAAATGAAAACAAGATCAAAGCGCAATATCAATCATCATCAGAAGGGTATCAACCATCTGTATCGTGTCGAAAATTGAAAAACATGTTGAAAAGTTAAGTCTAAAAAAGCACAATCCAAAAACATAGGTCTGTGTCAGTCGAACTACGTGGTCTCTGCGTGTGTAATGTAGGCAAGGCTAATCTTTGATCAACCCCTGAGACACCTAAGATAAGTTACTAGGTTAGGTCTTTTGTCAAAATCTTGAAAATCCAAAAACAAAAAATCATAAAATCAAGATGGATGAACTAAAATCTGAATAATGAATGAAACACTATAATGTCAACAACAGATAAATTATACTTTTGATTATCATTTCTTTGGATTTTCTCAATGATGTATCGAACTAGAGGAACAAGGAAGAAGAATAATGTTTTCTTATTATCTGCTGTTTGTAAGTTAATCATATAAATGTATGAATTGTCGGGGGATGTGCTATGCAAATGTATCACCGATGGCATTTAGAATTCACACATTAAAATGATTAATCACTGCTTGTTTACGTAATGAATGCTCAGGTCATCTCGGTTAAATCATACCTAGATGTTTGTGTTTGCTTGCAATATCAAAAATCATGAAAGTGGTACTCAGGTCATCATTGGTCTAACACATACCATTGACGCTTGTATTCACTTTCAACATCCAATAAAGCTCTATGATGAAAAAAAGGCACAAGGTACTATTAAAATGACAATAGTTTGCATACAGTTGAATGATAAAATTAAACTGCATTCATATTAGTTTTGCATCTGCATTATAGATTTTTCACATCGATTAATGATATCTATATCAGCCTGCGCTAAATGCGGAATCATGTTCCACATCTTTGGGAAAAACTCTAAAATCCTCCTATAATCAATCAGCCTATCAATCTAATCGGCTCTAGCGAGACTTTGATCAAATCTCATGAGCGACTATCATTGAACCTCACCTATCATGAGGTCAATCAATCAATCTATTATTGATCCTCGCCTATCATGAGGTCAATCATCAATCTATCATTGATCCTCGCCTATCATGAGGTCAATCAATCAATCTATCATAGATCCTCGTCTATCATGAGGTCAATTATCAATCTATCATTGATCATCACCTATCATGAGGTTAATCATTAATCTATCATTGATCCTCACCTATCATGAAGTCAATAATCAATCAATCATTGAATCTCACCTATCATGAGATCAATAATCTTCTAATCTATCAGGATCAACAATCAATATAAAATCAAAGGTTGACACAATCAAAAATCATCAAACACAAGGAGGTAAAGAAGGGCAACATTTTATCATCTAGCAGAATCAATATTCTATATCAGGAGATAAATTATTTCATCATCGAATCATCATCAAATCATTAATTTATCTCCCGAGGGGGCATATTATCATCAAATCATCTGAAAATCAAACTCTGGGGCATGTCTGGGGCACACAAAATTATTTTTTTATCATCGATCCTGGCAGTAGTAGCCAAATTTTCTTCAAAGCAACACGTAAACACATCACTTCGAAGAGGGGAAAAATGTATACATCTAAAATTGGTCTGAAACATCCTATTAATTAAATACAAATTATTTGATTAATTATCCTAATTTCCTCTACTGTTTGAATAAATAGAAATATTTATTTATATAGTTCACATTTAAATTCATCTTAATTATATGAACAAAATTAAATACTTTGTTCGATTTAATTATCAAATCCTTATTTTATTCTATCGCATCAATCTTAAATTGATTAAATAAAGATCAAAACACTTTATTGATTAATTGTCATTTTTCCTCTGTTTAATTTAATAAACAACTATCCTATACTTCGTTTTATTAAATTATTTATCCCTCTTTTGCTAATTTAAATAAATCAAAAATATTTGAATTAAAACACAAAGAATATTCCATCTATATTCATCAAAAATGAATTAGATATCCTATGTTTAAATCATGTCTAAAATATGTCAAAATTAATTGATTGAAACTTCACGTGAAGTTTTGGAAACAAATTCCAAAATTTGATCTCTCAATCCTCCTCCATCAATATTTCCTCTTCTCTTGCCTGGTGTTTTCATGGGTAGAGACAATCTCCATTTTTCTCTCAATATCCTCCATATCTCACCATTCAATTCTCCAGATTGAATCCAAGCCTCTCAAAGCTTTCCTTGTGCATTTCTACAACCAAGAAATCTATAAATAAAGTCTCATTGAACCAAAAAAAGGATCCAAATAATCAAGTTTATGCACTCTTACTCTGCAAGAATTCAAGCATGAAGCATCAAGCAATCAAACATCCAAAAGCCAGCAATCAAGCTTTCACATCAATGGTTGCCTCCTGTAGCTGCAATTATTTGTTTCATGTCCATGTCATGCTAGTTTAATTCATTTATCATCTAGTATTATCATATTTTTGCATTAGCATCCATCTCATTCTTCAGATAGTCATTTTAATAATCATAGTGCTTAACAATCTGAGAGCAATTTTGATTTAATAAATCTTTAGAGATAGAGAGCAATATGATGCTTTCAATTGATTATTGTTTTGAATTACTTCAATTTGATTTATCTTTGATATAATGTCGTATTAAGAAGTGTTTTAATCTTATTTACCTAATTACACGCTTACAATAGTAAAAATTTATACATACAATCATACAACCATTAAATTTAAGCCATACTACTCCAACATTGAAATATAATCTTTTTTTAACAAAAGTAAAAAGAAAAAGTAAGAATTTGATGCCAACAAGTACTAGCAATAGCAATTTTTCTCACTTAAGGTTATTGGTTTATTAAATAAGCTATACAATTAAACAACAAGCATGCTAGATTCTATAGTAAAAAATATAAATCAATGACCTTCATCTCTCCATCAACCTTATGAATTACGTATAGCTTTTAAACAAACTCAATCTTTCGTATCCCTCACTATAGAAGGCCTTTAGTTTTTTTGTCATACAATCTATTTTTGAAATGTTATACAATACCTTGTTTTTTCCCTTTTTGGTGTTGTATTATGGTGAATTCGAGCATACATCAATTTCTCTGCACAAACTCAAACAAAGCTTTCTTGAGGAAAAATTCTTCAAACAAACCAAAAAAAATACAATCATGATAACAAAGGAAATAGAAGAAAGTTAAAGATTGCCTCTCATGAGTTATGGTTGCATTTCCAAGGGACAATTAATAAAAGCAACACTTCACTTAATGGAAGGTTGGACTTCAGTCCCAATCTTTTCCCAAGTGAAATATAAGGCCTCAATGCCCATGTCCCTAACCCTTATCCAAGTAAGTGATTTAAAAAAATCAAATTATGGCTATCAATCCCAATCTTTCCTAAGTGGAATATAAGGCCTCAATGCCCATGTCCCCAACCCTTATCCAAATAAGTAATTTTAAAAAATCAAATTATGGCTATAAATATTTCACTTCACCAAGATAAAAAATCTGCATACTTATTCTCAACTCTCTTATTATGAGTCAACAGCACTGAGAAAATTTGGACTCAAATCTGAATCAAACAATTTTATTTTTTTTCACATCCAAGATGGTCAATTAAGGCTCAGGGTAATTCCTGTGAGGACATTTGTCTAAGACACGCAGTAGAATTTGGAACACTTGAAAAGCATCTTAAATTGCTTGAAGTTCTTCAAGCCCCTAGAGGTAAATGTTTTCAAGTTGGGATCACCAAAATTCAAACATGGCAAGAGAAACTCAAATCTGGGGTTCAAATCAGTCAAAACATCCATAAGAGCCAACTTACTCAAAGGTGACCCATGGTAGATTCTCAGTAAGTCAGAAGGAATCTATACTATAAAGCTTCCTTGGGAGCCTAGGAATTACGCATGAAAGGATATAAATTGGAGTTAAAATGGGTCTCAAATCCATTGGCTACCTTGAAGACATAGGACTCTAGGTTCAACAATTTATTTCATCATGCAAATGTGCGGGTGAAATGACAGAGATCTTAAATCTAACTTCAGCTCCATGAAACAAATACAAACTGGAAAGACATCAAGGAACTCAAAGATCCTAGAATTCGCAAACTCAATAGTTTTCATCGAGGCCGAAATAAAAAATGCGAGGAAAGTAAACCAAAATTAATATGAATTCAGATTTTGGATTAGCCAACTCTCGGACTTCTTAGATAGAAGATGTTCAAAGTTCAAACATCTCAAAGCAACAAACATGAGGGATTTTCAAATTATACCGAAGTTATACCCTTAGGATCTAAAGGCGACCAAAACTGAGGCGACCAAAACTGAGGGGAAATTCAAATTTGCTAGGCAAATAAGACAAAACCCCCCATCCCCGGTCTCAAACCTTTTGCATAACAATTTAGCACACAAACTTCGAAAAGCTTAAGATCATCACAATTGGAATTCTGAAAAAAAAACACTCGAACCTCCAAGAAGTGAGCCACTTAGTCTAAGAATCTTGATGTACAGACTTTAGTTAACAGAGGAGAAGAAAGAAAAGAGCCGAAGAATCTTGATGTACTGACTTTAGTTAAGAGAGGAGAAGAAAGAAAAGAACCTAAGACAACAGTATCCAGAAAAGATAGGCAGAATAAAAAAAGCCAAGCGGCCAAAAGGCTTTAGGGAATTAACTAAAACAAAAAGGGAAGCATTTTCCAAAGAAAACTAGGGTGTGTTGTGCAAGCAACAACATGCGCTTGGACGTTGAACCTTTTTCCTTTCACATCTATTTGAAATTATTGAACTATTTTATATTAAAGAAAATGTTTTGATAAGAAGTTGTTTTATTGTTTTCGTTACTAGGTTGTCCTTGACCAAAGGCTAAAAGTTAGGAACAGGTAAGAACTATATTTGTAAATCAGTTGTGTTATGACTTCCCTATAAATATATCTCAACAGAGGAGACATTAGTAGCTGCGTATGCGAGGTAAACATTAGCAAGGAAGTGTACCAAAGAGATACTATATGAGTTTCAGCATTCATAGTAAAATATTGTTGTTAAGAAAGCATGTAGCAAGCGAGAAAGGGTCCACTCTCAAGCTAACCTGTTTATATCAATTCTCTTTAGAAGTTGTGTGGTATAGATTTTAATTGAGTGTTGATACGATTGCTAAGCTCATTTCTTCTGCTACAGATCGAAGTGTTCTTTACATGGCTAAGTTTTATAATAATTTAATTATGTGAGAATGCTATGGTAATTTACAACTTGTTTATCTGTAATGTGTGTAACTTGCAGCTTCATTTTTTATTTACAACATTTCCTTTGCTTAAGGGTTGAACTTGCTTTAGAAATTAAGATTTAGTACTCTTATCAATTTTCTTGAGCATAGAACTTGCATTCATATTAGACACTCTTAGTCCAATTACCTGCAATTCCTGTGCATATTATTTATCTGTTATCATGATGTGATCACAAGTATGCCTTAAATTGACTCGAGACCTCATTGAACCTTATCAATTTAAAGAAACTTAAATAGAAATATTTGAGTTGGATTTTGATTGACCAGCCAAACCAAAACTATAATAACTCAAGGCACTATTTAGTGACTAGTCCAATCAATCCTTCTCTCTGTGGCTGGTCTCACCTCATTCTTTTGATCAGAAGCCTATTGACCATGGGGAGATTTTCATGTTTCTAGGGATCCCCTTTGCTTTCTAGGCTTGCCAATCTAGATTGTGGCAATATGTCATCAATAGAATGAAAAAATGGTTAGCCTATTAGATTACTAAGCAATTTTCGCTAGCTAGTACATCTTAGATCTGTTTTAAAATGTTTATTCCAATGCATGTTTATTGTTCTTCTTGTTGGGTCCATTCGTAGTTTTCATGCCCCAAGCTTGAAAAGCTTCTATAGGATTTTACATGGGCCAATTTAGACAACAACAATTGCTTTCACAGAGCTGCATGGAATATTGGTTCCCTTATTAGAGACTCTAAAGTATTAAATCTTATTGACGTTGATATTAATCAAAAAGGAATCCTGCTTTGCATTAAATGAATTGTTAGAGCTTGTGCAGGAAATGGACCCTGGAAAGTTTTGCTGCACAATTGTATTGTGTCCTTTATGGGAGAATTGCTTGTAATAGACTTGGTTTCAATTCCCTCATGATCTCTCTTGTTCCCATCGATTTTATTGGCACTTTTGTTGCCAAAAGTACATGGAGGCCTAGGAAGCCATCAAGTCATGGCTTAGTTGGAACGGGGAAGGATTTCATATAAGTTTATCCATCAAACAACAATCATTATGGTGGTCTCAAACCATTATTTTCCAAGTAAGTCAATGGTTATGAAATTTCTTGGTTGCAATCCCTAAATATTTTTAGAAGAGGAGTTAGGCATCTCCGAGATTTATATTCCGAGGTTAGCTCCACTTGGTTCTCTTCGTCACAAGCCAAGGAAAAGTTCAATCTAAACATTGCAGACAAAGAAACATTCCAAACAACCATCAAGGTCGTGCCTTAACAACACTTGCACAAAATTTATGTGTATTCTAATTGGCCTCGCTGGAAGAAGTAGAAATGGTATTTGAATACTAGCCTATATAATTATAATCCTACAAAAGGATACAAATAGATTTTATTGCATTTTCCCATGGTTCAGAAACTTGATTCTAGATGGTATCTTCAGTCTCCATCTTTTATGTGGGGTAAACACTTTCAATTGGTTTGGAAAGAGATTATGGAACCCAAGGTTGCTCATTTTGCCTATTAACAAAAGGATCAATGTCATCCACAACTGATGATGCACCAAATGATCTCATATTTTCTTTTGTTTCCACCATAGTAATGGAATGGCCTCTATGGGCTTATCCATGAACGCATATAGGTAACCCATTGGCATAGAAAGTAAACAAAAGTCATAGAAAGTAACCTGTAATTTGGCTGTGTTTGCCAAAATGTGGTAACCTAGTTGATAACAGAAAATGAAAATAGCTGTCATTGTGAAATGCATGTGTTAGTGCATTACATGTTCGTATATAGGCAAGAGGGGAATTGGCAGAATCTCACCATAAGACATTAAAAAAGCATTAATACATTACATGATCAGTATCATATTACAGGAATTTGGAATGAAAATTGTCGCAAAGTTGAAACCATAATTTTGAGATTATGCGCATCTGTGGTAGACTCGCAAAGTCCAAGCCAAGCCAGCAGAAGAGAGTTTTGCTGCATTGACAAGGTCAACTTGAATGAGTTTGACAGAAATCTGCAAATCTACATTTCTGTGTTTCTCTGAAGAACTTTCTGAGACTCAATCAGTCTTGAGCCCACTTTGTTAATTATTAAAAACCTAAAGGTTTTGAGCTTTATACCCTCGTATTCATTTACAGCATTCACATTTTTTTCATATCAGCTTCTTTAAACCCTTAGTAATTTGCTTGGTCTATCAGTGACCACAAATTCATCAAATTATGAGCAATTTCTCCAAATGAGTATCTCCTAGGTGTAACACAGTGAGTAGTCCATTAAAATTTAGAAGTTTGCAGCTTGTTCCAGCATTTTAAAGAAAAATATAGATTTGATTCATATGTTATTGACATTATTCTGAATTGGAATCCATAAAAATCCAATTTAGTTTGAAATGTAAGTTTGCCTAGTCGGAGCCTGAAATGATCTGGCCGTTGTGAGTCCCAAATCTATGCTTAAAACCATTTATTAACTATGACTTCCAACTAATAATGTTGTGTGATGTTGTCCGATTGCTGATGAACTTCCACTGTAAATGGAAGAACCTACTGTTATGGAGCACTGGTTTTCATGAATTATTTAGAGGACTTTCATGACAATCTTAAGACAAACTGACTTTAGCATTCTAAATGATACTACACCAAACCCAAAATTACAACTTCTGCAAATATACGGGGGCTAGAAGACTGCTCGCTGAGAATTACGTTTAACTGTCCACTCCTAACTGTGGCATAATTCTCATTCCAAACATAATAATGCGATTTTCTAAAATACCTTTCAGATGCAACAAAACTTCTAAGTATTAAATAGTCATCAATTACATCACACCGAATGGCTCCTGTGAAAGCAAGTAGCACACTTAAAAATTTAGTAACTACTATGCATACCTTGGTTGACTTGAAGTACAATTAGACACAGAACAGATGACATCGGGATTATCGACGTAGCTCCTGTTGTTGAATATGGTAACTACAGCCACAGGAATGTGAAATGATCATAACCAACACCTTCTGCTAAAGACGAGATTAATATGTTTGTTGTGAGTTTTGAGTCCAGACTCTCACTGTCTCATTCCCCAAAAAAAAAAAATTAGCATTCGACTGAGCTCTTGGTGTGGTTAGGGGCATTAGAGATGGCATTTTCATAAATTGTCCAGAGTGTTGTAGATTCAGGATGTCCTCCTATAATATTTCCAACAAACCTTGCCTCTACCATGGTCACTACCATGAAAAGAGAAAGGCCGGGGTCATTGGTGGATATGATTTTCTGCCAAACTAGAAACCTGGGCCTCATAGTCTTTTCCACATTTTTAGAAAGCAATCTGGGGTGCTTCACTATATAATTTGCAGGGAGCTTCATGTTGTTAACTACAAAGTCTATCGTTTCACGAACTTTTTCCTTGGAGTAACTGAAGACTAGAGGGGCAGCCCGACACAATTCACAGGTTTCTTCCGCAGAGAGCCCACAAAGTTTGAGATTCTCTATCTTGGCCTCTAGCGTTTCCATGCGACTAGTAGCCACTCTACTTACAATATATTTGAAGGCTTTGCTTCCTTTATGGACGCCAATCTTCTTAATGAAATCAACTTGGGCAGGCGTTAGAGAAGAACGTTATAGAATGGCCGGCTCTATACGCACGAGTCTGGAGAGCTCTGTCCCACGAAAACCCCATTCCTCCCAGAAAGCAACCGAGGGCTTCAGGGTCTTCACCAGGATATATTAAAAAAAGAAGCTGGATCTTAGCATGATTTTAATGAGCGTATCCTGGGACTGAAATAAATTCTGAAGAAATTCCATCTTGGGAAGAAGGGCGTTCTCAAGATTGCTCTCCAAGAAGCATGGATGCCACGTCAATAGCTTCGTCAGACTTTCACCCTGAAAACCGAAATCTTCCAGCAGTCTGATTTTGGATTCCAATATTCTTTCTACATTTATGACGATTAGTGACGGCCGTTTCTTCAATATATTGACAACTTGGACTTCAGAGAAGCCGCGTCCGTTCAGCATATCAATAAACTGCTCGACTTTGTCGAGAGATTGAAGCCTCTGCAGGGAGGGAACCAATTTAAGCATCCGAGAGATGTCGGCCGCAGACATGTTGAATTTGGTGGAGACAAATTGTGAAAAGAGGCTCTGCGAATAGTCATTGGTACTGGCAAGGGTTGAGTACAGACTGCGAAAATGGAATGGGTGTATAACAAACAGTTTGCGGAATAGCATGGTGTTGATGGAGCTGCAACAACAAGAGGGTAGGTAGTTGTAGGGTTTCCAGCGGGAAATATCGTATACTGAAATAAACGAAGTTTTGTGTTAGTTCGTCGCTGATGTGGAATATGTTAGCTTTTTTTTTCTTTTTTTTTTCCCCCGGAATATGTTAGCTTTTTTTTCCTTTTTTTTTCCCCCGGAATATGTTAGCTTGTTTGTAGTTACATAAGTCTTGCTGAAATTACTATCATTTTGTTTATGTAAAAATTATAACTACTAGTATATCTATTTTTATATAAAATCTATATAAATAAACGTCGAAAGATATATTCTTACAAATGTTAAATTATATTAATCATCAAATTATTTACATAATCGTATCATAATATTAACTCTGTGAGAATATCAAGTACGTCATGCCAGATTTCATTCTAGAATACCTCATTAATTCAAAGAGTTTAAGCGTATCAGTGTTAGAGCCATCCATTGCATTATTTCCAACTCATAGCATTATCAAGTTCATTTGAATGTCTTTGCAACATCATTTATAATTTGAATACGATGTTGGTACTGTAGATCTAGAGTCGAGAAAGGTCATGCTTGAAAGTGTGAGCAAGGTCAGGGGTAGAGTCTTCATGTGACTATCCGCTTGCCCCTTATGATCTTGCAAAATCACAATGCATTAGGCCTCAGTATAATGATGTAACCAAACACACGTGTTGAAGATCAGATAGGGACCTTCCATCTTTTATGGATTTCGTTCAAAGGTACTCCCATATGAGCTAGGGCATTCTTTATAAGATATACAAGCTACATGATCTTAGCTAGTCATACGATACAAAGCCCAATTTTGAACTTAACTTTATTCTTGTTTAAGGGTGAAACATGGATAGGATTTTATATAGCGGATTTGTGTCCAATCTTCAATCACTACGAAATCTATGTCCTTTTTGAAGATTCGATACCAATTTAAGGGAAATTTGGTTTTCGGTAAATTTAATTGTGCAATTACATCCACAACTACCCAGATCCAAACCTTGTTGCACAACTTTGTTACAAAGCAAGGCACACGTCTAGATGGGTTCTAAACGAAACCAACCAGTCAAAGCCTATTGGCCAAAGTATCACTTATGAGTGTGATGGTGCCTTGTTCTGCCTTCGGGCAGAATGAGAATAAATAGACAATAAAATAGCTACCTGAACCTTCATCTCCACTATATATCGTTTGCATGTATTAAATAACAATAGACTCCTATCAATCTATGAGATCAAGGTGAAATGCGACGAAAATTCAGTTTCAAAACATTAGGGCATTCCATGAATCCTTGTCATCATCCATCAGCCTCGTCCCCCAAACCTTTCCCTCAACACAATTAAAAGAGGCTACCATAGAGAACACCTATATACCAATGGTTTTCCGTTGGGTTGTGGTATAACCTCATTCAAGATTTGTACACTAAAATCTTATCCAAATTTATCTAATTGCTGCCATATTTTTCTATAAGAAAATAATATATAAATAAAAATAGATTAATACAGCCACCATGTGTACGTTCAACTCCACTATTTATGCCGAAAGTGTCCTCGTGCTTAGTTTTTGCAACCCATTTTCATGTTCAAGGGTGCAGATTGTTAGAAAAACACTCGACTATGATTGAATGAATTGTCATCGTTCATCATTTTCCACCGATTGTTCTCCACTTGCGTGAGATGGTTGGGCATTTACTCTCGCCATTTTCCCACTATTGTTGCTTTTCCCTCCTCCAAACTCTTTGTCCCTGGTATTGACCTTTCACAACTCCACTTGCCGGAGATAACCTCGTTCAGTTGAAAAGAATTTTTGCAAAGCAATTAATTTTTCCATTTAGAGGGTGGGGATGTAAATATCTGTGTCACAGCCCTCATAAATATCTATTACAAGCTCTACACATTTCATTTGCCCTAGTTTTATTAGGATCTCACAAAAATCTTGAGGTAAGTTTTTACTGAAATTTTCTACGTTTATTTCCTAGCTGCAACCAGAAAATTTAGAGGGTTTTGAACCCCCATTTGCAGCTTCCGCCATTTTTACACAGCTTCAAACCCTGATGCACAATATATATAAATCTACGATTTGCAAATTTATTGATTTCAACATGAGAAACAGTTTTTTCCCATTCGTAGACTCTGGTAGCGATTTGTGAATATCTTTTGTGTTAGCTCTCTTCTAACCAGCAAACCCTAAAAATGACCTACGCTTTGTATTTTGGTTTGTTGGTTTTTACCTCGTTGTCGAATGGGAGCAGCTACTCAGCCATAATATTTGCATTTTCCAGAAACTAGTCCTCCGATATAATCCATGAAAATGAGTCATACGAATTCCATCCTCTGGGCGGCACGCTTGCCCTTTGATTAGACATTATTTTCTAGTTGATTTGTAAAGCTTTTATGAGTTCACTTTTTAGGCTCATTTCCATAAATTTTAATTTTTTGATGTCTTTTAGGCTTTTGATTTTTTAAAATCTCTAGTGTATTGGAAGCGTACAATGTTCTCTAAGTAATCTTATTGTGTCATATTATAAAATGGTATAGTTTTCAAAAGGAGAGCTTTCTCATGTTCAGATGTTGTCCTTCGTGTTTTTAACTGGATTATCAGTTTTGTGCTAGAGAAAGATAAGCATTCAACTGCCAGAATTCTTGTGGCCTCCAACCAAATTGGGTGTTAGCTTGGAAAAGGTGGTAGCATAATATTTGACATGAGAAGAGCAAGTGGAGCAAATATCTGAATTTTTGCAAAAGAGCAACTTCCAAAGTGTGCTTCACAAAATGATGAAGTTATTCAAGTATTTATGCCCTTTTGCAATGTCTAATATGTCGCTTATTGATGTGGCCTTTAAATTTCAAAAACTTTGCATAATTGTTAGGTCTACTATAGGCCTAAAGCATAGAGTGTTAATAGATCTTTTTCTTCTTTGCAAGAGGGCAAGTATATTTGTGCAGTTTCAGTTTTTTCCTAGCTTTGAATTGTTTTGTAATGATGATGTACTATTAAATCATTGCTAATTAGAAAAAATAATATTGGGTTGTTATTTTTACATGTGCAGTTAGTTTTGAATGTGATAGCCAAACACTTGCTCAACGTGTCAGTAGACATAGAAACAGAGGATCTCCGCAACCTCATGACGGACTTCATCAATGGAATTGTTTCAGTTCCAGTAGATATATAGTAGCTTGATGGGTACCATTTCACAGATTGGTTTGCAGCTTATTTACTATGCAAATTAAGATATTTTTTGTATTCTAAAGCCACACTTTGTGTAAAATCTTGAGGTAAGTCACTTGCCATGATTTCAGTGATTTTTTTTTGGAAATTTGTACAAGACCAGATCACTTTTTGTTGTGTTATATTTCATTCTAAAACAAATTTTTTGTTATCTGGTAAATGAAGGCATTGGTTATGTGGTTTTATCTATGGCTATTTTCATATATAATATTATTGTAATACCTAATGTTAGATCCTTATACGTTCATTTGGTGGTTTAATTTTTTTTCCTTGCTCTTGAGGTTATTTTTGTTAGTTTTCCATACATAATTATTTAGTATTGAATGTATAGAAGCTACTCCTGAAGTTGTAAATGCAGTGGTTGTCAGAGCTATTTTCACATAGAGTGAATAGTAAAGATCAGAATACCCATTTATTAATAAACAAATTTAATAGATAGTTAACTACAATGTCTTCGACGTACCTATTGCACCCCAAGGTGCGATTGCTAGTAATTGGAATTTCATCCTTGCTCAGTGTTTTACTGAAAGGGATCAAAAAATCCTAATTTCATTACAGAATCATCCTAATAGTTCCTTATGGAAATGAAAAACTACTCACAAAAGCATTATAGAAGTCTAATAACCCATTATAGTATGACTAACATCATTCATTTGACATAAACAAACATGAATCTGACAATCCAAAGGCTTAGAAAACAACCCAAAACTTTGGGGGCTTGGGGTCCCCTGTAGGAAGGATTTACCACCTACAAGGCTCTATATCATCGGAGACAGAACAATACCCAGCTAGTGCTACCTTCTATGTGGATGTTGCATGTAACACCCCTCCGTTTTTCTTTTTTGATCGAACAGTGTTTTGTTTGGTTATGTCTTATTTTCTGTTAGTACCTTGACTATGGTACTCGGTTACTATTAGATCGCTATATGTAAAGCAATGTGAATGTGATATTTTGATGTGATGGTATTTTATTCTGATGTTATCATTATGTCATGCTTTAGATTAGCATAGATGATATTTGAATTAATGATGCTTTATGCTTTTGATTAAATTACTGATGTTATATTCGTTAGTTGGTAATACTATATGGTGAAGGGGACGGGATTGTACCACTCACTTGCGAGCGCCCTGTGATTCTGTGACTTCCTCTTCACGGTGTGTTTTAATTATGATATATATATGCATGTGTATATATTCTTTGTTTCGTAGGTTGACAGGTACAGGACATCGACTCCACCTAGTTTTACAGGTTTGAGTGTGTCCATTGTCCAACGACATTTGATTGGGAGATAGTAGCTAGCTTTTCCATGCCAAGTCATCACCCTAGTCATCGTGTGTCGTCGATTGTAGTCTGGTTCAGTTGTTTTAATATTGTTCAGATTGTCTTGATTTTATTTAATTGCAAGTTGAAAAGGGTAATTAAATGGCTTTATGTATTTAAGTCGTTGATTAAATTAATCTGGTTATAATGTGAAGAATGTTATTTTATTTAATTAATAAAATAATTTAATCTTGGATTAGATTTATTTTATTGATTAATTAATTTAATTGTGTTGAAATGAAATTAAGTTATTCATTTTAGAAATTTATGGATATTTTGTTTGAAATTGAAAACTAAAAAAAAAGAATTTAAAAGTTCATTTTTAGAAAAAATTGAATTCAAAAAATGAAAATAGAGATATTTTGAGATATTTTATGTTTTGTTTTGGAAAATTGATTATGGTGGTTCAATGAGATATTTTTTTTTGGATATTTTTGATTATTATGGATTTTCATGAGTTTTGGGGAGAGGATAAAAATTGAAAAATAAGAAAGGGAAGGAAGAAAAGAATTGTTGTTTTTGTGGGTTTGGATTTTATTAAATTAGTTTCATTTTGGAAAAGGAATCACAATTTTATTATGTTGTTTGAAAATATTTAAATTCTATGTGTTGTTTGCAAAATAATTGTTGAGAAACTTGGGAAGGAATTATGTTGAGAAAAGCCAAATTAAATCTTGTCTCAAAATTCTAAAACCTCTATTTGAAAATGAAATTCCTCAAGAAAAAAATGGTGTTCTTGACTGTAAATGGTCATTTTAATTATTACTTGCTCAATTAGTTTTGTATATTTCTTGTGAGATAATTAAATATATATATATATATATATATATATATATATATATATATATATATATATATATATATATATTTCGAGCTATGCTATTAAAGATTAAATTAGGAAAACACCCCTATTTTAAAATATATGATGTTCGGATTTTTAAGATCCGCAGGTTCTTTTTAAATATATTTTTTTTATGAAAAAAATATAGAGGGGTTTTGGGGGAGGGTCACTGGGGGCTCACCCCCATCGTGCCCCTATGGGAGGTGAGTGGGGGCAACCGCGCCCAGCGCGCCCCCCTAGCCGCCCACTGTGGGTCGATTGTGTGAACACAGTCGACGTCCACAATGTGGGTTCAGTTGTGTTTACACAGCCGTGCCCACAATGTGGGGTCGGCTGTGTACATAGTCAGTCGCCCTCTTTAAACCGTGTGTGCCCCAAGACAAAGAAGTTTGCACCCTTATCTTCTTCAACTTGATTTTTAAAATAAATAAATAATATGCATATATTTATAATATTTAATATTATAATTAATATAAGATTAAAATATTAATGTATATATATATAATAGAATATATATATATATATATATTAGTATTTAATATTATATTCTTATAATATTAAAATATTAAAATATTGATTTGATTAATGTCATGTTTTTTTTAATGTAATTGAGGAAATTTTAAATCAATATGATATAGTTGATGTAATGGGTTTATTTTAAAATAATATTTATTTCTAGAACAAATATTTGATTTTGAAATAATAGATGAATTAATGGATTTTAAAGTGATATATTTTGGAAAGGAATAATTGTTTTAAAATAATATGATAATAGAAGAAATATTGGATTTGAAGGTATTATGTTTTAATAGCAAGATTAATTGACTTTAAAATGATTTATTTTGCTAAGGGGAAATAGTTATTTTAAAATGACATGTTTTGAATTGATGAAGTAAATGTTTATTTTATTATTATTTTAAAACAATTAGGGAATTAAATATTTGGTTTAAATGTCTTCCTTTGTCCAAAATAGGTGTATTAAATTGGTTTCATTGAGACAATAAACTACTGAGTTATATTAAGGGAAATGGATTTAATATATCCAAAATTAGTTTATTTCCTCGCAATTGCTTATGTGATTATTTCCTCTGTGTTCATGTTTGGGGAAATGGGTTAAGTGTCTGCAATATGTAAATCTTCCAGAGGACCCTAGAGGTTGGGGGTTGTCGTTTTGTAATGTCAACCGTTTGTTAATTTCCTTGGGTAGTGCATGAAGTGATGTCAATGTTTTTACCCAGTTTCCACGAATGGGGATGTTTCGTACCTCCTGTGGAAGGAGTGAATTATGTGATTTGTGACTCCTTGTAAGGAGTGGCTTGTTATGTTTGTTACCTTCAGTGTTGGAGTGAGTTGTTTTTATGCTTCCTCTTGAGAAAGGGGTGGTCGTGATATTTAGTTTGTATGCACTTTGGCACCCTTGGTGATTGATTATTTTTGGTATGTTGTCAAGTAGAAGAGTGGCTTTTGTAGGGGCCAAAGCCCAAAGAGGTAAACTGGATAACCATCGGAGGTGGTTTAATCAAGCGATAACTAAAACAATACTTAGAAGATTAGGTGGTACTTCTCACTAATCAAGATAATTATGCCTCACTCATAGACACAAGTGCTCGTTTAGACTTGGGATGAGTGGGAAGGCCTGGAATGGAAAGGTCATCTATCTTGTCCTTACGAAAGGTATTTGATCTCGCATTAGTAAGTATGAGGGTCGGGGATCGATTGAGGCCACCAGGATAGTCAGAGCCTATGAAGATCCACAGTGGGTAACTCATGATGAGTTGTGTGATGACACTTTGTCTAGGACAACAGTTGGTACTTGATTTTGTGTGTATGGTTATCTTAACATACTTGATCTATTTTATGTTTGGAAGCAATGTGACCATGTTAGATTTGTACTTGAGTTGTACATGTGATTGGTTGTATCGGGATGAGTCAGTATGTTTTAGCCTGTGTGTAGAGGTAGATGGTCTTGTCTAGGATTCCTTGTTACTATCTCCTAGCATGGGGGGTGGGCCTTCGGGTACCACTTGGTTGGGTGGCATGCACCTTACTCCGTTGGGCTTTCTTCTTGTTCGTGTTGATGAGATTTCCAGTTGGAGTGCTCGTGGGATCCAATTACTCTTTATGCTTTTATTCATTTCAGTTGACTCTTGTAATTTATTACCCCTCATTTGTTATCAAGGTGGAAAGTTGTAATATGTAATCATGCTTATTAAATTTACCTCATTCGGGGAATGAGTGATGTAATCTCTTTATTAAATAATTGTTATTTGAGATCATATTGTAACTATTATGGTGGATGTAATTTATCTTATATGGAATGTATGTGTTTCTAATTTGTTAAGTAAATGAATGTAATGGATTCATTTATGTTGTTTGTGGGTTAATAAGTAATCCCAGTCTCATAACCTTAGAGGTTGTTGGCAATGGGTAGTAATCTTGCATATTAATTGTACTTAATAAAAAAAAAATTAGTACATTTGAGTAGTTAATTGCATCTTCCTTTAGAGTTGTGTGGCAGGGCGTTACACATGGTATCAGAGCCCCAAGTTCATACACTGGGTTCTCTGGGTGCATTTGTGCCCACTAGGTTGTCCCTGTGAATTTTTAGTGGAATTGTTAAGTGATCACGTGTTCATGGATTTTACTTTAGCATGATGCACTCTGTGGAAAAGAGTAACGTGGAAGAAACCTGATAAAAGGTTTTGGTTGGAAAGTTATGAAACATATCCCATGGGTTATGGAATTGGATGTTCCTATGGGATTTTGTATGTAGTTGTACCCCTGTAAATGTAAGAAACCAGTAACTGTATCTTGTTTGAGAATCATGGATACACTCTTGGTCATGTGGATTGCGTGCTCACTCCGTATCACATGAGGGCTATTATCATTCTAGTTGGACATTGTTTCCTCCTTCCTCGTTTAGTGGCTAGAATCTAGTCACACAGTATTATATAGTGCACTTTTAAAGATTATGAACTTTCTTTTAATTATTGATGATTTTTTCAGTTGATTGTGAGGGCCGACATTTTGTTATATTTGATTGTGAAGGTTTAACTACAACTTGTGATCTTATTTTCTTGTAACCCTAGTGGTTATATAGTTGATTCATTTGTTGAAATTGTGCACATTTATTGCCTTATTGTTGAAATTGAACTTTAATTTTCTCTTCTTTATGAACTTGGTAGCTAAGCTAGTTATCTTTGTTGTTTTCATAGTTGGCTATGTGTTGTATTGTGATTCCTCTCCAAGGATGTATGAGACGGACTTGGTGAGTGTGTACGAGGAAGTAGATGTGGGAAACGTTGAGGATGGGGGTATGTGAGGTTGTTATGCAACGAAGACCCACTACTCACCTATGTGTGATGACTATCTCTTGGAGGCTAATCACCTTATACAACAAGAGACTGGTCATTGTGGTCTTGTTTGGATGGTCTAACTTTATGTATGACCTAACACCATCAAGCCACTGGTATGATGTTTGATTTATTTGAGGTGGTTAGTTGTTCATGGTTCATGGATTCTTCTATCATGGATTGGTATGCTATTTTTCGGTGTCCAGATGGATCTTTGTGTAGTCTTGTGATGATTTTCAGTGATGTGTATTGGTACATATGTGTATTATGTATGTTAATCCATGGTTATGTGTTTTTGGAGACTTGGTTGGTGGTTGCTTCACCAGATTGTTTGGATGGATTGATAGTATACTTGGTTGGGTTGTATATGACAAATGTTGCTATTGTTTCATGTTGAGGTATAGAGTGGTTCAGTTGTGGAACCCTTGGCTATGTGTGATTGTATGGAGTTTGCACTAGGAGTTTTTGTAGGCTTCCAGAAGTAAGCCTAACCCTAGGGGGGGAGGATGTAACACCCATTCATTTTTCTCTTTTGATCGAACAATGTTCTGTTTGGTTATGTCTTATTTTTTGTTAGTACCTTGACTATGGTACTCAATTACTATTAGATAGCTATCTATAAGGCGATGTGAATGTGATATTTTGATGTGATGGTATTTTATTCTGATGTTATCATTATGGCATGCTTTAGATTAGAATAGATGATATTTGAATTAATGATGCTTTATGCTTTTGATTAAATTATTGATGTTATATTCGTCAGTTGGTAATATTGTATTGGTGAAGGAGACGAGATTGCACCACTCGCTTGCGCGCACCCTGCAATTCCATGACTTCCTCTTCACGGTGTGTTTTAATTATGATATATATATGCATGTGGATGTACTCTTTGTTTGGAGGTTGACAGGTATAGGACATCAACTCCACCTGATTTTACAAGTTTGAGCGTGTCCATTGTCCAACAAAATTTGATTGGGAGATAGTAGCTAGGTTTTCCATGCCAAGTCATCACCCTAGTCATAGTGTGTTTTCAGTTGTAGTCTGGTTCAATTGTTTTAATATTGTTCAGATTGCCTTGATTTAATTTAATTGCAAGTTGAAAAGGGTAATTAAATGGCTCCATGTATTTAAGTCGTTGATTAAATTAATCTAGTTATAATGTGAAGAATGCTATTTAATTTATTAATTAATTTAATTTAATTAATAAAATAATTTAATCTTGGATTAGATTTATTTTATTGATTAATTAATTTAATTGTGTTGAAATGAAATTAAGTTATTCATTTTGAAAATTTATGGATATTTTGTTTGAAATTAAAAATTTTATAAAAAAAAATTAAAATTTCATTTTTAGAAAAATTTGAATTGAAAAATTGAAAATAGAGATATTTTGAGATATTTTTTGTTTTGTTTTAGAAAATTGATTATGGTGGTTCAATGAGATATATTTTTTGGATATTTTTGATTATTATAGATTTTCATGAGTTTTTGGGAGAGGATAAAAATTGAAAAATAAGAAAGGGAGGGAAGAAAATAATTGTTGTTTTTGTGGGTTTGGATTTGGATTCTTGGAAAAGCTCAGTTGGTTTGTTGGGTAGGAGCTTGCATCTGAGGAGAAGGCTTTGCACCATTGTCAGCTTATCAAGCTTTTGGAAGAACCAGGTTTTCTTTTATTAAATTAGTTTCATTTTGGAAAAGGAATCACAATGTTATTATGGTGTTTGAAAATATTTAAATTATATTTGTTGTTTGCAAAATAATTGTTGAGAAACTTAGGAAGGAATTATGTTGAGAAAACCCAGATTAAATCTTGTCTCAAAATTCTAAAACCTCTGTTTGAAAATGAAATTCCTCAAGAAAAAATGGTGTTCTTGACTATAAATGGTCATTTTAATTATTACTTGCTCAATTAGTTTTTTATATTTCTTGTGAGATAATTAAATATATATAAATATGTATACATATATACAAAGAGATATATATACATACATATATATATATATATATATATATATATTATTTATGTTTTATTTTGAGCTATGCTATTAAAGATTAAATTAGGAAAAAACCCCTATTTTAAAATATATGATGTTCGAATTTTTAAGATCCGTAGGTTCTTTTTAATTTTTTTTTTTTTTGAAACAAATATAGAGGGGTTTTGGGGGAGGGTTGTTGGGGGCTCACCCCCACCGCACCCCCATGGGAGGCAAGTGGGGGGAGCCGGCCCAACACGCCCCCCTTGGCCGCCCATTGTGGGTCGGCTGTGTGAACACAGTCGACATCCATAGTGTGGGTTCGGCTGTGTATACAGCTGACCCCACATTCACAACTGCACCCACAATGTGGGGTCAGCTGTATACACAGCCAACCGCCCTCTTGAAACTATGCGCGCCCCAAGACAAAGAATTATGTGCCCTTATCTTCTTCAACTTGATTTTTTTTAAAATAAATAATATGCATATATTTATAATATTTAATATTATTGTATACACCTAAAATTGATCTGGAACATCTGATTAATTAAATATAAATTATTTGATTAATTATCCTAATTTCCTCTACTGTTCAAATAAATAGAAATATTTATTTATATAGTTCACATTTAAATTCATCTTAATTAAATGAACAAAATTAAATACTTTGTTCGATTTAATTATCAAATCCCTATTTTATTCTATCACATCAATCTTAAATTAATTAAGTAAAGATCAAAACACTTTATTGATTAATTGCCATTTTTTCTCGTTTAATTTAATAAACAACTATCATATAGTTCGTTTTATTAAATTATTTATCCCTCTTTTGCTAATTTAAATAAATCAAAAATATTTGAATTAAAGCACAAAGAATATTTCATCTATATTCTCTCAAAAATGAATTAGATATCCTGTCTAGATCATGTCTAAAATATGTCAAAATTAATTGATTGAAACTTCACAGGAAGTTTTGGAGACAAATTCCAAAATTGATCTCTCAATCCTCCTCCATCAATATTTCCTCTTCTCTTGCCTGGTGTTTTCATTGGTAGAGACAATCTTTATTTTTCTCTCAATCTCCTCCATCTCTCACCATTCAATTCTCCAAATTGAATCCAAGCCCTTCAAAGCTTTCCCTGTGCATTTCTACAGCCAAGAAATCTATAAATAAAGCCTCATTGAACCAAGAAAAAGATCTAGATAATCAAGTTTATGCACTCTTACTCTGTAGGAATTCAAGCATCCAAAATCCAGCAATCAAGCTTTCACATCAATGGTTGCCTCCTGTAGATGCAATTATCTGTTTCATATCCATGTCATGCTAGTTTAATTCATTTATCATCTAGTATTATCATATTTTTGCATTAGCATCCATCTCGTTCTTTAGATAGTCATTTTAACAATCATAGTGCTTAACAATCTGAGAGCAATTTTGATTTAATAAATCTTTGGAGATAGAGAGCAATATGACACTTTCAATTGATTATTGCTTTGAATTACTTCAATTTGATTTATCTTTGATATAATGTCATATTAAGAATTTTTTTTGAACTACGTGGTCTCTGCGTGTGTAACGTAGGAAAGGCTAATCTTTGATCAACCCCCGAGACACCTAAGATAAGTTACTAGGTTAGGTTTTTTGTCAAAATCTCAAAAATCCAAAAAAAAAATCATCACAAAATCAGGATGGATGATCTAAAATCTGAATAATGAATGAAACACTTTAATGTCAACAACAGATAAATTGTACTTTTGATTATCATTTCTTTGGATTTTCTCAATGATGTATCGAACTAGAGGAACAAGGAAGAAGAATGATGTTTTCTTATTATCTGTTGTTTGTAAGTTAATCATATAAATGTATGAATTGTCGGGGGATGTGCTATGCAAATGTATCACCGATGACATTCAAAATTCACACATTAAAATGATTAATCACTGCTTGTTTATGCAATGAATGCTCAGGTCATCTCGATTAAATCATACCTAGATGCTTGTGTTCGCTTGCAATATCAAAAATCATGAAAGTGGTACTCAGGTCATCATTGGTTTAACACATACCATTGACACTTGTATTCACTTTCAACATCCAATAAAGCTCTATGATGACAAAAAGGCACAAAGGTACTGTTAAAATGATAATTGTTTTACATATAGTTGCATGTTAGAATTAGATTGCATTCATCATGTTCATTATCTGCAGAGTATCTGTTGCATAAAGGATTTCAATCAATGATTATCTATTCTACAAATGAGACTAAGTATACTTGACATAAAATCCAAAACTCATCAAAAACATGTAGGAATCATCATCACATCATTTAGTATCATCATTTCATCTTCATACATCAAATAAATTATGAATTAAATTGTACCATAAGTACATCCTATTCATTTTTACCATAAAAACATCCATTACATTATCATCTATTCAACATCATATGCATACATCATTTACTATCCATACATTTAATAAATAAAATCATGACATTATTATCATTACATCCATCAAATTATCATCCATCAAAGATTGTTCATCATAAGATCATCATCATATTAGCATAAAAACATTTATCCATCCATCCATACATATTATCACATTTTGAGCATCCATATAGATCATCATTAATAGATTCATCATTTTTTTATCACATCACATCATACATCCATATATCATCTATTCTACACTTACATTTATCATAGAATCATTGCATCAAATAAAAACATTTATCATTACATCATTACATTTGAAATAAAATCATTCATATAGAATATCACATAATAAATGCATCTATCGCATAGAAATCATAAACCATAATCATATCATATAAATTGCATCTCATATTATATATCAAGTGTCAAGTATACAATGAAGTCCGATCTAAAAATACATCATCAACAATAAGCTACATTGTAATATACATCATGGAGGCTCACAATAGCATCTACGATCTGCTATTGCCAGAGTGTGCGGGACCAACAGGACCTGTACCACCACCAGAAGGACCGGTACCACCACCACCCCCAGAGAAACCAGGATCTTTGGGATCTCTGCGTGATGGCAGTGTCACCCCCTCGCTCACTATTTGTGTGTGTGCCCACCCAGATCTCGACGGGGCATAACTGATCTATGCTCAGGAGGCACTACATCATGATATCTGCCTCTATAGAACTCTGCCTCTCGGCCAGCCCACAGAACCTCTCTCATGTAATCTCCTATAGAGGTGCCATCAACCACTCTCTGGAGAGTCTCCACTATCTCTTGTGCCCTCTTGGCAATCTGTCAAGTATTGTCTCTCTCGACTGTCAAAGTGGCCACCTATGTCTATACGATGGCCAACTATCCCTGCACCTGCGATAGAGCCTAAGCATGAGTCTGTGCCTGGGCCTGCATCTGAGTGTGGGTCTGCACAAGCAAACCCCGAGCCTATACCAACTGCCCCTGTAATGTCTACACTTGTACCTGGAGACCTGTTGTCTATCTCTGTTGATCTGTTGCTGGCACTGTCACTGCTCACCTCTTGCGAGGCCTATTGGATGATGGTGCACTGCCAATGGCTGGCCCTTTCCCTCTATCGCCTCCACTACCACCATCACTATTGTCATTGTTGTTGTCATCACTACTACTCTCTATGCTACTGCCTGTTGGAGTATCGCCCTTGCTCTCTATAGACCCCCTGCCGCATCCTCCTCTACTAGTAATGGTGTTGGCTCATTTGGGATGGTAATACGAGGATGAGGAACCAAGGCCAAAAATGCAGCATACTCCTCAGTAATAGGTGCCTCTTCGATATCCCTCTGCATATCCCAGGGTGATGGCTGCAATGCTCTATATCCCTCTAGTAGGGTATCATATGACAGACGAGGACCCCAATCAGGAATATCCATCCGTCGCCTTGCATAGTGGGCAACTCCCTGTGGCATACACTGCAAAATGTCGTACTATCGGTACACTTGGTGCAGCAAAAATCTCTCTAGAACAAATGGTGTACTACCGATGAGATACATGGAATCACAAAGGAACCCCAACACTGCATCATCCTCATCCCACTACTCATAGTCGAGGTAGGGGTACCAGGTAACTGTCTCTGTATCATCGAAAACCCACCTCCAGTGCTCTAATTTGCCCATATGAGCCTGTGTGAACTGACCACTGTATCAAAAAATGTAAGGTCTATCGATTGGTCTGTCTGCAACTGGAAAAGGTGGAGCAATAGCAAAATGCTGCCATGCCCACACCTGTAACAGGGTCATCCCTGCTAATAAGCTCCTAGCTCCAAGGTACACAACCGAGTGTAGATCATGATAAAGATGTGCCAACATGCACATCCCCCATGCATATCTGGTACCATGCACCATCATGCTCACAAGAGTCCTACCCCAGCCAACGAGGAATCCCTTTGACCTGCGATCAGGGCAAAGGAAACCTCCAATGAATCCAGCTAGCACTGCTAGTAGTGTAGCGTAAGAGTCGGTAATCCTCCTCCACCGAACGCTCGGACTCGCAATGTCCTGATCCTGAAACACTCTACGAAGAGCATCTCTACTGCCGGTCCCATGCGAATCATATACGACGATCTCACCCATAAACGGAATACGAAAAATATGCCACACTTCCTCAGGTGTGATTGTCATCTTGCTAGTAGGTAGGTGAAAGGTATTGTGGTCACTATACCACCTCTTAGCCAATGCAGTCAACAGACCTCAATTAATCCTAATCTGGGGCATATCAAGCAAGCTAGTAAGGTCGCATCGGCCTATCACCTGAAGCTCATTTGGTGTCAGATGAGGCATCAAGTTTGTCATCTGTGGAAACCTCTCTCGCATCTGGAGAGTACCCAAATCCTCCTATCATCACAACGAAAAAATCCACAAATCAGTGAACTATGTCAAGAAATCAAAAGTCATTCTACTATCAAGTCTATTCCAAAAGCTTTGGTATGAATTTTTGATCAAAATTCTTGGGCGATCATCAACAAACCTCACCTATCATTAGGTTCATCAAACAGTATCTAATCTCACCTATCATGAGATTTCTCGGATATTGAATCATTTCCTCACCTATCATGAGGATCATCACAAATAGGATTTTCTTCTCGCCTATCATGAGAAGTCAATCTTATTTAAAATCATCAGTCCAACACATCAAGAATTTGGATTATCAATCATACCACTCCAAATAATGGACATGATCAAAATTGACAAAATCAGGGTTCACTAAGTCAAAATTTTCAATTCTGACATGGAAGTGCTAAAAAAGGCTTCCAAAGTGCTAAAACCCAGAAGCGCTACTTTATCAGTTAGAAGCGCTAAAACAGGCACCCTAAGCGCTAAATCTCGAAAGCACTAAATCTCAAAAGCGCTATTTCAGCACTCTGATGTGCTAAAACAGGCATCTGAAGCGCTAAAAGTCCCGAAGCGCTATTTTACCGCATCAAAGTGCTACAACAGTTCGTCAAAGCGCCGCTTTACCAGAAGCGCTAGAACAAAAAATGAAAGCACTAATCCATCGAATCAAAGGGCTAAAAGTCTCAAAATGCTAAAATTCGGCATCAAAGCGCTAATTCTTAACTCCTAAGCGCTAAATCACTGAAAGCGCTACATTACTCTATGGAAGCGCTAGATTTTTTAACGCAAGCACTAAACTACCTATTGGAAGTGCTACACCAGAGTGTAAGCGCTACAGGTCGGCTTGAAAGTGCTAAAACAACCTAAAACATGCCTAAACTATACAATGCATTAAAAAAAATGCGTGAATTATGAGGAGGTCAAGGGGTACATACCGGAGGTCCATACGCGGCTGGCCATTGGTGACGTCAAACACGCTCGAATTGGTGAGTGTGGTAGGGGATAGGCATCTTGCTCTAGCTGGCAGAAAAGTCTCTATCACAAAGGTTTTTTAAATCAAATAGTGAAAATGAATTGGAAAATGACCTTTTGGAGTATTTATAATTTTTGGAAAGGTATTTTTGGTGGATTTTTATTATCTTTTAATTAATTTTATCCAGGAAATCAATTAGAAACTCATCTGCGGGTTAGATTTCTTCATCATTTGTCAAGAGATAAATTATTTCTTTATCGAAACATCATAAAATCATCAGAAAATTATAAATTTTTGGAAAAAATTCTTAAAAATCATCAAATAATTAATTTATCTCCTGACGGGGCATATTATCATCAAATCATCTGAAAATCAAAATCTGGGGCATGTCTGGGGCACATGGAATTATTATTTTTATATCATCGATCCTGGCAGTAGCAACAAAATTTTCTTCAAAGCAACGCGTAAACACATCACTTCGAAGAGGGGCAAAATGTATACACCTAAAATTGGTCTGGAGCATCCGATTAAATAAATACAAATTATTTGATTAATTATCCTAATTTCCTCTACTATTTGAATAAATAGAAATATTTATTTATATAGTTCACATTTAATATTTATCTTCATTAAATACTTTGTTCAATTTAATTATCAAATCCCTATTTTATTTTATCACATCAATCTTAAATTAATTAAATAAAGATCAAAACACTTTATTGATTAATTACCATATTCTTTTGTTTAATTTAATAAACAACTTCTATAGTTCATTTTATTAAATTATTTATCTCCCTTTTGCTAATTTAAATAAATCAAAATATTTGAATAAAAGCACAAAGAATATTCCATCTATATTCTCTCAAAAATGAATTAGATATCCTATGTCTAAACCATGTTTAAAATATGTCACAATTAATGCTTTGGAACTTCACAGGAAGTTTTGGAGACAAATTGGAGACAAATTCCAAAATCTTCTCTCAATCCTCCTCCATCAATCTTTCCTTTTCTCTTGCCTGGTGTTTTCATGGGTAGAGACAATCTCCATTTTTCTCTCAATCTCCTCCATCTCTCACCATTCAATTCTCCAGATTGAATCCAAGCCTCTCAAAGCTTTCCCTATGCATTTCTACAGCCAAAAATTCTATAAATAAAGCCTCATTGAACCAAGAAAAGGATCCAGATAATCAATTTTATGCACTCTTACTCTGCAGGAATCCAAGCATCAAGCATCCAAAATCCAACAATCAAGATTTCACATCAATGGCTGCCTCCTATAGCTGCAATTATCTATTTCATGTCCATGTCATGCTAGTTTAATTAATTTATCATCTAGTATTATCATATTTTTGCATTAGCATCCATCTCGTTCTTCAGATAGTTATTTTAACAATAATAGTGCTTAACAATCTGAGAGCAATTTTGATTTAATAAATCTTTGGAGATAGAGAGCAATATGACGCTTTCAATTGATTATTGCTTTGAATTACTTCAATTTGATTTATCTTTGATATAATGTCGTATTAAGAAGTGTTTTAATCTATTTACCTAATTACACGCTTACAATTATAATTAATATAATATTAAAATATTAATGTATATATATATTAGTATTTTATATATTATATTCATATAATATTAAAATATTGATTTGATTAATGTCATGTTTTTTTTAATGTAATTGAGAAAATTTTAAATCAATATGATATAGTTGATGTAATGGGTTTATTTTAAAATAATATTTATTTCTAGAACAAATATTTGATTTTAAAATAATAGATGAATTAATGGATTTTAAAGTGATATATTTTGGAAAAGAATAAATTGTTTTAAAATAATATGATAATAGACAAAATATTGGATTTGAAGGTATTATGCTTTAATAGCAAGATTAATTGACTTTAAAATGATTTATTTTTCAAAGGGGAAATAGTTATTTTAAAATGACATGTTTTGAATTGATGAAGTAAATGTTTATTTTATTATTATTTAAAAACAATTAGGGAATTAAATATTTGGTTTAAATGTCTTCCTTTGTCCAAAAGAGGTGTATTAAATTGGTTTCATTGAGATAATAAACTACTGAGTTATATTAAGGGAAATGGATTTAATATATCCAAAATTAGTTTATTTCCTCGCAATTGCTTATGTGATTATTTCCTCTGTGTTCATGTTTGGGGAAATGGGTTAAGTGTCTGCAATATGTAAGTCTTCCAGAGGACCCTAGAGGTTAGGGGTTGTCATTTTGTAATGTCAACCGTTTGTTAATTTCCTTGGGTAGTGCATGAAGTGATGTCAATGTTTTTACCCAGTTTCCACGAATGGGGATGTTTCGTACCTCCTGTGGAAGGAGTGAATTATGTGATTTTTGACTCCTTGTAAGGAGTGGCTTGTTATGTTTGTTACCTTCAGTGTTGGAGTGAGTTTCTTTTTATGCTTCCTCCCGAGAAAGGGGTGGTCGTGATATTTAGTTTGTATGCACTTTGGCACCCTTAATGATCGATTATGTTTGGTATGTTGTCAAGTAGAAGAGTGGCTTATGTAGGGGCCAGAGCCCAAAGAGGTAAACCGGATAACCATCAAAGGTGATTTAATCAAGCGATAACTAAAACAATACTTAGAAAATTAGGTGGTACTTCTCACTAATCAAGATAATTATGCCTCACTCATAGACACAAGTGCTCGTTTAGACTTGGTATGAGTGGGAAGACTTGGAATGGCAAAGTCATCTATCTTGTCTTTACGAAAGGTATTTGATCCCACATTAGTAAGTATGAGGGCCAAGGATCGGTTGAGGCCACCAGGATAGCCAGAGCCTATGAAGATCCGCAGTGGGTAACTCATGACGAGTTGTGTGATGACACTTTGTCTAGGACAACAGTTGGTACTTGATTTTGTGTGTATGGTTCTCTTAACATACTTGATCTATTTTATGTCTAGAAGCAATGTGACCATGTTAGAGTTGTACTTGAGTTGTACATGTGATTGGTTGTATCAAGATGAGTCGGTATGTTTTAGCCTATGTGTAGAGGTGGATGGTCTTGTCTAGGATTTCTTGTTACTATCTCCTAGCACGGGGGTGGGCCTTTGGGTACCACTTGGTTGGGTGGCATGCACCTTACTTTGTTGGGCTTTCTTCTTGTTCATGTTGATGAGATTTCCAGTTGGAGTGCTCGTGGGATCTAGTTACTCTTTATGCTTTTATTCATTTCAGTTGACTCTTGTAATTTATTAACCCTCATTTGTTAGCAAGGTGAAAAGTTGTAATATGTAATCATGCTTATTGGATTTACCTCATTCGGGGAATGAGTGATGTAATCTCTTTATTAAATAATTGTTATTTTTGATCATATTGTAACTATTATGGTGGATGCAATTTATCTTGTATGGAATGTCTATGTTTCTAATTTGTTAAGTAAATGAATGTTATGGATTCATTTATGTTGTTTGTGGGTTAATAAGTAATCCCAGCCTCGTAACCTTAGTGGTTTTTGGCAAAGGGTAGTAATCTTGTATATTAATTGTACTTTATTAAAAAAAATTTAGTATGTTTGAGTATTTAATTGCATCTTCCTTTAGGGTTGCGTGGTGAAGCATTACACAATTGTTCCAAAATTCAAATATCTTTGTGTCTTCAGGCCTTGAGACTTCCATTGCAGCTCCTTTTTATGGAGATGAAGATTCGCAATCTTTATGATCTTCTCCCGCTTTTGGTTTCTCTTCTATTGGGTTTTTCTTTTTTCTCCAGGATAGCAAACCCATCTTCTCCTCCTCTCTACTTATTTCTTCTTGTGAATCTAGAAGAAAAATAAGACAAAACTGTAACACAAAATCGGATCAACAGGTGAAACAAATTTTGTTGTTACACCTGCATGTCACCTAAACGTCAAATTAAAACAAATGAATAAAAGTGTACATGAAAAAAATGTCACTGCAGTGGAAACACATTTCGGCGTAAACTAATGAAAAATATGAAACATTTATACTTTAACATGGTGGTGCTAAGTAACATTTATCATAAAAGTAATAGATTACTTCATGAAGTGTGTTGAAGCTACTTTGCTTTGATCTCCTAACGCTAAAAAAAATTGAATCTTTGTTCTAAACAACATAATTTCCTTATTACAGGAGAGGGATTTTGAAAGAAATAGTAACTCTACTAATAAGACTAGATGGCGAAGAGAGGGAGAGGGATTTTTAATTCATTGGTTGATTATGGTTATGGAGGCTTTGAATCTGAGGATGAGGATGATGCATTTGGACAATGGGGGGTTTTGAAGCTCCAATCAACTGTGGTGGCTTCTGGCCTGGTTCTTTTTCGGTAGTCTCTTGGTTCTGCAGGAATGTTTATCTTTACTAGGGCCCGGTTTGAGATTGCACGACTCCCAGTTTTGGTGGCTCTTCCTTCAGGTGGCCTTTAGAGGATTTTTTACCATTCTTGAACGTTGCTCAATGGTTTTGGTGCGAGCTATGAAGTTTCTCCAACTTAGGTGATGGTTCTTCTTTTTTGTTGCTTTGAGGACTTGGCCTCTCTTGGATGTGTTGGTGTTGTGACCAAAGGCTTGGATCTGGTGAACCTTTTGTTTGAGCTTGTTCTTGGTGAAGGTGGCTTGATCGTGTGCCTTTTCGTTTCTCCTATGAAGCTTTGCAGTCCCACTATGGGTGTTATGTTGCATCTCCTCTTTGAGTTAGATGGTCCTATTGGGGCTTGCAGGTTTTTTGTGCTATGTCTGTCCCTTATGGGTTTTGCATATTTCCTTTTCGCTCATTGGTCTTTGCTATGTTATGTCGATCTTCTACGGGTTGCAATGTTTCGTTTGTGTTTATGTTGGTGGGTGTTGTTTAGAGGTCAATGGTGGTCTCTTTGGCTAGGCTATTGTTTGTTTCCTCTTTGTATCTTGTTGCTTACCTGACTGGCAGAGGTAGAGCGGCTGTTAGTAGTCCTTGTTTGTGCTCTCCTTGGAGCCCTCATGAGTTTTTGTGGTTCTCTTCCCTCCCTTGTTCCTGCTTCGCTACTTTGGTAGGGTTGTGTGCTTCTATTTTCGGGTTGCTCTATGTGGTCCTTTTCTTGCTCTTTCTTTTGGCTATTTTTGTCCAGTTTATGGACTCTCATCTTGTGGGAGTTTACGAGCTTTTTTTCTCTGTATTTTGTCTTTTGAGATGGGTGTTTTGTGCTATGGCTCTTCCTTCATGGTGATGACTTCCCTTCTGACTTTGGTCACTGAGGTTTGGGTTTTTTTTAAGGTGGTGGTTGTGTTGGCCTCAAATGGTGTTGTTTCTAAAGCTACTTTGGACATGTAGATCATGTGGTTTAAGGTCACCTTTGAGGTCCCCTTTGTGGCAAGTTTTTTGTTGGCCCTCTTGGATTTTGTGGACTCCCTCATTTCAAGTTCCTCTTCTTTTTTTTCTGAGGTCTTCAATGGGTTGTTGATGTTCTTCATGAATGTTGTGAAATGGTTGAATCTAGTTTGTGAGGATGCCTTTGTGGTCGTCTATGTTGCTTGGGACACTCCTCTTTTTTTGGGGTTTCATTCCATATTCTACTTAATGGCTTTGAGGTCGTTGGGGAGTGCTTTCTCTTTGGTGGTTGTTGAACAACCTTTTATTGTTTCTATATTGTACCTGATGCTCATGATGCCATGGGATGAGGTGTGTTTTCTTACTACTAGAGTGTTGACTTCCTATTGGGTTTTACTATTGGGGTCTCCTATGGAGGTGGAGATTACTCCTGTCGAGGTGGAGCCCTCTCCTATAGAGGTGGAGATGGTTGTTGTTTCTGTAGTGGGTTGTTCCCTTTCTTTCTATTGGTTCCTTTTGAGGTGGACCATGTTTGTGCTGGAGATTGGTGGCTCTTATAGTTTTGATCCTCACTTCATCCTCTCTTTTAGAGGGGAGCTCGCTCTTGTTGAGGTAGAGTTTTAGATGGGTTTTTAGGCGGACTAGTGCTTTAAACTAGCATTGGCTCCTCAGTGCTTTATTTTTCTCATTGACTCCCAATTAGTGGTAGGGAGGTTGGTTGTGTTGGATCTGTGATTATTCAAGGGATATTGTTCTAATGATGTTGTTTGGAATTTGTTGCTTCCTAGAGGGCTTGATGTTCAAGTTGTATTGGCCTTCTGGGGGTGGTTGTTGTTAAAGTTTGTTGTTCTTACAACCTGATGGGTGGCTTGTAGGCTTTTTTAGTTGTTTGTGCTCTTAATTCAGGCCCTGAGTTGGGGATCCGTTCGAGGGGTTGGTGTGCTTCAAGTGTTGTTGTTTGGGTGGTTCTGCATTTGGAATATGCTTTCTCCTATAAAGATTGAAAGGAAAGTAGGTGGATGGGGGATCTCTACCCCATCAGGGCTAATGTTGTTTCTTGTTTTTAAAAGGTTGCTCTAAGTAACAGGTCCAATGTGGGATGGTTCTTTTCTTGTATGATTTGGAAGAACAATTTGTCTTACCCACCCTTGGGGTGGTTGTTGTTTCAAGCTTTGGTTTTGATTGCTAGAAGGGTGGCCTATTGGCCTAGTTTGTTGACTGTAAGGTTTGTCCCAAAAATTGAAGATGACTCTGCTTGGAGGGAGTTTGTGCCCCAAAGTGGTGAAAATTGAGTGTTTTTTTCTTTGGTCAAATGAGTGCTCTAAAACTTTCGGTGCTTAGGAGTATTGTCCCAGACTGTTATTTCTTGATAGATTTGTTATGGTTTCATACCTGCTGGACTTTGGTTAATCTCATAAATGGTCTATGTACCATTTTGGGGATTAATATGGGTATTCTATTTTTTATTATGTTGATAATGGTTTTGCGGTTGCAAGTCTGGTTTATTAGCATGTGCGCCTTTTAGACCTGTTAGTGGTTGGTGTTGTTTTCCCAGTATGTTTCTTTGCTAGTTGTTCTAACTTTGTACCACAAGATCATGGCCCTTCCCCTGCTTAACTAATCAAAAACATGGTGGTACTAAAAGATTCTAGTTGATTTCCTAAAATATTTTTGGATAATGTGATTATCTTTAGGAATCATGCTAAAAAAAACTATTTTGACAATTATAAATTTTAAGTAAATTGAAAAGCTACTAATTGTTGAAATTTTATGGCGATGACGTTGCGGAGGGAGTTAGGGTGAAATGACCATTAGTTGGTCACTTCCTTTTATCTTCATGCAAGTTGTGCAAGTATTTGGTGCACGGGTGACTAAGGATACGGCTAGAGGCAACGGATTTTGGGGTGTGTGTGGTGCATAGGGGTGTGGTAGAAGTGTTTGGGTGGGGTTTGGAGATTGGCAAGCGCTGCATGGGTGAAGTCTCTATTTCTTTTTTTCTTTTTTTTTTGTCTGTTGGTTAATGGCGTCTGGTGTAGACTTGAGAGGGCATGTGGATATGTCATTTTAAAGGGTTTTGATGGGCATTGTCCCTTCCTCGGTAAACCATTCCAAAGCATCAATTTTTTTAAGTAAAGCTTTAAATGAAGAGGGGCCTTCTCAGATCATGGGTCCTCAAGTGTCGAAGTTAAATGGGTGTCTAAAGAGGATTCTTTCTCATCTTGTTTTAGTAATCCAACAAGATTCAGTGGAAGAGGATGTTAATTATTTGAATAACCATGTTTTAATTTTCAAATTTATGGGGATTCGAGTGTCCCTACCTTTCTTGGAGTTGTGGGCCCTTTAAACTTGGAATCCAAAGGGGGATATGGAGGTTATGTGAGCAACCAATAACTACTTCATAATGGTTTTCTCATGCTTGGAAAATCAGAATAAGGTGTACAAAGGAAATCCTTATTTATATAATCAGGTAGGGTTGTTTATCAAACCTTAACATATAAGCTTTAATCCCGCAAAGGAGTTGTCGTCAAGGGTTCAAATTTGGATGAGGCTTCCTTGGTTTTTTTTGGAATTCTAGAAGAATGATATTTTTCACATGATTGAGCTACTACTAGGCAAACTAGTTGGTCTGACTCAACAAACTATGGATAAGAAGGTTATCTCTTATTCTCAAATTTGCATTGAAATTGATTTAAATAACCCACTGCCAAATTCAATGGAAATTCAAATTGGTTTCACTCCATGGATACACCAACTAGATTACGAAGCTCTCCCATTCTAGTGTTGGATCTATCATGAGTACGAGAAATTGCAAAGGAAATGTCCTAAACTTAGCTCATCTAGGGTACATGTCAATAGTGTTTCCACCAAAGTGTCTCCTTGTCCTCCACTTTCAAAGGATAAAGGAAAAGCCTCTATGTCAAAAAAGGAAACTGATAAGGAGGGTTTTATACCTATCAAGCCCCACAAGAAGGGGAGATTCCTGAAGAGAACCTTCAAGGATAGACAAGGTGAGAAGACTTATAACCATTTTGAGGCATTGGAGGATATTGATCAGCAAGTGGAAAATCCAGACAAGTAGCTCTTTGGAACAAATAATTTGGGGATGAATAAGATGGCTCCCAAAATAGATGCTAGTCTCAATGGTTTGGTAGATGATCGTATTGAGATACAGATGGATAAAGATAAAATTCAAGAGATCCTTGAAGATTTGGCCCCTCCTGAGAGAAAATACTTAGGTGAAAGATCAATCGTGGTCTTGTTGGAATCAATGTCGGAGGTAGGGGCTTAGGATCTTGGAAAAGGCAATAAATTTATGCTAGCTTTGGGATTGCAGCAAAAGAACTTCAAAACGGGAGGCTCAAAGAAACCCTCCAAGTTGGGAAAGAAGAAAGATCAAGATAAAATTAAACTAATGGGGGATAATTTGGTGGAGTCAAGTTTAGTTAAGACTATTGACTCTCACTTTTCTAACTCTCACAAATGATTTTTCTCTCCTAGAATGTAAGGGGTTTGAAAAGCATCCCTCAAAAAAAGGTTGTTCAAGTTTTGATTGAGGTGCATTCTCGTAATGTTGTTTTCATTCAAGAAACTAAGATGTTAGTTGAAGTTATGTTTAATGCAGCTTCTAAGATGTGGTGGAGGGTTTAGTTTCAGTGTGTTAGGGCTCAAGGAAATGCTAGGGGTATTGTTTATCTTTGGTAACTATGCAAGATCTCTCATCTTTGGTGGATTTCTGGTGAAACTCTTTATCTATGGCTATCTCAAGCTTTGAATCTAGTGAAATCTACTTGTGTACCAATGTTTATGCTTCGACTAAATTGCCTTGTAAAATACTTCCCTAGGCTCATATTCAATATGTGAGGTCCCTAGATTCTTTTTTCCCATGGATTCTAGCTTGTGATTTTAATTCTATCACCAATTTGGAGGAAAATATAGGGGGAGTGGATAGGCTTGAGCCTTCATCGCTAATTTTTAGAGATAATATTGTCTCTCTAAACTTGATAGATATAAAACCGTGGAATGGTAGGTTCACTTGGAGTAACAAGAAATTTGGGGAAGGTCTTATATCTGAGAGATTAGATAGGTTCTTAGTCTCTAGTTTTTGGATTGGCAAAAATTGGACTACAAGCTCAGAGATTTTGGATTTGAGAGGATCAAATCACTGGCCCATCAACTTATTTGCAATAAGGAGAGATGATTCTATGAACCCTTCATTCAAGTTCCAACTTATGTGATTGTGGGATCCATATCTTTAGGATCTTATGAGAGAATGGTGTGTTAAAGGCATGCTTGGGCATGACACAACTATATATTATTTTTTCAAAAGACTCCAAATCGTGAAGTACCAACTTAAGAAGTAGAATAGGAAAAGGTTTGGGAACATTTTTATGGCTAAATCTATGGTCCAATTTTGAATGGATGCCATCACTAGACATAATAAGGATCAAGGGATTACCAAAAAATTGCTTAGAGAAGAAGTGGAAGCCATGAAGGAGTTGACAGAATGGGAGTTGCGAGAAGAGATATTTTGGAAAAAACAGTTTAGGATTTAATGGCTTAAGGAGGGGGATAGGAATACAACCTTCTTCTTTAACTTTGTTAAAACCAAAAGGCATGGTAATTCAATTTCTTATCTGATGTCTTCTTGGGGAGAGAAAATTTCTTCTCTTAGGGATATCTCTAGGAAGTTGTTCAATATTTTTCCGTTCTCTTCTCAAAGGACTCTCCTATAGTTGAAGAAGAAGAGAATTTGGTTTTGGAGTGTATTCCCTCAGTTGTTCCAATTAACGCAAATGATCTGCTCACTAGTCCCATCCTTCTGGAGGAGGTAGAGGAGACAATTTTCAAAATGAAAAAAAGGAAAGCCCCGAGATCAAATGGTTTCCCAATATAATTTTTTCAATAATTTTGGGATATTATCAAATTTGACTTGTGAGAAGTCATGTGAGAATCATAAAGAAGCAAACATGTGTTGAGGGAAATTAATACTACCTCCCTAGTTCTTATCCCTAAGAGAGAAGGGGCTAATTATTTGGATTTGTTCATGCCAAGTGCCTTGTTTGATGTGGTTTATAAGATCACATCTAAATTAATTGTGGAAAAACTTAAGAAGTGGCTCAACAAAATTATTTTAGAAGAGGAGGGAGGTTTTGTTGTATGTAGGAAAATCTTGGATGGGGTAGTTATTATTGTCAAGGCCATTCATTCCATGGAGCTATCCAAGGAGAAGGTTATGTCCATCAAATTGTACATTACAAAAGCCTATGATAGAGTGAAATGGTCTTTTCTTCAAAGGTGTTGCTTGCCTTTGGGTTTGGTGAAGATTGGGTAAATTGGGTGACACGTTGTGTTAAGTCTACATATTACTCAATGTTGATCAATAGTGAGCCTTCTACTTTGTTTAGTTCATCTAGGGGTCTTCGAAAAGGGGATCCCCTATAACCTTATATTTTTATTATTATAGTTGAGGGATTGGGAAGAATATTGAAAGCTCACTTAATACAAGGGATTATTAGAGGTTGGAGTTGGGAAGATGGCTTGCCTACTCAAACTCATTTACACTTCACGGATGGCACTACCTTATTCAAAGTTGCTAGAATAAATTACAAAAATAACTCCAAGCACTCTTTGGATATCTATCTTCTTGCTTCAGGGCGGAAAATCAATGAAGCTAAGTCCTCCATTTTCTTCTTCAATACTCCTCCCTTGATTCAGTTTAGAATTGCTCAGATCCTTAGATTAGATTGGGACTCTGCCTTTTGTGTATTTGGTTGTTCCTCTATTTGTGGGCCCACTATCAAGGGGGACCTGGAAAAGTGTGGTGGACAAGTTCCAAGAGAGAGATAGCCATTGGACTGTCAAATAAATATCTTTTGTAAGGAGAGTTTTTTTATTAAAAGTGATGGTTCAAGCTCTTCCTATTTATAGGTGCTTGGTGCAAATGGATCTTGTAAGTTTCATTAAGGAGTTGGATGCTCTATCTAGATTATTTTTTATGGGAAAGGAATTTAGCCTCCTTGAAGTGGAGTTTGGTCAAGTGGGAGAATATATGTAGGCCTAAATAGATGGGGGGATGGGGTCTACAATATGTTTTCCTTACAGGTCAACCTTTGTCAGCCAAGCTTTATTGGAGGTGGTTCTCTAATTTGGATCAAGCTTGGCCTAAGATAATTTCTTCTAAGTATCCAAGAGGTATATATATGAATGTTGTACCTAAGATCCCCCTGTCAGGTAAAGAATCTATTATTCAGGCCACTCTTAAAAGAGGAGGCAACTTAATCAAACAAGGTTTATTCTAGATTTGTAATAGATTTTTTGAGGTCCTCTTCTAGTTAGATTTTTGGGATGGTCATCCCCCAATCATGACCAATTATCCACACCTTCATAACCTTTGTTAAAATATCATAGAGGTTGGATGGACCCAAGTGGAGGATTTCAAAGAGGCAAAGACATTGGGGCAACTGGAGGTGTTTCAGTGGAAGGAATATCATGCATGGCCACTAAGGAGCTTAGAGGAGGATTGTGAAGAGTTATTTCAAAATTTAGTTGGTTGTGTCTACAGTTCTTTGATGAAGAAATACATCTTAGCTTGGATTTCATATCCTAGGGGGTTTACTCGGTGGCTATTGGATATTAGCAGTTGGATAGGAAAAAATATAAAGGGGAGGAAACCCCTTGGTGGAAATATGTGTGGAATAAGTTTGTGTGGCCAAAATGAAACTTTTTCCTTTGGTTAGCTACTCGAGATAGGTGTCTCATGGGACAATCTTCAAAAGAGGGGTTTTCAAGGCCCATGCATTTTCTATCTGTGTGGTTGTACGGAGGAATCCTTACCTCATTTTTTGTTCCAGTGCACCTATTCTAAGACTATTTGACACCTTTGGTTGGAATTTTGGAGATGATCATGTATACATGCTTCATCTTTTTTTGAAATTTGGAGGACTTTGGGGTGTCCTCCTGCTATGACATTCTTCCTCCAAGTGGCTTAGGATATTGGTCCATCATGTATCATTTGGCAAGTCTTGTTCGAGAGGAATCATATATTTTTTTAGGGAGGGATAGTGGAGGCTCATCAAATTTGGAAAATGATTCTTGGTATGGTTCAAGAAACTATCTGAGCTAAGTGTGAGATGGATGGTACAAAGAAATATTTCTCTAGAGGGAGGAGACCTCTCAACAAGAAAATCTAGCAAGATGGTAGGTGGAGACCACCTCTAGCTAGTGTCTTGAAGATTAACATTGATGACTCTTCTAGAAGTAATCCTAGATATGTTGGGGTTGGAGTGGGAAGAGACAATTCAAGGGAGAGACTCTTCTTATTCTCAATCTTTCAGGGATATGAGACTAATAAATGTATGTTGTCCCTTGCTATCCTTATTACATTGTAAAAGGAGTTTTCTTTGGGCTGGTGTAGGGTCATCTATGAGTTTAAATCACAAATTTTGATATGTATGTTGAATAAGAGAAGTTTGGATGGTGTAAATTGGCAATTGGAATCAATGGTTCAACACATTCATCGCCTTAGAAATTACTTAGAGTGGGTATCCTTTATCCATATCCCACAAGAGTGGAACAAGGTTGTAGAATGTATGGAACAATAGGCCTCAGAATATAGGGGTAATTGGAGAGTTGAGGGATGGGAGCTTCTTCTTGTGGACTATGCCAAAAAGTTGAGATTGTTGATTCAGGAAGATATTCAGGAGTATTGAGAGGTGGTGTTGAGGGTCTATTTGGATTGGTGTTCAATAGTGTTATTCTCTCTTCACTGGGCGTTCATGTTGGGCCCCTAGTGGGTAGTCTTATTTTCCTTGATTGTATTGCTAGTTTTTTTTAATAAATAAAATATCGCCCCTTTTTTTTAAAAAGTAAATTAAAAAATGTGTTTAATGAAATAAATTAAAAAAAAAAAAAATTACCTTGCAAAAAAATTTAGCATTATAAGAAGACTTTAAGGAGAGGAGTGAGTCATAGGCTCACCCAAATCGTACATGCTAGCAGGGGTCTATCATCCCCACCTCTCATCGTATTG
>CM021102.1:675203608-675327333 GCA_007115665.2 Sequoiadendron giganteum | reverse complement strand
AATATTAGATGTTGAATAAGGTGACAATCCAAAATAGATATCCCCTCCCTCAAATTTATGACTCTTTGACCAAATGAAGGGAGTTGATGTCTTCTCTAAAATAGATCTAAGGTTAGGATATCACTAGCTCAGGATTATATAGGAGAATATTCCAAGAATATATTTTCAAACTAGGTATATCCATGGTATGAGTTCTTAGTCATACCTTTTGGTCTAACAAATTCCCTTTCAACTTTTATGAGCCTCATAGTTTATGTATTTCATGAGTACTTGGATAAATTTGTGTTAGTTGGTGTTTCTAGATGATATTCTAGTCTACTCCAAGAATCTATAAGAACATGAGGTGCATTTAAGAATAGTGTTGCAAAGGTTGAGCAAGGATAAATTATATGGGAAATTGTCTGAGAATTCCTTATTTCAGCCTCATATACACTATCTTGAACATATTATATCAACTTAAGCAATTTCAATGGACCTAACCCAAATTCAAGCAATTATATATTGGACTATCCCTAAGAATGTGGCAAAGGTGAGAAGCTTCATGGGATTAGTGGGATACTATTAAAGGTTTGTAAAAAAAATCTTTAAGGTATCCAACCCAATAACCTTTCTTCAATGGAAGGGAAAAATAATTGAATAGATTGAGGAATGTAACATTATGTTCCAACAACTGAAGGAGGTTCTTGCCACCATGCTAATATTATAAGTGCTTGACTTGGAAAAGGATTTTTTAGTCTAGACAAATTTCTCTCTAGATGGGTTAGGTGGAAGTATTAATGAAAAATGTGTGTATGGAGGTAGGTGCATTCCTTTCATTTCAAGATTGAATAATAACAGTTGATATGGTTGAATCAGTCGAAGAAGTCAAAGAAGTTGAGCTGGTTGGACCTGGCTAACATTGTTTTTCTCCCAAACTCTTGAAGTTCATGTGAACCCTAGTTTGATACCTACACATAAGAAACAAACAAACACAATATTAGATCATATGCAAGTTAAAAATCGCAGACCTGTAACCTGCAAAACAAAATGTGAAAATCATGGATTTTTTGAAAAATGTGATTGAAAATTGCTCAAGCCCTCCTTCTAGCGCCAAAATATGAACCCTAGTTTGATACCTGCACATAAGCAACAAACACAATATTAGATCATATTCAAGTTAAAAACAAGGATTCTCCATGAAATCCATTTACAAAAGCTTAAACTAGGAAAAGGAAGAACAAAATACAGAAATGAAAGTAAAATAAATTAAGCAAGAAAACTCATGATCCCATGGGGGAGTTGGTGTCAATTGATGTGTCGAAATCAGCCCTTTCCCAACTCCTTTGTAAGCTTTGATGATTTTATCCACTTGATGGTTGAATTCCTGCATAACCTAGCTAAGAACTAGATAAAAAGAGATGAGAATGGTTATACTTGAAAATGGATTTGAGTATAATAAGTTTACTCAAATTGTGGATGATTGAATGAGAGGAAGAGTTTCTAGTTTATAGATTTCCAAAATGGAAGAGAGAGTAAAAATAAGCAATGTGGGATCATTCAACACCCAATGGCCAAGTGCCACTTGTCAAGATGTAAATGGTTGAGGAATGAGCATAGTTTGGTCAATGTGCATGATAAATGCCCTTGGATTCAAATTTGAAATTTGAATGTGACATGTTGGAGGGAGAAAGAAATGGAGTTAATGTCACTTGGCTCAATGCACAAAGACATGTAAGAGGAGCGAATGCTTTGTTGGAAGTACCCATCCACTTGGACTTTTCTAATTCAAGCTTGAGGGAATATTCCCTTTTTATGCCATGTGAGAGAAAATAGAGATTTAATAAATCAATTAAATCTATTTTCATATGCAAGTTGCATTCTCTAGAGGATTTTAGTGATAGGGATTAACTTGATCAAAATTTTGATTAATTTAATGAGAGATTAGATGATTTGACAATTTTGACCTAGATTTAGGATTGATTTAAATCAAAATGAGAGGAAAATGATTAAAGACTTAATTAAATAAAGATTTGATTTATTTAATTAAAGATGGATGATATTGGATTTAAAACAAATAAAGATTTATTTAATTTAAATGCGATGACTTTAGGTATTAATAAAATGAATTATTTAATTAAAAGGGGGATTACAGAGTTAATTAAATAAAATTGATTTATTTAACAGGAGATGATGACTTAATTAGATAAAGTTGATTTATTTAATTAAGAGATGAAGAGTGATGAATTGAATCAAATATAGATTATTCGATTAAATGACTAGCAAAGGAGATGATTCAGGATGAAATGGTGTTAGTAAAATCAGGATCCAGTGTGTCGGATTGAATTGTATATTTTCCATGTCTACATTTTTCCCCTCTTTGAAGCAATGTACTTGTTGCATTGATTCAAATAATAAACTATTGTGATCAAAGTTCAAAAAAATTCTGATTTGTTTGAATGCCCCATTGTTGCCCCAGCAAAAGGATTACACTGGTATATTGCCCCCTCGAGAGATCGGGCGGAAATGCTAATTTTTTGATCGATATCGTGATAAAATGCGAGAGGAGTGATTCTATTGATCAGGGGATGAAATATAATTCTTTGATGTAGATAATTCTGATGATGTATAGACAGTCATCGGCCATGGGTAGCCTCATGTATATTTTGAGATCTCACACCTACCTGATACTTGGATAGAAATGTTAGTAAAAATAGAAGGATAAGAAGAATAAGATGGATGGAAGGAGGATCCAACAAGCCTACACTATGATGATGATGATGATGATGATGATTTTCTTACCAGGAATTGAGATTTTCAAAGGGCCAATTACTTTATGTTTGATAACACACATAGGTATGATGCATCAAGGTATAAAGAACCAGGATGGAGTTGTACCCGGTGTGATGGACTTTGACTTGTCAATCAGATAGGATTATTCATGTTCACACTTAGCATACAAAGCCTTATTCAAGATGTAGTTCAGACATTCTAAACATCTTGGGCCAAAATATAGAAAAGCAAGTTTTCTTATGTGGTCAACAAGATACCTAAAACATCCTCCCTACAAACCAAACAAAGGACACATGGCTAAGTTATTTTACAAGTGTATCCCACAAGCACAACAGATAAAAAAGATAATGATCACTGCCCCATTTCTTTCTCTCTAAACCTATTTTGTTTAGGCATCATCGAGAGGTCCTTGAAATGAACGCAAAATAAGATAAGTCACAAAGAACAAGGAAAAAAGTAAACAAACAAGTTGATGTTCTTCGTACCACTAGCCAAGGCTAAACTACTAGGGGGTACCTGATGCTTATGTCCATCATGGGAAAGTTTCATCCTAGGACATGTTGTTTACTTACTGATTTAGACTTTCGAGACTTTGACAATTAGGTTGTTCACTTTTGGACCTTCTAGACTTGTTTCTGACTGACTCACCAAAAGGTGACAGTGATGATTGATTTTATTATGAATGATGAAAATCGCGGGTGAAAGCGAGATGAGATGAAAGCACCATTTTGGGTTTTCAGATGTTTTGAGGCTATTTTTGGTATTTTTGAGATTTTTTACAAATGTTTTTGGTATTTTGTGTCTCGGGGGCTAATCAAGGATTAGCCTTGCCTATGTTTAAGCTTAGAGATGGTGTAGTTTAGTCGATGATAGACTTGACTGTTGAAGAGATAGATGGGCAAACGGATTGCCAGATTGTGACGAACGCCTAAAGGACTGACCTAGGGTGTGAAAAAGATGGGCAAACGGATTGCCATTGTGACAGATGCCTAAAGGACTGGCCTAAAATGTGAAATATATGGGAAAACGGATTTCCATTGCGACAGACACCTAAAGGACTGACGTAAAATGTGAAATAGATGGGCAAACGGATTGCCAATGCGACAAATGCCTAAAGGACTCACCTAAAATATCTTGGGGGATGGTCAAAGATCAAACTTGCCTATGTTCAAGCTTAGAGATGACGTAGTTTGGAAAGATGACTCTATTTTTTAGTTTTTGGATTTTGAATGATTTGGATTTTCACATGATTTTGATGATTTGGATGTGGATATGTGATGATAGCAGTGCTCTTTCTTTGGATTATGTTGTAAACCAAGCTTAATGTTGATCGATTAGATTGATGGATTGATAGTTTGACTAAGTGTGTTAAGTCAAACAAAAGTGATAATGCACTCGTAAACTCTAGGAAGTTGTGTTATCCTAGAGTAAACTCATACACGAGAGGGTAGTTTGACTAAATGTGTTAAGTCAAAAAATTTGATGATGGATTGGATAATTTGACTAACTGTGTTAAGTCAAATAAGATGATAATGCACTTGTAAACTCTAGGAAGTTTTTTTATCCTAGAGTAAACTCGTGCACAAGAGGGTAGTTTGACTAAGTGTGTTAAGTCAAACAAGGTGATAATTGATTGGATTCGATTGATCAAGATTTGATGAAGCTTGATTTGGAATAAAATTGTTTTGATGATTTGATGTGACATTGAAGTACACATTAGATGCGACTAATATGAATTGTTGGATTGATGTTCGACAAAAGATAAAGCTTGATAAGGAACATCATCTTGTCAAAATATACCATGGGATAGTGATTTGGATTTTGGCTCACAAATTCTTGACCAATTTTATTTCACGTTTGCCAATGTTCGGATCACCACATAATTTGGAGGATATAGATCAAGATTTATTCCCGAAGCAAGATGTAAATGTCTACCCCCAGTGTCTAGCAATGTATGAAAGTCCATGGGTGGATGCTTGGATAGATGGATGGATGGATGGGTACGGTAAGCATGTAAAGTATGCCAAGGATTATCTTGCGATAAGATAAGGGGTTCAAATAGAGGAATGTTCATTTGGATAGTGCTTCATGGCTCAGATAATGTTGGATTGGATAGGATCAATGAAAATGACCCATGTCAAGATGTTTACAATAAACACGTGTGAAGTCTGTACCAAACTTGGTCAAGATCAAGATAAGGTAGATAGATAGTCATGGGTTGGATAAATTTTTCGTGGATGAACGAATGATATGATTGGAATGTTGGCTTTATTGTGGATGTGATGAGATGCTTTCTCTTGAAATGGAACATGTAGATGCTCGATTCTACACATGATGCCTATTTACCAGGTTTTCATCCAGTACTTGTCCAAAGTTCCACCGAAGTGGTTTTCACTAGAGGATGATTTTTTTCTTTACTACTTTCAATCATTTTTTTTATTTTGTTTGGATTTTTTATATTTTATATTTTTTTGTATTTTTCCATGAAATATTTTAAGCTCATGTTGAACCACTTGGTGGTGTTGATGTAGATGCTTCTGTCATAATGCGCCATCGATATCCTGCTTGAAGAATTTTCCTTGCCAAGATACATGCACTTGAATACAACTTTTGAGATTCCTGATTTGCTTTGATGATATCGGAGTTAACTCTATCTTTGTGTGCACATCGCGATAGAGTGCCTTCTGAATCCTTTTGATGAAGGGTCATTGCCAACACATGGTCAATGTGAGAACTGGATCAAATGCATGGAGGCTTGGATAGTGGAGTGTGTTTATGAATAAAAGATGGATTGGTTGAGAGTTTGGAACTTTTGATTCTCCAAACTTGGGAAGATGAGCAATGACGGGTGGATACAGAAGTGTGCATGGAATTAGGACCAACTGCTTGATATACTTTGTACATTGCTTGAGAAGCCTTCTTTTCCCTTTATGGACATCTTTGATGGATAATTTTCCCTTTTTTATTTTTCCGCATAGTTTCTTTGACTAAGGGAGTTTGATAGGGATAATCTTTCTTTGTATTTTTGGGTATCCATATGTATTTGATTTGTTCGATATGCTTCTTAGCTTCTTTTTCTTTGATGATGTTCTTCGTGCTTTGATTCAAATCTCTCTTTTGATGTTGGTCCCAATTCATGGATGGGGTGATGGGTGGATGGAGATTTGTGGTGTGGTTGGTTTTAGTATTGGCATTGGTTTCATCAGAAGTATCCTTTGTGCCCCCTATGTTGATATTTTCTTGAGATGAAGTTGCCCCCATTATGGTCATAGTAGCACCTTTGCTCTTAGATTATCTTTGTTTTGAGATGCCTTGTTCAGAATGCATTCTTTGAAAAATGACCACTACATATGACATCATTTTAATTTGTTGCTCTGCTAACTCTAGAATATCCTGTTATGTCCGACCTGTTTCCTTGAGTGGATAATGTTTGATATCTTCGTACATGATTTCCTCAGTCTAAATTTGGGATATATCTAATCATGATGTTGACAACTTAGTTTGACTATAGGAATCAATAGCCTAATCTTTTTGTGTAATAATGTCAGGAGTACAACAATCTTGTTTTGAATGAAGATCGTCTACGTTTCCATCCATGGGAAGCATCTCATGGGTAGGTGGAGGTGTATGTTCTATATGGATGTGATCATCTTGTATAGATAGGAGAGTGTCCATTATATCATTGCAGTAGCTTGGAGATACAAATTCTTGATCTCGAATGATTTTGGAATTGCTTTCGACATGCTTTGGATCAAGTTCTTGACATGGGTCAATTAAAAAGAATGGATTTCCTATAAAGGGCTCTTGGATATCTTCATTAGGCATAGGATGTTTCTCAAATGTCATGAGGTCAAAGGATGTCTATATTTTTTGGAAAGGATCATTGCTAGGCCTTGGTGAAAGATGTCGATCATGCTTTGGAGTAAATTCTTGGGATATGTCCTCTAACTCATTAGGTGATGTAGAGACATTTTCAACATGATCATTGGTCAAAGGATCTTGATCATCATTTTCAATGATTATGTTGGGAATCTATTGCAAGCTCTGTTGTGGGAGTAATTCATGCATTCTCTAGAGGATTTTAGTGATAGGGATTAACCAAAGGATTCCAAGCAAAAGTGTAGGGGGATTCTAGAATGTTGGGAACATGGCAATTGCAGGAATTAATAGAAGCAATCATTAATGAGGTCAATTATGAATCACCAAACCATTCAATAAGGCAGTTGAAGAAAGGATTTTGCAATGATTAGGAAGCCAACATGATTGTTCTCACAATGCACATATCTATTATGCCATTTAAAATAGAGTTCCAATCCTAATTGTATTCTTCCATATTTTTAGTTATAATTTTAGTTGCATAGACTTTGTCCCTCTCTATTTTATAGGAGAGTGGTAATTTGCATTTGATTTCTATTTGAGTCCTTATTCCAATAAACCTCCCCCAAACCTATATAGTTGGATCAGTGGTTGAGGAGTAGATATAGCGAGAGGAGGTTTGATAGAGATAGTTTTTCCTTACATAAATAGTACTTTATTATTAATTTCTTGTTATGCATTCGTGAAAGAGAAATATGTGAAGCTTCTTGTCAGATTGTGAAATCTAGTTATATTCAATGAAGATGCTTTAGTTTATTGTTATGTTCATTTGATTCAAGGAGTTTAGATTTGAGTTTACTCTATGGATACATTAACTTGAGCAAGGGCCACTCGAGGTAACTTTTCTCCACCTTAATTTTTTTTGTTATATGAGATGCTTTCGTTATTGCATTCATTTTAATTAGATTCTTCATTTCATTTATATCAATGAGATCTTGTCTTACAATTTATGTTTTGTTTTGTCTCAATTAGTTTTCCTCTAGAGTGATTCAAGTAGTTAGAAGTAAAAGTTACCAATGTTATTTAAATGTAGAGTTTAGGTTTAAAAGTTGACTAGTCACAGTGTTAAGCTTAAAGCACCCATATCAATAGTTCCAGGTTTAGCTATTTTCCTTATTTTATAGTTTATGTTTTAATTCCTTTTTCACATGTGTAAAATTATTATACTAGATAATATAAGTAGTATAGAGTCTTTGGATGCACATATAGTTCTAGCATTATCACAAGCTTACATAGCCTTGGTTGATAATTAAATGGAGCCTTTACCAAGGTTTAGTTGATTGTTCAACTAGGAAGCACCTCTAAATTGTGTGTCTACCACCAAGTTGACTGCACATTAGTTGGGCCTTACATTTTTGTAACCTTTTTTGGGGATGGTGCTACATTCAAGATTCTCCTATATTATTTCAAGCTTTCTTAGTTTAGTGTTTTGTTTCCAAGCATTATGATAATTAAGTTTTAATCCATCAACACTAGAATGTTTTACTATCATTTTGTAGGATCCATTTATACAAGAAGTCACTACTATTGTATGCAGAGGCAATGACACGTTTTGAGAATATTTCTCCCCTCGACACATGTAGCTAAAGGGGGTATTGGTGATTAAAGTGAATAGAGCGAGGGTATTCTTGAAGAAGAACTTTACCTAACACCAACATCCATTGTAGATACAGAGGAGACCTTCCAAACCATGGGTGATGTAGTGGTGGAAGACCAACTAGAGCATGTAACTTTTGAGTTCTCTATTGCCAACTAGGAGAGAGAAATTTCCCTGAATAACATACCTCCTTCAACATTAACTGCCTTCTATGGTTTGTTTATTGAGGATCCAAATACCTTCTTGTTTGAGTTTGATGTGCTATGTAGAAGCTATGATTATACAATAGATTCACATAGGATCAAACCATTTCCAATAATCTTGAATTCTATTGCTCTAAGATGGTTTATGGGTTTAGGAAGAGATGTTCCAAATTGGAGTACTATGAAGACCAAGTTCCTAGAAAAATATCAAGGATTTTGTAGAGGAACTAATAGGAAGAGAATATTTTTAGAATGAAACAAAAAGAAGATGAACCACTAGAGGATTATGTAGAAATATTTTAGTTTTTCCTAAAGAAGTCTCACCAAAATAGACTATCATATGAATCTCTAAAATTAGTTTTCTTAAAAGGGGTTAATGGTGATTGCATGGATGCCCTTAACCTCAATGGGGCAAGGGAAATCTTATAATTACCATCTGAAGAAATATGAAAGGTTTATAGAAACTACTCAAGGTCCTTCACTAAAAGGACTAGGGTAGACATGATATCACCAATCAACAAATCATTCAGTGGAGTATCTAGGGTGGAACTAAGTTATCTATTGTCAAATATGAAAGAAGATATCATCAACCATTTGGCTACATAATTGGACACTCTTCATATGAAGAAGAAGAAATATTAGGTAGAGGCAACCCTTACTGAATATTTCCTTAATTGTAGGCAAAGAAAATCTAATTGGAAGTGCAAGAGAGTGACAAGTATTTATGAGGACAAGCGAGGGAAAATAAACTTTCAAGCACTAGAGGATGAAGAAGGACAAGTTTTCTACATTTCTTAAAGAAAACCATGGTAGCCAAGACAAGGTATGCCTCAATATCCTTTGAATTACAATATGCCATTTCCAGTTAGTAATCCAAATTTCCCTAATTGGAATCCTCAACTTTGGTCAAATACATAAAGGTAATAGAAAATTCCTCAACTCAACTGGAATCACCAACAACAGAATATGTGGCCACAAGAAAACTACCAAGGATCCAACTACAACCCCCAATGGCAACCACAATAAAACCAATGGAAACTTTAATGGAAAAAAAGGCCAACAATGGTAAAACCAAAACATGAATTATTAGTAGCCACAACAACCCTTGCAGCCACAACAACAAGCCATTATGCCAAACCCAACAAATCCATTACCTTAGCCACCTAGAGAGCCTCAACTACCAGCCAAAATTGCACCTAACCTAAATAGAAAGTCTGATCAATAAGACTATACTAACAAAGCTATTCAATACCCTAATTATGGGGTAGAGGTGAGTGATGTCCACCTCAAATTAGGAAAAATGTTGGTTTGTCCTTCACCCCCTCATATCATTGAATTGGTTGATGAGGCACCACAAACAAAGACCTTGGACAATCCACCTAAGGAGCCCGAGTCAAATCAGGTTAACCAAACCAATTCAAGTCCAGAGCCTCCATTTCTTGAAATATTAGCAATTCAAAGGCATCAAACACAAGCTGAAATTGCCCCGTTGGGACAACTTAAGGATGGTTGTATCAAAATGTAATGTCTTAAAATTGCACCCCTTGCAATTTCACATTCATTCTTGCATATGCTTTAGTGTCCACTCCCTTAGCATCTTGTGTAGGCTCATTTTAGCCCTTGCATCATCCTTTTCCCCTCTTAGGATGCTTAGCACCCCTTTTCAATAGCTACCCTCACACATCATCTTTACGTTAAACTTTGTGCTTTTCCCATTCATGTCATTTTGTAGCGTGATGTGTCTGAACACTAGCATGTTGCACAGATGTCTGCATGCTATGCTAGCGTCCTATGACGTTTCAATGTTCAAACGATCATTTTTGTGCATGTTTGCCACTTGTCACTTACCTTTGTTGGTGGTAACAGCCGGAGACGCCCTAAAACGTCTCAAGAAGCTTATTTTCCCTCCTTAAGTGCTATCGTTTCCATCCATTATTTCTTCCAACTCCTTTTGCTTCTAGCTTATCTTCTCCCTCTAGCTTCTTTTTGGCCTTGACTCTTGCATTCCTCTCTTGATATTTGGTTTGCACAACTCCATACAACTTGCTACAACAACACTCTCACATCCTTGCAACACTCTTTGCAGCCCTTGGCTCTTGCATGTGATAACTCCATTGCCTTGTGCTTGTGAGCATCTTGGTATTTCACACATCCCCTATTGATTTCATCTACATATTGTGATATGGGTTCTCCTCCTTAACCGGGGATTGCTTTTATCACTCATACTTGGTGGTGTGGGTTCTACTCCTAAATCGGGTTTTGATTTCACAATGCACTTTGTCCATTTCGGTTACACTCTCTTTTTCTATCTGGTTGTCCATGGAGGTGAGAACACCAAAACAAGGGTGTGCTTAAGGAAAATCCCTATACAACCCCAACAATTCCTCCAGATATTACGCATGCAGGTATTGAAGACATTAACATGTTGGAGGCTTCATCACTTGTGTGGTTGTGAGCATTTCCTTTCTATATCTTATTCTCATTATGTTTCTATTTCAATTTATTTTAGATTTATTACATTCTATTACTTTATTGCATTATGTAAGTTCTTAGCAATCAGATTGCTAGTAGTCATTTAGCTATTTTTTGTGATATTCTCACTTTTTGGTCCGTACGAGATGATAGTGCGCCTCTAGGACACCAGCATGTCGCGTTGTCATCCATAACCCACATTGACGTCCTTTGGCCAAAAGCTTGTCAATTTGTCCAAAAAAATTTTGTGACCTACTATTCTTGATTCTAGAACTCTCATGTTGTTCCTTGAGTTAGTTTAGGGAATTTCACCCTATGAGGTTCTCTGAACGAAGAGAACCCATGAGTAGAGAATCCCCCTTTTCTACATCAAGATACCCCTTATCCAATCCATCATGGAGGTTCCTATAGAATAGGATAAAATCAAGGTAAAAAGCATGAACCAATAGTATCAACCACCAAATACATAAAACTCAAGCCCTAAAGACCCTAATCCAACAATGAAGGAAAAATGAACATAGAAACATAAAATAAAAAAACAATATTACCATAATTCTTATGCCATAATTGAATCGCCTTCATTGCTCTTCTCCATTTTGCTTCATGTGCTTGCTTTCCCTTAGATTTGTAGTATGCAAGAATAAGCCTAGTGATAGTGACAACAAAATATCAAAGATAGTGGTTGTTGTTAGCCTTGAAATGAAAGTGATAGGTTTCTTTTATAGAAAACCAAATTTGAATGAAGGGCCAAGATTAAATGATGAAGATCAATGGATGAGATTGCTTTGAGAAGCAAGGAAATAGTGTTAGGGAAAAAATAGGGTTTAGTTAAGGATGGATGATGGAGATTAAAATGCAATAAAACCTTATCAAGGGTGGAAATTAATTAAGATAAGAGATGAGATTTGGCACAAAAAAAGAGGTGGTTGGAGTAAATTAAATAATTATAAAATAATTTAATTTAGGAGGGAAAGTGAATAACTAAATATTTAAAGTAATTATTTATTTATAGAAGAAGAGAGAAAGTTGACTTTTTAATTGAATAACTATTTAATTAAAAGTGGAGGACAAAGATAAATCATTAAATAATAAAAATATTTATTTAATAGTGGAGGAAAAAGTGGAAAATAATTAAATAAATAAGAATTATTTATTTATAGAAGAAGAAGCTAATGAATAATTAAATAATTAAAATAATTATTTAATTATAGAATGAAAATGAAAATGAATAATTAAATAAATAAGAATTTATTTTATTATAGAGAGAAAGAAATATTAGTGATGTAATTAAATAAACACTAATTTATTTAATTAATCAAAGGAAGAATAAAAGGAAAAATTATTTAATTAATAGAACAATATGACTTTACACAATAATTAAATAATTAATTATTTAATTATGTAGGGGAAAAAGGGAAATCGATGTCAAAAATGGTGTTTGCAAGCTTTAGGAAATTTTTCAGTGTTTACATTTTTCCCCTCTTTGATACAATGTGAAGCTATTTGAATGTTGTATCAAAGAACTTCAGTTCAAACTATGCCCCATTGTGCTTCAATGAAGACGGGATAGAACTATGCTCCCTCAAATTTTTTTAAATTTTTTGAAAGATTTTCAAAAAAATTGAAAAATTATTCTAATAAGAAAATCTAATAGTGGATAAGATATTTATAGCAAAAAGTTTCAATTTGAGGACTTTTAGGATATCCACATTAAGGTTTAGACTCAATATTCGATGCATCTAGTAAAAACCTTACCCTATGGGGGGGTATAAATGGAATTTTGGGGGTAAAATTGGTCATTTGTGCATTTTTACTAGAGTGAATAATGATTTTTGAGTGTAATTTTGTTACAAACCTGCTGCCAAGATGTTGTTTGTACCACACACCTCACACCACAAATTCAGGGTTCAGACATATAGACAATCAAAGGGCTTTAAGGATGTGGTATGTACCCATTTCCTCCTTTATAATTTTGTAATTTTTGGTTATTTTTAGGGCTCCAACGAGGGCAAGCAGATGTGGTGCATACCGTCCGCCACAACTGCAATCATGTTCACTGTAAGTGGGGGCAGTTCATCGCATTTTCTCGATGTGACGCATATTCTAGTTAGGGTCAATAGAATGCATTGTGACACAACTATTAAGTGTGATGCATGTGATTCATGCAATGTAACTGTAGTCTGGAATGATGCATGTGATATTGTGCATTGCATTTGCAGAGGGTTATGACGAATGTGCGTTTCTAGGTCGTATATGCTAATGTGTGACGTATTTGATTGTTGAGTCACATTTTTTTAGATAGTGTGATGCATTTGAATGGGTTTGAATAGAGTTTTCAATCAACATAATGTGATTACATGTGATCATAGGTGAGATATGATCCTATCTATAACCGAGAGAGTCACCCTTCGACATTCAGATTATGAGATCGACTACTCAATGAGGAGAGTGATCAACGATATGCCCTCAATTTATACTATGTGACCTTCATGCCCATGATTAGGGCTAATAGGGTACTATTGACTTCCCTTGACAAGAGGTGGCACTCGGAGACCAACTCCTTCCACCTACCTAAAGGAGAGGCCACTGTGACATTGGAGGAAGTTTGGAGGATTTTTTGGCTTCCTATTCATGGGGAACATGTTTCATATGATCATGATCATGGGTATGGTGCTATCTAGAGGTCCTTCAATCATGAGGACATTATTGAGCTTGGTGTTGAGGATTACGATATCTAGTGGTACATGTTGGCTGACAAATACAAGAGGTTCGTCATGGTTCTATACATTGTGATTGGGGGAATCGTGATACCCAATCACCAAGGACACATATTCTCTATCAAATGGGGAGAGATGTTGATTGGCATGATGACTCAGGAGACTGTGTATGCTTAGGGACCATATCTTCTCGCCACGTTATACTTTCAGTTGCATCATTTTGCTTATAAGGGAGCACAATCTATCAGTTGTGAGACTACATTGCTTATGATTTGGGCCTAGGAGCATATCACGGTGTTCCCATCTCTTGTTGGGAGACAAATTGGAGTAGAGATGCCCTATGTATTCTTGTATGAAGGAGTGATCACACAGACCAGAGTTATTGATGTCAGGTATTGGTCTCACAACATTGATCTTCTTGCTTCATTTTTCTGGAGACTGTATCGGGAGTGTCAGCTATGGGACAATGACATAGATCATTTTCCATATTATCATCAGGAACTCTACTTGATTGGGAGGATTGTACAATACCAACACATCATCAAGTGGTATCTTCCAGAGTGGGTACTTAGGCAGTTCAGGGAGTGATAAGGGCTTCCCATTGGTATCATTGAGTTTTCTAGGTCCTCTCGGAGATCACACAGTGGAGAAAAATGATCAACATAGTGATAAAAAGTAGGACATTGATTCCTTGTAGCCTATTTAGTGGGGCGTTGGTGCAGGGCTCATTGATGTAGGCACAACATCGAAGTATGAAACATCGTGGGCTGAGAATAGGAATATTATGTTGACAGATCCAAATCATCCTACCCCAGTGGAGCACAGGGGTAGAGGTCCACAAGGTAGGTTCCAGGACCAAGGATGGGGGAGGTGAGGAGATGGAGCAGAGGAAGAAATGGTGATGATGGAGGAGATAGAGGTAGGGGGGATAGGGGAGGCAGAGTCAAGCAGAGAAGGGATAGAGGTTAGAGAGCATGTAGAAAACTTTCACCCATCGGGGGGGAGGCCAAGTAGGAGGATCCAAGGGTGGAGATGGAGGAGGGAACCAAAGTAGATGGAGAGTAGGAGGTGGCCATGTAGGAGGCAGAGTAGGAGGGTCCAAGAGTGGGAAGAAGGAGACAAGAGAAGAGGAGAGATAATCTCAAGAGGAGATTATGATGGGGGCTTGGGTAAGGGATTTCAGGATATGCCTATTGTGGAGGCCATGGAGGAGGTGGAGGGAGATTGTCTTGTGGACCCTCATATTGTAGATTTACATGCAAGACTTTAGGCTACCGATGCATGAATTCAGGGCTTACAAGAAGAGGTGGATAGGCTGAGCAATGAGAGGGATATAACCATCATCAGGTCACATAGGGTCGATTAGTGGTGCTTAGAGTTTATTTCGACTTCTAGTGGACCCATGGCCAAGCTAGGTCATCAACTTTTTCAAGCAGGGCAGGAGGCTTAGTATTATAAGGACCTCTATGAGCGTTAGGTTCCATCGGTAGAGAGGGCACTAAGAAATATGCAGACCAAGAAGTATTGTAGGTCACACTCTCACTAGTCTCAGAGCAGTGGGGATGTCTCTCAGCCTAGGCCTTCTCCATATCCTCGACTGTCAGGATCATGTCATGGGGCTTTAGGATTTCAGCCAGGATAGGATAGACCTCCCTCACCAAGACCATCCCCATTAGGAGATATGGACATCCTATGCTATCCTTGTTTATGATATGTATTAGACGCTTATATTTTTGATCGAGCCTATGAGCTCCATTTTTGGGATTCATTCCAATACTGTATTGTGACACCATTTTTTATATATATGTGAGATACATGATTTTTATGGTGACTATGATTTATGTTTCTATGTTGTATGCATATTTTTATGTGATGGATTATGATGCTTATGATGTTATGATTTTGTGTGAGTATGACATATTTTATGTGTTTTTTTTAAGCAAAAGTGGCAAGCCATGATAGATATATTAATATTAAATATAAGTTTTATAAAATCCTAGTTCAGGCGAGCATACCGACGGGAAAGAACCAGTAAGAAAACCCCTAGTTATAGTTGTATACACCTAAAAATGGTCTGGAGCATCTGATTAATTAAATACAAATTATTTGATTAATTATCCTAATTTCCTCTACTATTGAATAAATAGAAATATTTATTTGTATAGTTCACATTTAAATTCATCTTAATTAAATAAACAAAATTAAATACTTTGTTCGATTTAATTATCAAAATCCCTATTTTAATCTATCACATCTATCTTAAACTAATTAAATAAAGATCAAAACACTTGATTGATTAATTGCCATTTTTCGTCTGTTTAATTTAATAAACAACTATTCTATAGTTCATTTTATTAAATTATTTATTCCTCTTTTGCTAATTTAAATAAATCAAAAATATTTGAATTAAAGCACAAAGAATATTCCATCTATATTCTCTCAAAAATGAATTAGATATTCTATGTCTAAACCATGTCTAAAATATGTCAAAATTAATTGATTGAAACTTCATGGGAAGTTTTGGAGACAAATTTGGAATTTGATCTCTCAATCCTCCTCCATCAATCTTTCCTCTTCTCTTGCCTGGTGTTTTCATGGGTAGAGACAATCTCCAAAATTCTCTCAATCTCCTCCATATGTCACCATTCAATTCTCCAGATTGAATCCAAGCCTCTCAAAGCTTTCCCTGTGCATTTCTACAGCCAGGAAATCTATAAATATAGCCTCATTGAACCAAGAAAAGGATCTAGATAATCAAGTTTATGCACTCTTACTCTGCAGGAATTCAAGCACTCAAGCATCAAGCATTCAAGCATCCAATATCCAACAATCAAGTTTTCATATCATGGCTACCTCCTATAGCTGCAATTATTCATTTCATGTCATTTCATGCTAGTTTAATTCATTTATCATCTAGTATCGTTGTTTTAGTATCCATCTCGTTCTTTCAATTGTCATTTTAACAATCATAGTGCACTCATGATCTGAGAGCAATAGTGGTTTAATAAATCTTGAGGATAGAGAACAATATGATGCTTTCAATTGATTATTGTTTTGAATTGATTCAATTTGATTAATTTTTTATATAATGTCGTATTAAGAAGTGTTTTGTGCTTTACATTTAATCCCACACTTAAAATTTGGCGCCCACCGTAACTAGCGCCTCCGCAATATCCCTCTGCATATCCTAGGGTGATGGCTACAATGCCCTATATCCCTCCACTACAATATCATATGATAAACAGGGCCCCCAATCAGGACTATCCATCTGTCGTCTAGCATAATGGGCTACCCCCTGTGGCATGCAATGTATGATTCCATACTGCCTATACACTCAGCGCAACAAAAATCTATCTAGAACAAATGGGGTCTGGCTGATGAGATACATGGAATCGCAAAGAAACCCCAACACTGCATCATCCTCATCCCACTGCTCACAGTCAAGGTACGGACGCTAGGTAACTGTCTCGGTGTCATCAAACACCCACCTCCAATGCTCTAACTTGCCCATCTAGGCCTATGTGAACTAGCCTCTGTATCTGAAAACATAATGTCTGCCTGGTGGTCTATCTACCATGGGAAATGGCTGAGCAATAGCAAAATGATCCCATGCCCACACCTGTAACAAGGTCATACCTCCTGATAAACTTTGCGCTTCGAGGTACACAACATAGTGAAGATCATGATAGAGATGTGCCAACATGCACATCCCCCATGCATATCTGGTACCATGTACCATCATGCTCTCAAGAGTCCTGCCCCAGCCAACGAGGAATCCCTTTGACCTATGATCAGGGCAAAGGAAACCTCCAATGAAACTAGCAAGCACTGTTGGTAGTGTCGCGTAAGAATCGGCGATCCTCCTCCACCGAACGCTCGGACCAGCAATGTCCTGATCCTGAAATACTCTACACAAACCATCTCTACTATCGGTCCCATGGGAATCATATACGATGATCTCCCTCATAAATGGAATACAAAGAATACGCCACACATCCTCAAGTGTGACCGTCATCTCACCAATGGGTAGGTGACAGGTGTTGTGGTCACTGTGCCACCTCTCAGCCAAAGCAATCAATACACCCCGATTAATCCTAATCTGACGCATATCAAGCAAGCTAGTAAGGCTGCATCGGCCTACCACCTAAAGCTCATCTGGTGTCAGATGAGGTATCAAGTCTGTCATCCATGGAAACCTCTCTCGCATCTGGAGAGTACCCAAATCCTCCTATCATCATAACGAAAAATCTACAATCAGTGAACTATATCAAGAAATCAAACCACTCATATAACCCCTCTTTGGTTTTAAAATTTGACTTCCATTCATCTCCCCCTTTCATCCTAATTTGATAGTAGCCACTTTTCAAATCAATCTTGGAGTAGTACTTAGCACCCCCTAAACAGTCCATTAAGTCTTCTATCCTAGGAATAGGAAACCTATATCTAATGGTTATCCTATTTATGGCCCTAGAATCAATACACATTCTCCACCTATCTCCCTTCTTAGGTGCCAAAACCACTGGAACAACACACGGGCTTATGATTTTCCTGATGAACCCTTGGTCCAAAAGTTCTTGAACTTGCCTTGCTATCTCCTTGTTCTGCTCCGGTGTCATTTTGTATGCAACCTTATTAGGCAATGTTGCTTCGTGTAGCTAGTGTGCCTTCACAAATGATATCCCTGAACTGATCCAACAATTGCTTCACCTTTGTTGTCATAGGTAGCCGACTAGGTGACTCCTCCTCCTTTGGCTTCAACATGATTGCATAGAAAACTCCTTCTTCCTCCTTCATGTCTCTTAGGAATTCCTTTCCACTCATCAAAAGTACAGTGGATTCTGCCTTTTCCACTGTGCCTTCTTGGGGAAAAAACATTGTGGTTAAGCGCTTGAGTTGGAGTATACTGGAATGGGTGACCTCCCGGGAAGGCCTAGTGCCTCACCTCTATGAGCATCACTTAGATGCAATGAGTTCTAAGTGGGCCATTCAATATCATTTCAAATTTGTTGCTTTAAGCAACTTACAAATTTGCAACTTAAGACTCCTCCAACCTAAGGGATCAATCCAATGGAACATAGTTTAGAGCGATTTCACGTGTTTTGGTGCAAAAAAGGACCATGCCTAGCATAAACATACCTATTTGGACGTGTTGGAATAGTCCACTTGGTCACACAAGTTGCAGAACGAAAGTTGCACCACTCTGCAACTTTGCACTGCTTGCATTTGATGCTTTTTCCATCAAGTGAAGATCCGCCACCACTGGAAAACCACTCTGAGATAGCCAAAACCGAGAGAGATTTTTGTAGATAGGCTCAACACAATCCTATAGGATCATATGAGAATTTTCTAAGCATCACAACATCTGAGTAATAACATGTTGAAGTTTGCAGCCATTTTGCACTTTGGACCCTTAAGGGATCGATCTGGTGGAACATAGCTCAAAGCGATTCCACGTGTTTTGATGCGAAAGAGGACCATGCCTAGCATAAACATACCTATTCGAACATTTTGGAACAGTCATCTTGGTCACACGAGTTGCAGAGCGTAAGTTACACCACTTTGCAACTTTGTACTGTTTGAATTTGACACTTTTTGCATCAAATGAAAATCCACCGCCATTAGAAAACCACTCCAAGATAGCCAAAATTGAGAGAGGTTTTTCTAGAGGGATCCAATTCCTTTCTATAGGATTAGACAAGAAGTTTCTAAGTGTCATGGTATCTGAGTACTAGCATGCTGAAGTTTGTAGCCATTTTGCACTTTGGACCCTTAAGGGATCGATCCGGTGGAACATAGCTTGGAGTGATTCCACGTGTTTCGGTGTGAAAGAGGACTATGCCTAGCATAAAAATACCTATTTGGATGTGTTGGAACATTCCGCTTTATCACATGAGTTGTAGAGCGAAAGTTGCATCACTTTGCAACTTTGCACTGCTTGAATTTGACACCTTTTCCATCAAGTGAAAATCCGCCGCCATGAGAAAACCACTCCAAGATAGCCAAAACCGAGAGAGGTTTTAGAGGCCCAATGCCTTTTTGTAGGATTGGATGATAAGTTTCTAAGTGTCACAGTATCCGAGTACTAGCATGCTGAAGTTTGCAGTCATTTTGCACTTTGGACCCTTAAGGGATCGATCCGGAGGAACATAGCTCAAAGCGATTCCACGTGTTTCGATGTGAAAGAGGACCATGCCTAGCCTAAAAATATATATTCAGACATGTTGGAACAGTCCGCTTGGTCACACGAGTTGCAGAGCGAAAGTTGCACCACTTTGCAACTTTACACAGCTTGAATTTGACACCTTTTCCATCAAGTGAAAATTCGCCGCCATGAGAAAACCACTCCAAGATAGCCAAAACCGAGAGAGGTTTTTCAATAGGGGCCCAACACCTTTCTTTAGGATTAGACGATAAGTTTCTAAGTGTCACGGTATCCGAGTACTAGCATGCTGAATTTTGCAGCCATTTTGCACTTTGGACCCTTAAGGGATCGATCCAATGGAACATAGCTTAGAACGATTCCACGTGTTTTAGTGTGAAAGAGGACCATGCCTAGCCTAAAAATACCTATTCGTATGTGTTGGAACAGTCCATTTTGTCACACGAGTTGTAGAGCGAAAGTTGCACCACTTTGCAACTTTGCACTGCTTGAATTTGACACCTTTTCCATCAAGTGAAAATCTGCCGCCATGAGAAAACCACTCCAAGATAGCCAAAACCGAGAGAGTTTTTTCTAGAGGGGCCCAACGCATTTTTGTAGGATCAAATGAGAATTTTCTAAGTGTCACGGTATCCGAGTACTAGCATGTTGAAGTTTGCAGCCATTTTGCACTTTGGACCCTTAAGGGATTGATCCGATGGAACATAGCTCAGAGCGATTCCACGTGTTTTAGTGCGAAAGAGGACCATGCCTAGCATAAAAATACCTATTCAAATGTGTTGGAATAGTTTGCTTGGTCACACGAGTTGCAAGCAAAAGTTGCACCACTTCGCAACTTTGCACAACTTTAATTTGACACCTTTTCCATTAAGTGAAAATCTGTCGCCATGAGAAAACCACTCCAAGATAGCCAAAACCGAGAGAGGTTTTTCTAGAGGGGCCCAACACCTTTTTTTAGGATCATACAAAATTTTTCTAAGTGTCACGGTATCTGAGTAATAGCATGTTGAAGTTTGCAGCCATTTTACACTTTGGACCCTTAAGGGATCGATCCGATGGAACATAGCTCAGAGCAATTTACATGTTTTAGTGCGAAAAGAGACCATGCCTAGCGTAAATATACCTATTTAGACGTGTTAGAGCAATCTGCTTTGTCACACGAGTTGCAGAAAAATGTGTACAAATTGTTTACATGACCTTTATATGACCTTTTTCACATTGTTTACATTTCAAAATTCAAAGTTTGCAAATTTTCCTACTCAAGGCATTTACAAAACAAGGTGCTACTACACCAAACATGAACTTCAACCTTACAATATTTGAGTATATCTCATTATGTAATTAAATCTTATTAAAATGCCTCTGGCACTTCATTCTCTCAAATCTTTTACAATGTCACTCATACATTCAAGATTCTCTTTAAATGTCTACATCATAGGTGCTCATCACTATAAAAGAAGATGATAGCATTGGCATCAAAAAAATTAATGTGCATACAAGTATAAATTAATAAGAACCAATGTGCATATACTTACAAATTAATCCAACGAACCATCCGGGTCTGCTCTACTCTTTATTGTGTCAAGTATTGCCTCATGGTCAGACTCACGAACCTTCCATAACGTCTTGTTCAAAGGTCTACCCCCATATTTGGTCAAATTAACATTGTATTCCACGACAAGGTTCGAGTAATGAAGAATCTTACGATGCATGTCAAAGTCCTGAAATAGCTAATGTTTAACACTTGAATGTGGGTACCTTCTAAGCCATGTTCCAGTAACCACAACTGACCCTGTAGGGTATTCGATGTTTTATCCATCTATAACTAGGGCCTCCAATTTCTTTTTTGTCTCAACAAAATGACATAAGTAATAGTTTGTTCCCTCTTCATTGTCTTCATCTACAATAACTGCATAAACATGCCCTGCATTGATATGTGCAAAAAATCTCTTGAAATTTGTCAACATTACGAATATAGTACAAAGTAAGATCTAACGATATGAAATTTCAACAACTAAGAAATTAGATATATCACCTTGTTGAACTAGATCTGATATGTGGTCAAAGTCGACTGATGATTCTATCTGTGTTAGTTCTAATGCCGTCGGAGGGTGATATGTGTGAAGTGGGCTAAGATAACTTGTGAACCATTTGTCAACCCACTCCCCTGACTCACAATCATTCCAGTCTTGCATTGTACATGAAGAATAAAATCATTCCATATTTCATGTATCGATACTCCATGAACCTGTATTTGAGCTAAGGAAAGAGTGTACCTTAGTCAATCCTATTATTGTACAACAGTCTTCATATGGTGCAATGTTAGTATCATCCATCAACCAAAAAAATCTACAAACTGAAGACGTACCTTCATTACCTGGACCCATCAAAGCATTACACCACTCGACAATTGATTTTGCATCTGTCAACTTTGCACTGTCTTTATACTTTAACTCTTCACGTGCTAATGCTCTTTTCACGCATGCTCCTGCACCATCATGCTCCCCCTTTCCATGTCCAGCCTCACAAAAGTTCCACATATGTTGAACACCTGTAATGACATGCATCCTGCACAACCAGTAGAACATGCGCGAGTTCTTGAACTGTGTTGCATAGTTATCAGACCATATTATATGTTGATCGTATTCTACGCCCCTCTGAGCCAAACCACTGAAGAACATCTGGAAGCAACCTTGCACGAACTCTGGAGAATGTGTGCGATCATCACTAATATAAAAGTGGTACTCCCTCAATACCTTCCTTTGCTCATCTATACTATCAGATGCATGAATGAATGCTATGTGCACAAATATCAAAACTTGTGTGGAGTTGTAATACTGTGACTGCACCTCATGTTGTGGTTGTAGAGTGTAGTTCTCTAAAAATTCAACCACAGATACTATGCTTCCAACTGGAAAGGTGTCCTTGCATAGCTTGAACTGCATGTCCAACCATTGGGCTCTATGGGTATGCATTGCATACTCAGATAGTATACTGTCACGAAATGTGGTCATAAATTTGTACACTGGAATCTTCTCAATAACCAAATCACACCTTTTTTCTTGAGACCCATCTTTTGTAGCATATGCCACTGTTTTATACTTCCCAAACTCTACTAGTTTTTGGCCCACCTCATATGTGCTTTCCATATGTTGACATACTGGCATATGTTGGAAGCCATCGCAATGCTCGCATGAACCATCCAAGCATGTTGTCCTATAGAATATCTGGCCATCCTCTATTTCACATATTTTTTTTGATAAGAACTCTCTTGAAGATTTTGGTGGGGCTTCTATGCCACAATCCTGCAAAACATCGTTAGTATGCAAATCTAAACATATAGAATGATAAACATCATAATGGTTAGAAAATTCAATATGTAGTCTACAACAACAAGTAGTGCGTGTGTGATTTATCTTGACATAAAAAGGTTTAATCAGTTCAAAAAATCTTTGAGAAATACTAATTTGAGGATATCATTTGAAAATTTCCGAAAAAATTGGGTTTGAGTCATATCCAAAAAATGCTTTGGATGTGCCTCATGATTTTGACTACCGATTCTCCTTCTTACCACATCCTTTTGATTCGGAGATGGCCTTGTGTTATTCTTCCAATACTCTTCAATTAGTGTTCTCAAGGCTTCAACAACTTCTTTATCTTTTCGTGACAATCTCCCCGAGAATTCCCATAATTCATTTGTATCATTGCCCTCAATTCTTTGCCACCTTTGAATGGCTCTTGATAAAGTCTTTCTACTAATTCTCATTTTTTCACTAGTCTTTTTACTTAGGTGAGCTCTCTTTGTTTGACAACTTACCAAAGTCGATGTAATGACACGTCGGGTGACATTACTATCCTTTGAGTGTGAGGTCTTACCCACACTCTCATAAGCATCCATTAGATTCTTCACAATAGTGTCTTCACTCGATGCATTCGATGTTCTCAACCCAAGAGTCTTCATGATGTTCCTATACTTTACACCCACATCATTTCAACAAATAGTTGACATCTTGCAGTCTCATTTAGCCTTTCAAAGAATCATTCCCAAATCTTATCAGCATATCTTCTACAAGTGCGTGTTGAAATCTTACCTTCCATGTGCTACAAAATATCATCATCAATATTAATCAAATACTTTGGCTTTCTACGCAAAATTCTTGGTCGTGTTCTCCTAGGTACATACATCTCAACATTAGGAATTTCATCAATATTTAATTGAGGTGGGCTAGATTGTATTCCTTCGATCGATGGTGGAGAAGAAGACATACCTTGAGGTTCACATGGGAATGATGGCATACCTTCTTCGTCAATTTCGAGTGATGATGTACTCTCAAATTGAGATGTGTTGGATGGTGTCCAACAATATTCACTTGCGGTAAATGGTGTCCCTCCATATTCACTTGCAGTAGATGGTGTTCGTCCATATTCACTTGTGCTAGATGGTTTCCCTCCATATTCGCTTGTGCTTAATGGTGTCCCTTCATATTCACTTGTCGTAGAGGGTGTGTCTCCAACTACGGTATCTGAATCTGTCTTACGACGATGCTTTCGAATTCGTGCCTTTTGTGTTGCCAATTCTTGTTCTCTTTTTGACAGTTGAGTTTCCTCTACAATTGGGTTGTTTTCATCAATCGTTTCCAATTTTTTTCTTTTCACAATATTCCACCACCCGAACTCTCTCCTTTTATTTCAAGGTTTTGTTCTCTTCGTTTGTCAGTTTCCTCTTTGTCTTTTTATTTGGCATGGTGGATAATTTTATCTATACCATGGTAATGAGATGAATATTAGTTTCTAAAAATTGTATCCATTCAAGATAATTGAAAAATATATGTCATTGAAGGCTTCATTTAAATAATACTTACAATCATCATGTACAAAAGTAGGGTCTTTTATTGTTGAAAATGCCTTGGAATGAAACTAATGACAATAGGATATGTGGTTTTTAGCTCAAACAAGCACTTTTCCATGAGAATTTGAGGAACCAAGGAGTGATTTTGAAAAATTGTTGGTGCAGGAGCACCTTAAAGGTCTTTTGGAAAATCTTGGCAATTTTGGCTTGTAGGTGGTTCTAGCCAACCACCAAGGGAATAAGGACTATGATTTAAAGTCCCAATAGTGTTTTTGATGTGTGATTTAAGGCAAACTTAGGGTAGTCTAGAGCCTTGAAGTTTGGAGAAGCTTGAATGATGAAATTAGGCAAATTAGTCCATGTAGACTTGGCAATTTGTCCTAAAAGTGGGAAAAGGGCATTAATGATGCTCTAAGCCCGACCGAAGGGTCCTAGCACATGGGAGAAAGGTATATAAGGTTAGAAAAACCCTAATTGAGCATGTGGGAAATCTATTGTATGATTCAGAGTTTTGGAAGGGGAATTTGTGAGTTGGAAGACTGCAAATTTAATTGAATTTTTGTTTTTGTGCCTTCATCCAGTCAAGAATGGATTGAAAGGACATGTATAATTCTTTTATTCTTTCAATTGTGTTAATTAATTACCTTTTGAAGCATTGTATTAGCCATTTAGTTTAATTGCTTTCTATTTTGCAAGTTTTTAGAGTTTTTGGTCTCATAGCCGGTTCAGGCCAGTTTTTGGAAATAATGATCCCCACTTGAATTCCCGTGGCAAGGATACCATGGCCACTTGGAATAAAGTATGTGATTGTTTTTAAAGTTTACATATGGTGTGTGGTGTCTTGGTTTGCAGGGTTGATGGTGAATTCATCAAGAACTAGGCAAGTGCAAGTGCATTCTGGCTAGTGGCTTGGAGAGGACATTAGTAAAGAAAGTTGCTAAATGGACTATTTTGTGCCCATCAATAGAAAGAGAGTGTGGGAACATGTATTCTAGACATGTGTGTGCAAGGAGGAGAGTTGAGGAGGTCATTGAAGCTCTCAAAGTTGGAAAAAAGAGCTAGAACCCTCAAAACCCTTGAAAATAGGGGGTATGAGGACAGTCCTATGTACGGACGCCAAAGGGACTAAAAACCTGGTAAATATTGAAGCCTATGGTACCACTAGAAATAATCTATAAAAATATTTGGGGGTTGTTAAGACCGTTTTTTAGAAAAGCCAAGAAAACAATTTCTAGGAGGCTTAATTGGGCAAAAGGCTACAAGGCCTAAAAATGGGTTTTTCAAGAAAGCGATGGGTACAAGGTGAAAGAATCTTATGAGATGGATCAGTGAGGAGTCAAATCAACAAGGGGATAGTGATAATACCCTTTCCTAGCCCCTGGAGTGGTTAGGACACTTTGGGTCAGTGTGGAGCCCACAGAAGCTTAGTGGTGAATTGAGAGCAATGGTGAATAATTTGAAATTGGTGGAGAGTCTTATGAGGTGAGAGGGACTTAGGAGGGATCCCTGAGTAGGGTAGAGATGAATACCCTAGGAAGACCAGAGAATAGGTCTTGGGAAGAGCAAGATTGCTCTTAAAAGATAAGACTCCACATCAATTGTTGAAGGAGTGGTCTACGTAATCAAATTTTGACCTTGTGCAGGGTATTTTGAAGATATTTGATGCTTTGGAATGGTCTGGGAAGGCCCGAGTATAGGATTTTCTATAAACCCTCCCTCTTTGCTTCGAAAAATGGGGGTTTTTGTATTGGAAGCCTAGTTGAGCGGGTAAGGTCCTAAGAGCTAGAAATTATCTTGTTTTGAGACCTAATTAAACAACTTGTGAATGACATAATCATTGGTTGATGTTTTGAGGAACCTAGTTGATTGTAATTAGTTATTTTCAAGATTTTCAAGGTTTTTTGAAGGTCCTTAAGGAATTGGGAACTCTTAATGCTAATTTGAGTATACGAATCAAATGTTTTGTGAAGGGAAATATAGTTGAATAAGTGTGTCAAGAAAGATGTTGATTTCTTCCTTTGTACTGCATCAATTTGTGCAAAGGTATTGGAAGGTTTTTGGACCCTTCAGAGGAATGGGAGAGGCTTGGAGTTGTCTTAAAGGATGAATTTTGGTGAATGGTTCTGAATTTCTATAATTGGCAAGTGTAAACTCGTAATTGGCAATTGTAAATAATTGTGTATATAATTTGGTAATTTAAAATGTGCATTGACAACCTAAGGTTATAATGACAAACAAAAATGAAAGCAATCCATAATAGAATGAAAGAAAATTTGTAAATTTTTTCACATACCTTAAAAACCAGACTTTCAAATGGAGGAGTTCAACCCAATTATGTAGCCTTAGCTTCTTCTTTCTTCAAACTCCACAATAATTTAACTTGTTCAAAAGCTTGTTTCCTTCCACACTTCAATTGATATTATATGTCTTTCAACGTGGAAACTCTGCTATTTCATGCAAAGGTGGTAAAAAGATCATGGAAAAGGTGATGGATGTGAAAAGGATGCTTGCACAATTTACAACATCATCAAAAAGATATTTTTTGTCGGAGCACATGCAGAACCAGGGGAATATGCAGACTATGGGCCTTCAAATCACGGGTATATAGATTTTTTTAACATTTTAGTGTACTACAAAACGCGCTCTCGTTATGTGAAATTTAGTTTTCTTAGTGTATTTTTTAGAGTATAGGAGTTTCTAAGAGAGTGGGAGGGAGAGAGGGGAAGAGTGGAAGATAGAGAGGGAGGGAGAAGGAGAGAGTGGCAGAAAGAGAGAGGGAGAGAGTGGGAGATAGAGTTGGAGGGAGAGAGGGGAGAGTGGGAGATAGAGAGAGAGGGAGAGAGGGGGAGAGTGGGAGAGAGTGGGAGAAGGGGGGAAGTGGGGAGTGGGAGATAGAGACCTAAACCACAAACCCTCATCCCTTAAACCCTAATCCCTCAATCCCTGTACCCTCTTAATTCCTCAACCCTCAAACCCTAATCCCTCATCCCCTATACCCTCTTAATCCCTTAATCCTTAAACCCTAATCCCTCAACCCTTAACCCCTATACCCTCTTAATCCCTTAACCCTTAAACCCTAATCCCTCAACCCTTAACCCCTATACCCTCTTAATCCCTTAACCCTTAAACCCTAATCCCTCAACCCCTGTACCCTCTTAATCCCTCAACCCTCAAACCCTAATCCCTCAACCCCTATACCCTCTTAATCCATCAACCCTCAACCCTTAAACCCTAATCTCTCAACCCTTATACCCTCTTAATCCCTCAACCCTCAACCCTCAACCCTTCAACCCTAATCCCTCTACCCCTCTACCCTCTTAATCCTTTAACCCTCAACCCTCAACCCTTAAACCCTAATCCCTCAACCCCTATACACTCTTAATCCCTCAACCCTTAACCCTCAACCCTTAAACCCTAATCCTCAACCCCTATACCCTCAACACTCAACCCTAAACCCTTAAACCCTAATCCTCAATCCCTATACCCTTAATCCCCAACCTTAACCCATCCAATAACCCCTACCTCTAGACCTCAAACTCTTAAACCCTAATCCCTTCAATCCCTATACCTCAGTAATCCCCAAACTTCAACCCTAAACCTCAATCCCAACTCAACCCTCAACCCTAAACCCTAATCCTCAAACTCCCCACCTCTAATTCCCAACCCTCAACCCTTATACCCTAATCCCTCAACCCCTATACCCTCTTAATCCCTCAACGCTTAAACCCTAATCCCTCAACCCTTAACCCCTATACCCTCTTAATCCCTTAACCCTTAAACCCTAATCCCTCAACCCTTAACCCCTATACCCTCTTAATCCCTCTGTTGGGTCTCAAAAATGCAGGTTTGAACCACAAGAGATTGCCAAGCCCTCACAACACTTTTGGTCAACATACAAGGCCAATTGATGCAATTGTACCTTCTTCTCTTTAGGTTTTGCTAGACCAAGGCGGGTGAACCTAATGAATGATGCAGATTTAAAAAGTATTTCTTGATGCAACAATCTACCCACAATGGAAAAGTTGGTGGATAGATGAAAATCTCTACAACTACTCCTACTCCTACTACACAAATGAAAGGTTTTGAAAGAATTGTTTAAAATGAAATTTTATCTCTGGGTTGAGGCAAATCAGTGCCTTCTGTCCACATGGGCAATGGAGTCAAGAATATTAAGAATTGAATGTATTTCCCTCTTTGTCATAATTCAAATTGCTAGGCACTTTAAAAAATGAAACTATATGACTGGCATAAAACCTCATTGATTCATGACTTGCATAAATAAGGCTGGAATGTTTTCTTATCAAATTCTACTTCAACTATCCAAAAGAAATCCTAAATCAGTGTGATTTACTTGAAGGAATTTAATTTTGGCTTGCAGATACCAACAAATAAAAATCACACAAATCAATCAAACATATGCTTGATATATTGATTTAAATGATCAAAGGACTTCAAGTTGGAGACAATTAAATAAGAAATATATATTATTGCAACACAACAATTAACAATAGGATGGTTTCAACAGTTCAAAACAATTTCTCCATTGATCTGTTTCACAAAAGGTTCGTACATGATTTCCATCCCAATCCCCTACTGGGAAAAATCTCATTCCTTCCCTCTAGCCCCTAAATCTCTCCTCCTTTCTGCAACTGATTTTTGAAATATTTATATAGAATAAACCAAGGGTCGTGACCCTTCAATTTTCCAGTTACAGCTGTTTGAATTTCATGACAGTGATTTAAAATATTTAATTATGTTGCCTCTCGGCAAATTAAATATTTTTTACAATAGTCGAGCTTTGATTTTAATCTAATGCTTTGGAAACCTTTGATTTTTCACTTTCGTAGCTTTTAATTATTCCTGTCATTCAGCAGTGGTTATCTTTTGACCGGACCCACCCCTAACTACTACGGCTTCCATCTCCTCTTACCGTGCTACCGCAGGCTTGACTTTACCCCCTGGCAGTATCGTGGTGCCTGGCCCCACACTGACCGTCACGACTACCTCTGTTGCTTACCGCGCTACTGCGGTCTTCGTTCTACCCCCTAGCAGTATCGTGGTAAGCTTCCAGTCTACCTGCCAACTAACTATCTGCTAACTGCTACCTGTTTACTATGCTACCGCGGTCACTAGCTTAACTGCCAGTGGTATCGCGGTAGCAATCATTTGTCGCTGTGTCCGTTGGTGACTGTTGACCACGCCGCTCATTGACCGTCCATCGTGCTACCATAGTGATCAAACTAACTGTGCACGGTATAACGATAACTGCTAACTGCCAACTGTCTTTACCCGCTCACCCACTAACTATTTGCCTTCGATTGCCAACTATTTCACTGACCGCCGACTGCTAACGGTTTACCGCACTACCGCGGTCAATGAATTGATCGCGCACGGTAGCGCGGTAAACAGTTCATGCCTGCTCCCTTAGCCGCTACCGCCATACCGCGAGCCCATTGTGGGAGACCGCAGTAAGGCGGTAAGTGATGTAAAAATTGAAAATTAAACCAATGGTGTAAGGAACATATATATTTGAATATTTTGATGGGGGTAAAATGCATTTTCACGAAAAAGATAGTGAAAATATTAGGTCCAAATGGGAAAAACCCTTAAGGTTTAAATGGAAAATAATGGAAATCACTTAGGATTTTTTTAATGAAATTTTGGGTTCTAACACCCTCAACCCTTAAACCCTAATCCCTCAATCCCTATACCCTCTTAATCCCTCAACCCTTAAACCCTAATCTGTCAACCCCTATACCCTCTTAATCCCTCAACCCTCAACCCTCAACCCTTAAACCCTAATCCCTCAACCCTCAACCCTTGACCCCTATACCCTCTTAATCCCTCAACTCTTAAACCCTAATCCCTCAACCCCTATACCCTATTAATCCCTCAACCCTCTTAATCCCTCAACCCTAATCCTCCCTCAACCCTTAAAACCCTAATCAACCCTCAACCCCTATACCCTCTTAATCCCTCAACCCTCAACCCTTAAACCCTAATCCCTCAACCCCTATACCCTCTTAATCCCTCAACCCTCAACCCTCAACCCAAACCCTCCCTCAACTAACCCTCTTAATCCCTCAACCCTTAAACCCTAATCCCTCAACCCTAACCCCTTAAAACCCTAATCCTCAACCCTTAAACCCTAACCCTCAACCCCAACCCTAAACCCTAATCCCTCAATCCCTATACCCTCTTAATCCTTGAACCCTCAACCTCAACCCTTAAACCCTAATCCCTCAACCACATACCCTCTTAATCCCTCAACCCTCAACCCTCAACCCCTAAACCCTAACCCCTCAGCCCCTATACCCTCTTAATCCCTCAACTCTCAACCCTCAACCCTTAAACCCTAATCCCTCTTAATCCTTGAACCTTCAACCCTTAGCCATTAAAGCCTAATCCCTTAACCCCTATACCCTATTAATCCCTCAACCCTCAACCCTCAACCCTCAACCCTTAAACTTTAATCCCTCAACCCCTATACCCTCTGAATCCCTCAACCCTCAACCCTTAAACCCTAATCCCTCAACTCCTATAACCTCTACTGTATAAACTATTAATCCCTCATCCCTAAACACTAAACCCTTAAACCCTCACCCATAAACCCTCTACCCTCTACCGCCAATCCTATACCCTCTACCTTTAACCCTAATCCCCCAACCCTCAAACCCACTTAGTAAACTCTCTACCCTAATCCCTCAACCCTCTTGACCCTTAAAGCCTCAACTCTTCAACCCTTAAACACTCAACCCTAAACCCTCAACCCTCAACCCTAACCCCTTAAACCCTAAACTGTTAAACCCTTTACCCTCTACCTTCTAACCTCTATCATCAACCCAATACTCTCTACCCTAAACCCTAATCCCTCAACCCTTAATCTCTCAACCCCTATAACCTCTACCCTATATATTGGACCCTCAACCCTAATCCATCGACCCTATACCTTAAACCCTCAATCTTCAACCCTCTACCCTTAAACCCTCTACCCTTTACCCTATAAATTAAACACTCAACCCTCAACCCTTAATCCCTCAACCCTCAATCCTTAAACCCTAAACCCTCTACCCCTTACATTGGACCCTGAACCTAATCCTTCAACCATATACCCTCAAAACTATACCCTAAACCCTCTACCCTCAGCCAAGTAAACCCTTAACCCTAAACCCTTAACCCCAAACCCTTCAACCCTAAACGCTTAAACCTTAAACCTTCTACCCTATACCCTCAACCAAATACCCTCTACCATCAAACCTATTCCATCAAACCTCAAACCTTAAACCCTAATACCCTAGAAACCATCAACCCTATAGGTCCTCCATCCTAATCCCTCAACCCTATACCCTCAACCCCTATCACTTTCTCTCTATCTATACATCTCACCTCTCCCTCCTTCCCTCCCTCCCACCCTCTCTAATTCTCTCTATGTACCATCTCCCTCTTTCTATGTACCTCTTGTTTAATCAATCCCTACCACCCTCTCTCACTCCCTCTCTCTCACACTCCCTCTCACTACCTATCTCTCAAGTCTCTCCCTCTCACCCCCCTCACACTCTCAAGTCTCTCCCTTTCCCACCCTACCTACATAAACCTCAATTTCTCTTTCTCTCTCTCCCTCTCCCTCAATTCTCTTTCTCCCACCCACCTCTCTCTCTCTTCCTCTCCATCAATTCTCTCTCTCCCTCCCTCTATCCCTCCCCCCCCCCCTCTCTCTCTCTCCCTCCCTCTATCCCTCCCACCCTACCTAGCTAAGTCCCCCTCAATCCAACCCCTTCTCTCCCACTCCCTCTCTCTTAAACTCTCACTTCGACCCCCTCTCCATCTCTCTAGACTCTCTCTAAATTCTCCCTTCATGTAAAGACATACATAAATGCATACATACAAGCATAATACATTTGCACATATAATCTTACATCCATAAAAGCATACATACATACATGTACATAAAAATATATCAGCATACAACAATATATTAACATTTAACATAAAGTAAGACATAACACGAGCGCGTTATAACACGCTCACATTATGTGCCAGTAGACATGTTCCCCACAAAAGCAAAAACCATGTCAAAAGTGAGATATAATGCGAGCACGTTATAACGCGCTCTCGTTATAACGCGCTCGCGTTATATCTTGCTTTGAGAATTACCGAACTTTAAGCTTGGTATTACTTTGAAATTCCAACCCAAAGGCTTGAAGGGCATTCCCAACGACCAGAGACATGTTTTTAAAAAATCCACCATATTTCTCATAATCGAGTTCGTGCTCACCATCAGGATTGCACGTGGTTCAATATCGAAAAAATTGAGCACATGGGTAATGTTGGGTTATCTCTTAGCTATCCAACGATGTAATTTTTTTCACTTTCTAAAAATGTTAAGTCTTTTATCCATAATTTATTTTATCTGTATGTCTTTGTTTTGCCAAAAAACAGTGTTTGGTATTTTTTTCGTTATAAATTAACCGTTCATCAATTTTTCAAATAAATTGCATTTTTAGAAACTAGACTCCATTCTACAAAATTAAAAAATTAAAAAAAAAACAAATCAATTAGTTTCCAAAATTTGTAGGGGTAGCACAGCCAAAATTCTATTTTCAGGATATGTCCACTTTGCAAATTAGTAAAAAATCAAATATTCATTAAAAAATTATTAGAAAAATCGTGCATCAACTACATACTGTTAGCTAACTTCTGACCATTGCGATTTTAAAAATACTAAAAAAATGTTCACCGTATGAGGGTCGTACAAGAGTTGCTATGTTATGTTTTTCTGACAAAAACAACACCAATTTGTGTACGTCCCTCGTTTGAACCCCTTAATCTCAATCATTTTCAAAATAAATTAGTAGTTTAGAAAGTAGACTCGGAGCACTTGAATCCTTCTTTTTGTTCCATCTCAAAATTGTGAGTCTAAGTATCCTCAATTTCACGTCCAAGGTCAGTATTTCCTGATTTCAGAAAAAACTGTCCACTTAAGTCCCCTTTTTGGGAACCATCTTGGTGCACTTACCCTTTAGGCCTCTCCCCTTTTGGCAAGGCTTGATAAGTATAAAACCCTCCCTATGAATTTCCTTTTTTGACATAGGAGCTTTTCCTTTATCCTTTGAAAGTGGAGGGCAAGGAGACACTCTGGCTGAAACATTATTGACATGTACCCCAAATGAGCTAAGTTTAGGACATTTTCTTTGCAAGTGCTCATACTCATGATAGATCTGACATTAGAATGGGAGGGCTTTGTAATCTAGTTGTTATATCCATGAAGTGAAACCAATTTGAATTTCCATTGAATTTGGCAGTGGGTTATTTAAATCAATTTCAATACAAATTTGAGAATAAGAGTTTTCATTCTTATCCAAAGTTTGTTGAGTCAGACCAATTGGTTTCCCTAGTAGTAGTGCAATCATGTGCAAAATATCATTCTTCTGGAACTCCAATGACAACCAAGGAAGCCTCACCCAAACTAAAACCCTTGATGACAACTCCTCTGCGAGGTTAAAACTTATATGCCAAGGTTTGATAAACTACTTTACCTGATTATAAAAATAAGGACCTCCTTCATACGCCTTATTCTAGTCTTCCAAGCATGAGAACACTACTATGAAGCAGTTATTGGCTGTTGGCATAACCTTCATATCCCCCTCTGGATTCCAAGTTTGAAGGGCCCACAATTCCAAGAAAGGTAGGGACACCCAAATCCCCATAAAGTTGTAAATTAAAGCATGATTACTCAAATAATTAACATCATATGCCATTGAATCTTGTTGGATTTTTGAAACAAGACAAAAAAGACTCCTCTTTAGACACCCATTTACCTTAGGCGCTTAAGGACCCATGATTTGAGAAGACCCCTCTTCGTTTAAAGCTTTACTTAAATTTTTTAATGCTTTGGAATGGTTTGTCGAGGAAGGTACAACCATCGTCAAAACCCTTTAAAAGAACATATCCACATGCCCTCTTGAGCCTACACTAGACACCATTAACCAACAAACAAATACAAAAATAAACAAAAATAAATAGAGATTGCACCCATACAACCCTTGCCAACCTCCAAACCCCACCCAAACAATGCTCCCACACAACCCTTGCCAAGCCCCAAAGCCCACCCAAACATTTATACCACACGCACCCAACAATCTGTTGCCCCTAGTCACCCCCGCACAGACCACTTGCACAACTTGCATCAAAATAAAAGGAAGTGGGCAGCTAATGGTCGTTGCACCCTAACTCCCTGCGCAACGCCGTTGCCATAAAATTTCAACAATTAATACCTTTTCAATTTACATAAAATTTATATATTGTCATTTTTTTAGCATGATTCCTAAAGGTAATCATATTACCCTAAAATATTTTAGGAAATCAACTAGAATCTTTTAGTACCACCATGTTAAAGCATAAATGTTTCATATTTTTTCATTAGTAGTTACGATTTTTACATAAGCACGATGATAGTAATTTAATACTATATTGTCAAACACAGTTTTCTCGTTACATTGTTTGAATTCCTCCTCTTTGGGATCTTCTTCCAAGGCTTATGTAGCTACAAACAAGCTAACATTCATGCAATTGCATTCCACAATTGTTTCCTTGAAGGGATAGGTATGTTATGCCCCCAATCAAAAGGGAAATCTCTAACAACCAATGATTTTGACTTGGAAGCAAAGTATTAATTATTAACAATTGTTAAGCAATACTCATTACTCCAAATTTTTTCAAACATTAAATCTATATTTTTGAAAAATCTTATACTTTAAATTTGTATTTTTTTAAAAAGATTTTCGTTACTATAGATCAATCAAGAAAATAATATAATTACATTTTCCACATTATTAGTTAAGAAAATTAATTATAATCTTCACACATTTTTAAAAAATTTATAAGGATTGGTTAAATAAATAACAAATTGCATCCGATCATCAGTACACCTCTCCCGCAGGAACTAATTTATTTAATAAATAAATGAATATAATAAACACACAACTTCGTTTATTTCAGCATACGATATTTGCCGCTGGAAACCCTACTACACACCGTCTTGTTGTTGCAGCTCCATCATCACCATGCTATGCCGCAAACTGTTTGTTATACACCCATTCCATTTTCGCAGTCTGTACTCAACCCTTGCCAGTACTAATGACTATTCGCAGAGCCTCTTTTCACAATTTGTCTCCACCAAATTTAATATGTCTGCGGCCGGCATCTCTCGCATGCTTAAATTGGTTCCCTCCCTGCAGAGGCTTCAATCTCTCGACAAAGTCGAACAGTTTATTGATATGCTGAACGGACGCGGCTTCTCTGAAGTCCAAATTGCCAATATAATGAGGAAACAGCCGTCACTAATAGTCACAAATGTAGAAAGAATATTGGAACCCAAAATCAAACTGCTGGAAGATTTCGGCTTTCAGGGTGAAAGTCTGACGAAGCTATTGACGTGGCATCCACGCTTCTTGGAGAGCAACCTTGAGAACGCCCTTCTTCCCAAGATGGAATTTCTTCAGAATTTATTTCAGTCCAAGGATTTGCTAATCAGAACCCTGCTAAGATCCACCTTCTTTTTTGAGTATAGCCTGGAGAAGACCCTGAAGCCCTCTGTTGCTTTCTGGGAGGAATGGGGTTTTCGTGGTACGGAGCTCTCCAGACTCGTGCTTTTAAATCCGTACATTCTGCGACGCTCTTCTCTAACGTCTGCCCAAGCTGATCTCATTAAGAAGATTGGCGTCCATAAAGGAAGCAAAGCCTTCAAATACATTGTAACTAAAGTGGTTACTAGTCCCATGGAAACGCTAGAGGCCAAGATAGAAAATCTCAAACTCTGTGGGCTCTCGGCTGAAGAAACCTGGGAATTATGTCGGTCTGTCCCTCAAGTCATTAATTACTCCAAGGAAAAAGTTCGTGAAACGATAAGCTTTCTGGTTAACAACATGGAGCTCCCTGCAAATTATATAGTGAAGCACCCCAGATTGTTTTTTAAAAATGTGGAAAAGACTATGAAGCCCAGGTTTCTAGTTTGGCAGAAAATCAAATCCATCAATGACCCCGGCCTTTCTCTTTTAACGGTAGTGACGATGCCAGAGGCAAGGTTTGTTAGAAATATTATAGGAAGGCATCCTGAATCTACAACACTCTGGACAATTTATGAAAATGCCATCTCTAATGCCCCTAACTACACCAAGAGCTCAGTCGAATGCTAATTTGTTTTTTTTGGGAATGAGACAGTGAGAGTCTGGACTTAAATCTCACAACAAATATATTAATCTAGTCTTTAGCAGAAGGTAGGTATTCACTCTCCATCCAGGTGTTGGTTATGATCATTTCACATTCCTGTGGCTGTTGGTACCATATTCAACAACAGGAGCTACGTCGATGATCCCGATGTCATCTGTTCTGTGTCTGATTGTACTTCAAGTCAACCAAGGTATGCATAGTAGTTATTGAATTTTTAAGTGTGCGACTTGCTTTCACTGGAGCCATTCAGTGTGATGTAATTGATGACTATTTAATACTTGAAGTTTGGTTGCATCTGAAAGGTATTTTAGAAATTCGCATCATTATGTTTGGAATGAGAATTATGCCACAGTTAGGAGTGGACAGTTAAACGTAATTCTCAGCGAGCAGTCTTCTAGCCCCCATATATTTGCAGAAGTTGTAATTTGGGGTTTGGTGTAGTATCATTTAGAATGCTAAAGTCAGTTTGTCTTAATATTGTCATGTAAGTCCTTTAAAGAATTCATGAAAATCAGTGCTCCATAACAGTAGGTTCTTCCATTTACAGTGGAAGTTCATCAGCAATTGGACAACATCACACAACATTATTAGTTGGAAGTCATAGTTAATAAATGGTTTTAAGCATAGATTTGGGATTCACACCGGCCAGATCATTTCAGGCTCCGGCTAGGCAAACTTGCATTTCAAACTAAATTGGATTTTTATGGATTCCAATTCAGAATAATGTCAATAACATATGAATCAAATCTATATGTTGCTTCAAAATGCTGTAACAAGCTGCAAACTTCTAAATTTTAATGGACTACTCACTGTGTTACACCTAGGAGATACTCATTCGGATAAATTGCTCACAATTTGATGAATTTGTGGTCACTGATAGACCAAGCAAATTACGAAGGGTTTAAAGAAGCTGATACGAAAAAATGTGAATGCTGTAAATGAATACGAGGGAATTAAGCTCAAAACCTTTAGGTTTTTAATAATTAACAAAGTGGGCTCAAGACTGATTGAGTCTCAGAAAGTTCTTCAGAGAAACACAGAAATGTAGATTTTCAGATTTCTGTCAAACTCATTCAAGTTGACCTTGTCAATGCAGCAAAACTCACTTCTGCTGGCTTGGCTTGGACTTTGTGAGTCTACCACAGATGCGCATAATCTCAAAATTATAGTTTCAACTTTGCGACTATTTTGATTACAAATTCCTGTAATATGATACTGATCATGTAATGTATTAATGCTTTTTTAATGTCTTATGGTGGGATTCTGCCAATTCCCCTCTTGCCTAACACATGCATTTCACACTGATAGCTATTTTCATTTTCTGTTATCAACTAGGTTACCACATTTTGGCAAACACAGCCAAATTACAGGTTACTTTCTATGACTTTTGTTTACTGTCTATGCCAATGTGTTACCTATATGCGGCCATAGATAAGCCCAAAGAGGCCATTTTGCATTACTATGGTGGAAACAAAAGAAAATATGAGATCATTTTTGTGCATCATCAATTGCGCATGGATGACATTAGATCCTTTTGTTAATTGGCAAAATGAGCATGTAATGTCCCTAGTTGGGAATGTTAGTGTTTCTTAGATCAGATTAGATAATTAATTGAACAAAAGAAATGCAACACATAAGACAATGAACACAACAAGATACCCTAGGAAAACCCTCCTCTTGAGGGAGAAAAACCCAGCAAATATATCTCTTATATATATGATAATAAGTGACAGAATTCTGCTTACAACACAGCCCAGCAATGGCTAAGGATTTCGCACTTTTCCTTGATGCTTAGATACAAATGAATCTGCTCTTCCTAGAAAGACTGTCTGCTGCTATAGGAATGATGATCTGCTGATTAAGTATGAACTTCTTCTAGGACTGCGAATTCTGCTCTGTCAATAATAGCGAACTTCTTGATATTCGAATTGTATGAATAACCAAGAAGTGACCTTGTATTTATATCTCCTAGGCGCCTCTTCACTTGGGTCGGCCTTTGATAAATATTTAATAACAATTAAAGTCGGCCAGAATAAGTACATGATATAAATCAAATATAAGGTCGGCCCATGTATTTAATATGTGTCTAGTGAAGACCGACGCTGTATTAACATCAACACTCCCTCTCAGCTAGGGATGAACTTCCATCTGCACAAGACACATTATGTTAGAATGAAAACAAAATAAAATATCACCTCAACGTGATATTAACCATTATGGCTACTCCCATAGATGGTAAAAACTCATCACGGATTCTCTCACGTGATGTTGTCATGGAGTCACACACATGACATCCACCATAGCTTCTCCCAGAGGGTGGAAACAAGGGCTTTCACCTCAACTCTCTCTCATCAGAGAATTGCATTATCAAGGACTTTCACCTCAACTCTCTCTCAGCAGAGAATTGTATTAACAAGGGCTTGCACCTCAACTCTTTCTCAGCAAAGAGTTGCATTCTCAACAAGGATCACTGATTACTGAGACTCTTTCTCAGTCACGGCTGCATTCTCCACCATACCAAGTTTCTCCGGAAGTATACAAACTTAATCCTGGCGAGAGGCTTGGTGAGAATGTCTGCCGTTTGCTCTTCAGTGCTGATATACCTCAACTGTATAGCTTTCCTTTGCACCATATCTCTAATATAGTGGTACTTGATCTCAACATGTTTTGTTCTGTCATGAAACACAGGATTGACAGAAAGCTTCACACAGCTTTGATTATCACAGTGTATGATAGTAGGCTCCATTGATTGTCCAAACAATCTTGCAAGGAGCTTGCGAAGCCACACTGCCTCACGAGCTGACACACAAGCTGCAATATACTCTGCTTCAGTTGTACTCAAGGCCACTGAAGACTGTTTCCTGCTACACCAGGAGATCATAGCAGTCCCCAAACTGAAGCAACAACCAGAAGTACTCTTCCGATCTGAGACACATCCTGCCCAATCAGAATCAGTAAAACCATGCAGCTCCAAATCCACGTTTGAAGAATATCTCAACCCATATCCGATTGTGCCGCATAAATATCTCAGGATATGTTTAGCTGCTACAAGATGTATTTGCTTTGGTTCACACATAAACTGGCTAAGTGCACTCACTGCATAGCAGATATCAGGTCTAGTGTTAACTAGATACATCAATGAACCAATCAACTGTCTATACATCGTAGAATCCACTGGTTCTGAACTAGCTGCAGCTTTTTTCAACTTATCTAAATTAGTCTCCATGGGTGTAGACATAGGTTTGCAGTCAATCATACCAAACCTTTTGAGAATGTCAACAGTGTACTTCCCTTGACTTAGAATCATCTCATCTGGACTTTTGCCAAACTTCTAAGCCAAGAAAGTAATGCATGAGACCTAGATTCTTCATCTCAAATTCTGAAGCTAATTCCTTCTTGCATTTTAGAATTAGATGTTCTTCACCAGTAATGATCAAGTCATCAACATATAAAACCAAAATTAATGCTTCACCATTTACTACTTTGAAGTAGAGGTTAGAATCTGCATCATTCTTTGAGAAACCCAGACTTGAAAGATACTGATCAATTCTTTCATACCAAGCACGAGGAGCTTGTTTAAGACCATACAAGGCCTTCTTCAGCTTGCAGACATGAGACTCTTTCCCATGCACCTCAAATCCTTCTGGTTGCTCAATGTAAACCTCTTCTTCTATTATGCCATTCAGAAAAGCTGTCTTTACATCCATTTGGTGAATCTTCCATCCTCTAGATGCAGCAATAGCAATGATGGTTCTAACAGACGTGTAACGAGCCACAGGAGCAAAGGTTTCTTCATAGTCAACTCCCTCTTTTTGTGAGAACCCTCTAGCCACAAATCTAGCCTTGTGTTTCTCAATGCTCCCATCAGCTGCATGCTTGATCTTGAAGAGCCACTTAGAAGACACCACAGATTTGTCTTTGGGTCTAGGAACTATATCCCAAACATCGTTCTTAAGTATAGACTGATACTCCTCAATCATGGCATCTTTCCATACTTGTTGACTAGAAGCTTCTTCAACATTTGAAGGCTCTGACTCAATAATCTGACTCATCAAAGCAACATAACTAGAGAACTTGTGAGGTCTCTTGCTTTCTCTGAAGGCTCCTCTTGGAGCTGCAAACCTTTCTGCTTCCTGCATTGTCCTGCGAGCCCAAAGAGGTCTTTTCTTTCCAATCACAATGTCTAGAGGCCCATCAGTAGGATCCAAAGGCTCAGCTGGATCAATATCTTCTTTAGGTTCTGTATCCTCCTTCAGATTCTCTGGAATATGGTCAACTTCCATATCTTGAGGAGGTTCTTCTTCATCGACCTCCATAGGAGTGCCTTTGGACCTTCTATAAGCAACATCTTCCTCAAATGTGACGTCTCTACTGATCTCAATAGACTTCTGTCCTGGAATGTAAATCCTGTAAGCTTTTGATGTCTCACTGTAGCCTACAAGAATTCCTTTCTTCCCAGAAGGTTCTAGCTTTGTTCTCTTTTCCTTTGGAATATGAACATAGACTGGACAGCCAAAGATCCTCAAATGACTAACTTCAGGCTTCACGCCTGAGAATGCTTCTTCAGGAGTTTTATTCTCTAAGATCCTGTGGGGACTCCTGTTTTGAACATAGACGGCTGTTCTTGATGCTTCAGCCCAAAGAGAGATTTGTAAGTCTTGATCATGGATCATAGCTTTCACTGCTTCCACAATAGACCTATTCTTCCTTTCAGCAATACCATTTTGTTGTGGATTATAGGGAACACTGAACTCCCTCTTAATCCCTGCTTCAATACAAAAGTCTCGAAAAGTGCCAGAAGTGTATTCTCCACCATTATCAGATCTCAATACTTTGATCCTCTTCCCAGACAGATTTTCAATCTGTGCTTTGAATTCTCTGAATCTTTCTAATACTTCTTCTGATTCTTTAGATCTCAAGAAATAGATCCAAGTCTTTCTAGAGTAATCATCAATGAAAATAATATAATACAAGAAACCACTAGATGATGCAATAGACATTGGACCACACAAATCAGAATGAATGAGATCAATAATACATTTAGATCTACTTTCACTGGAATGAAATGTACCTTTTGTGTTCTTGCCTAGGGCACATCCCTTGCATGTACCTTCATGTTCTTGATCGAATTTCGGAAGACCGGTGACCATCTTCTCCATGATAGGTAGAGCACGAAAGTGAATGTGAGCCAATCTTCGATGCCAAAGATCACACATGCTGGTACTGTTATGCACAAGTGCTTGAAGAGGACGAGTGCACAGCGTGTAGAGACATTCATGTCTAACTCCAATCACTTGAGCAGTTTTGAAGCTGGAGTTCTTTGCCCATATAAGAACTTTCCCTTTAGAGAAGGCAACTTGATAACCCTTGTCTTCTAATGCTGAAATTGAAACAAGGTTCCTCTTTATCCCTGGTACGAACAGTACATCATTCAACTCCAAAGAAATTCCAGAATCCAAGTGAAGAGTGGAGTTTCCAATCCCTTTTACAGAATATCTAGCATCATCTCCAATAACAACTTGATCATTGGAGTTGCTTTCCATTAAGTTTGAAAGATGACTTCTGAATCCGGTGATGTGCCTAGAAGCACCACTGTCAATCAACCAAGTATTAGAGTCAGTAGAAACATTGCTAGACAAGGCTGAATAAAATAGATAATCACTGGAGTCCTTTTGTAGAGCAACTTCTTCAACATCTGCAGTGGCAACTTGAAGCTTAGGTCGTTGGGGGCAAACCCTCGCAAAGTGACCATACTTATCACAACGAAAACATTGAATCTTGGACATGTCTCGTTTCCTTTTGAAGGTAGGAGCATCTTCATTTCCATCTTCTCGATTCCTTTTGAAGAAACCTCTCTTAAAGCCTTTTCCTTTGTTTGATGAATGAGAGGTAAGAACTTGTAATTCTTCATTCTTTGAGCTTTGACCAATCCCCCTTGCTGTTAGTCTTGACTCTTCTTGAATGCAATCAATCCTCAATCGATCAAACTTGGGAAGTTCGGATCTTGCACTGATTCCTTGGATGAACGCCTCCCATGAAAGCGGAAGACCATTGAGAGCAAGCATAGTCAATTCTTTATCATCAATCATGTGACCAATAGTGGAGAGCTGATCTTTTATCTCTGAAATCCTCATGAAGTATGTAATAACAGATTCTCCTTTCGCCATTTTCACATGATGAAGTTGTTGCTTCAGAGCAAGGGCACGACTGGTGTTGTTGATTTCGTACATCTCTTCCAAGGTTGTAAACATCTCTCTTGCTGTATCCAACTTGAAGATAATTGGTACAATATGATCCTTGACGGAATCAACCAATGCTTTCTTTGCCCTAGTGTCTTTCTTCCTCCATTGCAGCTTCTCTTCTTCCCCCTCAGGTTCGGGAACTTTTGTTTTCACAAACTCAGCCAAATTATTCTCTTCCAAAGTTAGCATGAACCTGAACCTCCATGATATGTAGTTCGAGATCCCTTCGAGTCTATCCTCGATTTTCAGACCGTTCACCATTTTGAAATTTGAAATAGGAGATAGACTGAAAAAGATTGAGTGAGTGCTGCAAACTAAATCTGATCACGATCTTTTTCAAACCCGCTCTGATACCATGTTAGTGTTTCTTAGATCAGATTAGATAATTAATTGAACAAAAGAAATGCAACACATAAGACAATGAACACAACAAGATACCCTGGGAAAACCCTCCTCTTGAGGGAGAAAAACCCAACAAATATATCTCTTATATATATGATAATAAGTGACAGAATTCTGCTTACAACACAGCCCAGCAATGGCTAAGGATTTCGCACTTTTCCTTGATGCTTAGATACAAATGAATCTGCTCTTCCTAGAAAGACTGTTTGCTGCTATAGGAATGATGATCTGCTGATTAAGTATGAACTTCTTCTAGGACTGCAAATTCTACTCTGTCAATAATAGCGAACTTCTTGATATTCGAATTGTATGAATAACCAAGAAGTGACCTTGTATTTATATCTCCTAGGCGCCTCTTCACTTGGGTCGGCCTTTGATAAATATCTAATAACAATTAAAGTCGGCCAGAATAAGTACATGATATAAATCAAATATAAGGTCGGCCCATGTATTTAATATGTGTCTAGTGAAGACCGACGCTGTATTAACATCAACAGGGAATGCCCTAAATTTGCCCCAAATCCTTAATTTCCAAATAAACAAATGAGTTAGAGAATACCTTTCACCACAATCACACTGATCAGCAGATTACACCCATTTACCACAATAATACTAATAAATTGATTATCATGATTAAATATTATTAAACTCAAGGCCAGGTTACTAATCCAATCACAAAGCATCTAATATCCTTGGAGGGCTCAACCATAGAAGAGTATGGGAGAACGTGACTCGATGGGGTGCCTTGAACGCTTTCTACCTAAGTTGCCAGTTCGGGTTCGGGGGTTCGGTTCATCGGTTTTGCTAAATTTTTTGGGGGGTGGGTTGGGTTGGGTTCATTTTGGGTTCGTTAGTACAAAAAACATATATATATTTATGCAGCCTAGAAGTATGAATTAGGATTAGAACATCACATAACATCATATAAACAACAAAACCACCGTAAACTTGAATATCATTTAAAACATGCATGATAAATATTCATCGTTCAAACTTCAAGTTCAATATTACAACACTTTTAAAGTTTTAATCATCAAATGGATTCTCTAAATCGTCCATATCAATGTCAACATTGACATTAGATGAAGTAGGAAGACTAGATGAATCACAAGTAGTGCCGATGGCACTATCACTAGCACTGGTATTGTGCCCATGCTCCTGTTGGATATCAGACTCCTCATATGCAATATGGTGGGAAGTGGAAGCATCCAAGTCAGTATCCTCTGGCTCTATATCCCACAACTTCCTCTCCCCTTCCTTGTTGTCACGTTGTTTGTGTGAAAAAAGACGCAAGTTGGAATTCACATATACTAAGTCCAACGCTCTTTTTGAGAGCAATTTATTGCGCTTTACTAAGTGGATGAAAGAATATGTGCTCCGATTCCTTTTAGATGCAGATGAACTAGCAACCCATGAAGACAAAGTAAACAATTAAAAAATTATAAATTATAAATGAAATTATGAAACTTTTAAAACTAAAATATGAAAATTTATTAAACGTACTTGTGATAAAACTTTGATTGCAAGGGGCTGCAAATGTTGGAAGTATTGTCGATGGAAGTACCAACAACTATGAGCATCCTTTAAGAACCTATCACGAAGAGCATCAACATCTAGACCATTTGAGTGCACAAAATCAGTGAACTCATTCGTGACTACACTTCGCAAATCTTGATCAGGGAAGAGTCTCACAAATGCTGCCTTGTACCCTTCAGCCACTTCTAAATCTCTATATGGAGGAAGCCTTCCTGGCACTGAAAGAAGCTGACTACTGTAGTATTTTGGAGTCAATGCAAAGGAAAGAAGGTGTAATGGAGTTGTCATTTTGTTCCATCTTTCTTCAACAATTGTTTGCACTTGTTTGAAGAAAGTCTCTTCAAGGTCTTGCTCTCTCGCATTTATGGTGCACTTGATCTTCTCAAGCATTGAGTCTATACCATCATATATCTCTCCAATGCATGGCTTGTCCATGTTGATATAGTGAATTATACTCAAAATGGGCTCAATGAAGCTAAGGAGATACTCCACACGATCCCACCATGAGTCATCTAATATCATGCGCTTAACTTTTATTGCTCTTTCAGTGCTACTTTGCCTCCATATAGATCAATTGTTGCTAATCACCATGCTAGAAAAAGCCTCTCTAACTTTCACAAGTCGTCTCAAGACGATTGTGTTAGAAGCAAAGCGGGTCTCTGCAACCTATTGCAAATTAAAAAAAAATTAAAATTTAAAAATAAACTTTAAAGAAGAATTTAAATTAGAATGCACAATCAAATTATGAAAATCAGAAAATGTAAATATTACTTCACTTACCTTCAATAGCTCCAATTTTGAAAATGATCTAAAGATCCCTTGAGACAAGTGGTGGTTGGTGATGAACATTTGAATGTCCTCAGCCTCAGCATACAATTCTTTGATTCATGCAATTTTATTCCCAATCTTTTGCAGCATAAGATTGAGTGAATGGACCGCACAAGGTATCCAAAAGATATGTGAATATCTTTCTTCAACCAACAACCTTGTAGCTCTACAATTCTTGGTGTTGTCCGTTACAACTTGAACAACATTGCGGGGTCCCACTTGCTCAATGGCTGCAATGAGAATATTAGCAATAAATTGTCCATCTTTTATTTGCTTCTCACAATCCACGACTTTCAAAAACATTGCCCCTTTAGGGGACACCGCTATGACATTGATCAAAGGCCAATTTCTTGAGTCCTTCCAACCATCTAAAACAATGGACACACCTATCTCAACCCATGAATCTCTTATAGGCTTGAATGCATCTTCAACCAACGAAACCTCCTTTTCCAATAAAGTGCCACGCACCTTCTCATAGCCTGGGCCCTTGTACCTTTTTGGAGCTTCATTAACCATTCTCAACATCTCTTTCCAATATGGAGAACGAACAACATTAAAAGCTAATTCATTGGCATATATGCATCTTGCTACACATTGGTCAGCAAGGGCTCTACTCTCATTTTGAAATGCAAGTTCCAAAGGCCCTTTTGTTCTCTTGTTTGCAATAGGTTGTGCACTTTGAACTTGAGGATTTGGAGTGGCCATAAATGGTTGGTCTTCTACCACAATATTGGGATTAGATGGGGGCTGCATTCCCTTTGATTTTTTTTTTAATAAAGGGTGATTTCTTTTTTGGGCTTCTCATTGATCTGCTGCGTCTTGCTCCATAATGTATTTTGCAACTGTCTCAAGTGGAATAGGTGTTTTGTCTTTTCCAAGGCAAGGCGTGATGCCTTTTCCAGCTATGCCACACAAATGTGCTTTCACCCTATGGTATGAATTAGAATATTGAACTTCACATCCATTGCATTTCCAAATGTAAATGCTACCACTTGGAATCGGTCTTATCATTTCAACATACTTCCATAGAGGAGAATTTGGATTTGTTCTGAACTTTGGTTTAGCTATGGAGCCGGAGGTAGAACCCATTGACATTGTGATTCCTATGGCAATTTGTTTTGCAAACAACACATTCAAAATTCGAATGACAACAAAATTTTGATTTATAAAATCAAGCTCTTTTTAATCTTGCATACATTCATAGAAGAATGGAAAGGAAAAACATAGATAAATCATAAAATGAAACAAAACAAAGTTTATGGTTTATAAAACAAAAAGATGGATGAAAAAACTAAAAAAAAAAGAGAAAAACTTACCTCTTTGCAAAAATATCCTTCAACAATCTTTGTGGCAGCCAATGAACACTTGCAAATCTATAGGAATGGCAATGCAATCGTTTGTAGAAGCTTCAATGATCAATCTTCAACTCCTTTTGTCAATCCAACAAGCAAAAATGAAAACTCAGCCTCTTGGAATGAAAATGCTTGTTTGCAAAACAAATGAATAAAAATGAGGTAGTTTAGGTTTTTAAAGTGTTTGGAGGTCACTTTTAGGGTTTCCTTGGGTGTGGGTCAAAGTCAAACTACATAAAATATTTAAAAAATGCAAAATAATCCACTTTTTGGGCGCCTAAACATGTGGGTTCGCCCAAGTTCGCTTTGGGTTCTTCTTGGGTTCGCCTATGTTCTGCATGGGCGAACCGGACCTTGAAATCATGAACCCAGGCCGAACCCATAGAGGGACCGAAGTAGGATCCGAACCTGACATGAACCCGGACCGGAACCCAGCTTCTCAGGGGTGAACCTGGTAACATAGCTTTCTACCCTAAGCCCAAGAGCAGATGTCCTGGCCTCTACCGAGGAAGTGTCCCCTTTTTGTTATCCCTCATTTTGTCAATTATTTCCCTCTCTCTATGATTTGACCTCTTGTGCTGATTCACCATGATGGAGGAGTGAGATTACAACAAGTGCCTCGGGAATGTCATATCTCCTAGACCCAAATGCAGTACCCTTTGAGACAAAGGCAAGCACCCCTTTGGCCTCCTTGGGACTACTTGGTCCCCCATTATAGGACACATTGGTCCTCCATTACCCAAATGCAGTACCCTTTGAGACAAAGGCAAGTACACCTTTGGCCTCCTTGGGACTACTTGGTCCCCCATTATAGGACACTAGGTCCTCCATTATAGAACACATTGGTTCTCCATTATAGGACACTGGGTCCCTCCATTATAGAACGCATTGGTTCTCCATTATAGAGGTGGCGTACCTAGGAGAGTGTCCCATTGCTATTACCTTTTGTAATCTCCTTGTATTGTTACACCATGGTAGGAAAGTGAGGTTACAATGGGTGTCCTGGTGACCCAACACTCCTAGACCCAAAGGTGGTACCCTTTGAGACAAAGGCAAGTACCCCTTTGGCCCATGTGGGCTCATCTTGTCCCACCCCTCCCCTTGGGTGGCATATCTAGAAGATGGTCCCATCACTGTACTCCCTTTGCAATCCTCCCCCTTCTCCCACCATTGTGAAAATATAAGCATAATAACATAATCAAATGCCTTATAATTATTGCTAACTGAGCTCTTATGTGTTGCTGATCGATCTCCTGTAATATTCTATTCTTCTTCCCCCCATGATGCCTTCTGGGAAGTTCATGAATATCCTTTGAATATCCCATGATCTGCTGAAGAGGCACAATCTCTCCTTGTATCTTTTGGCTGGGACGTGTCTCTTAGTAAATCGCTGTTCCTTCAAGTAAATGCAATCGGTGTTTAAACTTTATTAAAGTGAATTGCTGCATTTGAATTATCATCGATGTCTTAAAGTCTTTAGGAATCGGTGCATTGTTTGGGTTAATAACAATGATCGATGCCTTAGCATTTATCAATGCTTTGTGCTTATCATTTATTTATTTGATTATTTGCTTCTTGTAAGTATTTATTAATATAATAATTGTGATTAATAATATAACTGCTCTATTAAAGATAATTAAGCTGTCTTTTAATTGATGCAATTTAGATTCATTTATTTACTTACAAGGCATAGCCATATTTAGATAATATTAGTTTATTGTGAATATTATTATTATGATATTTACAATAATATTTATTATTTTATTTTGTATTATAATTATAATATTATCTATGATAATTATAATTATAATAATAATATTTAAATTGCTTATATTTATATATTGATATTTATTTTGATTTTGTTATTTGTATTCAATATTTCATATTTGGTGTTACAATTTTGAGGGCATGACAGACCACCCCGCCCAAGATTGCTTGTCTTCAAGAAATCACAACTAAAACCTTAAGACTTGATTGTACAAATTACTCTTTATTAGAACAATTGTGTTCTTGTCTTGGAAAATCTTTCAATATTTTGATTGTTTGATTTCTTGATGAGTAATGATTGCTTATTGAATGTCCATGAATTGATTCATCCCTCATACTCATTTTTGAAGGAGTCACCACTCTTCATGACTGCCTTTTATATTAATATAAATACATAGTGACTAGCTCTAATACACATACACAATGGCTAACTAACACATGTGAAGAGCACATATGAAATACTAAGAGGAGGGGGTGTGGGGGGAAGGGCCGGGTAGGGGTGAATCCGTATTTCAAAACTTTATAATTTAGAACCACTTGAATCAGAATTAAAGTAGACAACCAAGTAGCTCAACTGAGCAAACCAGTAGCTCAAGCAAGCAAGCAACTAGCTCAAGCACACAAGCGAGTAGCTCAAGTAGGTAGGCAAGTAGCTCAAGTAGGCAAGCAAGCAACCAACTCAAGTACACAAGCAAGTAGCTCAACTAGACAAACAAGTAGCTCAAGCAAGCAAGCAAGCATCTCAAGCACACAGGCGGGTAGCTCAAAGCCTCAAACACACAAGCAAGTAGCTCAAGCACCTTGACATCATTGACAAAATTCTCAACATGTCAATAATGCATCCCAAATAGAAAGAATATCGGGGTATTGTGCACTACACTGTGGGTCTTATCCTTTCTTCTCGTCCTCTGCACCATTGGACAAATGGGAAGAGGATTCAATGCATCCCATACTACACCGTGGGTCCATCCCCAACCCCATAAGGCTAAGTATACGGTTTGACAACTGGGAGGGGGATTCGGTGCATCCCATACTACACCATAGGTCTGTCCACCATCCCAAGGTCACCCAATATACACAGGAGTACACAATATACACTTGAGGTCACAAAGAATACGCAAGGTATAAACATAAATACACAAAGTCACAAAGTATACACATGGAAGGAACGCACCTATAGAAACACATGGTTGGCCTACTTAAGAAGAAAGTTGAATAGATAATTCTAATTGAGTGGTGATTAAAGTAGGTATGTCCCGCAGGCTGGCAAGAACATGCTCTAATACCACTTGTAATGTCCCTAGTTGGGAATGCCCTAATCCTTAATTTCCAAATAAACAAATAAGTTAGAGAATACCTTTCACCTAATTGAAGCCCTGCACACAAATTAGAAATCATTTACCACAATCACACTGATCAACATATTACACCCATTTACCACAATAATACTAATTAACTGATTATCATAATTGAATATTAGGAAACTCAAGGCCAAATTATTAATCCAATCACAAAGCATCAAATATCCTTGGAGGGCTCAACCATAGAAGAGTATGGGAGAACGTGACTCGATGGGGTACCTAGGACCCTTTCTACCCTAGGCCCAAGAGCAAATGTCTTGGCCTCTACCTAGGAGGTGTTCCCTTTTTGTTATCCCTCATCTTGTCAATCATTTCCCTCTCTCAATGATGTGACCTCTTGTGCTGATTCACCATGATGGAGGAGTGAGATTAGAACAAGTGCCTCAGAAATGTCATCTCTCCTAGGCCCAAAGGCCCTTTGAGATAAATGCAAGTACCCCTTTCACCTCCTTGGGACTACTTGGCCCCCCATTATAGAACACACTGGTTCTCCCTTATAGGACACGTTGGTCCTCCATTATAGGACACTAGGTTCTCAATTATAGAACACATCGGTTCTCCATTATAGGACACTGGGTCCTCCATATAGAACACATAAGTTCTCAATTATAGAGGTGTCGTACATAGAAGAGTGCCCCATTGCTATTCCCTTTTGTAATCTCCCTATATTGTTACACCATGGTAGGAAAGTGAGGTTACAATGGGTGTCCTGGTGACCCAACTCTTCTAGACCCAAAGGCAGTACCCTTTGAGACAAAGGCAAGTACCCCTTTGGCCCATTGTAATTATTATTATATGATTACAATAATTATGATAATAATATTTAAATTGCTTATATTTATATATTGATATTTATTTTATTTTGTTATTTGTATTTCAATATTTCATCTTTGATGTTACAATTTTGGGGGCATGATAGAGCAGCCTTGGGTTCCATAATCTCTTTCCAAACCAATTGAAAGTGTTTACCCCACATAAAAGATGGAGACTGAAGATACCATCTAGAATTAAGTTTCTGAACCATGGGAAAATGAAATAAAAGCCATTTGTATCCTTTTGCAGGGTTATAATTATATAGGATAGTATCCAAATACCATTTCTAGTTCTTGCAGCAAGGCCTATTAGAATACACATAATTTTTGTGCAAGTGTTGTTAAGGCACGACCTTGATGGTTGTTTGGAATGTTTATTTGTCTGCAATGTTTAGATTGAACTTTGCCTTGGCTTGTGACCAAGGGAACCAAGTGGATTTAACCTTGGAATATAAATCTCGGAGATGCCTAACTCCTCTTCTAAAAGTCTTTAGGGATTGCAACCAAGAAATCTCACAACCATTGACTTACTTGGAAAATAATGGTTTGAGACCACCGTAATGATTGTTGTTTTATGGATAAACTTGTATGAAATCCATCCCCGTTCCAACTAAGCCATGACTTGATGGCTTCCTAGGCCTTCCATGTACTTTTGGCAACAAAAGTGCCAATAAAATCGATGGGAACAAGAGAGATCATGAGGGAATTGAAACCATGGCCATTACAAGCAATTCTCCTATAAAGGACACAATACAATTGTGCAGCAAAACTTTCTGGGGTCCATTTCCTCCACAAGCTCTAACAATTCACTTAAAGCAAAGCAGGATTCCTTTTTGATTAATATCAATGTCAATAAGATTTAATACTTTAGAGCATAGTTGGAAAACTCGGCATTTTCAAGTACTCGGCAAGCCCGAAAAACTTGGCTCGGCAAAAACTCGGAAAAAACTCGGCAAAAAACTCGGGAACTTAAAAAATTGCTTAAACTTCACTAAAAACTCATTTTTTTTGCAAAATTCAAAGATAAGATGCATCCAACGAGTCAATAAATGAGTACATATAAGAAACAAGCTATATTTGATTGATTTGAAAGAAATTGGATACAAAATGGCATCCTCATGTGGAATGCTCAATGTGCTGATATGATAATAGTCTGAAACAAAATGAAATAGCAAATTGTTTTTGTAAAACTGAAAGTAAATACTACATATGTCATAAACATTAATATATTTCAGTTTTTACAAATTCACATGAATCACATCTTCCTCTTCCCATGTCTAGATCTCAGTATGGGACCGGAAGAGGGTGTCCGTGTAATCATAGGACTCCGCTCCTGCTGTGCCTGTGGCTCCTCAACCTCCATCCTAGATGTAGATCCTCCTGCAGCTGCTGGTGGTGGCACTGGCAATGACTCCTCCTCAGGATCATCCTCAAGGTCATCCAATGAGAATGTAAATCCACCCTCCTCCATTGCCTGTCGCTCTAAATCATAAATCTCATCCTCGGTAAACAATGGAGGTTGCTCCCCTCGCCCTGTCCAATCACTGTATGGATCTATCTCCTCCAAATCAATTGGATCATCATATGATATCTCCTCTACCTTTTTTATGCGCAATCGAAGATTATATTGCACATAGACAAGGTCATTGAGGCGTTTTTGAGCGAGTTTGTTCCTCTTCTTTGTGTGGATGGCCTCAAACAAACTCCAATTGCACTCACAATTGGATGAACTACAAGGCTGGCTCAAAACACGGAGGGCAAAGTTTTGAAGATGTGGGGTTTTTCCACCCCAATGTGTCCACCAAACATTTACAAAAAAAAGAAGAAAAAGTTAGAAAATTGTAACTTGTAACTTGTAACTATCAAATTTTCATTTTTGTAACTTGTAAATTTCAAATTTTATACCTGGTGGCAGCCTAGATACTGCTCTCTTTGCCAAGTCTGAAGAGAAGAGTACACCCCTTTTTTCCCTGTAACTTTGCAATTCATTAACAATGCAGTCTGCCTCATCAGGCGTGGATGTCATCCGCTGAATGCAAGTAGTGAGGCCCTCCATAACCTCTCCAGTAGGATCTGTATAGGTGCCTGAATGGATGAAACGGGGGTTCAAGAAGTACCCTGTTGCATGGATAGGTTGGTGGAGTTGATTGTTCCACCTCCTGTCAATAATCTCCCAAATGGGATCAAACTTGAGGCTGTCCCCCTTATAATAATTTCTAATAGCCTCCTTGGCCCTATCCATGGCCTCATAAAGATAACCCATTGGGGTTTGATCCCCATCCACCAAACGGAGCACTCTAACCAAGGGCTCTGACACCTACAATATAAATTTAAAAATGCAAAAAACTATTAGAGTTACAATTTAGTAATTTACAAATTTACAATGAAGGACATTAACTTTAAGAAAATGTTCAATTTGAATTTAGATTCAAACTCAAAGTTTTGAAGTTACCTTCACAATCTCTGTTGCTTTTTGTGCAAAGAGGGGCTCGAAGACAATGCTTGCAACTCTTTCTCCTTCCGGCTTCTTTGAATAAGGTGAGTCTATCCATGCTTGACTCACAAACATTTGTTTCAAAGCCGTCAATGCGCCAAGAATGCTTTGCAACGTTAAGAAAACCGTTGCAAACCTTGTCACACCAGGTCTCACCAAGTCTCTCCCATTGGTGTGCTCCCTCATCAAGCTCAGAACCCAAGGGTGATTGTAGATGTATTTAGTGATCCTTCTTCCATCCTCTACAATCGGTGTGACCCAATGTAATTTTCCTATGTCCTCCAAAAGAAGGTCAAGGACATGGGCAGCACATGGTGTCCAAAAAATTGTCTGGTGTCTATCTTGGAGGATTCTTCCTGCTGCCACATATGCCGCTGCATTGTCAGTTATGATTTGCACGACATTTTTAAGCCCAACCTCCATGCACACTTGCTCCAACATTCTAGCCAAATTTTCTGCATTTTTTACTATGTTGGAGGCATCTACGGATTTCAAGAACACCACCTCATTTTTGCAAGAAACCAAAAAATTTATGATGGTACGGTTTTTTCCATCCGTCCACCCATCAGAAAGAATAGTGCAGCCATATTGTTGCCATTCTTCTTTTTGTTCTTGTATCACTGCCTTTGCTCTTTCAGTAGCATTAGAAAGCAACCTACAAGTACAAAGTGAAATTAAGTACACAATTTTAATTTGTAAACAAAAAAATAACTTAAATTAATCATAAATTAAACTTAAGAAACATAAAATTAAATTAAAGAACATAAACTAATTTCTAACCTTCCACTCAATTCTTTGCGCGAAGGCGCCTTGTAGCCTTTCCCTGCAACTGTCAATGCGGTCACCAAATTGTCCCAATAAGGTGAGCTTGCCACATTGAAAGGGATGTTGTTGAAGTACCAAAAATCGGCACAAGCAACATCTGCATGCTCACGCACCTCCTTATTCCACCCAGTTGCCTCTAAAGAAGGTTGTGCACCAGGTGTGTTTCTAGGCACAAAAAAATCACCAATGTGTGAACCTGTGGCTCTAGGTGTCTGTGTTGATCCTGCCACTGGTACTCTAGTAGAGGAAGATGAAGGCATGGTGGTGGTGGTGGGTTGCCTTCGCACACGTGGACCACGAAGAGAGCCCGCTATGTTGGCTACTACATCATCATCATCTGACAGTGAGTGAAGGTTGTCTGCACTTGCAACACCTTGAGAAGAAGCTATGGCAGCTTGCATTGCTGCTTTTGCCTTCGCTTTTTGCATCTTTTTTTCTTCTGCAGCGGAAAGTATTGCATTCATTTGTCTTTTGATTTCCTCATTGGTGTTTATGCAAGCCTTAGCATCACGTCTAGGGATGCCTGCAAGGTGGTATTTGAGGCGATTGATGCCTCCACGGTAAATTTCTTTACATCTAATGCAATACACTGATCCAGGTTCTGGTCCTTCATATGCATATCTCCAAGCGGGATCTCTAGCTCCTTTTGGACGAGTGCCTACATATTCCCCACTCCCAGGCACAGATGGGGCTGAGGTAGGGGTAGAAGCGGATTCAGAAGCCATGATCAATTAACCTGTTACCTACACAGTACACACACAAAGTGAAATCACAACTTGTTAGTTTTTTGATAGAAATTTTAAAAACAAGCTAAATTAGATTAAATCAAAATTGAAATTTTCAAAATAGATTCTAAACTAATCTAAGATTCTAAATAGTAAACTAATTTAAGATTCTAAAGTCTAAACTCTAAACATTTTCAATTTTTCATCAAAAAAAATGGATTAAAAAAAGAAAATAATAAACTAGGGTTACAAAAAAATGTAAAAATTAGAAAACTACTTTAAACTAGTAACAAATTAAGCTAATATATAAATTTAAACATGTTTTCAACAAACAAGAAGAATCAAAATTACAAAAAATAACTAGAATTTGAAGAAAAGTTGAAAAAAATGAAAAAAACTGCAAAATATATTAAAAAATCATAAAAAAGTGTCACAAATTCTTGTTTTGTTGAATCTAAATCTTCTTTTAAACATATAAATGTATTTGAATTTGTTTTATAGTTCATTCATGATGTTTTTTAAACATACAATCAACAAAAAAGAAGAAAAAATGAAAAAAAAAGAAAGAACAAGAAAAATTAGAAAACCTACCTGGAAATCCAATTTGCCTTCGAAATCTGATGAAAATCCCCTTCGAATCTCGTCTCCTCGATGCCAAATCACAGATAAATAGTGCAAAATGCTTTGGGCAAGTTTTTTCCTCTGCTAAAAGTGAAAACAAGTGACAAAATGAAATGACAATGACGTTTTGGCCGGCCACGGACATAAGACACAGGCCGCGCGGGTTTTTTTTAAAAACTCGCCGAGTTTTTGCAAAAACTCGCGAGTTTTTCCGGCGAGTTTTTGCAAAAAGTACGGACTGTACCTTTTGCGAGTAAAACTCGTAAAAACTCATTTCTGAAAAAAACTCGCGAGTTTTTGGCGAGTGAGCCAACTATGCTTTAGAGTCTCTAATAAGGGAACCAATATTCCATGCAGCTCTGTGAAAGTGTTTGTTGTGGTCTGAATTGGCGGATATAAATTCCTATAGAAGCTTTTCAAGCTTGCAGCATGAAAACTAGGAACGGACCCAATAAAAGGAGCAATAAACATGCATTGGAATAAACATTTTAAAACACATCTAAGATGTACTAGCTAGCGAAAATTTCATGGTAATCTAATAGGCTATCCTTTTTTTCATTCTATCGATGACATATTGCCACAATCTAGATTGGCAAGCCTAGAAAGCAAAGGGGATCCCTAGAAACATGGAAATCTCCCCATGGTCATTAGGCTTCTGATCAAAAGAATGAGGTGAGACCAGCCGCAGAGAGAAGGATTGATTGGACTAGTCACTAAACAGAGCCTTGAGTTATTATAGTTTTGGTTTGGCTGGTCAAGCAAAATCCAACTCAAATATTTCTATTTAAGTTTTTTTAAATTGATAAGGTTCAATGAGGTCTCGAGTCAATCTAGGGATGCATACTTGTGATCACATCATGATAAAGCATATGCACAAGAGTTGCAGGTAATTGGACCAAGTGTGTCTAATATGAATGCAAGTTCTATGCTCAAGAAAAATTTATAAGAGTACTAATCTTAATATCTAAAGCAAGTTCAACCCTTAAGCAAAGGAAATGTTGTGAATAAAAAATGAAGCTGCAAGTTACATGCATTACAGATAAACAAGTTGTAAATTACCATAGCATTCTCACATAATTAAATTATTATAAAACTTAGCCATGTAAAGAACACTTCAATGTGTAGCAGAAGAAATGAGCTTAGCAATTGCATCAACACTCAATTAAAATCTATACCACACAACTTCTAAAGAGAATTGATACGAACAGGTTAGCTTGAGAGTGGGCCCTTTCTCGCTTGCTACATGCTTTCTTAACAACAATATTTTATTATGAATGCTGAAACTCATATAATATCTCTTTGAAACACTTCCTTGCTAATGTTTATCTCACATACGCAGCTACCAATGTCTCCTCTTTTGAGATATATTTGTAGGGAAGTCATAACATGACTGATTTACATATATAGTTCTTACCTGTTCCTAACTTTTAGCCTTTAGTCAAGGACAACTTTGAAACAAAAATAATAAAACAACTTATCAAAACATTTTCTTTAATATAAAATAGTTTAATAATTTCAAATAGATATGAAAGGAAAAAGGTTCAACGTCCAAGTGCATGTTGTTGCTTGCATAACACACCCTAGTTTTCTTGGAAATCCAATGGTTCCCTTTTTGCTTTAGTTAATTCCCTAAAGCCTTTGGCCCCTTGGCATTTTTTATTCTGCCTATCTTTTCTGGTTAATGTTGTCTTAGGCTCTTTTCTATCTTCTCCTCTGTTAACTAAAGTCTGTACATCAAGATTGTTAGTCTAAGTGGCTCTCTTCTTGGAGGTTCGAGTGCTTTTTTTTTTCAGAACTCCAATTGTGATGATCTTAAGCTTTTCGAAGTTTGTGTGCTACCTTGTTATGCAAAAGGTTGAGATTGGGGTTGGGGGGTTTTGTCTTATTTGCTTGGCAAATTTGAATTTCCCCTCCTCAGTTTTGGTCGCCTTTAGATTCTAAGGGTGTCACTTATGTATAATTTGAAAATCCCTCATGATGCTTGAACATCTTCTATCTAAGAGTCTGAGAGTTGGCTAATCCAAAATCTGAATTCATATTAATTTTGGTTTCTTGGTTTCTTGCATTTTTGATTTCAGCCTCAGTGAAAACTATTGAGTTTGCGAACTTTAGGATCTTTGAGTTCCTTGATGTCTTTCCAGTTTATATTTGTTTCATGGAGCTGAAGTTAGATTTAAGATCTCTGTCATTTCACCCTCACATTTGCATGATGAAATAAATTGTTGAACCTACAGTCCTATGTCTTCGAGGTAGCCAATGGATTTGAGACCAGTTTTAACTCTAATTTATTTCCTTTCATGTCTAATTCCTAGGCTCCCAAGGAAGCTTTATAGTATCGATTCCTTCTGACTTACTGAGAATCTACCATTGGTCACCTTTGAGTAAGTTGGCTCTTATGGACGTTTTGTCAGATTTGAACCCCAGACTTGAATTCCTCTTGCTATGTTTGAATTTTGGTGGTCCCAACTTGAAAACATTTACCTCTAGGGGCTTGAAGAACTTCAAGCAATTTAAGATGCTTTTCAAGTGTTCCAAATTCTACTGTGTGCCTTACAATGATTCCTTGATTGACAAATGTCCTCACAGGAATTACCCTGAGCCTTAATTGTCCATCTTGGATGTGAAAACAAATAAATCCGTTTGATTCAGATTTGAGTCCAAAGTTTTCCCAGTGCTGTTGAAGTCTATAAAGTGTGTTATCTCCCGAATTAGCAGAAATTCTTTAGTTTGGACTATATTTATTTCCAGATGTCAATCCCGAGTAAACCTTGAATAAGATTGATCTGGGGTAAACTCACAATAACCATAACTTAATGTATTGGCCTAACTAGACTGTCATCTAGTGATCTCGATTACTTGATGACATGGCCAAAATTGATTAGGTCCAAATTTGATGACTTGCTATAGTGTATTCCAACTAGGTTATTATTGTTTAATTTGGATGGATGGGTGAAACATAGACATACACACAGGCGTGCACACACATACACACAAGCTTCATCAATTTATGTGATGACTTGCTATAGCGTATTCCAACTAGGTTATTATTGTTTAATTTGGATGGATGGGTGAAACATAGACATACACACAGGCGTGCACACACATACGCACAAGCTTCATCAATTTATGTTTCACGAGTAGTAGTTCACAACAAGCCATCTGTCATGAGCATGAATGGCTCACTTAACACTCATTGCATCTAGATGATTTTCATAGGGGTGAAGTACAAGAGAATTTCATGGGAGGTATCCCATCCAAATACCTCTCTCCCTCAAGTGCGCTTAACCATGAAATTTTTCCTCTCCCAAAATCAATCTCACTTAGCTTGTTATTACATTTGCAAAACCTTCAGCAAGTGTTGTGCCTTATGAATCACTCATTATAGAGCTTTCCAGCTTGTTCATAGGTATTGATCAATGTGAGTGAACTCCATGTGGCCCATGGAAGTGCCTGAGAAATGGTGCATCTTAATGAAAACTAATAAACAAAATTATAGGAAAACAATGGGTCAGAGAGTATGTAAATGGTCACAACAATGCATTCATTCAACCTAGTTCTAATGCAATCCCTCACAATGGATACCTTAGGGACCTTTGTTAAGAAGTTGGCTAAATACACATGCTCATAGTTGTGAATATGCCATATAGTACCATTCTTCTATGGACACAATGTGATGTTAATGCATGTGTTTTTGGCTTACTTTAAGCAGTCTTGATATCTTCCCTGCCTTATGTATGGCCATCATCCCATTTCACCTGTAGCAATAAGCATTTGGAGGTTTTATTGGTTTGGTTTAGATTAATATGGAATACCACCGTGTCTTTCAAAGTCCAATCAGATGGAGAATAGTCCACAGGAAAATAAATTCCCATAATTCTGTACATTGATTATTTGGTGTGGAGTTTGATATTAGATAGTAATTGATATCATCTTTAGATATTGAGTAGTAGGCAGGGACATGAAGTAGTAAAGTGCTGTGCAATATTCTAGATTATTCAGTTGAGATGATCATATTAAGTATTGAGTTTACCAAAAGCAACAATGGTCAAAAAGTTGGCCATGTTGCTTTCAGGTAATGTTTTGTGCCTCAATAACATGGAAGAACATCCCAAATTAACAATCTAAAAGCATACAACCCAACTATGTTCATTCACCGATGATCTTAGAAGAATCACTTGTTACCTGTTTGAAAAATGGGCATAAAGACTCGGGAAGAATGTGCAGAAGACTTTTATCATAGAGAATAATAAGCTGGATGATACTGTTCTTGGGAATTAAATAAATGTTATGCGGGAATTTTGTACCTTCACTTCAATCTAAATTACTGAACATGAATTTGTTATTTCAATGTCTAATACCATTTTGATAGGATGACAGGATCAAACATATGCAACGTACAACTGATGACTGGAGGTTTTTTGATATGAAATATATTCGAAGTCTAATTCCAACAAGTAGGTGTTAGTATCACATTGCATAATATTGAATAACAAAGTAAATCGCATGCAATAAATGGGGTTATTGTGCTCGTGATCAACAGTGTATTGAGACTCTGCAATTCTTTCACCTCTGTATTGAGACTGCAAGTTTAGTTTGCCGTAGAAAACTCTTAGACAAGTGTGTATATGTGTGTGAGAGAGAAAGAGAAGGTATTTGTGTATTTGGCAAGTTTATATTTTGTACAATTATTATCAATATAAAAAAAGAAAATTGACAATTAAGAAAAAAAATGTTAAAGACCATGATTTTTTTTGAGATGAATGGAGGTATGAGTACTTATATCGAGAGTTGGGAATAGGGATGTAGATTGTTTATCTTGACATAATTTGATTTTTTAAAATTATCTACTTGGATAAAGGTGGGAGCATGGGCAATGGGGTCTTATATTCACTTGGGAAAGATTGACACTAAAGTCCAACCTTTCCTAAAAGTGAAGAATTGTTTTTATTAATTATCCCTTGAATATACAACCATAATTCATGAGAGGCAATCTTTTACTTTCGTGTTATGATTGCAATTTTTTGTGGTTTGTTTGAAGAAATTTTCCTCAAGAAATTTGTTTGAGCTTGTGTAGAGAAATTGACAAAGAGAAGAAAACATTGCTTTTGCATGGTATCATTGCATCACTTCAAATATCCAATTCCAGACCCTCAATCGTCAAAATTCAGATCTAGGGCAGATTGGTTGTTAGTCAACCATTCATAACTCTTGGTAGATTTAGAAAATACATTGATTCTAGTGGTTAGACTTAGGATCACCTTTTTCAACATATCTATGTACATATATTTTCATTCAATATGTAAATTACTTGTTATATGCACTTAATGTGATTTGATTAGACATGTGTATGTGTGTACATATGATTCAAGATCTGACATGTGGTAAATCATACAAAGGATTATATACATGTGATACACTAATTTCATTCAATAGTACAGTAAATTAGATTTTGATAGATTATAACTTTATTTAAGTAATCATGCACTTTATATTATTGAACTTAAGTATACATGACCTATGTACAAACAACTCTAGACATTTATCATGTTTTTTTCGTTCTCCAGACTTAATCTTGAAATTGAATTAGTTACTTAACTTTGAAGTGTGAGATCTTAATTGGATAATTGGATGTATATTTGTTTACATGATGATGAAAACTAAAATGAGTGTGCATTTATGTAACAAATAAAATTATATCTAAAACATTTTCAAGAGTATTATTTGCCAATAAAATGAGTCCAATAAAATAAAAAATGTCCAATTAAAAAAAATTAAGAGTACATATAGTGGAAATTAAGAGTATGTATAATAAAACTAGCAAATTTAAGTAATAACTTAATAAATTAATATCACGTGTATTAATTGACTAACACCAAGTAAAGAAATAAACTCTCAGCTACATGTAATATGGAAAATAGGGCCACATAATAAATAACAAATAAATGGTATGATAGGGCCACACAAAAAACGTTACAAACAAAACAATTATGTTCAAGTTGATATAGTGGGAGAATGTATTCCACCTTAAATTGATTGGGTGAGAAAGGATACAATCAAGCTAATAGTAGGCTATGAGCCTTTGAGGCGTTGAAACTAATACATTTCAGGTAATAAAATATTTAAAATACATTATTAAGCTTTGAGCCTTAACATGGATTTTAACTCTCTCAATAAGGTAGATGCCATATAAGATGCAACCTTCTTTTATGGTAGCAAATAGCCATTCTTTTTATCCTTATGAGACTAATTCAAGAAGAAAAAGAGAACCACATGTCTCACTCCATGACTCTGAAGATATCCTTAATAAACAACTCAAGCACCAATGAACTATTACACCAAACTCCACTCATAATGAGAAAGTACAAGATTATTAAGTGATGAATGAATCCACCACAAGCCTCCTATTTATAAGGGAAAAAATAATAAAGGAACAAAGGTGGGAACCCATTTTACACATGTGGTCATTTATTCTCCAATGAATGCCCTTTTCTCTCTAAAAAATTCACATGTCCAAGATTTTGTTTGCATCCAGGACCCTATACATTAGATGATTTTTATAATATTGAATGTATTTTATAATATCATTGAATTAATTACTTCAATGAGCCCAATTGACCACACACTCAAAGAACTATGAACCCGAATGTGCCACCCACATAAATTTACATTTGCAATATCACATATTGCCTCCCCTACTAAAATATTGCAAATGTATATGTTTGTAATCCCATAGATATGAACCACAATATTAAAAAATATAAAATATTTATATATACAAGGTGTACAACACTTCCTCAGCATTATCCCACTAATATTTGCTTTAAGGGGCTAAAAATGTAAAGGGAAAACCATAGAGAAGCTCATTGCAAAGAGAAAACATCCCATATCATACATCATTTATGTTTCTCTATGAGCATGGGTTCCAATAAAGTCATTGTAGCATCAAGAACTACACATTAATGTACTCTAAACACATAAAAATTAGTATCTCTTCCATGCCAATGACACTCTAACATCACACTAAATCCTTTTTATAATTCAATATCCAAACACATGCCCCAAATCCGAATCTCCTTTTAACATGGGTAAGTAGCTATTATATCTCTTTCCTCTAAAATTATAGCCAAAAGAGCAAGCACAACCTATCCATCATTCATCCAGCTAGCTACACAAAAAAATATGGTAAAATCATGCCTTGAGGTAAACTATATACTATCCACATCTCCTACCCGCACAATCCATGAATCTATATATATCTCAAGGTCCATCCTCTAAGTAGAAAATTGAACATTGAAACGTGTCTTGAAGATACTTGAAGAGCCTCTACACAAAAACCTACTACTCCTTATCCAACATGGACATATAAATCTCCTTAGAACTCCCACTTACCTAAGTTTCATAAATATATATATCACCTTCACATTTTAAGTCACAACAAAAAAATAATTATAAGGTATATATACCTTTTGAATCATTGCACTTGACATGCAATTATCTAAGTACCCAATAATCAAGTTCTTAAATGGTATTGAAATTTATAAAACTTTATATACATGATTAGTGTAAAATAAACATTGTAACTTATAACTTGAACTTAAATAATTTGAGTTAGAACCCCATATAAATTAAATTTTGTCAATATAAAGAGTCACCCTTGTAAGATAATTAAGGAAAATGACCAATCAAATATTAAATAAAGACCTAAAATAACTATAAAAAATATAAAAGTTAACATAATAAAATAACCATCATAGGCTTAAAGCCTATAAAATTTCTGCATGAAAAGAGCTCATTTTTGTTAATTTCAACACTTGGTACTATTTGGAACTTATTAATTTTGGACAATACAATGACATAATTCATCAATGAAAATATCATTCAAAATTATTGTACTCCTTTACCTAAACCTAACATACTAGCCTATCATGCTTCTTTTTATAGTCAACTACTTTATTAACTTTTAGTTCACTTAGTCTATTAATTAAAATAAAAGACATAACAACTTTGATAACATCCATTCATGAAATAAGAAAACTCGCATATCACGCCCAAATGTTATAGAGGTGCACACTTATCATTCTTAATTGCATCAATATATTCTAAGGTTCCAAAATCACGGTGATCCAAGTGCTCTTCTTCTAAGGTTAAATATATTAACAAAAATACTTGACTATGGCCAAACTAATAGTTATTGGTGAACTAAGAAAAATAATTATTCGTTACCTCACTCATTCATACCACGTTGATTGGTTCATATCTCTCTTCAATAACTTGTAATATTCTCTAATGATATCTCTATCTTGTCTCCACTTATGATGTCCATGTCCACATGGAACTTGATGAAGAGATAGCCCAGTAGCAATCCCTAGGTGGCTATATTGACACACATTGTTGTCAAGATGGTAATCAATAAAATGAATCCCATTTTGAACAATTTTGACTTGTTTGAGATATGTCCCTTGCACTATGTTACCACAGTCCTTGTCACTTCCCCAAAACCGCGTCCACACATAAAAGTTTTTCAAGTTAAAATTGTCACCCCTTTTTAAGATTTTTGAACCTATGTCACGTGTCACTCTGGTTGTCACAACCTCATCTTCACTCAAATTTCTAAGGTTGAACCTAAATATTGTCTTTGAATTGACTTTTTTTGAAGCTCTGAAAAAAGACCCGAAGTAGTTTCCACAACCTTGGCACGTGCCAACCGAGAGAAGAAAAAGATAAGCAAGATTGATGCTACTCCATAACTTTTGTAAGGTTTCAACACCTTTGTCGATTCTCAATAGTGTTTTGAAAACTTATTCTATCATCGATGGTAAAGTTTCTCTCCTAAGGATTAAGTGTTTTATTGTTACCAAAGGCCCTTTTTCAAAAAAGCCCCCAAAGGATTTCGGACTGTGCCTTAAGAGAAGATTGTGAAGTGGAAAGTAAGAAGGTTTTTAGAGTTGTGTCAGATTCCGATAGGACTCCGAAACCCCACAGGAACCCGACATTGGTCCATCTGTATTTCTTTTGAAACCATTGTCTTGTGTTCAAAGTTTTGTTTAAATAGAAAATGACAATGCCTAAAGTGAATACATTACAGGAGGAGCATTAAATAGAACCAGAGGCCATTGCAATTTATTACAGTTGCAGAAATGAAAACAATGCATCACAACAAAAGTAAAACACATGGAATAGAAACAGAGAATTCCAACCTCATCACATTACGCATAACAGATTAAACATAAAAACTTATATATGTATATATCATATTATATCAAAAAGAGGGTTTTTTAGTACATTCTTTTAAACACGGAATAAAAAGCAAGATACAAATTCCCTCCACCACCTCTTGCAACCTCTCTATTTGCACTAGGGAGAACAGGTTTTCATTCAACTCAACAAAGTGGGCGAACATCCCATTTCGTTCCTCTCTAAGCCACTACGAAGGAGAGAAATGGCTTGTTTGTCTTGTTCATTTCGAAGAATGGTAGCAATACATATGGCATCTTCCACCACGCCTACATGTGGGTACTCATTGATATTTTGCAAAGCAGGCTCCACCTTGGCTAGATAGGTTGGCCTTACCAGGTGCTCTGCAGCTCTGGCTCCCCATTCTAGTTTGCCAGAGGTGCGGGTTATATTATATAGGAAACACACCAGAAGTGCAAAATTATGTACATGCAACTAAGAGAAAAGTTCTCCCCGATGATTTTTCTTATCACCCCCTCCTCTACATCGCTCTTGATGAGAAATACTTCTTTTGAGTTGATCCGCCACCAGTCTCTGCATTGAATTACATTCTATGCCTTCAATCATCAGAAAGTCACCTTTGGAAGTCGCATCACTAGAAGTTCTCGACATGGTGAGAGTGAAGTTGAGATGTTGATAATGAAGATATCTCCTTCGAATTTATGAAGAAAGAGATTGGTAGTCATGTTTGCTAGATAAGCTACAAAGGGTTTTCTCAGTTGCAGCTAGTGGAAAAGGGTGCCGCCAACTTGCTCTGAATTAAATGAATGCTAAAGGTGATTTGATTGATTATTGTGTTTCCAGCTAAATAAACTTTAGTATTGAGGTAAAAATTCTTAATTAAACTTGCCTGCACGCATATAATCCCTGATGGATATACAATTAAATACCAAATTGGAAAGTTTGTTTTTTGCGTGCACAAAGGGCCACAGGACTCGCATACAAGGAGCTTAGCGCATTAGCCTACCGAAATCAAATCGATATATGTCATGTAATCATTACATTTCTAAAAATGTCATAAATGCTCAGAAGGTTCAGATAGAAGAAATTGAACAATAGTTTATGAAACGTTCATTCAGAGGACTGACAGTTATGATTCCTTTAGAGAAAGAATCAATTTCAAGAACTTGGTGACGGTTATATTGTAAAGTTATAAATGTGCTATTGGAAGACACTTGAAAGGTCTAAATTTTTGATCCCCATTGCACTTTGATGCAAGAGTGAAGAGTGAAAATTGATGGAAAGAAGGATCAATTTTGCAATTTTGCTTGTTTCGAAGTTCTTTATCTTTGTGCATATGAATTTGAATGCAACACTTAATATTTATGAACAAATCTTTGAGATTTGATAGATGCTACAATATTACTTATCTTTGTGGATGCTATATTTTCTAGTGTTACATTCATTTTTCTTCAGAAAGGGATGAAATTGAGGTTGATCTAATATATATACACTTGTTTTTGGTGTCTCAATCTTTGAGTTGCAGTATTAGTAATATTTATCTTTTAAGTTTCAGTTAATGTTATAGAAATTTATTTTAATCACATTAGCATCATTGATATGAGCAAGTGTTTGCTTACCTTTTTTACTTTTTGGTTAAAAGTATATCCGTTTTCTTTTAGATTCAAAAATAAAAATAAAAAAATCGTACGAGGGAGTTATACCTCCATCAAAATTCAAAGGACGATCACCAATGGTGATCTCTCCAACTATTTGTTGCTGGTTCATCTTTATTTTGGGTAATATGTAGTCATATTCAATTAATCTTTAAAAAGACCAATCTATCAATCAACAAATTTTGGAGACTCTATTGGGGAAGCGAAAGAAGTAGAAAGGTTGCCTTGTTATGAGTAAATATGGTCCTACTGCACGAGAAAGTTTTTATTGTGTTTTAGCCAGACCTTGATTGGGTTCATGCAAAGTAGAAAGACATCATCTCCCAACTAAATACCCTAGCCTAGATATACAATAGAAACACTACAGAGTATATGAGAGTAAACCTTGTTTTAGAAGAAGAGTTAGCTCAACAACCAATGGTGGTGTTTGAATGAGAAATAAAAAGGTTTCCCAGAATGATAATTGTGAGAAATCCTCAAAGAAACCAAAACCCTTAGTGAAATCAAGGTCAAAGATAGAATCCAAATCAGCCACAAGGTCAAAATCCACAACCAAGAAATTAGCCTATGAAAATATTTGTAACTCCTTGGTGCCAAGAATATATCGCAAGAGAGTAGAATTTTTTTACCTCCTCTTAAATGGAGGTCGGCGACTCTATTTTTTAAAATTTCCCCATCTCTTTAACAAAAAGAATTTCAGCTTACATGGTGGCTTTAGCCTCACCACAACCATGTGAAACTCATTTTGGGTATCTGGATTTATCCTAGTACATAGCCTTGCCCACAGGATCCATAAAGCATCTCCCAAAATTTATTGGAGAAGATGCACAAGATCCAAAAAATCACATTCAAGCTTTCACCATTGCATGTGGGATTTTAGGAATTTCTGAAGAGGATGTGTTTGTGCGATAGTTTGTCAAATCTTTGGTTGGCAAAGAAACATGTTGGTTTCAATATTTGGAAGAGGGGTGCATCACCAATTGGAACGTGTTGAGGGATAAGTTCCTTGTGAGGTTCAAACAGGTCATCAAAACAGGTGCTTTGTTTTAATTTTTCAAGATTCAAAAGGGAGAGCATGAATGTATGAGATACTCCATTGATTGATTCACTCGACTTTTGAAATGGAATCCTCATGCCGACAAGCCTAACCAATCAAATTTATTAACTATCTTCATTGTCGCACTCCATCCAGAAATCCAATTTTAACTGAAGAAAAAAAAGGTATGTGACTTTGAAGTTGTGAAACATGGAGCCATATAAATAGAAGATGATTTATTTTTGTCTAGTTATTTCGACTAATGTTGAATTGGAATATTATCAAATGAAAAATTCATTCCAAAGGCCTATCATAAACCATAAAGAGAAATGACATTTCCACCTCGTATAGATGAATGTCCTAATCTCATCCTATCATGCCAAGAGGATTTCTCAACCAAATCCAGTGTTGATGGATGAAATAAAATTCATGACAAACGTTATGTAGAAGGAGAAGGAGATTTTGATAGATCGAGTGATGAAGAAGATTATGCTTCTCCAATAACACCCTATTCCACATCGGCATACTTCCTCTCAACAAACGAGATTGCTAAGAAATCATTCAATTATATAGCCCAAGTTTCCTCCATGATCCCAAAGATTGAAGTGTTCACTCTTGAAGATGTCAATGAATCAGTCGAGAACATTATAGTAGCATTTGGGGTTCGTGAGCACTTAGGAGGGCTTGAACATGAATGCCATGAAGATTTGTTGAGCAATTTCAATGCATTTTACTTTCTAAGTAGTTCTGATGAGGTTTTCAAAGTTGAATACAATCCTTTATTTGAGCTTTGTGACTCTGAATTGGACAATCTGGAATTGCTTTTCCTCGCTCCTTGCAACCATTTGATGCTTGGTAATGATGACATGAAGGGTAATGAAGAGCACGAGAAAGATATTGGATCACAAAAAGAAAAAGGAATAGATGAAGAGTGATTTGCGAGGAGTGTTTCTACTACAACTGGTTTTCCTTATTCCCCAAATCAAGATAGTGAATCTTCACATAAGGACATTCCATTTGCCTATCAAAAAATGAAAAAAAATGATGACTCAGAGCCTATGTCAATGAGAAATGATAAATTTTTTAAGGAAATTTCTGGAAGTCTTATGGAGATGGTATCAAGATGCGATGTGTCCACATTGGCCGAAGACAACAACAAGGTTTATACCTCTCAGTCATAAATTGATTCCGCCTCAGATTTATATCAATCACATTCATGCTTCACTTCAACTGGTGAAGGAATGATTCAAGATGTTGGTTTGTTCGAGGTAATGAATGGGCATGCAACTGGAAATTTACAAATTCATGTTCAAGGAATGACAAAGATATATGATGAAAATTAGCTTTTTCGTGGTGAGCCTACACACCAGTTTGGGGCTATATGTTCTTCCTTAATTTGAAAGTATTACATGAGAATGCTTTTCTTTTCCACATAGGGTCATAGATAATCCTACAACGACGAGTCTCACTTTTTGGTCAAGATGGACATTTATATTAACATTTTTTATTGATATTCTCCCTTTGAGACCTATAGCAACTAAACCGTTGTGAATTTGAAGATGATATGAACTAGTGATTTGTGGCAATTTATTTGTAGATTCTAAATATATTTTTATTTATTTTTTGAAATAAATCATGAATCTTTCAAAATCTCCTTTAATAACTAGTTTTAAATAGTAAACAACATTTTTAGAAAGTAATGTTTATGTCGTCCAACATAACTTTTTTTCTAGAAAGGATAAAATTTTATTTTTTAAAATATATATTCTTAACATCAATATCTAGTGCAAGGATATTTTTTCATAGATTTTTCGTTACATTTTTTTTTTTAATTAATTTTTGAAGTCACTATAACTATAATTTGGAAATAGGTGTATGTCGTCCAACATAACTTGTTGTGTATATATCGAAATTCAATTTTTTTTGGTGAAACAAGGTCATCAATACCTAGTGCAAAGGTTTTTTTTTGAACTTTTTTTACAATGGTTTACTATATTTTCACCTTTGTAGAATGAAGAACTTGATGTTCAGTAAAAAACCTACGTTCAATCAAAATTGAAAATTAAAAACATGATAAAATGAAAACATATCAAAACTATACTTGTTGGAAAGCTTATTTGGAGGGCTATGATCTTGCAAAATATCTTGTCAAATTAACTACATCTAAAGGTCCAACTTGAGGTTTGAAAATGGATTTTTCGAGGAAAATCTGAAATAAAAACCAAAACCGCCATACTTAATCCCTTCGTTCGAAGCTTAAACCTTCGCTTGAAGGCCCCTTTGAGCAAATATCATTGTGTAAAAACATATTTTATGGTGTATGCCCTCACTCGAAGGTCCTTCAAATGAAGATATTTATTTGATCAAAGGTTCTCTCTAAAAACATCCCTCCTCACTTGAAAAACTTCATTGTCCCAAAAGTGGGACTCAATATTATGAGATTATCCTCATACTTATCATAATATGTCAATGGTTTTGTATGATTGACCTTAAACGCCCCTGGTAGTAGGGTTCCCCTTCCTTGTATATATTTCAAAATTTTGTTGTGTTGTTAGTTTAGGCATTTTTCCTTCTTGCTCTATTTTTGGCTTGTCTTGGATCCTTTCTTTCGATGTTGTTGACTCTATTGCCCATTGGATAACACACAAGTTCGTTATTGAGATCCTAGGTTCCGTCAGAGCTAGTTGTTATCACGATCCTTGTCACTTCCCCAAAATAGTGTCCCTTAAATTTTTTGCCCAAGTTAAAGTTGTCGCCCCTTTTAAAGGTTTTTGAACCTATGTCGGGCATCACTCTAATTGTTGCAACCTCATATTTTCTTGAATTTTTAAGGTTGAACCTAAAGATTATCTTTGAATCAACTTTTTGTGAAGCTCTAAGAAAGGTGACAGGGCTCAAAGTAGTTTCCACAACCTTAGCACACACTAGCCGAGAGAATAAAAAGATAAGTAAGATTGATGCTACTTTGAATTTTTTGTAGGTTTCAAAACCTTTGTCAATTCCAAATAGGGTTTTGAAAACCTATTCTATTATTGATGGTAAAGTTTCTCTCCTAAGGATTAACCATTTTACTATTACCAAAGGCCCTTTTTCAGAAAAATCCCAAAGGATTTTGGACCGTTCCTTAAGAGTAGATTGTGAAGTGGACAATGGGAAGGCTTTTAGAATTGTGTTAGACTTCGATGGGATTACAAAATCACCACAGGGACCCGACATTGGTTTGTTTGCATTACTTTTGAAACAATCATCTTGTAAAGTTTTATTTAAACAAAAAATGATAGCACCTAAAGATAAATGCATTATAGGAGGAGCATTAAATAAAACCAAAGGCCATTGCAAATTATTAGAATTGCAAAAATGAAAATGATGCATCACAATGAAAGGAAAACACATGGAATAGAAATAGAGAATTTGAAGCTCATCACATTATGTAGAACAAATTAAACACAAAAACTTATATATGTATATATATCATATTATATCAACAAGAGAGTATTTCATTACATTCATTTAAACACATAGAGTAAACATCAAGATACAAATTCCCTCCACCATCTCTTGCAAACTCTCTATATACACTGGGGAGAATAGGTTTTCATTCAACTCAACAAAGTGGTGGAAAATCCCCATTTCGTTCCTCTCTAACCCAATACAAAGGAGAGAAATGGCTTGTCTATCATGTTTGTTCTGAAGAATGGTAGCAATACATATGGAATCTCCCACCAAGACTACACATGGGTACTCACTGAGATTTACCAAAGCAATATCCACCCCGGCTAGATAGGTTGGCCTTACTAGGCACTCTACAACTTTGGCTCCCCATTCCAGTTTGCTAGAGGTGGAGGTGAATATTATACAGGAAATGCACCAAAAGTGTAGAATTATGGACATGCAATTGAGAGATAAATTTCTCCCTGATGATTTTTCTTATCACCCCTCCTTCACATTGCTCTTGATGAGAAATACTTCTTTGAGTTGATCTACCACCAGTCTCCACACTAAACTGCATTTTATGCCTTCAATCACCAAAAATTTGCCTTTGGAAGTTACATCACTAGAAGTACTCAACATGGTGAGAGCGAAGTTGATATGTGGATAATGAAGATCATATGTCCTTTGAATTTATAGAGAAAGAGAATGGTAGTCATGTTTTCTAGATAATTTACGAAGGGTTTTCTTAGTTGTAACTAGTGGACAAGGGTGCCACCAACTTGTTTCAAATTAAATGAATGCAACAAATGATGTGATTGATTATTGTATTTTTGGCTAAATAAAATTTAATACATTGAAGTGGAAATTCTTAATTAAACTTGCTCGCATGTATATAATCCCTCATGGATATACAATTAAATATCAAATTGGAAAGTTGTAGGTTTTTCACATGCACATAGGGCCACAAGGCTCACATACAACAAGATTAGTGCATTAGCCTATCAAAATAAAATTGATATATGAAATGTAATCGTGATATCTCTAAAAATGGTCATAAATGCTCGCAAGGTTTGAACAGAAGAAATCAAACAATGGTTATGAAACATTCATTTGAAAGATTGATGGTTATGATTCCTTTAAAGAAAGAATCAATTTTCAAGAACTTAGTGACAATTATATTGTAAAGTTATAAAAATGCTATTGGAAGACACTCAAAAGGTCTGAATTTTTTATCCCCATTGCACTTTGGTGCAAGTGTGAGAATCAATGGAAAGAAGGATCAATTTTGTAATTTTACTTGTTTTTGAAGTTCTTTGTCTTTGTGCATATGAATTTGAACACAACACTTAGTAATTATAGAATGAGTCTTTGAGCTTTGATAAATGCTAGAATAATACTTCTCTTTGTGGATTCTATATTCTTTGGTGTTACATTCATTTTTCTTCAATAAGTTATTTTAATGCAGATTCATATGATTGACCCAAAGGTGTAAACTTTCGACGATTTTTTTTTGTTTGATATGGTAAGGTCCTAGATGTTGTGTTGATTTGATTGTTTTTGCCTTGGTTGGTATTGTAGATGTTGCTTTGGTTGGTATTTTGGGTGGTCTTTTGATTGGTGTTTGTGGTGCTTCCTGACAAATTGAAGACTAGTTTAGCATTATGCATTTCAAATGAAGTATCATTGTCATTATTTTTGTACTTTTGCCAAAATTTTGGTTTGTCATTGTTGGAGGAATTAGATGAATTGCTTCTGTTATAAATTTTCAAAATTCTTCATTTGAACAAGGCTTCTTCAATCTTGATCCCATTTTCAATCAATTTTTCAAAAGTTGGAGGACATTATAATTCAAGCCTATAAGTCATGTCATCATTTAAGTTATCAATGAATACCTCCATCTTTTATTTTTCTTGTATAAGACGGGGATACCTTGCGAATAACCTTCTCCACCTTTGTAAAAATACTAAAAATTATTTCCCTTTCTTTTGTTTGACATTGGAAAGTTCCTTCATTGTGATTTCATGTCGAATATTATACGAGTATTGGGAGATAAACTTGTTGACTAATTCCTTAAAAGATTTGATCCCTGAGGGTAGTTGCAAGAACCATTGCATACATTGCCCTCCCAAACTGCGTGGGAATAATCTCATTAAGTGTCTTCATGGGAAAATTCAAGGCTCATAGTTCTAAATTCCATTACATGATCGATGGGACTTGTCTTTCTATTGTATTTGTCAAATTTGGGGAATTCACAATGTTTGGGGAATGGTATCATGTTGACACTTGGATCAAAAGGGTAGGGGCATATATCCTGTATTGAGTACCTCTTAGTGGTTCTAGTTTGCAGGTTTTGCATTTTTTGTTTGAGGGTTTGTATTTGTTGTGTTAAGGCATCCATGAGATCATTATTCTTTGTTTCCTTTCTTGTTTCAGTTGGTATTTCAGTTTCTATCTTCTTAGGAGTTTTTTTGCGAATTTTGTGATATCAAAATCATCGGGTAGTTTGACTCCTTTGTTTGCTAACATCAAAAGGTATTTCTCACCCTCTTTCTCAAAAATACTCTCCATGAATTTATGAAAATTAGGGTTTTGTTAGGCTTGTTCTATAGTTTCATCTGTTATCTCTTTTACCTCATCTTGACAAATTCTGAGAAAAAGGTTTTCTTCTCTTTTAACCATGGTATTTTGGTTTTCAATTTCCTTTTCAAAAGTTTTCATTGTTGCAATCTCGTTAAAACGGGCATACAAGTGATGGAAATTTTCTAAAAGTTTGACCAAAGTTTGGGAGTGCCAAAAGGATTGGTTAGAATTTGATTAAGAAAGCTTTATTTTGAGATGGAGGATGATGAATCTTGATGAAGAATGATAAATCCTGATGGTGAAATGCAACTGCTAAATAAAAAATGGGAGTGATGAGGAGGAACTTTTGAATGTTTGATCAACGATTAGATGACAAATTTTCACTTGAAAATGCCAGTTTCAATAGGTTTGAGATTTTGATTTCTCTATTGTATCAACTAATTTGGATGGTTGGAGTATTGTATTTCTAGTTGCGAAATGTAAGAATGACGAATGGGTTGACTATGATTATGCCTTTGTGAAAGAGGTCTTCGTTGATAATAAGCTTGTGAATTTAAAGGCTCTAAAGAAAAATCATTAGTATATCCTCTATCAAATTCATGATATCTATGGATGAAAGTTTGATAGTCAAGAAAGACCTTCCTACTTTGGTACAAGAAGCGTCTCCTTTTCAAAAGTTTCTTGTAGCTAAGTTGTTTCTTTGGTTTCTTGATTCTTGTAGTAAGGGATTTCTAAACAAATGTTGTTGATTTCCAATCCCTTAACATAAAATGATGCTAGTTTCAATAAGTTGAAAGAAAATTTAGGACAAGGAAAAGATGTTGTTTGAGAAGGAATCCCTAAATTGGATGTCAATTGGCAGATGGGAGGTTAACTTTAGCTTTTTGTTTGTAGATTTACCGGATGCGCTAAAACAGTGCCCAAATGCGCCAAAACTCAAATGCACTAAGGAATGGTACATATGCACTACAAGAAGGGCTCGATGCACCAGAACAAGCAATATATGCGCTATAACAACAAATGAATGCATTGCTAGATGACACAAATCCGCTATAACAGAGGAGGGATGCACTAAAACAACAAATGGGTGCACTAGTTTATGATAGTGATGCGCCAAAACAATAGAGGGATGTGCTAAAAGATGCAAGCTATACGCTATAATAGTTAATGGATGCACTAATCTGGAAAAATGCTTTCTAGTTTTTTGGCAGTTCGACAGATTTTTCTGGTTTCAACTGTGAATTTTTGGACTGTTTGGTTCAAATTTTCTTCTGAATCAATAGTTGAACATGTTTGAGTGATGTTTGCTTGTATATTGGTTTAAAAACACATTGTTAAAGACACATCAAACAAGCACAATTCCTAGGATGTGTAGGACAATATTCTTTTGGATTCCATGTGGATTTTACTCCAACCACACTTATTCTTAATGGGTAATTTAGAAGTTTAGCCGCACAAACTCCCCTTTATATTGCACTCACTTCTCGGGCCAACCAAGCTTCAAACTCCCATGAATCTCCTATGGCAAGTTTTTCACCTCTACTAAGAATTGTGAGAATGTGGATGCCTTGGCAACGACTGTTGTTGCACCTAAGAATAGATAAGGGTAATTTTTGGCTTACTACAAAAAAAGGGTTTTAGTAGGGGCATTCCATTCATGGGGGATTATCTATATGATAAGAGACCATTGTCACCCTTCTTGTCAGAACAATCCTCGTGATACTCAAACTTTCCTCGAGTACCCACATTTATATCCCAGGTGGAAGTCGCTTGGCTTTAGCATGCTCCCAGTTGAGTCAAACTCCCTTCTTTTGAAATGAGGAGGCAAGCCCTCTAAGGTTTAAAATGCAAATAAAATGAATGGGTCTGACTTTCTGATCACCCAGTTAAGGGGAGAGCATACACGCCTACCATTCCAAACACAACAAGCATGGTGTAAATTTATCCTTCCTAGTTATGCTAGATTCTTAACTTAACCAAAGGAAATGACAACTAGATTTAACCCTGCAACCAATTGTTAGTAGTTTCAATCCATTGTTCTTTGAAAATGTTCTTTATTTGTTTCAGTAAGGTCTCTAACTGTGTGTAAGGTTCCTGTAAAATAGAAAAACACATATTAGTTTTTGGAATCTAGAAAATTTACAACAAAAACCAAATGCGCCATTACAGTAACTGAATGCGCTAAAACTCAGACTAAATGCGCTAAAAGAGAGATTGAATGCGCTAAAAGAGCGATCAAATGTGCTAAAAGATAAACTAAATGCACTAAACTGGAAAAAGCAGAGAATATAATTTAGAACTCCTTGATGCACCGAAAGAAAATCTGGATGTGCTGAAACAACAACCCAATGCACCGAAATAAAAGTCGAATGCGCTAGAAGAACCACTAGTGCACTGAAACAAGAACTCAATGCACTGATAGATCTGCCAGATGCACTAGAGAAAAAAATGGATGTGTCGTTTCAAATTTTTTGACGGAATCTGTGAAGAAAAACTCAATAGAAAACAAATTAAAGATGGGGCTAGGCCCCATGGTGGGCACCAAATTTATGTGTGGTGAAAATATGTGTATCAATATGATAAAACTAAACACAGATCCATGCAATGTATTACATAAAAGGAATTGAAATAGTAGAATTAAATAGCTACAACTATCCTTTCAAATCATTCCATGGTTCTCTAGTCTTAAGGACCTTCAAAATTCATGCTCTTAGATCTATTAAACGTTGCAAATGAACCTACAAAGATGACGACCTAAGAAATGAGAAGCTATTGTGAAATGCAAACTACATGCCTACATCCCTATATTTTTGTATTTTTTATGTTTGAATGTTGAATGATCTATGATGAAGTACTCATTGCTCAAATGATGCTAAAATTGACAATGCAAATCTAATAGTAATGTTGTATAAAAGATGCAATGACTAAGCTACTAAAATTGAAATTGCCATAATAACTCTAAATGAACTAAAATGCTAAACACTAACTACAATACTCTCACAATTCTCTCAAATTGTACTAGCATAAGTTTGCAATCCAAATCCATCTGAAAAGTTGTAGAAATGCCTTCTATTTATAGATTTTTCTAGGCTCAAGATGGTGTGGCAGTGATGGACAGTCGAGATTGCAATCCTAAGGCATCGATGGTGGAGCACAAAGAGGTTGGAGAGAATCGGGGAGGTGATTCCCTTCAAGAAAACACCTTGCCAAGTGTTGAAGAGAATCAAAGGAAAGAAGCCATGTGTCCAAGGTGGTTTCAAATTTGTTGCAAGTATGTTGATGATAATTCACATTTTACAATTTAGAAAGTTCAATTTCATGTGACACATGGTGAGGTGGAGGTGGTTAGAAGAAATATGGAGACATGTGCCAATTTGAATTTAAAAATTCAAATTTAAATGGAAGAGGGAAATTAATTAGATAACAAATTATTTAATTTGTGCATTTAATTAATTTAAGAGGAAAATGATTTTTGGAAAAGGAAGAATTAAGGTAATGAACCATACAAATAAATTTATCAATTTATTTATAATAGTAGAGGAATTACAATTTGTTCATTAAATAACAAGCATTAAATTAATTTGTGCTCTAGACCATTTTTATGTGCATACAAATTGTAATAACAATATTCAATATTAGGGTTGAAAAATGTATTTTCTGATTATTTTTTTTTTTTTGACTAAGAGTCTATTCCTATTCATGGAATTCTAAAAGAGGACCCACATTTCGACAACCCAAAGCTGCATTGTGAAGAGGACTATGGGTGCAGAAGCACAAACTCCTCACAAGTTGATAATTTCCACCAAATTATATACAAATGTAGTGAACATTGTGAACATGCGAATATTTGATCCATATTGAATGTAGAGGTTTTAAGTTTGTTTGTGATCACTTGATTGTCAATTATACTTTTTGAATGGAGCTATTTATTGTCGAGATTATAATTTTGAATTGAATCCATTTATTGATGAGATCATATTTTTGAAATAAAGACACTTAATGTTGTGACTATACTTTTTGAAATGGAGTAATTTAATGTTTTGACATTATGAATACCTGTATGGTTAATTAGGTTATTCTCGGGGTTAGATAATCCATAGGAAAGGGAGTAACCTAGATGGTCACTTAACATGTGTGGATGCATGGTTAGTTTGGTTATACCTTGTTTGGAATAATCCATTAAAAAAGGGTATAACCTAGTTAGTCAACTTTGTTAAAGCTTGGTTATACCTAGGGTTAGAGAAATCCATGGGAAAGGGTGTAACCTAGATAATCATTTGTCAAGACTTAGTTATTCCTAGGGTTTGGGTAACCTGTGGTAAATGGAATAACCTTGTTGGACAATTTATTATGTCATCACCTTAGATTGAATGTGTGTTATGTTTATGGTCAATACCAAATTGACCTAAAGAGTGGGTGGATAGATGGTTCACACTTGAAGTACTAGGTGTTGAATTTTTTGGCCAAAGTAGTGTAAGTAGCCACTGTTTATACTGTCAGCTCACTGTGATCCATGATTTCATTCTAGGCAAGGAAGCCAGACATGTAGGTTGTAGCCAATGCATGGTAGCTCTAGATATGTAAGACATAATATATGCTTAGGAAGGTCAGGATTATGGGGTTAGCCAACCAATCTCTTCGTCGAAGGGTAGGGCCATCTTACCAGTTAGGTAGAAGTGCAGGGGATTGCAGTAAGTCCATGGTTGGTGGAAAAACACTTGAGTGATGCTCTTCCTAATATAATTGATGACCAAGATTTGAGGATGTACTCGCCAACATTGGGGACAACTAGAATGTATGCACCAGTATTGGGGAAATCTAGAATGTATGCACCAATGTTGGGGACATCTAGGATGTATGCCTATGTAGGGACATTTGGACCATTTGTATTTATGTTTCATTAAGCTCATGGAAGCTATATATCTAAACATGTATCTCTATTCTTATTAAGAAATTGTAATTGGAAAATGTTATCATTACATGGGTTATGTAATAGATAATTATTACTTGAAATTATGTAACATTTGTACTTTATGAAAATAGAGTGGAAGTTTGAAATTTGATTAATTTCAAATATGTATCTTTTATTATTGAAATGCAGTGGGAGTTTGGAATGGGATTTGTTCCAAATGTGCATTTTATTATTGTGTTAAAAAAGAAAAAAATTATTGCTAAAGTGTTGGCTCCTTAAAACTATTCACTTGTGGGTAAAACATAGTAGAATTCAATGGGTAGAACATTGGGTATGCTACAAGGTGTCTACATGAAGACGAATTGAACATTACATGTAATGCACCTATATGCACAACTCCACCTATCATAGTAGTTTCCATCTCTAACTCTTATATTGTCATAGTTCTTGTCATAGTTAAACTTGACAACTGATATAAGTTAACTTCTACAAAATGGGATAAATATTTTCCATGTGAGCTCCACATGACATCTAGTCAACTTACATGTAAGATGCCACCACTTCAAGTCAACTCCAACAAAATGACATCACTAGATGTGCATAAAATAATATTATAAGACAGGTAACAAATGATAATCATGCTAAAAATTATCAATAGTTGAGACACCTTATTCCTAATAGTGGTCACCTCCACCTACTGTTTTGACTTCCTTGTCTCTAGGGGAATCAATTTGTGCCATTTACCTTGATCTTCTTTGTCTTTTATCATCCATGTTCCTCTATCCTTCCGACCCATGATTTATTTTATAGTTTTGACCTCTTTTAAATCTTCGAGAAGCCTTCTCCATAGATGTAGTTTATTTGAATTCCTTATTTTTATTGTCAAAGTAATTGGATGAATGACACTTTCATTTTTGTTTCTGCTTACTTTTCTATTTTTCTTCAACAATTAGGGCTACTTTAATGGATTAGTTCAAGCTTTTGGATCTAGTGAGTTTGGTTGCAAATAAATGGTTCTTATTTAGACCCAAGATAAATTTGTTTACATGGTCCTCTTCTTCCTTCATATATTGGATGTGGTGGAGTAGGCCCTTGAACTTATCTGTATACTCTACTACAAACATTCCTCGTTAGTGTAGTGAGTGAAATTCCATCATTTTTTGATCCCAATGACGACTTAATAGGTAATCCGTATGGAATCTCCTCATAAACTTATCCATAAATTAACTAGCATGATTCCTAAAAGTAATCACATCACCTTAAAATATCTCAAGAAATCAACTAGAATCTTTTAGTACCACCATGTTAAATCATAAATATTTCATATTTTTTCATTAGTAGCTACGATTTTTACATAAGCACGATGATAGTAATTTAGTACATATCACCACACACATAGTTTTATGATTACATCATTTAAATTCCTCCTCTTTTGGATCTTCCTCTTCCAAGGGTTTTGTAGCTATAAACAAGGTAACATTCATGCAATTGTATCCCACAATTGTTTCCTTGGAAGGGATAGGTATGTTATGCCCACAATCAAAAGGGAAATCTTCAACAACCAACAGATTTGACTTGAAGGCAAAGTAACAATTATTAAACAACACTCATTACAATAATATTACCTACTAAAATTAAGGTTTTCTCTTCTTTTTATTTTTTTAATCCAAATTTTTTCGAAATCCAAAATTTTTCAAACATTAAATCTATATTTTTAAAAATTCTTATAATTTAAATTATTGTTTTTTTAAGAAGATTTTTGTTATTATACATCAATCAAGAAAAATAATTATATTACATTTTTAATTATAATCTTCACACATTTTTTTAAATTTATAATGATTGGTTAAATAAATAACAAATTACATCCAATCATCCGGAAACCTCTCCCGCAGGAACTAATAAATAAATGAATATAATAAACACATCAGCGCCCAACTAAAACAAAACTTAGTTTATTTCAGTATACGATATTTCTCGTTGGAAACCCTACAACTACCGACCCTCTTGTTGTTGCAGCTCCATCAACATCATGCTATGCAGCAAACTGTTTGTTATACACCCATTCCATTTTCGCAGTCTGTACTCAACACTTGCCAGTACCAATGACTATCCACAGAGCCTCTTTTCACAATTTGTCTCCACCAAATTTAACATGTCTGCAGCAGACATCAATCGGATGCTTAAATTGGCTCCCTACTTGAAGAGGCTTCAAACTCTCGACAAAGTCAAGCAGTTTATTGATATGCTGAATAGATGCGGCTTCTCTGAAGTCCAAATTGCCACTATAGTGAGGAGACAGCCGTCACTAATCGTCAGAAATGTAGAAAGAATATTGGAACCCAAAATCAAACTGCTGGAAGATTTCGGATTTCAGGGTGAAACTCTGACGAAGCTATTGACGTGCTATCCACACATCTTGAAGAGCAGCCTTGAGAACGCCCTTCTTCCCAAGATGGAGTTTCTTCAGAATTTATTTCATTCCAAGGATACGCTCATCAAAACCATGCTAAGATCCGCCTTATTTTTTGATTATAGCCTGGAGAAGACCCTGAAGCCCTCGGTTGCTTTCTGGGAGGAATGGGGTTTTCGTGGGACGGAGCTCTCCAGACTCGTGCTTATAGGTCCGTCCATTCTGAAACACTCTTCTCTAACGCGTGCCCAAGCTGACCTCATTAAGAAGATTGGCGCCCACAAAGGAAGCAAAGCGTTCAAATATATTGTAAGTGCAGTGGCTACTCACCGCATGAAAACGCTAGAGGCCAAGATAGAGAATCTCAAACTCTGCGGGCTCTCGGCTGAAGAAACCTGGCACGTATGTCGGGCTGCCCCGCAAGTCCTCAATTACTCCCAGGAAAAAGTTCGTGAAACGATAAAATTTGTAGTTAATAAAATGGAGCTCCCTGCAAATTATATAGTGAATCACTCCTGCTTGTTTCATATCAATGTGGAAAAGACTATGAGGCCCAGGTTTCTAGTTTGGCGGAAAATCAAATCCCTCAATGACACCGGCCTTTCTCTCTTCACGGTAGTGACAATGGCAGAGGCAAGGTTTGTTATAAATATTATAAGAGGGCATCCTGAATCTACAACACTATGGACAATTTATGAAAATGCCATCTCTAATGCCTCCAACAAAATAAGGAGCTTAACCATATGGTAATTTGTCTTTCTGGGAATGAGACAGTGAGAGTCAGGACTCAAAACTCACAACAAACATATTAATCTAGTCTTTAGCAGAAGGTAGGTAGTCCCTCTCCATCCAGGTGTTGGTTATGAGCACTTCACATTACTGCGGCTGTAGGTACCATATTCAACAACAGGAGCCACGTTGATACTCTCTCTGTCATATTTTCTATGTCTAATTGTACTTCAAGCAAGGTATGCATAGTAGTTACTGAATTTTCATGTTTGCTACTTGCTTTCACTGCAGTCATTCAGTGTGATTTAATTAATCACTATTTAATAGTTATAAGTTCTGTTGCATCTGAAATGTATTTTAGAAAATCCCATCATTATGTTTGGAATGAGAATCAAGCCAGAGTTAGGAGTGAACAGTTTATACGTAATTTTCAGCAAGCAGTTTTCCAGCCCCCAAATATTTGCAGAAGTAGTTATTTTGGGTTTGATGTAGTATCATTTAGAATGCTAAAGTCGGTTTGTCTCAAGATTGTCATTTAAGTCCTTCAAACAATACATGAAAATCAGCACTCCATAACAGTAGTTTCTTCCATTTACAGTGGAAGTTCATCAGCAATTGGACAACATCACACAGCATTATTAGTTGGAAGTCATAGTTAATATATGGTGTTAAGCATAGATTTAGGACTTACACCGGCCAGATCATTTAGGGCTCCAAATAGGCAAACTTGCATGTCATACTAAATTGGATTTTTATGGATTCCAATTCAGAATAACGTCAATAACATATGAATCAATTTGTATGTTGTTTCAAAATGCTGGTACAAGCTGCAAACTTCTAAATTTAATGGACTAGTCAGTGTGTTACACCTAGGAGATACTCATTTGGAGAAATTGCTCAGGATTTGATGAATTTGTGGTCATTGATAGATCGAGCAAAGTACGCATTGTTTAAAAATGCTGATACTAAAAAGTGTCAATGCTGTAAATGAATATGAGGGTTTTAAGCTTAAAACCTTTAGGTTTTTAATAATGTCTTAACAAGGCAGGCTCAAGACAGATTGAGTCTCAGACGAGTTCTTCAGAGAAATACAGAAATATAGGTTTGCAGATTTCTGTCAAACTCATTCAAGTTGACCTAGTAAAGGCAGTAAAACTCACTGCTGCTGGCTTGGCTCGGACTTTGTTAGTCCACCACAGATGCGCATAATCTCAAAATTATGGTTTTAACTTTCTGACAATTTTCATTGCAAATTCCTGTAATACAATACTGATTATGTAACGTATCAATGCTTTTTTAATTTCTTATGGTGGGATTCTGCCAATTCCATTCTGGCCTATATACAACCAGGTAATGCACTAACACATGCATCTGAAGTTGATAGTTATTTTCATTTTCTGTTATCAACTAGGTTACCACATTTTGGGAAACATAGCCAGATTACAGGTTACTTTCTATGATATTTGCTTACTTTCTATGCCAATGGTTTACCTCTATGAGGCCATGAATAGGCCCAAAGTGGTCATTTTGCATTACTATTGTGGAAACAAAAGAAAATATGTGATCATTTGGTATATCATTGATCGTAGATGGATGAACTAACTCCACCAAATGATACATGCTTTAGCTTACTACCCCCAAAGTTCCACTTCTTTAATACATTTAGGCTGATGAGGAGGTCATAGCAAGTGTTGTTTCATGCATTGATAAGATGGTGCCAAATAGACTAGATACAAAGTTCTTGATAAGTTGGAGGCTTATAAGGTTGCAGAGGGGAGGCTCTTTAGCTCAAGCAATTCAAAGGAGAGAAAAGCAACAGCTAGGTGAAAGAATAATAATTTAATTTTTAGCTTAATATTAGAACTAGAAACTAGAAATTAAAACTTGAAAGTTTGAACAAGCTTTGAATCTTTTTACTAAATTCCTTTTTTTTTAAATCTGTTTTTTGTAGATTTGTGGTGGGAGAATTACAGTGCTCGCACACCAAATATTCATAGGCTAGCTATTTGTGTTGTAACCCAACCTTGTAGTGCTTTTAGGTGTGAACACAATTGGAGCCTATTTTAGATTATTCACATGAAGAGAAGGATATTGAATTAGGAGTGTCTTAATGACCTTGCCTTTGTTCAGTAAAACTTTCGCCTTCGAACCAAAAAGGTGGAGGTTCCTTCTCATGATGCCATTGATTTGGATGACATTGATCCTCTTGCTAATTGGATTGTTGAAGAACACATTAATGCCATGCTTACCAATGAAGATCTTGCTAATTTGGAGAGAGGAGCAGTAGAAGCAACAAAGTTGGACGCATTGGAGGAAAATGAAGACATTTTTTAGGTTAGGAAACAATAAGTCATCATTTTGATATCTTATATTTTGAGGCCCAAAAAATAAGTTACACTAGGAGGGGGAAGAGGAAGATGTAGATTGTATTTGGCTGTTTTATAATATGTCATCATATATAAATAGTTGCACTGTTATACAATTATTATGTATAATTTTGTTCTTTTATAATGTATTCAAAATATTTATTGTAATGCTATACAATTATTAATTATAATTTTGTTGTATTGCAATGTATTGTTTGACTTTGAAGCTTTGAAATTTCAATTTTTGAGCATGTGAGGGTTATATGACATGCAATGTTTGAATTATGATAAATTGATAATCAAATTAAACTTTTGTGTTCTCTAAATGCATTTTTTTGTGTAATTATGTTTTTTCTGGCCATGTTTTTCCATGTCCATGTCAAGTCTCAAGTTCGAGTCCAATTTTTGGGTTATCAAGTTTGTGTTTTCAAACTGTGATAGAAACCAGTAGTGATTTGGAGTGGATGGAAAAATTGCAATCAACAATAGATTTAGCAAATATAGAAGAGTTCCTATATTTCCAGACTAAAAAAATAATTTTTAATCTAGAAAGCATGCCATATTTGGGAAATTTTTGTTGGAAATTTTACTACTTTGTCCCACAAAAAATTGTGCCAAGTAAAAGGCTCATGTTGAAGAGACTGGGAAAAATCATGAATACACTACTAGTCCATTTGTGCACAAGTGCATAACCAAAACAGGTGCAATAGAGTTCTAGGTTGCCACAAAAGGGCCTTATGGCATTATCAACACCAGGATGCATAAGATGATTGCCAATAGGAAGGCTCTGATAAGGCAAATGTGATGACCAGCTTTATTCCATAAATCGCAGCATTCCATAGTGATATACACAAAGGCAACACTGAGTTTTTGTGGCCCAATGGTTATTATTAAATTGCAGGCTGACTCCTTTATGATTAGCACTAAGGCCGACGTTTATGGAAATAAATTTAAATTAATATTCTGGCTGACCTCCCTTCATTAGCATTCAAGATGGAAACGATTTTGATTTTTAATTATCCTCATAGGCTGGCCGACCTGTCAACATTGGTGCCCAAGACAAATTTATCTAAAGCTAATGCTGGCCATCGGTTTTGAGAGATGTTTTTAGGACATAAATATAGGTGTAATCACCCAAGAGGGATGAAGAAAATAATTAAGACAAGGATTAATATTACTACAGCCGGTATTAGTTAATGAGGGCAGTGAATGAGTATAAGGCTGTCATTAATAAAAGGCAGCGATTCTGAAAAATCAGTGATAGAAGCTGATATGAATAAAAAGAGGGCTGCGATCAAGTTTAAAGAGAGCAATTATTTAAGAGAAGTCACGATTCTTTGAGGAGTTATTATTTCTCAAAAAGGTGTATCTTTTCATAAAGATATAAATAGATGAAGGAATGGAAATCAATTGGCATCAAGGAAGGAATGAATAAAAATGAAATGGAAATCAATTAGAAATCTGGATAAAGGAGCAGATTGAAAACAAAGGAATAAAATTAATAAATTATAAGAGATCTATTGGATTAATTATTATTGCCAAGAATATATTTGGGAACTAAGTTTAAATATAATTATAAATATATACATATATACGATGCTTGCAGCTATTATTAATCCTTATTAGTAATTATTCATTTGATTTAATTTATTAGTTTCCTATAGGTAATCAAGCAAAGATATGCAAGGGAACACGATTGGGGGACGTAGCAGACCGATTCCATAATGTAAGTAGACCAACCCCATGTTGGATGGTAATGAAAGTTCTTGCCACTTGGGGCCAAGGGGTGGGTGCCACACTCTTGGGCTTAATTGTGATGAACAGTCCCCGGGTTCCACAATGTAAGTAGATCAACCTCATGTTGGATGGTAATGAAAGTTCTTGCCACTTGGGGCCAAGGGGTGATTGCCACGCTCTTAGGCTTAGTTGTGATGAACAGTCTCCACCACGTAAGTAGACCAACCTCATGTTGGATGGTAACGAAAGTTCCTGCCACTTGGGGCCAAGGGGTGATTGCCACACTCTTGGGCATATTTGTGATGAACAAACTTTGGGTGCCCTACTGTGCTTTCCTTTCCAATCCTTTCTATGATTGGTTATGGAGAATGATACTATATACTAGACCAATATGGCAATGCTATTTATATTAATTGTTCATTTATTCTTAAGTTTGATAATTTTTATGTGATTTAATTTAGAATACTATTTTATATTGTTGGAATTGCTACTTCTTGAGCAAATTCAAGCATACTCCAAGTAGGGGACAATACAACAAACACAAGGCAAAATGAGCAACCTTCGGTTCCATAATCTCTTTCCAAACCATTTGAAAGTTTTTATCCCACATAAAAGTTGGAGATTGAAGATATCATCTAGAATGAAGTTTTCAACCAAGGATAAATGGAATAAAAGCTATCTGAATCCTTTTCTAGGGGTACAATTATATAGGGTAGTATCCGAATACCATTTCTAGTTCTCCCAGCAAGGCTTATTAGAACACACATAAGTTTTGTGCAAGTGTTGTGAAGGCATGGTCTTGATGGTTTTTTGGAATGTTTCTTTGTCTACAATGGTTAGATTAAACTTTGCCTTGGCTTGTGACCAAGAGAACCATGTGGAGCTAATTTGGAATATAAATCTTGGAGATGCCTAACTCCTCTTCTAAAAATCTTTAGGGAGTGCAACCGAGAAATCACAACCAATTACTTATTTGAAAATAATGGTCTGAGACCACCATAAGTATTGTTGTTTGATGGATAAACTTGTATGTAATCCATCCCCATTTCACCTTAGCCATGACTTGATGGCTTCCTAGGCCTTCCATGTACTTTTGATAACAAAAGTGCCAATAAAATTGATGGGAACAAGATGAGGGAATTTAAACCAAGGCCATTACAAGCTATTCTCCCATACAAGATGCAAAACATTTGTGCACTAAAACTTTCTAGGGTTCATTGCCAATACAAGCTCTAACAATGCATTTAATGCAAAGCACAATTCCTTTTTGATTAACATCAACACCAATAAGATGTAATACTTTAGATTCTCTGGGAAGGGAACCAATATTCCTTGCAGCTTTGTGAAAGCGTTTGATGTGGTCTAAATTGGCCCATATAAAATCTTGTAGAAGCTTTTCAAGCTTGTGGCATGAAGACTAGCAAAGGACCCAATAAGAGGAGCAATAAACGTTCATTGCAACAAGCACTTTAGAACATATCTAAAATGTACTAGCTAGTGAAAATTGCTTAGTAATCTGCTAGGCCAAACTCTTTTTTCATTCTATCAATGACATGATGCCACAATGTAGATTGGCAAGCCTAGAAAGCAAAGGGGATCCCTATAAACTTGAAAATCTTCCCATGTTCAATAGGCTTAATAGGCTTCTGATAAAATAAATGAATTGAGGCCAAACACAAAGAGAAGGATTTATTGGACTAGTCACTAAACAGAGTCCTGAGTTATTATAGTTTTGGTTTGGCTGGCCAATCAAAATCCAACTCAATATCTCTTTAATAAATAAATATCTCTTTTAATGATGTAATCTTGGATTGGGATCCTTTATTCACCACATAAACAATATTCCCAAACATGCATATATACATTTGTTAGCATTAATCCATGGCAACACATTTATAAACTATCGATAATGCAATCTATTGTGAACTAGGAGGAGTGACATGGTGGGTCCGCCCGAAGCCATATACCAACCTAAGAGGTTGTATACCACAGTTCTCCCTATTGGTGACTTGTACCTGCTTTCCCCAACCATGTCCCAACCTTGGAAAACACTTGCCCACTTATGGGAACGGGTGGAGCTCCAGAGCGGTCTTGGCTCTTCCACCCCTTCATGGCACATCCTTTCCTTTAAGTTTGAGCGGACTGTAAGTGGGACTTCCACCCCTCCATGGCTCATCACTTCCTTTGGATTGGGCGGATTGTAAGTGGGAGGCACCACTCTTCTCAGGTCCCTTCCCCCAAGTGGGTTTTCAGTCAGTCACATTCAATTCATTTTAAGATTTACAAGCAATATGCATACATATGTAAACAATGAGTTGCAGGAAAAGAGCAATCTGTGGTGATGAACATGGACTGGCTCTCTTGGTTTCCCGAGATGAATGTTTCATCTCCTTAATTGTTCCACTCTGTTCTCCACACTCGCCAAATATCGTTAGTGTGAATTAAATAAATAAGAATCCATTTTCCATTCTAATGTTAGAGAATCATAATTACTTATAAGACTCAATAATGGCTGCAAGCATCATTATTGCATAATCGTACATTACTTATAAGACTCAATAATTACAAGTAACTTACTCCCCTTATTGTCCTTCATATATCTCTTATTGGATCATCTCTTGATTCACCTGTGCCTCCTCTTGATATCTGCTCAGGTCCAACTGATATTCTATTTTCCACCCTATGATCTGATGAGAAAATATGACTCCGTGACCTCCATTCCTTCCTTCATCCATTTGATAGAAATCTGCCATAATTATCTTCTTTAGATTCCTGATATGCAGGTCTCTTGATGTTGAATCTGATATATCTTTCTTTCATTCTCCCTCAAGCTCTGCTCTTGAAAATGCTAATCACTGCACTTTATATATAATTTACTGCTCTTTGTAATATCCATTGTTGCTGTTTATATCTTGTTTTATCTCCCCATCGGTCTTATCAAATCTATATATTTATTAACTGTACATATATATATATATATATATTAATTGCAAATACCTTTCTTAATCTCTTTGGTATCTTCTTAGTTGTTTATGAATTGTCTTACTTCTGCCTTAAGCCTGTATTAAAATCCCTATCTGTTCAATGATTTGCTGGTTTAATCATCAGAAGGTGTTCTTCCCATTCTACCCTTGATTGTACTATATATTATTAATAGAGATACAACTTATAACATATCCCGATGGCAGATCTGTCCTGGCTATGATATTTTTTATCTTTTTTTTGTCCTTATCCCTATTCTATCTCCTCCTTCCTTCTATAAAATCTGATTTTATATCTTCTCCTACTTTGGAGAAGGGTTGCGATCATTTATGGGGAGTCATACCTTTTTATTAGTGAGCACCTATGGAGAGACATACCTTTTCATTCACATTCCTTAATCGCTGTTTCATTAATATTCTATAATCGCTGCCTTAGTATAATTAAGGATCGCTGCATTTCTTCTTTGAATAAGACACAGCAAAAATTGTCTTTTATGCCATTTTATATTATATAGAATCGCTGGTCTAGAGATTGCCTTTAATCGCTGCTCCTTTTGAAATTTGAATCGCTGCTGTACACAATATTTTACTGATATTTATTATAATATTATATGATACTTATTATAATTATAATAATATTAAGTTATTAGTATTTGCATTTGTATTTTGTTATTTATTTTATTTATTTATTTGTATTTTAATATTTTATACTATATTGTTATTATTTCGGGGGCATGACACATGTCATGATAAAGTATATGCACAAGAGTTGCAGGTAATTGGACTGAGTGTTTAATATGAATACAAATTCTATGCTAAAGAAAAATTGACAAGAGTACTAAATCTTAATTCCTAAAGCAAGTTCAACCATTAAGCAAAGGAAATGTTGTAATTTAAAAATGAAGCTGCAAGTTACGCAGTATATATAAGCAAGCTGTAAATTACCATAGAATTCCCACATAATTAAAGTACTGGAAAACTTAACCATATAGAGAACACTTCAATATGCAGCAGAAGAAATAAGCATAGCAATCTCATCAACACAATAAAAAATCATACCACAACCATTCTAAAGAGAATTGATACCAACAGGTTGGCTTGAGAGTGGGCTCTTTCTCGCCTGCTACATGCTTTCTTAACAACAATATTTTATTATTAATGCTGAAACTCATGTAATTTCTCTTTAGCAAAATTCCTTGCTAAAGTTTATCTCACATACATAGCACTACCAAATGTGTCCTCTTTCGAGATATATTTATAGGGAACTCATATTATAACTGATTTACAAATATAGTTCTTAGTTGTTCCTACCTTTTAGCCTTTGCTCTAGGACAACTTCGAAACAGAGACAATAAAACGATTGCTTATCGAAACATTTACTTTAAATAGGATATAGTTCAATATTTTCAAGAAGTAGATATGAAAGGAAAAAGGTTCAATGTGCAAGTGCTTGTTGTTGCTTGCACAACACACCCTAGTTTTCCTTGGAAAATCAAGGGTCCCCTTTTAGTCTTAGTTGATTACCTAAAGCGTTTTAGCCCCCTAGTTTTATTTATTTATTTATTCTTCCTATCTTTTTTGGTTATTCTTGTCATAGGCTCTTTTCTATCTTCTCCTATGTTAAGACTGTACACCAAGATTCTCAGTCTAAATGGCTTTCACCTAGGAGGTTTGGCATTTGCATAATGAAATAAATTGTTTAACCTAGAGTCCTATGTCTTCAAGGTAGCCAGTGGATTTGAGATCAGTTTTAACTCTAATTTATTTCCTTTTGTGTCTAGTTCCTAGGCTTCCATGGAAGCTTTAAAGTCCAGACTCCTTGGGGCTAATTGAGAATCTACCATGGGTCACCTCTGAGTAAGTTGGCTTTTGTGGACCTTTTGACAGATGTGAGCCCAAGATTTGAATTTCTTGCTGTTTTTGAATTTTCGTGATCCTAACTTAAAGAAATTTATCTGTAGGGGCTCCAGCAACTTCAAGCAATCTAAGATGCTTTTCAAGTGTTCAAATTCTATTGTGTCCTTAGAATGGTTCCTTGATTGACATTTGTCCTCATAGGAATAACTTTGAGCCTTAATTGACCAACTTGGATGTAAAAACAAATAAATTCATTTGATTCAGATTTGCATCAAAATTTTCTCAATGTTGTTGAAGTCTATAAAGTGTGTTATCTCCCAATTCAGCCAAAATTCTTCAGTTTGGAGTCACTATATTTATTTCCAAATTTCAAACTTGGGTAAATCTTGAATAACATTGATTTCGGGTGAACTCACGATAACTGTAATCTGATGAATTGGCCTAACTAGAGAGTGTCATCTATTGAGTTTGAACCTTGACCTCAATTACTTGATGGCATAGCTAAAATTGATTAAGCCCAAATTTGATGACTTTCTATTGCGTATCCCAGCTTCCCACTACCTACTCTTGCCCAAGAACAAGTTGGTGTGTGGCTTTTATAAAATGTCCCCAATTAAAATTATGCAATATTTTATACAACTTTCTGATTTTTATGATATAAATTGAAACCAAACAGCCAATAGTTAATTGATCACCAATTCCAAACCCTAGTTTGTAGATAAAAATCAAAACTTGATGTTGAAACTCTAGGATGCTAGAAAACTCAATGACACCCTCCAAGAAAATAATTTACTTATTCCAAATGCTGATTAGAATTTTACAACGCGTTTTTGAACTTACAAATATATGGCCTAGCTGAGAATGCTTGTAAATGCTATATGGCCTAGTTTAGGGTTTGCCCTGCTGCTGTGGAAATTTTAGAAATGCAAGCAATCCTTGTTTCTCCCTTGAAATCAGCTAAACAATATTTTCCTCTGTAACCTGAGGACGTGTCCCCAGCCAAATTAGGGGCATCCTCAGCAAGAAACGTTTTGGGGATGCAGGGACGCCTCAGAAATGTCCCAGTGCTGTCCCCAAAATTCACCAAAAATAAGAAACGTCCCCTATACAGCCAGCAGAAGCTCGAAAGCGCTAGGGGAGGGCTAGTTGTCCCCGGGATGACCAAACATCCTATGATCGTCCCAGGGATAGTTAGCCGTCCCCTACGGCCCAATCACTTTCCAATTGTTTTTTTATTTATAAAAAGACATAAAAATAATAAAAAATAAAGGGGTGTGTGGGCTGCTACTTAGGGACAGCTGTATATTTCTATATTTTTCATTTTTCTCATTTTGCAGTTGAAACTTGCAGCCTTTGGGCAATTTGATGTAATTTTTATATAATATATATGCACATTGTCAATGAATGTAATTTAATTTTGTTAAAACTTCATTTGTTTTTCAGTCTCTATGAAATGAAAATATCAATTGAACTCTAATATTATGTGTTAAGGTTCTATGATGTATATCATGATTGCCTTGTCAATGCTATCATATGAATATTCAAAATTTCTATATTTTTTAAATTTTCTCTATTTTCTTAATAACCCATCCCCTAAAAATGGCCTCCCTCTTGCCCATGTCCCTGAAACACGTCCCTCTGTCCCTTGCCATCCCCGTCTTGGAAACTTGGGGTAACATAGATATTTTCTGATCTTGTTTTTCTTGGATACTTGACTGGTACATCTGGCTGGAGATGTATAGCTAGTATGGAAAATTCAGATCTGAATTGAAACCCTTGAAGACTTTGTCAAGTTTGTTGCTAAAAATTACTTTTATCTTGGGAATATTGGCAACATTTCAAAAGTGACTTTAGCCTCAATTTGCATGCTAAGTGATCACTGAAATGATGAGTGCAGCTGCTGGTTTGATTGGAAGGTGCCCTAAATATTTGAATTTTACTTCGTCAATGTGTCACTCAACTAGGGTAACTTAGATCTAGCACCAAGTGTTGTCTTAATTCCACCAAAAACCTAAAACTCAGTATTTTAACCTTTAAATATGTTTTGTTGATACAAATTCAATTCATCTATTGCTAGGATCTTGCTTGAAATCTCCAAAAACTAGTAACAACACTATCAGCACTGTAGGACCAATGTAGCAAACTGAAGTATGTCTTGAAATTCTCACAAATCAGCATAGTTCTGATATTTGGATGGAATCATCCAAAATTGAAAGCAAGGGTTTTTGTCCTTGATCCCAAATGTGGAATCCAAGAGGGTTTTCATCCTCTCGAACCCCAAACAAGCCAAGGGTTATTGTCCTTAGATGCCCTAGATTGAATAAGCCACCCAAATCTGACAATTGGATGTAAAGAATAACTTGAATGATGCCCCCCAAATGAAGATAGACACCTCCTTAATATACCTTTCCAAATTGGGCCCTTGGGTTCTAAATTTCCCTCCAAGTATTTAAAAATACTTTATATATTCTTACTCTATTTTAAGTATTTAAAAATACTTTTTATTTTAATACTGGTGTTTAAAAACACTCTTCTTTTAATTATAATAATATTATTAAGTTGCCCTTAAAATTTGAAATTACTGGGCCCAACTTTTTTGTTATCGGTGAATGCGGTAATTTTAACTTGGCCCAAACTAGGTGAGGTCACAAGTGAGGGACCTCATCCTTGACATGAATGCACAACATCAACATGAATAGTCCCAACCTACGAGCACGGTAGCCCAACAGGGGTACAAAGCTTGCGAGCACTCTAGCCCAACAAGGGTTTGGAGCACAAAGCCACAGGCATGAATGCTCGTCTGGAGCACTAAGTCTCATGGCATGAACACCAGCAGCATCAACACTAAGGTGCAAGCTTGCGAGCACATTGGATCAACAAGACACAAAGCCTACAATCACAATAGGCTAGTGGAGGTTTGAACCTTGGTGGCAACAACAACTTTGCCACACTTTAACCATCACAGTATGGGATGAACCCTTTATTGGGCCCAACGTTAATAGTATTATTAATTATCTTAATTCGAAAAAGAGGACATGACATTTTATAAGTTTATCACAATATAATCTACCAAAAAAATGATAAGTATGAATTTAGTTTTGATTATTATTTTTGTTAGAATAGGGATGTACATTGATAATAAGGTTGTAGGTAAGGTGAGATTGGTGGAATTTATTTAGTGTATAGTCATTTGACTCATTGTTTAATGCTTTACTCTATGAGCTTGGAATTGTTAGGAAATGTGTTTCAACCTTGCTCCTAATGTTTTTGATTAGATAAGTAGGGAAGGGCCCTGATCCCATACAAAGCTAACAACAGAGCCAAAAATAGCCCAACAGAGCAGACTGGCAAAACAGCAGCCAGCCAGAAACAATGCAGCTAATGTTAAGTACATGCTCTGGACAGAAACAATGCAGCTAATGTTTTTGCTCCTAATGTTAAGTACATATAGAATGCAGCTTTTAGACTATGTAACATAAAAACTCAATTTTTGGGTTGTAGACTTTGTTTTTGAGCAAAATAAAAATTCTAGGTTACTCTAGACTGTTTTTAGTGATGCCTAATGTGCAGATCTTTTGAGCTCGACAATTTAAAAAAGGGCCCTAGCGGTCTCTTGGATCAAAAGTTATGGCCTCTAGAAGTTAGGCCTTCTGCATTGGAAATGTAAAAACATGTAGGACATAGAAAAGAGTAGTAAGGAGTTACATTTGTTGACCAACTTATCATGCATGTGATGACACATCATAAAACATCATTGAATGGAGATAATGAAGCCAAAATAGAATTCACAAGTTGGTGAGTGGATTATGATGCACTTGTGACATGTGGAAGGAATATGTTACTTTTAGTTTGTGAACTCATCTTGGGATTTGGGTGTTGGTTTACCATTTTTTCACTAGATATTTGAGCGCAACTTTATTGGTTGGTTTTGAGCTCATGGTTTTGTAATTACCATTTAATGGTTTTGTGTATTAATTCTTTTATTTATAGGGTGCTTGAGATGGAGGTATTGATAGTGAGTTTGTAGGTATTGTTATGTTGTCGAAATTACTTTGGATCTTTGGTTGGTGATACTCTTGTAAAGGCTTGCTTTGTAAGTATATTCTTACCTTGTTTAAATTGATGAATAATACATTAGACTACTTTGTAGTGTGGGGTTTTTCTGTGGAAAGGGTTTTCCTCATGTACACTTGTCTTGTGGCATAATTTTGTTTATGTTTTATATATATCTCCTTTCTGTAATTATAAAGATTTAAAATTTACACATTACTCTCATTTAAGATTAGTTTAGGATGCATTTCAGTATTCCTTGCTTCATTTCAGAAATTAGATTTCAAGAGATTGGTGCTGACAAAGATAGCGAAGTGTTCAAATATATCGTAAGTACAGTGGCTGTTAGCCACACGGATATACTAGAGGCCAAGATAGAAAATCTCAAACAAACTCTATTGACTCTTGGCTGACTAAACATGGCATTTATTGCTGGCCCTCAAGGTTTTTGTTACTCCAAGGAAAAAACTCATGAAACAATGAACTTTGTAGTTAATAGCATGGAGCTCTCTGCAAATTATGTAGTGAAGCATCCCAGCTTGTTGCATATGAATTTGGAAAATACTGACGCCCAGGTTTCTTGTTTGGCGAAAGCTCAAATCCATCAATTACCTTGGCCTTTCTCTTTTCATGGCATTGGCAATGCCAGAGGCAAGGTTTGTTAGAAATATTATAAGAGGGCATCCTGAATCTACAACACTGGAAAATTATGAAAATGCAATCTCTAGTGCCTCCAAATGAGATTGTGAGGGTCAAGACTTGGAAACCTTAACAAACATATTATTCTAGTCTTTTGCAGAAGGTAGCCAGGTCCTCCCCATCCAGGTGTTGGCTGTGAGCAGTTTACATTCCTGGAGGTATCGTATTCAGCAGCTGGAGCTACGTCTATATTCCCTCTGCCATGCATTCTGTGTCTAGTTGTTCTTCGAGCAAGATATGCATGGTAGATACTGATTTTTTAAGTGAGGTAGTTTCTTTTACTGCAGCCATTTGGTGTGAAATAATTGGTGACTATTTAATAGCTAGAAGCTTTTTTGCATCTGAAAGGCATTTCAGAAAATCGCATCATTATTTTTGGAATGAGAATTATGCTAGAGTAAGGAATGAACAGTTATACATAATTTTCAGCAAACAAGTTTTCCAGCCCCCAATTATTTGCAGAAGTAATTTTGGGTTTGATGTAGTATCATTTAGAAATCTGAGTCATTTTGTCTTAAGATTGTCATGTAAGTCCTTCAAAGCTTTCATGAAAATCGGTAAACCAGAATAGTAGGTTCTTCCATTTACAGTGGAAGTTTATCAGTAATTGCACAACATTACAAAACATTATTCGTTGGAAGTCAAAGTTAATAAATCATTTTAAGCATAGATGGCAGGTCATTTGAGGCTCCTTATAGGCAAATTGCATTTCAAAATAAATTAGATTTTAGTGCATTATAATTGAGAATAGCATTGGTAACATATGAATCAAATCTGCAAATCCCTTCAAAATGCTGGAACAAGCTGCAGACTTCTATATTAATTTACTGATTAGTGTGTTACACTGGAGATACTCAATTGGAGGAATTTTTCATAATAAATGAATTTGTGGTTTTTGATTGAACAAACAAATTGCTCAGGGTTCAAAGAAGCTGATACTAAAAAATAAGTGAATGCTGTAAATGAAGATGAGAGTTTTAAGCTTAAAACTTTCAGGTTTTTAATAATTATTAAAATCTTAATAAGGTGGGTCCAAGACTAATTGAGCCTTGGATCATTTCTACAGAGAAACGTGAAAATGTCGAAGGCTCTGCAGATTTCTGTCAAACTTGTTCAAGTTGATGAAGTCAAGGCAGGTAAACTCACTGCTGCTGGCTTGGCTTGGTACTTCGTGAGTCTACCACAGATGCACAGAGTCTCAATGGTTTTAAGCATTCATGTCAAATTCCTGTATTACCATATTGATCATGTAATGTACTAATGTTTTTCTAATTTCTTATGGTGGGATTCTGCCAATTCCCCTCTGGCCGATATACATCACATAATGCAGTAACATATGCATCTAACACTGACAGCTATTTTCATTTTCTGTTATCAAATAGGTTATAACATTTTGGCAAACATGGCCAAATTATGGGTTACTTTCTATGACATTTTGTTTGCGTCTTACCATCATCAAGGAGTATGTTATAGATACATTTAATCTACCAACCACAAACTCACAAAAAACAACTGGTAATACCTGAAAATGGACAAATCAATGCCAAACAATTAGGAACATGCAAAAGTATTTTGACAACAGCACCTAGAAACAAATTTATAGGAGCTCACTTCAAATGTTGATTAGATGAGCTTTGTCAATGTCTTTGTGCAAAAATAATTGCCCTAAATTGTTTTAGAATCAATGAGGAAATTTCTACCATAGAATGAACCCAGAAATCATGCTTTCAAATATTGATGTGGAATGTTTGGTCTAGATCCATGATTCTATATCATAGCCCCACTTTCAAGATTGTATAAAACAAAATTAGAAGTATCAGTGGCCATCTGCAAAATTGTAATAATGGATTATTTGCTTTACCACATCAAAATATTGGAAAATCACTGGCTCAGAGAGTAGTTGTAGAGAATTCTGAGAGGAATTGATGGAGGCCTCTGGCACTTGCAAAATCTGCATATGTTTTCTGATGCTGATACTGTTATTAATCACCATTGCAGATCTCTCCCATGCAAGTTACAATGTCGGAAAGTCTCCTCCTACCTGGTTATTACCAAAAGATTCCATTCACATAGACTTTGGTTATGATTTATAATGCTGTAATACCAAAATGAATTAGAGACATTGGATCATATTCGTTATGATAGACCTGATTCAGGCTTCATTGAACTTTTTAACATATGAAACAGTTATTCAATTATGTTGTCATGAATACATTTAAATTGTCTTGTGTACATGATATCCAAGCAACAGAATCATTTAGATTTCACCTAGGTTATGATTCATTTGCCCTAGATATCTTGATGATGGATCATAGAGTCTGTTATGAAATATTTGTAAAAATCTCTCAACAGTTATATCCAAAAGCTTTCATATACAATGGGTTATAATTTTTTAATCTGAATTGATGGGTGTAACACACTGATGAACATGTACAGCCACTAGGTTATGATTGTTTAATTCGGTTGGATGTGTGAGACACAGACATGCACACACACGTGTACACACATAGACACAAGCTTCATCAATTCATGTTTCACTAGTAGTGGTTTAAAAGAAGCCATCTGCCATGCCGTTGCTCAGTCAGCACTTATTGCATCTAGGTGATGTTCGTAGCCCATAGGGGTGAAGCATCAAAATTTTGTGGGAGGTCACCCATCCTATTACCACTCTGCCTCAAGTGCACTTAACCATGAAATTTCTCCTCTGCCAAAATCAATCTCACTTAGCTTGCTACCACATTTGCAAAACCTTCAGCAAGTGCTGTGCCTTATGAATAATTCATTATAGAGCTTTCCAGCTTGTTCATATTTGCAAAAGCTTCAGCAAGTGTTGTGCCTTATGAATAATTCATTATAGAGCTTTCCAGCTTGTTCATAGGTATTGATCAATGTGAGTCAACTCCATGTGGCCCATGGAAATGCCTAAGAAATGGTGCAGTTTAATGAAAATTAATAAATAAAAATAGAGGAAACAATGGGATAGAGAATTTGTATATGGTCGCAATGTACATACACAATGGGTTCATTCAACCTAGTTGTAATGCAATCCCTCAAATGGATACCTTAGGGACCTTTGTTAAGAGAATTGGCTAAATATGCATGTTCTTGGTTGTAAATATGCCATATATAATGTTAAGAACTGTGGTACCATTTTTCTATGAACACCGTGATGTTGATGCATGTGTTTCTGGTTTATTTTTAGCAGTCTTGATATCTTCCCCGCCTTACGTTTGGCCTGCATTCCATTTCACCTGTGATAATAAGCATCTGGATATTTTATTGATTTGGTTTAGATTAATTTGGAATACCACTGTATCTTTCAAAGTGCAATCAGAAGGAGAATAGTCCACAGGAAAATAATTTCCCATTATTCTGTACATTGATTATTTGGTATTGAGTTTGATATTAGATAGTAGTTGATATCATCTTTAGATATTGAATAGTAGGCAGGAGACATGAAGTAGTAAATTGCTGTGCAATATTATAGATTATGCAGTTGAGTTGATCATATTAAGCATGGAAACATAAGAGTCTACCAAAGGCAACAATGGTCAAAAAGTTGGCCATGTTGCTTTCAGGTAATGTTTTGTGCCTCAATAACATGGTAGAACATCCCAAAGTAACATTCTAGAAGCATACAACCCAATTATGTTCATTCACCGATGATCTTAGAAAATCATTTGTTACCTATTTGAAAAATGGGCATAAAGACCAGGTCAAAGAATGTTTTGGGAATAATGCGCAGAAGACTTTTGTCACAGAGAATAAACTAAGCTGGATGATACTGTTCTTGGGAATTAAATAAATGTTATGCGGGAATTTTGTTCCTTCACTTCAATCTAATTTTCTGAACATGAATATGGTTTTTCAATGTCTAAAACCATTTTGATAGGATGGAAGGATCAAACGTATGCAATCGTACAATGGATGACTGGAGGTAATTTGATTCATCGATATTATTAATTGTAAATTTTCATATCAGATATATTCAAAGTCTAATTCCAACAACTAAATGTTAGTATCACATTGAATAATATTGGATTGCGCTTGTGATCAACAGTGTATTGAGACTTCGCAAATCTTTCACCGCTGTATTGAGACTGCAAGTTTAGCTGCCTGGTGCTTAACTGATTTATTGAGAAAACTCTTATAGAACTTCAGACTTTGTATGGTAAAGGCTGTGTCATTCGAATAAGAAAATATATTGTTTTTGTAAGTGGCAGTTGGTGCTGATTTGTTTGAGGTTATTTTCTTTCACATCTACAGCTCAGTCATTCTGTTTCAGCCTTTAGGTAAATTTTAATCTATTTTCAACTTTACTAAAACTCTTCCAATTAAAAAGGAAATCTATCGGTATGGCGGATCTCAAATGAGTGTAAACTTAGGAGGGATGAAACGAAGAAAATTACAATAATTTAGCCTGTCAAGTGTCTGTCGATTTGGTGGTAAAAAGTTATTTGTGTTACTTTTGAAATTCATATCGAACATGTTTTCCCTTTATGCTGCTGATTTCTTTTCACTTTTGTTACTATTAGTTTTATTTGGTTGTCCTTTTTATTTAGGTTTGAATTTTTAATAAATTTCATGTATTTTTTTTTTTTTTTGAAGTTGTCTAAGTTTGAGGGTAAAAAATCTTCTATTTATTAATAAATGTTTAAGGTGTTTGTGTGTCAAGTAGGTTCTATTGGGTTAAGTTTAACAAATGTTAAAATCAAAATGTTCATGCAAAATTTCAATACTTAACATAAACTAATGATTATATTATAATTGGGTAAATCTATTTAATTGGTATGTTTAACTTACGAGATATTATATACTCCCAAAAACATTGTCAATGTAGAAAAATAATAGCCGATTGAAAGTGCGAAGTATAGGTTACATTCACCCAGTACTCTTACAAACAAACAATTGATGTTCATGTGCTAATTATTATTATCAACATAATAAAGATAACTATTATGAATGTGATGACAATTAATTCAAGTCTTGAGAGACAATAAATGATTCAAATTGCACAGAGGTGTGGGTGGGAGGTGGTGGGTAGGGGGAGATATAGAGAGAAATGCACTTTAAGTTACTAATAAATATTAAATTCACCATTCTTCTTATTGACAAATGCATAAATTATTTATGTATTAACCAAGTCTCCTTGTTGGACAATTATTATTATTATTACCAGTATTAAAAAAATTGGCAATTGAGAGATTGAGAAGGGGTGGGGATAGAGAGAAACGGTGTTTTAACTTACTAATATATAGTGAGGGAGAGGAAAGATTATTTTTGAAAGCTATATGTATTTCATTAGGTTGATGGAAAGATGAAGGTTTGCTGGTTTTTATTTTTGACTATACGATCTAGCATGCTTTTTTTTAGATTATACAAAATTAAAATAATAGCCAATAATCTTAAGCGAGAAAAAAATTGCTATTGCTAGTACTTCATGTCAAACATTTACTTTTTTTTTTTAATCTTTTGTTGAAGAAAGATTGTATGCCCAATGTTAGAGCTTGAATTTAATGATTGTACGATTGCATTTTTACCATTAAATACAAACAAATATTTAAGAAGGCTCCATCACATGAAAAGTGAATTTTTAGTGCATATATCTAATCTTGTGATTCTTTCTTCATTCCTTCATTAAATTAGTCTATGTTAACATTTGAAGGGAAAATTTAAATGCATAATTGACATAAATTTACTCTACAAGAGTGCATGAGCAATAGTGTGAACTTGAAATGTGAAATTTGTATACTATATAAAAACATTATGTATTGCTGCGGGGTGTTTGTATTTTTTAAGTTTTGGTCTTTAAAAAATAACGAAAAATATAAAATAGTACATTGCATTGTTTATTCTAGAAGTTAGGGAACAAAAAATCAAGTGGCCCAAAAATAAAAACCACCAAAATACGTCTCCAAAATGAAAAACCCTAGTTAAACCTTCGGTACAAGTTTAACACAAACAAAATTAAGTAGTTAAAGCTAAAAAGCTAATTCCATTGGCTCTTAGTTGACGAGAGTGGTATATTCTTTCTCCTCAAGGCCATCTTACAATTGTGAATATTTAATAATAGGTGGAATTTAAACACTCCTCGCATATAAAATGACAAGCGTTAGAGGTGGAAACTTGCCTTGGTCCTTAGGGAGAATCCCTACTACTAAGAGGACATAGGGGAGCGATAAATAGGTGACAACCAACCATAGGTGAAGACCAATGTTGAAAAAAGATATGCTTGCTTACAACATATGGTGCAATAAATCTTGGAACTTTAATTGTCCATAACACTTGCAACTATTTTACATTTTACAGCAAACCAGGGAGCATTCTTTAAAAGGGAAAGTGCTTTGTATAGTGATGAATGTTGTTGAGGTGGTTGGCACACTTGATAGGGTGTGTAGTGGCACATCTTCTTTAGGATGGTTGCGTTTGACAAACATGCAAGTAAGATTCGATAATTACAAGATGCAATCAAATGTATAATTTTTGTTGATGATAATATGCAGCCATGTGATGAATACTACCAGATCGATTTTGAAGAATAAATTTAAATATAGCCTAAAGGCTATTTAAATTTACATAGTCGATTTAATTAAAGAGTCCTTCATTCATTATGATTAAAAGTTGAGATATTAAAAGTCACAATAAATAAATATTATTTAATTTAAAGAAGCTGACTATTGAGAGTCACACCCCTTCTAGTAAAGTCATGTTTCTTCTTTGAGTTCGACTTCTTGATGAAGAGGCACATCCTTCCAAAGTAATATGTATATATACTTGATTTTTATCCTTCATTTGTCATCAAGTCATTCAACAATTGTTCAAGAAGAAGTTCACATTATTGCAACAGATCAAGTATTTCATACAACAAATTATTTTAAGGAAAAACATATTGTTTGTTCATTCACATCTAGGAGAGGTGTTGTTCTTTGTACTAAAAGAGACCGTGTGTTAAGTCTGAGTTGTAAGCATATTTCTGCTCTTATTTGGATCAATATATAAGAGATATATTGGTTGGGTTTTTCTCCCTCAGGTTATTTAAAGAAGACGACTTTATTGAGAATCACACCCCTTCTAGTAAAGTCGTGTTTCTTCCTTGAGGCCGACTTCTTGATGAAGATGCACATCCTTCTAAAGTAATATGTATATATACCTGATTGTTATCCTTCATTTTTCATCAAGTCATTCAACAATTGTTCAAGAAGAAGTTCACATTTTTGTAGTAGATCAAGTATTTCATACATCAGATTGTTTTAAGGAGAAACATATTGTTTGTTCATTCGCATCTAGGAGAGGTGCTATTCTTTGTACTAAAAGAGACCTTGTGTTAGGTCTGAGTTGTAAGTAGATTTCTGCTCTTATTTACATCAATATATAAGAGATATATTGGCTGGGTTTTTCTCCCTCAAGTTGGAGGGTTTTCTCAGGGTATTGGATGTGTTCTTGTGTTGAATTTGAATTAAATTTTTGTTGTATTAATCTGATCATAAAACTAACAATTTTAATCTCTCATAAGTGGTTACGATGTTGACTAGAAAGTGGGAATGTTTTAATCAAGAGGCAACAACTGTTGTATAGAGGACATCCCCTCGTTTTAGGAAAATGTTGAATGTTGAGGCAGCAATGTGTTCGTTAATTGATTGTGAACTTCCAATTGCCTTTTACTTTCAATGTGTCAATCAAAATGCTTTACAATTCCAGTTAGAAAATATCATGTTTGTTACAAATATGTTAATTTTGGCAGTATATCGTCCCTTTGATTTAGGACGATAATTAGGGAGACCGTCACAGTATTTCCATAATCCACAACAAAGAGGAAGAGTGTGCAAAGGGCGACCCTAAGGATGGGGAGGGTGTGAATGAAGCACATGGTGATGTGGAGGATGAGAAGGTAGATATAATAACTCAATTATTACATCGTTTGGCTATGTGTATATGTTGTGCATTCAAATTATTTTAATATCAAATATATTAAGCTATTTTATTTTTCGAATTTGTTGTGCAGGTTGTTGAATACATAAGAGAAGTGGAGAATGTGAGATACATATATTACTGTATTGTAGAACAATATACGAGAAAATTTCATGATTGGAAATTGTTCAACATGCATAGGATTCAGCATCACCACTGTGCTATTCTCATGCCACCAAAGCATAGACAAAGTGCATTAGGAGGGAACCAAAATGCCCCCCTTATCCCCTGGAGAAATTGAAAGTATTTTTTTAAAGGTGGATAATATGGAGTACCAACTAAAGCTACAACAAAATATCCAACAAAAGCGTGTTATTGAAAGTGTCTATAGAAAGTATGGTAAACATAGCTTTCGTCTACTTCCCAAGGAAGGAAAGGATGAGGTGAAGTAGAAAATGGCATTATACAACATGTGAGGAGAATGAGGAGCAAAGAAGGCAAAAATTATTAAAATTGTAGGAGACAAAGAGAAAGGACGAAATGGTAATTTGAAATGGAACTGTTAAATCTGAATTTTGGTTGGCTCATTTATTCTGTTTTGATGCATACAAGGTTCACTTAACGTTAACTTACATGACATGGCGGGGTGATGGTCGAGAAGCAGTTCCTGCCGCCCAGTAGAGTATTGTTCATTCGGTAGAGGAAGTTGTGCCCACAAAAGCCCAAGATGATGCTCTTCCTCCCAACTCGGTGTCTAACATTCAGAAGGAGTGTACACAGTTAAAAGTTTCAAGGCACTCTCATACAAAAAATGAGAACAAACGGTGATCTCAAAATATTTTGTTTAATGTTTGTTTTGATTATTTCAATAAATTGGTTGCATGCATCTGAATTTGATGTGACATTTCAATTCTTGCTATTACAGGGCAAGGATGAACAACAAAGTGTTTCCCTTGAGCAGGGTATTGCTGATTTGGAAGATGAAGCAGTGTCCATGAAAGCACAAGATGATGTTGTTCCTGCCAACCCATTGTCTAACATTAAGAAGAAGGAGCGCACACGGTCTAAAGTTTCCTCTCACCCTCACAAGAAGAAATGAGAACAAACGGTGATTTTAAAATCTTCTATTTAATGTTTATTTTGATTATTACAATGAATTGGTTGCATGCATCTGAATTTGATGTGATGTTTCAATTCTTGCTATTATAGGGAAAGGATGAACAACTAAGTGCTTCCCTCGAGCAAGGTATCGTTGATTTGGAAGATGAAACAGTACCCATGAAAGCACAAGATGATGTTGTTCCTCCTAACCTATTGTCTAACATTGAGAAGAAGGAGTGTACACAATCTAAAGTTTCCTCTCACCCTCACAAGAAGAAATGAGAACAAACGGTGATTTTAAAATCTTCTATTTAACATGTTTTGATTATTTCAATGAACAGGTTGCATGCATCTGAATTTGATGTGACATTTCAATTCCTACTGTTATAGGGCAACAATGAACAACAAAGTGCTTCCCTCAAATAGGGTAATGTTGATTTGGAAGACGAAGTAGTGCCCATGAAAGAACAAGATGATGTTGTTCCTCCCAACCTGTCATCTAACATTGAGAAGAAGCAAGAGCGTACATGATCAAAAGTTTCAAGGCGCCTTGACATAGAGAAACAAAAAGAAACGGTAAATTTGAAATTTTTTATTTAATGTTTGTTTTAATTATTTCAATGAATTGGTTGCATGCATCTGAATTTGATGTGATGTTTCATTCCTACTATTATAAGGCAAGGATGAACAATGGAGTGTTGGCCTTAACCTTCTTGGCCATGTGGTTACAATGGAAATGGGGGAGACTAATAAAGATGGACATGGGGACGGGGAGAGCACTGGTTTGCAAGTGGGACAAGGAAATAAAGATGGACATGGGGACGGGGAGAGCACTGGTTTGCAAGTGGGACAAGGAAATAAAGATGGACATGGGGATAGGGAGAGCACTAGCTTGCAAGTGGGACAGGGTAATAAAGATGGACACGAGGACAAGGAGAGCATTGGCCTAAAAGGGGGATATGGCAATAAAGACGGACATGGGGACTGAGAGAGTAGCGGTGTGCCATCTATATCGGTAACAAACACAACACACTTCCATGCTTCTATTCTAATTTCTTTATGAATCCTTTAATATGTCTTGAATTATGATTCACATCAACGACATTTCCTTGCGGCCAAATCCCGTTGATGAACAAATGATAGAGTTCAAGGGCATCAATTTTAAGATCGATGATCACGTTGATCTTTGGAGGAAGCATAAACTGGTTGCCAAAGGCATTGTAAGTGTTGCCCATAGAGATGTGAGTACCCACGGGTTTACTCTCCCAAAAAATTATGTGAGAGTCAACATTGTTGAGGCCATTACTAGTGACTGCATAGTGCCTTTTCCACATCCTAGCATAGAGACTGTTGAAGAGTGCGTAGGCATCTTCGTGATATGGAATCTCTCTAAGTTGAAGCATTCTCTTTTAGAGGTACATATAAATGATATTTTTTTGTATATATCATACTACCTTATATTTGATTTCATCCTTACGTTAATTGTTCAAATTGTTTCTTATAGGTTGAAGGTGTTAAAAGTGCGAAGGACAAAGCACAACCTCTCCAGAAATATGTTGTTTCACGTTCATCATTTGCGAGGGTTTGTGGAATTGGAATCGACCCTCTTGAAATACACAACCCAAAGAAACGTGTCATATATTACACAAGCATGACCTCAATTGCAAAGAATAAGCAGCGTAGGATATGATGTGACAGGCTCACAATACTCATTGTGCATTGTGGATTTCATTATTTGATTATTGAAGAATTATGGTGTAGACATATACTATTTTCATATGTTTGAACACTATGTTATACATTTCATATCAAAATTTTTATGGCCCTCTACAATTACATTATCAACAATGTGAAATAATGGTAGGCAATGTGAGCTGAAGTGTTATTGTTTATGGCAGCTTGCTTATAAATGAAAAAGATAAGATGACATGTAAATCATTTGACCTCAAAAAAATTGAATATAGTTGTCAATGGTATTCAATACGGTAATTGGCATGCATGGTATTGAATAGAGTATAGCAATAAATGTTTTGTGTATGTATATGTATGTACCTATGTGGGCAACTATTTGCATTGTTAGAAAACACACTTTCTCTTGCCAGTTAGTTCCTTATGAAAAGTTATTGTTTCCTTACAACCAATAATTTAATGAAGTCCACTTTCAAATTTTAGAACAACTGTTTGGTATAGTAAAAATGACATTTTCCTATTTCCATATGATTGAAAGTGATAAAATGGTCAAATTGTTTGTGGTGTTGGAAAACACGTTGTCCCCTATAGATGTCATTTCCTTATGATTTTTTTTGTTTGGATACGAACAAGAATGCAATGAACTCAACATTCAAATTTTAGAAGAACTCTCTGGTACAATAAAAATGACATGTTCCATTTTCCATCTGATTGGAAGAGATAAAATGCTCACATTGTTTGCAGTGTTGGAAAACACATTGCCCCCCTATTAGTTATTTCCTTATGAAAAGTATTTATTTTTTTATGACCAAGAATGTAATGAAGTCCACTTTCAAATTTTAGAAAAACTATTTGGTACAAAAAAAATGTCATTTCCCTTTTTCCATATGATTGGAAGAGATAAAATGGTCAAATTGTTTGTAGTGTTGGAAAACACACTGTCCCCTGTCTATCATTTCCTTATGATTTTTTTTGTTTGGTTACGACCATGAATGTAATAAAATCAACATTCAAATTTTAGAACAACTCTTTGGTACAGTAAAAATGACATATTCCTTTTTCCATCTAATTGGAAGAGAAAATGCTCACATTGTTTGCAGTGTTGGAAAACACACTAACCCTTGTTAGTTATTTCCTTATGAAAAGTATTTATTCGTTATGAATAAGAATGTAATGAATACCACTTTCAATTTTTAGAACAACTATTTGGTAGAGTGAGAATGAAACATTTCCCTTTTTCATGTGATTGGAACAAATAAAATGCTCACATTATTTGCAGTGTTGGAAAACACACCGTCTCTTGTTAGTTATTTTGTCATGAAAAGTTTTTATTTCCTACACTCCAAAAATGAAATGAAGTCCACTTTTAAATTTTAGAACAACTCTTTGGTGGAGTGAAAATGACATATTTCCTTTTTTTACCTGTGATTGGAACAAATAAAATGCTCCCATTGTTTGTAATGTTGGAAAACACACTATCTTTTGTAAGTTATTTCGTCATGAAAAGTTTTAATTTCTATGCTCCAAAAATGTAATGAAGTACACTTTCAAATTTTATAACAACTATTTGGTTGAGTAAAAATGACATTTCCTTTTTTCATGTCATTGGAACAAATAGAATGCTCACTTTATTTGCAGTGTTGGAAAACACACTATCCTATGTCATTTGGTTCATTATGAAAAAAAATTATTTCGTAGGCTCCAAAAATGTATGATTCTATATTGCATGGTTGTATCTTTTTCATTACGGTATCTTACAAGGATGTAATGTAACTAAAATAACACAATATCTGAGTAGAAAGAGGATAGACGAATGAAAGGGATATGAGATATGGTTAAAATGGATGAATGATATATGTTGTCAAATTAACTTCATGTCAAAAGAGAAAATTACTTTTATTAGCACTATAATTATGCACAATTATATAATGGATCATGATGATGCATTAGGTACATATGGAGTAACATAAAAATATAGAAGTTAAAATAAGAATAGTGATCTAAAATACATGTTTTCAAGGCATTCTATAATAGGAAGGATGAAAGAAATCATGATAGTGTGATGGATGGAGAATTAAGACTATATTAAACAAACAAGAATAGATACATGTGTAAACAATTGTGTGAGGGGGAAAATCATAGTGTAAAGAAGAAAAATGAAATGAAAAAGAAGCTAATCTAATTCAATACAATGATCTAGATGTATTCCTTCACTTAAGAAATACACAATTAAAAAAATTGAATTCAAGAACATGTAAATGAAATGCATAAAAAATAAAGGAATTCAATAAAAAAACCATTACCCATTTCGTTTCAGAGTGTGTTCGAAGATGTGGTTGCTCAAATCAATGTGAAGCATCCATTGTTGCATGTGAGAATCTTTGATGAACAATGCTTGTCTTGGTTGATCGAAGATGTGTTGAAGCATTGACAATGGTGATTAGGAATATTGGCAGTACTTCATTGTGCAAATCATGTTGATTATTTGATCCTTTTTTGTGAGGAAAGAAGTTTGTTATATAGAAATTGTGATTTCAAATGGACAATCGAGATCACATAGTAGAATATCTTTATTGACAATCAAGAGATGTTGAGAGGAAATAGACGTGAATAATATGTGCAAAATATATTACATAATTAGTGTGATTGAAGAAATAGATTGAATAATCTATGGGATTGAGAACTAGATTGACCAGTCAAGAATTAGATTGATCAATGAGGAATAGATTGAGAAATCAGGGGATCATAATTTGCTCAATTTCAAGAAAGTGGTTGAGAATGATTAATTAATTGATTTAATTAATTAATTCATTTTGGAGTTGAATGTGCAAATCAAATTTGACTTTTGCAAATAAAGTTGCATTAGTTTGATTTGATTTTTGATGATGATGATTTGAATAGTTTATTCAAATTATTCAAATTTGGAGGGAAAATGAGTTAGTTAAATTATTATGTTTTAATAATTCAATTAACTTTAGGGGAATAAAGTGAATTAGCGACGCAATTAAATAATTGATGTTATTTAATCAATCATGAGGAATAAAGTGAAGATTAGGAAAAGTCATTGAATAAATGAAATTTATTTAATTTGTTGAATTTGATGAAAAAATGAATTAATTAAAAAATGTTGTATTATTCAATTAATAGTAGAAATAGGGTTTTAGGACTTTATTAAATAAATGAAATTTCTTCATCTAGTAAAAAATGATGAGAAAGTGAATAATTAAATAATGTATTATTCAATTAATAGAGGAATTTAGGGATTTTGATGTGAAATACAACGATGTTTGATGATAATGATGCCAATAATGTGAAAATGTCATTTACAGTGTGTGCTAGGTGCTAGGTAAATTTTACATGTCTACATTTTCCCCCTCTTTGATACAAAGTGTGGGTTGCTTTGTTTCAAAGATTCGATGTTAAGATCAATATTTTGAAAAAAATTTATGCCCCACTGTGCCCTGACGGTCAACAAAATGATGGTAGGACTATTTTGATTTTGAGGTCAAGCTCACGACACTGTTCTATTTCAGTTTAGTTGTGGAGAGGACAAAAAATTAAGTCTATAGGTCCCTTGTTGCTTGTTTCAATGTTCTCGGGAAGTCCTAATTTGAACGTAGGAAGGTTTCCGAACTAAAAATTAGGGTTTTCTAGGTAAAATTTAGGGTTTTTGAGGGTTGAAATAGGTAATTAGGGATCTAATTACCTCATTTGCACTTTGATATTATAGTGAATTCTAGCCTTTGGATTTGCAATGCCTAAGATTCAGGGAGCCTCACATCATTCAAACTTGGTTCGAGAGTTTGGATGACCCACAGGCGTTGGTTCCCCGATATGTACCTTCTCGTTTCTTGTTTTTGTCTTCTCACGTTCTCATAATTTATGGACAAAGTCCATCAAGTCAAAAGCGAGTTTTTTCTGTTTTCAGTGCTATTGCATCGGTTTTAGTGCTTTTTCTTGTGTAAACTAAGCGCTTTTGCAAAGTTTTTGCACACTTGACTTATTTCTACAGCTTTGACTTAGTATTTTTTCTTTGACTTTTTCTCTTGACTTGTTTTTTCACTTTTGAATGCATGTCATCAGTTTTCTCACCTTTGTGTTAAATTTAATCTTTTGAGTAATGTTTGCACTTTTGATTTTTGTGCACTTTCTATATCTCCTCACTTTTGCAAAAAAATTCTCGCTTTTGAAATTTTTCTCGCTTTTGTCTAAAATTTTATTGCCTTTGCTAAGATTTATTTGCTTTTGACATTTTTGGAAACTAAGTTAGTTTCTTCATCATTTTCGTTTTGCTTTGTGTGCTCGGAGTGAATCCCTAAACCACTGCAGTCGAGGGAGAGACGACCTCGAGATCTATATGCTTCAATTACCGACTTTGATGTTTTGGAGTGATATTTTCTAGATGCAGTTGATTACGTCATATTTGTTACATGCCTACCATTCGATGCCATACTGCTATGATGACCACACTTGTGGAGCGGTGACATTTATAGACTTCCTCATTCCATTTGCCTATAGGGGAGGTCTCCATTACCCTCGAGGATGTGTGGAGGATTCTCCGCATGCCTATCCATGGTTAGCTCGTTACATACCATGTTCGTCAGGGCACTCGTTCCATGTGACATGTTCTAGGTGTCAAACACTTGGAGGTTCAACAGTCTGAGATTGATTTATCAGAGTTTGTCGGTAGTGTAGACCTTATTTCACTTGTTCTTTGTGGTTTTATTTAGAGTTGATTGTTCCTAATAGGAGAGGTTGTTAGTTCCCTATTGGATGGGGTATTTGTATTAAGGATATGTTTGAGCATGGGACTAGATATGCATGGGGTCCCTATCTTCTCGCCCACCTCTATAGAGATATGCATGAGGTTGCATATCAAGGTGGAAAATCCATTTCTGTAGGTGTCTCTTTTACATGTATGGGCATGGGAACAAATTGTAGTGATGTGACCTGATGGTATATGATAGGTCTAGATAATAGATTGTTTTTTGTTGGTTTTATGCAGAATTTAGGATACTTATAAACATAATTTCTAAGTAATATTCCATATCATACTATCCTTTTTATATCCATTATGCAGACCTAAACCCAAAAACATGGTGATAGAATTATGATTTAATATATTAGCATTAAATAGTTTATATGAATATGTGTACATGGAAATGTTGATGGAATTCTATGTTTAATTATGATAGTTATCCTTGTGTACGTGTTTTGTGAAACTAACTTGTTTGTAGCTAAAGGAGGAACCATGATACACAACAGTTAGAGGATGAACCAAAACATGAGAAATTGTAGAAACAGTTGAACATGATGATCATTGGTTGAAGACACTTAATGAAGATAGAACACACATTATTATAATTAGTTAATAAACACTAAAGACGAGGTTATTCTTACATGGGACTTTGACAGATGGGTGTATGATTGCATGCGTTCTGTGATAGGCCATTGTTAGATCCTATTTATTTAGTTGAAAATGCATCAATTATATCAACCGAGTAGTGTTTGAAGGGTGTATGCAATAGGGGACATCTTGGCTAACTCTCTTAGATTTTTTGAATTCTCGAAATGGTTATAAACATAAATTTAACTAGAATAATTTAAACTAAAAAGCATGAAGTTATTTAAACTAGAAAGAATGAGACAATTAAGCTAGAAAGCATGAGATAGTTAAATTAGAAAGCATATAAATTATGTAAGAAAAAATACTTGCAATAAAACTATAAAATTCAAATGAAAACAACTAAGGTTGACGACTAACTATTAACAGAAAGTAAATAACTTATAACTGAAAACCATTGTGGGTGCTCCAAAATTTCAAATGAACAAAACCAAATGATTGCAAACTTGAACTACAACCTACACGAATAACTGACAGAGCTCAACACACACAAATAACATTCATCCACATTTATCATGTACAAAATAAAAATAATAGAATTGAAAATGAAAATACTTTTCTATCTATTCTATGATTCCCTCAAGTGGCTAGTTCTCAAGTGTTCCTACGCTTAACTCAGATCACATGTACTCTTACATCTTCAAAACGAATCCATCCATAATATTCATATTACTCAAAATGATTGACAATATTTGTTTACTCATATAGAAGTGTAATAGAGACATGACTGAATAGTGCTCAAGGCATATCATAACATAATAATATTATCACCGTATCATTATTTTGGTGGTAAAATATATATACTAAATTGCTAACAAAGTCCTACATTTCAAATGGTGGAAGATCACCATTGAAAAAGTCTTTTTAATATAATTTCAACTAACCAACAACTAAGGTCCATAACATAAACATATTAAAGGCTTGGACTGGAGCCATAGAGTTTCTAAATATAAATTAAACATGAAGCATTAAAAGGACTTGTTCCACTATGCACTCCTGAATTTCGACGCCTAGACTTCCAAAGCTTTATCTTCAACTATTTGAAGTATGATTTAAGTCCACTCGGTCGTGCATAATTTCCTATATAATAGCTGAAAAGTATGCCATTATATCAACATGAGTAAACTTATTTCAATCGATTTAGGAAATAATAATTTATACATTTTTTTATAAAAAGAAAGCAATTATTAATCCTAAAAATAAATAATTGGCAAGGATAAAAAAGGGTTTTTGGATTATTATAATTATGAGGTTATTTATACCTCATAACTTCTCCCCTTCCTAAGCTTGAGTAGGTCCTCCTGCTCTTTGTTGTGCTCTCTGCCTTTCCATATCCTTGTTCCTGTTTAACTCATCATATTTGGAACTAAGGTCATATGGATCCTCTGTTTCTCTATCTAAATCACTAGGAATCTTAATAAAACCCTTACTTCCCATGAATGCAAGTTCTCTGAATTTTGCTCTATAGTAACAAGTACTATAGGGGGTGGTGAAAGAAGTAATGGAGGTCTATTCTTCATTCCTATGTATTTGGTCTTAAGTTGATAAAGTATTTCTGCCAGTGCCTCAACCCTCTTGTAGGACCACCTTATATTGGTAGGTGAGATCACCTCCCTCTTTTTTAGATATATTGGTAGAGGATTGTAGTGCTCCTCACAAGCACTCCATTCTTTTTTGATCAATCTTGGCCCCTAGACTGTGAAACTCTCATAACAAATTTGAAGGTTATCATTATATTTATTCCTCACATTTTCATAAAGCTTCATTCCTCAAAATCGAGATTTAAAATAAAGGGTTTTCCTATTGGGGTACCTCATCTGAAGCCCCATAGTACTTACTGCCTACAGATACTCTCTGGTCCTTTCCTACCATTGAATCTGATTTTGTAAAGTGGACATGAATGCACAAAACTGAACTTCCCCAACAAAGAGATTAACAAAGAAATCAATATGCCTTTCTAAGAACAAACTATGCACAAAGAATTCACATAGTAGGTTCTATTGAGCAAGTGTTGACTCTTTAAATGCTTTTAAAAATTCTTCATCATCTAGATCATGAGGCAAATTGTAAGAAATTATCAATAATTTCTATCTTAACAAATTCTCATTCAAAAACATAGAATACAGTCTGGATGGTTTCCTACAAGCTAATAATAGTTCCCCAATTTTGCATGCATCTATCTTAGCCTGATAAATCCTATCATATGATTCTTTTAACAAAGCAATTTCCTTCTTTATCTTGGCATTCTATGCCCCTGCTTGTTTCAAGAAATAACATCTTTCCACCCATTTTTTCAACATTGGAGGAATATGGACTTGGAACCACTCCATCTTAGTTGGCTCAGCTTTTATTTCCTTTAATTTTATTTATGGTTTTATCTTAATTTCTTACAAATATTTCTTGAGCTCAATAATCCTACTCAAAGTTGCGTTGAGTTCATCTTTCTATGTTTCTTATTTTTCTGAAAATTCTTGGAGAGTTTGCATCAAATTATGAATTAAATTCTTAAATTGCTTGTCTTTTTTAGACAAATTTGTCAAATATCGTTTACCTTCCTCATTCCATTGTTGCACTTGAAATTGCAACTCTCCAATAATCTTATATTTTTTCTCTAACCGAGCCTTCAAAGCTGTGATTTCTTGATCTCTTTTCTTCACAATTGTAGTTTGTACATATATTTCCTCTTGTTGATGATTTATTTATTCTTCATTCTTTTGCAAACTGAATTTTAATTGTACATTTTCTATTTTCAACTCTTCTAATTTTGTTTTCATATTTTCAAAACTTTCAATTTATATATTAGAATAGAGAGGAGAAACAAAATCTTCTGAATTTTCATCCATTACATTTTCTTTATCATGCACCTCTAGTGGGTCTGGATCTGTATCACCGACAACTAGGAAAGACAAATTTTCACTTAGCTGAGCCATATCACCTTCCTGTGTTTCCATTGACTAGTGAAAAGGAGAAGGTGATTTTAGAGGCTCATCCTCAATAATTACAACATGGGGCTATTGTTCTCTTATTTCCTCTTGTCTTGTCTCAAATGAGACATTTTCATTTTCAGATTCACATGGCTAGGCTATTTCTACACTTGGTTGAGCCTCTTTTTCACATGTTTGTGCAATAGTTTCTTGGGGTTGCCTTCTATGTCATTTCTCTTTAGGGATATGTGGTTGATCAGAAGTCACAACATAAGTATTTTCAAAAGACAATCTCTTGGTTCTTCTCAAAGGGGAAGGATTTTGTTACTCTATTCTAGGTCCCTTTCCCTTTTTATGCCTAGATGAGCAGTCTTGTCTTTTGACCTTCCTAGGTCCATATCTTGTAGTCTTTCTAAAGCCTCTAATAGATTTTGTGAAATTGGTTCTTCCTAAGGGTCTGAAGGGTTTATTGCATTTTCTGGTGCCTTATTGTCAAGAGCCCCCTCAGAATTTTGAGGTTCAAGAGAAGGTTCCTCCAAATTTTGAGCCAACAGATCGGATGGCTCTCCTTCCTCTATATGTCTTGTTGGCACAGGGTTCTCAAATTTTTGAAGGAATTTTTGCCATTTTTGTTCAGTTCTCCCTTTCTTCAAGAAATGATATTTTCAAACTAAATGTATGAGGCCATGATGTTTTAGTGGACTTGACCCAATTTTAAAATTTTCAATCATGGTAACAATGGAATCATTAAGAAAAGTGGGAAGCTTGACTCTGAATTTGGGATTTTCAGTGTCATGGCGTAAATGAGTCAACACTCGAAAAGGGGGCCCAACTACTGTGGCACATTTCCCTTCACAAGTGAAATACTTGATTATCCAAGAAACTGTCATTCTCCATGGCTTTGGAATGAACATTATTTGGAACCCTTTGTTTTTCCCTTGGGTGTTTATAGTTAATAAAGGTTGAGGTTCCCCTTCCCTACTGAAACGCTCTACCATTTTCTAATAAGAAATATTTGTAGTTACCGATAAATTTACACCCTCATTTTTAATACTAGATAGACGAGAAATAACTCGAGGGCTTACTTTGATTTTCTTCCCACACACAATGGACTTCCCATTTGAAAAGTTTTCCAAATATTCTTTAACCAGTTGCTCACTGTGCCCTTCAAATTTCTTCATAAACTCTAACCATTCAACCCTCTAAAATAGTTCTGAAATTTTACCCAGTACCAGTAACTTATCTGCGGAAGCTGGATCTAATTTCCTCTTGGCTCCTCCCATGCTATCACTTGCTTTTGATTATGCTCGATTTCTATTGAATACAACCAAGAAATGTGCTTGGGGACATACACATCCAACCACAACATAAAAGCTTGGACACCAAGCCCTCATTGTTGCGTATGTAGCCACCATTATAGATCATTGCCACTCTAATCACAAATGATATGAGATGGTTGTCGTTGCCACTTGGAAACCGATCTTGATTTTAGTTATTTTGGTATAAATATTTGTCACTAATGAGATTTTGCGGCCTCGTTGCTAGTGACTGATGAGAGGTCGTTGAGTATCCTCCAGCCTCCGGTGCCTCCAACCTCCAATGAATGCTGCTAACTCAACGAAAGGTATAGACGAGGACGATACACGCTCCCTATCGTGATATAGGGCGGGGTCGAGGGGTGGAGCCCCTGCAGCTAAGCATGATTTTCATCTTCATTTTCATTGAAAAATAAATTAAAAGTACCATTTTTAATTTCTACAAGTGTCAGATTACATAAAAAATGTACTCTTTTGATCTCTTTTTTTAACACAGTTTTCAAATCAACTCTTGAATCTTTTTACAATGACACAAAATAAACTGACATACAAATGACCCAAACACAACTTAAAATCTTAATAGACACATTTAAAGACGTGACAATTTGACTTGAATTGAAATTTAACTATCTAAGACTTTACTAATGACTTTGACTTGTTTGGAAAAATAGAAACTATACAAAAGAAACTTCATTTCCTAACGTTGCGATGAGACTTTCAATATATCGATTGGCACAACTATCAAAATACACTTAAGGTAACCAGGAACAAGAAACATGCAAAGCACAAGATCACCCTGGAGATGATGAGCTTGCAACTGCGGGCTATATCTCATGAGTGTTCTTGATATTCTCAGTGATGTCGAATATGCCCTTCTGAATGTCCTTTTGCGAATAGATCCCAACTACTAGATCATGCGCACCAGAAAACTTTAGACCCGATTTCGATTGAGTATATAGACACGCCAATTATTTTCTGCTTGCCTTCCTGATGCACACGCTGACCTCTAGTTATGATCCTCTATGATTGCGTATCTAGTATCATACCTACTTGGTAGAATGCCCCTTGATGTACAAAACTATCAGCCACAATAGAAACTCATGAGCATCTTCCACTCTCAATTTGAAGGCTAATATTGTGGCGAGTGATGGAATCAACTTTCCAAATAAGAAAATGGTATAGTAACAAGGAAAATACAAAGCTTCCAGTGTGGGTCTCTGATCTATTAGAAAATACGTCAACCAATGGAGTTAACCACAACAAGGATATAGGATCCAATTATGGCAATAAGATAGACAAATAATACTTGACAAAGAATTATGGAAAATTAAACAAGTATTGTGACCATCAGTCAGAGTCTGGTGGAAATGGGCTTTACTTTGTTTGGCATACAGTGGAACATGGTCTCCCTTGTTGTACCAGTGATATGAGGCACCATCATTAACTCTGTATGCATACGTCTAATCCAGTGCTAAAATCATCATTGATTTATTGACTCTCTGCCTAGGCTTCGAATAAAACTCTGATACAGCTCCGTATGAGCCTAAATTACTTCCATGAGCTTTCTTCTAGCTTCACATGATGCATGCGTTCTAACGCCTTAAAAAATATAGCAAAGATATAACCGAAGGCGATCCACAAGAATAAGATTTAGCTCATCATCACTAAAGTATAGGCACATAAAACAATTAGCTCTGATACCATATTAGAGATTTTAGGCAAAATAATAGAAGCATGCAAATAATTCAATTCATAATATCGTGCTTCCTCATCTTATTCTTCATTCAAATACATTACATAAATTTTCACATCCTATATTATAGGAAACCACCCCAACCATATTCCTATTAATATTGAATTGTTTTTAGCAACTCAATACGAACCACTATTCTAATAATCCATTAACAACTACGAGATATGATAATATTAAGTTGTTTCTCAACAACTTAATATTATTACATTTATTCATACTTGCATAATTAAAATACCCATACAAACTCTACCTATGTGAACACTAATTTCCAACAGATTAAAGAAAGTGCAAACTCTTCAACAACTTGTACTTTGACATGAAATTAATTATGGCATTTTGGCTTCATTGTACTAAAATCATGACTTTGCATGGAAAAGAGCGCATGGATTGACACATTTGAAGTTAGAGTATAGTTCACACAAGTTACTAAGTTTGGAAAGGGTGGTAGTATGTGCCAATTTATTTATTTTTATAAAAGTTAATTACCTACTTAAAGTAAAAGTTGTACATACCTTACATCTCGTTGTCAATTTGAAAATCACTTACCTTTGTTGATGTAACAGTATAATCGGATGAGATGGCAAGGGTGATGATGAATTTATTAGGAAGGGAGATGGGACAACTAATTAATGTTGTAATTATCATGATAGAAAATAGTCATAACAATTTTGATTTATTATGATAAAATATGGCGGTGTAGGATGTGGATTTCGAAGGTGGTGGAAATTTTTAAAAATGAGTATGTGTATGATGCTTGGAATTATTAGAGAATTTGGAAGAGAAGGGAATTTACAAAATTCTAGAGCATCGCTGGAAGATGCAATTAGACCAAAAAAGTGAAGTAGCAAAATTTTGGAGCATCGCTGAGAGATGCAGTTGGAGTGAAAAAGAAAATTCTGGAGCATTGCTAAAAGATGCCACCAAAATGCAACAATGAAATTTCTGAAGCATCACCGAAATATGCAATCGGAAGAAGCAACAAAATTTTCGGAGCATCGCTAAAAGATGCAATCGGAATCAGCAACAAAATTTTTGGAGCATCGCCAAAAGATATCATTGGAGGAAGAAGCGACAAAAATTCAAAGTATTGTTGGAAGATGCAGTCAAAATGTAGCAAGAAAATTTTCAGAGCATCGCCAAGAGATGCCACTGGAAGGAGGATGCAAAATGAAGGACTTTGGACTTAGACTTTCTAGAGCATCATTGAAAGATGCACTAGACTGCAGGAATAAAACAAGGAATGGCACCAGTCGGGCATGCAAGTTCTAAAGCATCGCAACAAGATGCTCCAGAATTTGTGTATGATTAAAAATAAAGTCTTGTAAGACAATTTTTTTTTTTATCCAAGTCCAAAAGATAAAAAATTCAAAAGAAATTCTCTAAAGTGAAGTAAATACATACACATGCAAAGATTTTTTTTAAACAAAATAAAAACTACATTGGCTTTGTCGTAGTAGAGTCAATGCATTGGATTTCTCCTTGCATTTCTACCATCTTCATGAATTCCTCCTTATTGACAGGTTTGTGGTAGATGCGTAATCGATGAACGTTGACTAAGAGGGTTTGAGTGTCACCATCAAAGGGTTTGAGTTGCACTGCTCCATTTGGAAATACTTTAGAAATTTCCTATGGCCCTAGCCAATGAGTCCTCAGTTTCCCTTGGTGATTTTTATATTGGGAATTGAATAACAGTGCCTAATCCCCATTATGAAACTCTCTTTCCTTTTATATGTTTATCATGCTAGGTCTTCTGTTGTTGTTGCACTAGTTCAGTTTGGTAGACAACATCTAAACAAAGTTTGTCTAACTCACTAAGTTGTAGGACTCACTCAACCTGGGGTCTTTTGATATCTAAACCTAAATCCATTGTTGTTCTCAAGGTTTACAGTTCAAATTCAATGGGTAGAAGAGGTTTCTTCCCAAAAACTAACTCGTACAGACTGAAACCAATGGTTGATTTCCAAGTTGTGTTATAAGCCCAAACAACTTCAGGTAGATTTTTGGCCCAATCTTTTCTCCTTTATGAAACTTCTTTTTGTTAAAAAAATTTCTAGCTCCTGTTGGTGACTTCTACTTGACCATTTTCTTGTGGGTGATAGGGTGATGACTTCTTATGTCTCACCTGGAAATGATCAGTGAAAGCTAACAAAATTTTTGACATAAACTGGGGTCCTTGATTTGTGACAATTATTTTAGGAGCTCCAAATTTGAGAGAAATCTTATTATACAGGAAGTCAACTACTTGTTCTTCCCTAGCGACTCTTAGAGATTGAAATTTTTCCCACTTGGTCAGATAGTCGGTACAAACCAAAATGTACTCTTTTCTTTGTGAAGAGGGGTCTATAGGACCGATAAAATCCAATCCCCACTTTTCAAATGGTTCAAGAACTACCTGGGGTTGTAAGGGAATTTCATTGGACATAGTGGGTCTCCCTACTCTTTGGCATTCATCACAATGGAGAACATATTTTTTTACATCTTTATGCATGGAGGGCCAGTAATATCCTGCACCCAAAATCTTATGGAACATCCTCTTGGAAGAATAATGGCCTCCATAGGGGTCATCATGGCAAGCTCTAAGGATAATATATGTTTCATCTACCCTAACACAATGTCGTAAAACCATATCAGGGCCATATCAAAATAATATTCCATTAATTCATTTGAACGAAGCACTTTATCGAAGAAGACGTTTCTTTTGTTTTGATGTAAAATCTGGTGGCAGGTTTGAAGTGGCCAAATAATTGGCGGTATCAACAAACCACGGGGTTTTAATGGAGATGGAAAAAAAAATTTCATTTGGGAATTCATCTTGCACAAGAGCACAATCTCCATTATCTTGCTTGATCTAAGATAAGAAATATGCAACTACGTTAAATTTCCTTGGTTTGTCAATAATGGTAATGTTGAATTCTTATAAAATCAATAACCATTTGATTATCCTTTTGTTTACTACAGGTTTTTTCATTAGGTACTTGATGGCCGAATGGTCTGTGAACACAGTTACTTTTTACCCTATGATGTAATATCAAAATTTCTTGATTGCATGAACTACAACTAAAAATTCTTTCTCTGTAGTGGTGTAATTTTGTTCAATGGGAGTCAAAGTATTAATAATGAGATAGATATCATGCTTTCCCCCATTCTCAACTTCCTAACCTAATACCACTCCAATAGCATCATTAGAAGCATCTACATAAAATGAAATGAAAGGTTCCAATTAGGTCCATGCAAGATAGGAGCATAGATGAGTTTATCCTTAATGATCTCAAATTATGATTGATACTTTGTTGTCTAGATAAAATATACATTATTTTGGAGGAGGGAAAACATAAGAGCTGCAATCTTGCTGAAATTTTCTATGAATCTCTGATAGTATCCAAAATTTCCTAAGAAACTTAAAACGTAAGTTTGGTTTTTTGGAGTCTCAAGTTGTTGTATCATCTCAATTTTCTCAGGATCCACTTTTATCCCTTCAGCTGAAATGTGGCGTCCCAATACTTTTCCTTGTTCCACCGTTATTAGACATTTTTCGTGACTCAAGGATAGCCGATGATCCTCACATCACATCAATACTTTATCCAGATTTTGTAGGCCTTCATCAAAATTTGACCCATACACAATGAAGTCATCCATATAGACTTCCACACAGTCGTTCACTAACTCAATGAATATTGCTAGGATAGATCTCTGAAATGCTGCAGGAGCGTTGCATAGCCCAAAGGGAAGGACGCGATATGCAAAAGTTCCAAAAGGGAAAGTAAAAGTTGTATTGCCCTGGTCTTCAATTGCAACTTGTATTTGGTTATATCCACTAAATCCGTCCAAGAATGAGAAGTACTTCCTTCTAGCCAAATTGTCCAATACTTGGTCTACAAATGGTAGAGGGAAGTAATCTCTATGGGCAGCCTTGTTAAGTTCCCTATAATTGTCACACACTCTCCACTTCCCATTTTTCTTTAGAACCACTACCAGAGGCGAAAACCATTTGCTGTCAGAAATGGGATAAATAAATTCTACTTGCAAGAGTTTCTCAATTTTAGTTTTGACAATGTCTTTCAAAGCAAGATTGAGCCTTCGTTGTGGTTGATGAATAGGTCTAACATTTCTAGTATAAATGTGACGGGTACAAACACTTGGGTGTATTCCTCTCATGTCTATATAATCCCAAGCAAAGATTTAGATCTATTCACCAAAACATCAAATAATTTATGCTCTTCTGGCTTTGTCAACCAATTGTTGATATTCAAAGTTTTTCCCAGTAATAACATGATGGTTTTGACCCTTGGATGGTTGAAGGTGATAGTACAAACTTCTCTATTCAAAGTGTTGAGAGGAAAACTATGTGGTATGGTTTTATGGAGTTTGGCAATATCTTCGAAGAAGTGATCCATTTTTGGAATGATATTAGCCAGAGGACAAGGTAATCCCATGAAGCTGGTATAATCAAATTCAGTGTGATCAATGTTGATTGGGTCCCCTAGAATCTCGTCTACATCTAACATTTCTTCATCACTTGAGTCCATGGTAAGATTTTCCATATTGTTTTCCAATTCATCTTCCAAGTCTTCACCATGTTGTTTTATGACTACCATAGCTAGTGAGGCCAGATTCTCTTGTTCATTAGGACCATCTGATTCATCAACCCAAACTTTGTTATGTTGAACAGGTTTAGGAAGAGGATACATGATTAAATTTTTTTTATTAGGACCATGTGAAATGGTCATTCCTCCCTCTCTGTAGTCAATCTTAGCTGCAACTGTAGCTAGCCATGGTCTTCCTAGGATTATCAGATAACTGTCCTTTGGTGTGAGAGATTGGATTATTTGGAATTTACTGGATATTCCCAAATGTCAACCTTAACAAGAATATTTTCTATGACACCTTTGGGAATAGCGATGGATTGATTATCTATTTGCAACACTGTAGTTGTGGTATGCAAATCAATGAGTCCCAAATTTTTCATTTCATTGATCGTCATTACATTAATGGCCACTCCTAGGTCCACAAGTGCATTAGGTATTTCTACCTCATTAATTTTCACTATTATAAGTGGACTGCCTAATCATATTTTGGAGATAGGTAACCGTTTATGTGAATAGTATTAATCTGTTTTGGTTTCCTTCCTAGTGTTTTTATGCACAACTATTTAATTAATTTATTTTTTTAAGCAAAAGGCGTGTCAACCGACTATATATTACAATAAAAGCAGGGTTACATAATGATTACATAATTCATAGTAGATAGTTTGTTGTTTTAACAACTTTCCAGCATTTAAAAAATGTCAACAACTCTATAATAAGTTGACAGGTACAAACTAGTGTAGACTAAACATAAATACTTTGGACCATGCTTATCTACAAGTGTCCATATTTATATTGCAGTGGAGCAAAAAACTACTATTTACTGGCACCAAAATCTATTATGTCTTTTCATTTTCTTAGATTTTGTGAATTGAACAACTGGCTTCCTCTCCACTTTGCACATGAACTGATATGATGGTGGTAACTTTGAATCTGTTGTGACATTTATATATGATAGTAGGGGTCGATTCCCTCTCATAGCTGGCTAGGCATTCATTGAACTTTGAATTGGACAATTTGATTGTGCTAACTATTTTGTTTTGGTTCTCCCCACATCTGCATTTGATTCTTCAGATTGAATATCACCCTTTTGTATCTGATTTGGAATTTTGAGCAGTGATACTCGATGATAGTGATGAGTGAGTAGGAAAGAAATAGCATGATACTTTAGTTTGAAGCTTCTTACCATTTCATTGCCCAATTCAATTTGATACTTGTTCAACTCCCTATATAAGTAGCTTGAAGTGTTTTGTTCCAGTGAAAGTCTCATCCTTGTATATATATTTCTGAAGCTTATTTTATGATGCAAAAAGTGTCTTGGAAACACTCCTCCAATGTAAGCTTCACCAAACCAGAAATCATATTTCTAAATGCTTGTTAGTAATGCATTATCTTGCAAGAAAAATTCTTTTATAACAATGTTTGATATCTTCTGCATATCTTGGAAATTGGGATTCAAATCTACCACATTACTAACAAAGGTAGATAACAAACTGGAGGGAAAAATTAACCTTTGTGCTGAAGGTTGCAAAATGTCTTCTCTAATTATGTCTTTCACACTTTTAAAAA